>JARQOC010000008.1:93711135-94311135 GCA_033576535.1 Allobates femoralis
GTTATATATGCATCAGACTCAATATAAGCAAAATCAGCCGTACCACCCACACGGCCACTGTCTGCAGTAAGGCCCAGGGTCATAGGGGAGATGTATTAAATGCTGCTTCAGTCAGACACTAGCTGCTAAAGTATATCATCCCTTGTGAAAACACTTTGCAACAAATAACTAGATCTAATTTATATTTTATATTATGAATTCTGATTGATATATATAATAGAAAATAAAATCTTCACTGCCATTCTTTGTATATAAAGTAGAAAGGATGTAGGTATAAAGGTTGCAGGGGCAGCAGCAGCTCCTCTACCACATAAGAAAACACCAGCATTATAAAATATCAATTCATGATGAAGGCCCTCTTTCAGATTTTCCATTGGGACACAAGAATAAATGTTAATTAGGGATGAGCGAGCCTACTCGTTACTATTCGTTACTCGGCGAACAGTACGGTACTCGCTCTACTCGTTACTCTGCGATTATCCTAGCGATTACTCGCACAGTAACGAGTACAATGTAAATCAATGGGGAATGCAATTCCTCTGCTGCTGGACCTTATAAAGAGGTCTGGCAGCAGAGGAAAAACCTGTAATTCCCCATTTCATTGTTTAAAAGCCAGCGGTAAAAAGCCACTGGCTTTCAAACAATTCTGACAGCCACTGACAGCAGGATCCTCCACTCCCCCCACCGCCTCCCTACCCTATCCTAACTTAGGATCAGGTGGGGAGCTTGGGGGGAAGCGGAGGATCCAGCTGTCAGCAGTGCCTGAAGGGGTGGGTTGGCGGCGGTTCACTCACCGTCCTCCGCGGCCGCTGTCTTCTTCTGTGTCTTTGCGACAGCAGCTGCAAAAAACGACGGCGGCCGCAAAGCACGGCCGCTATCATGGAATTAAGTGAAAACCGGATTCTTCCAGATTGCCCCGGTCCGGAGCAATCCGGGACCATAGAGCCTCATGTTATGGGGCGCCGGATTGCACCTGACGGGTACAATCCGGGAGAATCCGGTTTTCAAAACCGGATTCTCCAGGATTGTACCGGTCCGGTGCAATCCGGCACCCCATAACATGGGGCTCTATGGTCCTGAATTGCTCCGAACTGGGGCAATCCGGTTTTCTATTTTTGACCTTCCCGCCTGGATTTTCAAATGAACAGCTGACTCAGGTCAGCTGTTCATTTGAAGTAGCAGTGCTGGCAGGGTTCATGTGAGTTCATGCTTGCCTGCATGAACTCACATGAACTTTCCCATGTCAGGGTGCACAGCTCGGCTACATCTCTAGTGGAGGTTCTCTACCAGAGATGTAGCAGAGCTAAAAAAGAACCCTGGACTGGACTACGTCGGACGGAAGAGGATTTTTTAAAATAAAGATGAAGTCCCTAAGTGTCTTTTTTTTTTCAAATAAAAATATTTTTTCTATGTGTTGTGTTTTTTTTAAAAAATTCACTAGAAATTCATGGCGGTCATGTCTACTATTGGCGTGACCGCCATGAATTTCGGGCTTAGGGCCAGCTGATAATACAAAGCTGGCCCTAACCCCTTTATTACCCAGTGAGCCACCGCACCAGGGCCCTGGAAGAGTTGGGTTCAGCGCCAGAAAATGGCGCTTCAGTGAACGCGCCATTTTCTGGGATGGCTGCGGTCTGCCATTCGCAGCGGGGGGTGCCCAGAAGGCTTGGGCCTCCCTACGCTGCGGAGTCCAGCCCCCAGCTGCCTAGATGTACCTGGCTGGATATAGAAATAGCGCGGAGCCCCACGCATTTTATTTTATTATTTCGTGCGTAAAACTTGAAATATGCATTGTCTGAATGGCAGACAAATGCGTATTTCCAGCTCTTTATAAAGGGGCCTATGGAAGAAACACGTGTAAAAAACTCAAAGGATTGACATGTTCATCCTTTTTACGCGCGCTTTTTTTGCTCCAAAAACGCTGCATAAAATTATGCGGCGTCTGAATAGCACAAGGTGAATGTCCATTCACTTTGCTGGGAGATGCAGATGCGTTTTTGGGGAAAAAACATACGTAAAAATATGTGACAAATACGCATAGTGTGAATGGGGCTTAAGTAAAAAGAGGTGGAGGAGTAAAAGGAGGATGAGGCATATTCTGCACTGCTAAAATCATGGACCACACAGCAAGGGGACCCCAACAAGAGTCCTCACTTTTCCCAAAGAATCAGACCACAGCAAAAAGGCATCAATTGTCCCAGACCAAAAATTACTGAATGACCCAGCCTGCCTGCATGGCACAGGGTCTGGAACAAGACCTAGCCTACCATTTCAAGGTTAAACATTGCTCAGCAACTAAAGTTTTGTGGAGTATTACAGGAAAAACTGGAGAGGTAAGTAAGTGACCTGTTTAGGCCTAGTGGGCCGGATAAACTGAAACCTCATGCAAGCGCTCCAATCAATGTTATGCCGTGCCACACACTGGTGGGACAACTATAAGTTTCGTGAAATATTACCGAAAAAAATAGTCAGGTAGGTCAGTGACCTGTTTAGGCCTACTGGGCAGAATAAACTCAAAGCTCATGCAAGCGCTCCCATAAATCATATGTCCCGCCACACACAGGTGGGACCACTATCAGTTTCGTGGACTATTACCAAAAAAAACTAGTCAGGTAGGTCAGTGACCTGTTTAGGCCTACTGGGCCGGATAAACTCAAAACCCAAGTAAGCGCTCCCATCAATGTTATGCCCCACCACATACAGGTGGGACCACTATCAGATTTGTGGAGTATTACTGAAAAAACTAGTCAGGTAGGTCAGTTACCTGTTTAGGTCTACTGGGCCGGATAAACTCAAAGCTCATGCAAGTGCTCTCATCAATGTTATTCCCTGCCACATATAGATGGGACAAGTATGCGTTTTATGTGGTATTACAGGAAATAATAGATAGGTAGGTCAGTGACCTGTATAGGCCCACTGGGCCGGATAAACTCAAAGCTCATGCTAGCGCTCTCATCAAAGTTATCTCCCGCCACAAATAGGTGGGACTACTATCAGTTTCAGGGAGTATTACCAAAAAGACTAGTTAGGTAGGCCAGTGACCTATTTAGGCCAACTTGGCCAGATAAACTCAAAGCTCATGCAAGCAAGCTTCCAACAATGTTATGTCCCGCCATACATAGGTGGGACAACTATACATTTTGTAGAATATTACTGGAAAAACTATTCAAGTAGGTCAGTGACCTGTTTAGGCCTAGTGGGCCAGATAAACTTAAAGCTCATGCAAGCGTTCCAATCAATGTTATGCCCCGCCACACGCAGGTGGGACAACTATCAGTTTCATGGAGTATTACAGCAAATAATAGAAAGGTAATTCAGTGACCTGTCTAGGCCTACTGGGCTGGATAAACTCAAAGCTCATGCAAGCGCTCCCATCAATGTTATGTCCCGCCACACACAGGTGGGCAACTTTAAGTGTTGTGGAGAATCAGAAGGTGTTTCCACTTCCAAAACAGCTGACGACCTGTCAATCACACTGGCTGTTGCAGGTAAAGAGGTGGAAGTTCTGCAGCCGAAAGCCTGTCTGACAGCTGTTCCCACAGTCACAGAGCATGAAGGAGCCACAGATGCACCTGATGGGGCAGACGGTGGTTGGCCAGGCCCGATAAGCCGCATTGTAGCACAGTTAGCTTCCCACTGTGACTTATGCTTCACGTCCATGTGACGTTCATGCATGAAGTACTCAAACTATTGATTTTTTTGGCCTCTACTCAGATTTTGTTAACAGATTTTGCAGATAACATGAGTTGGGTCATCCTTTTCAATCTGCAGAAAGGCCCAGGCTAGGCAAGGCTTAGCGTCCATGCGACCTGCAGAGCCACCACGGCATCTGCACAGAGGCAGAGTTGTAGCGGTGGATGCAGTTGTTAACATGCTTTCAGGACTCAGTTGTAGAAGCTGCAACCTAACCTCATCACTAGCATCCTCCTCCACATCCTCTGCTGAGCTCATCAACTGCCTGCCTGTGGATTGACAGTAAGTGGGATCTCCAACCCCATCATCACCCTGTGTGTTCTCACACTCATCGTCCTCAGAGCCAACCTCTTCCTGCCTTGAGCGCAAAGTCAAGTTGTCGTTCCAGTCAGGTATCTGACTTTCATCATCATTTTCCTATTATCTCCACCAACAGGGTGTCATGCTTGGGAGGCCGGGGTAGCAAGAGCTGGACATAGAGGTTCAGGGGAGCCTACTCTGGCCCTGATCTGGGGTCCCTGGCTCGCCCTGATCTCGGAGGTACCTCTAAAGGTGAGGAGGTCACGAGCCACCAGCTAAGTCCCTAAAGCTCCGTAAAAGCCCTTGCATATGTCCCTACTTCCACCCACAGATCACGGAAACCAGCAACCACCTAGGGAAAGAAAACCAGCAGCTTCGGATCAGCATCTGCAATCCACAGGTCACAGAGCAGAAGTGAACTGAATCAGAGACATTAGGTGGCTGTGAGCTGACCCATTTATGGCCGAGGGGTGGGGAGGAACCAGCCCAGGCATGCCCCTAAGCATGAGTCATGTCCATCACACACACCTGCAGAAACCTCACCTGCAGTGCTGCACACTGAATAGGGAAAAAAAGTTCAATTCAACAACAGCAATAGCAGCACCCATGAGCATAAGACAGCCCATACATAACACAGGGGTTACAGTTTGGGAATGAAGATCTACATTATGCTCGGACCCTTCTTCATTTGGGCCTGGATCCGACTCAAAAAGATTTTGGGAATCAGTGCAGATTATTTCCTCATCTTGACTCAATGAAGCTTTGGAGCAGACCTCTGATTCCCAGGCTATAAGATGAATGAACAGCACTGCAGACTCACCCATCTTGTTAACCCATAGTCTGTAGGGCGGCTGGAGACTTGTGAGGTGTGAAGATGCAAGTGCGATTGGGGTGACACCTCTGAGGACTGGAGTGTTTGTGATGTTGAAGTTGAGGTGGAGGAGAGCCCACTTGATGGAGAGCTTGATATCCATTGAAGCATCTGCTCTTTTAGGGCCTAATCTACAAGTTTTAGCAATCCGCTGCATAAGAAAGGGATAATAGCAGATAGTCCACAAAAAAAAGTAGACATTTCAGTTTGGCTTGAAGACGGTATTTGTTCAGCTGATGTTTGTTTTTCTTTAGCACCTACCCCACCAATACAAACATTTTTACCCCCAACACGCCTATTCCCTTTTCCACCATCAGCAGACCTTCTACCACTCATATTTGAGGGTAACTAATTGGCAACTCTGTAGATGTTGGCACAAAAAACTGTGGATGGAAATCTAGCAGAGCTGAATAGTCAAACAGTGGTACTACCCTAAATAGATTTTTGTAAGTAAGTTTGGGCAGATGCAATACAAAAGTGTTTTCTGTGCTGTGTGATGGTAGAGGCTTGTTCAATACCACACAGTAGCATATATATGTCAGGTATGACGAATACAAAGCAGCAAGATAGGAAATTATACATCTGATAGCAGCCATCACATATATTTGTGTCATGTATAACAATAAAGTGCCAGTGCAAACATATAAATCTGCGCACAGAGAATACACCTACCTCACAGCATAAATACTGATTGACTTACCCAAGGGCTAGGATACTCGGATCCCGGGAGTTGATGCTGTATTCTGTCACCGTTGGTAGGTGCCCGGGTCCGTGGCCCTGGTAGTCGCTGAAAAGTATAAAAAGAAAATAATAAAAGTGAATTGTTCGTGACATCACCTGCGGAATCTGGTGATGGCATCAGCATTGCCAACAGTCCTCCGGGGATGATGGATAGGCAGCTGGGTGATATCGATACCCCCAGATGGAGCGGAGTCCCCGGGGAAGCGTTGCTGTATTAATTAGAAGGCGCCTCTGCAGGCGAGAAGCTGTATGATCCCTCACAGCGGGAAAGAACAACACACCACACGTAACTGCGTCTCTGAACTGGTTTACTGGTTACTGTTAGGCACATAAACAGGTTACAGTCTTGGGTAGGTTGCCTGTGTAGTAAACAATGAATGGGGTACTTGTCTGTGGCTTTCAATGATGTTCCCTTGGCTTTGCCCTTTATCTGTACTTGTTATGAAGCCTGGCCTGCATAGAGCCATGGCCTGACCTCCAGCTCTCTCCTCTGTAACTCCGGACCTTGGTAAGAACCTTCTTTGGATTGCCGCTACCTCTGGGGATTTTCTGCAGGTCCTGGCTCTTTGTTTACATGTGACCTGGAGGCTGAAGACTCCTCGGTCCAACCAGTGTTGGCGGCTCAGAAATGTACTTGCCTGCACCACCTCAGAGCCGGTACACCGCTCCGTGGACTGGGATCCTCCCAGAGTGGTAGGTAAACGGTCTAAAGCCGGGTGTTAGCATACACCCTCAGGCTCCCCCTTCTCGTCTGGGTCACTGCTCTTTCTGGGTGCCCTCCCTGTACGTTCCCCTGAAGGGTCCTGTGGCACCCCTGCGGGGGATTGCCACAGGATCCACCGGTGCAAGGAGGGAATTACTCCTTGGTTCGCATAGCACACCACACCTTCCACCCCAGACCTGAAGGGGGAGCTCTACTGGCTGTCTTAAATCAGTTCCCCTTTAAAGGGATCCTGTCACATCCAGAACGCCTCCTAAGCTAGCAAAACATGTCCCTGTAGCATTCTATCACTAATCTCACACTCCTTTTGTCTCCTAAAAGCATCCTGTGAAAGTGATAAAAACGTTTTAATACTTACTCATTAGTGATTATAATTAGCAGGGGCTATATTCTTTAGTCACCAGGGCGGGCTGTTTTGCAGCTCCAGGATCCTCCCTCTCTCTGTCTGTTTGCTTTGCTTGTGCTGACTTTACCCTCCCCCCTCTCTATCACTCACAGAATGCAAATCATTAGTCCTGCCTTCAGCTGCACATCACAGCAGCACAGACAAAGAGTGGGTGGATCATTCAGGCTGCAAAACAGCCCGCCCTGGTGACTAAAGATATAGCCCCTGCTAATTATAATGCCTAATGAGTAAGTATTAAAACGTTTTTATGCACTTTCACAGGATGCTTTTCTGAGCCAAAAGGATGTGAGATTAGTGATGGGATGCTGACGGGACATGTTTTGCTGACCAGGTGCTGCAGTTAACCAAAAACATGGACTATGAAATTAATGTTCTTGCAAAATATGCCTGGAGCACCACCACCAAGCAAAATCCAACTAGCTGATAGCCCTGAGGATGTCCCATGGATGCGGAGGAAGACAAGTCGCCCGTGCAGGGGACCAACGCACCATTCCAACCTAGACCCATGTTACCCATGGAGGGGACCAAAAAGTCGCCCGTTCAGGGGACCGATGCACCATTCCAATGCAGAGCCAGGACTACACGGATTCTTCAGGACAACCATCTGCCTGCGATGCAACAAACCGGGCCACTTTGCAAGAGGATGTCCTTTAAACACGAGATTCCTGGGCCCGAGGGCCAGCCCCCAGGAATAGAGCAGCTGGGCCCAAAGGACTGGTTTAAGCGGTACGTGGGAGGCCGTCCATACCTCAACATTACGCTAGATGGAATCCCATGTCAGCCCTACTGGATACGGGTCGCAGGTCACTACGATCCCACATATCCTTTATAAACAATATTGGTCTGATAACGATCTTGAACCCCCAAACCCCAATTTTTATATTATTGCAGCTAATGGCCAACCACAAAAACAGGTGGGGTACGGAGCAGCTACAATAAAGTTGGGGAGGGAGGAATTAAAAGGCCAAGGGTTATTTGTGGTTGAAGACCATCCTAATGAAAAATGCCCATAAATGGTAATTGGTGCAAATGTTATTGAAAACTGCTTTAGAGAAGTGTTGTTTTTACTCCGAAAGATTTCTCTGACTGCTGTTATGGGCGGACAAGAGTCATCCAACGAGAGATCCGAGCCTTCATCCACAAGCAACTGGTAAATCTGGGAGAGAAATTGGCAGTGTGCGGGTAACAGACCCGGTTCCCATTGTATCACCACCAAAAAGCGAAATGATGATATGTTGTTGAGCAGCGATAGGTCGCAGAGGACAGGAATACCAGGCAGTTGTAGAGCCGGTATTTTCAGAGCACAGACCTACACTACTGACAGCCAGAGGGGTGGTGAATGTACGCAAGGGACGAGTACCAATCCGTGTATTAAATTTTGGGGAAGAGGAAGCAAAGATACCCCGGTATGCTACTGTAGCAAAGCTGTACACTGTCTGTAACAACAACATACAGGCAGTGGGACCTGTTTCCTCCGTCTAACCAAGCGGAGGATAACAACTCTAAAGGACAGCTAGAGGAGTGGTGTCAGCAGTTGCATGTAAAAACGGATGCCGTTCCTTCTCACCAGAAGCGCAGAGTTTACTGGGTAGCGCAGGAGTTCGAGCAAATATTTAGTAAGCATCCATTAGATTTTGGGAGGATTAAAGGGGTACACCATTGCATACCCACAGGAGATCATCCCCCAATTAATTTGAGACACAGACCCATTCCACCAGGTCATTACCAACATGCCAAAGAGATGCTGAGGGACATGAAGGAGGCCGGGGTTATAAGAGATAGCTGTAGTCCCTGGGCAGCCCTTTTAGTCCTAGTCAGAAAGAAGGATGGCACGATGAGGATGTGTGTGGATTACAGGGAGGTCAATAAAATCACTGATAAAGATGCTTACCCGTTACCTGAATAGAGGGTTTCTCTTGCTGAGTTAAAGACTGCTAATTATTTCTCCACATTAGATCCCACTAGTGGGTATTGGCAGGTCTCCGTTGCAGAAGAAGACCAAGAGAAGACAGCATTCACAACGCCAATGGGACTATGCGAATTCAACAGCATGCCATTCGGGTTTTGCAATGCACCAGGAACATTTCATAGAATCATGGAAAGTTGCCTGAGACACTGGAATTCGCGACAGTACTCTTATACCTGGATGACGTCATCGTGTTTTCCAAGACCTACCAAGAACACCAGGAAAACCTGGCAGAGGTATTCGAGGCTTTAGCAAAGTACGGGATGAAGCTCAAACCATCTAAATGTCACCTGCTGAAACCTAAAGTTCAATACCTTGGACACGTAGTCAGCGCAGATGGAGTAGCACCAGACCCGGAAAAAGTAACAGCTATCCAGGATTGGCAGAGACCAACCACCGTCACCGAGGTACGTCAGTTCTTAGGTTTGGTGGGGTACTACAAAAGATTCATTAAAGTGATCCTGACCTCACAAACTGACCCCCCCTCATCTTTAGACCTGTCCCTGCACCCCCATTATCATTTCTAGCCATCCCTTTTGCAGAAAAAAATCAATTTTGTAAAGTAGTGAAAAGTTTATATTTACCTCGTCCTGTGTGAGTTCTCTGTTTCTGAAGAAGCCGCAATAGGCAGGCCTGTCTGCTGCTCCCTTGTAATTATGCACGCCCCTCTCAGCTTGCTAAGAGCCTGGCCATGTCATGAAAGGGGCAAAGGCTAAAATCCATCATACCAGAGCCCCCGCCCCTTTCATGACGCGGCTAGGCTCTTAGCAAGCAGACAGGGGCGTGCATAATTACAAGGGAGCAGCAGACAGGCACGCCTATTATGGCTTCTCAGAAACAGAGAACTCACACAGGACGAGGTAAATATAAACTTTTCTCTACTTTACAAAATCGATTTTTTTCTGCAAAAGGGATGGCTAGAAATGATAATAGGGGGTGCAGGGACAGGTCTAAAGATGCGGGGGGGTCAGTTTGTGAGGTCAGGATCACTTTAAGGGCTACATAAAGATGGCAGCGCCCCTACAAGATCTTCTGGTAGGCCAATCTAAGAAGAGAAGGTCTGCAGAGCCACCATTGGAATGGGGAGAAGAACAAGGGAACTCTTTCCAAAGATGAAGCAGGCTCTGACCGGTGAGGAAATCCTGGCTTACCCTGATCACAACCTAACGTTCATCCTTTACAACACTCAAGCAATGAAGGCTTGGGAGCAGTCCTTTCCCAGGTTCAAGATGGTAGAGAGCGAGTAATTGCCTACGCCAGCAGAAT
Source organism: Allobates femoralis (assembly GCA_033576535.1). NCBI lineage: Eukaryota > Metazoa > Chordata > Amphibia > Anura > Aromobatidae > Allobates > Allobates femoralis. The sequence goes on from JARQOC010000008.1 coordinate 93,721,100, forward strand.
ACTGCGACCCACCGAGAGGAACCCGGAAAACTACAGTTCCTTTAAGTTGGAGTTCCTGGCATTGGTCTGGGCTATAACAGAGAAGTTCAAGCATTACCTCGCAGCTTCAAAATTTACCGTCTTCACGGATAATAACCCGTTAACACACCTGGATACCGTGAAGCTTGGAGCACTGGAGCAACGGTGAATGGCCCGACTATCAAACTATGACTTTACTATCAAATATCGAGCAGGCCGCAACAACGCAAATGCTGATGCCTTCTCCAGAAACCCTCAAGTACATCTACAAGGAATTGAAGAAGAGGATGGCTTAGAGGAAATAGAACTCCCAGCTTTCCATAAAAGCAGAAAATGGCAAATCGCTGAAGATCGCGTCTACTAGAACCGTCAGACTGTTGAACTAAACCTGTTGCCTCACTATGGATGGAAAGAGACTCAAGACAGTGATCCGAAGTGAGCCTCGTAAAGAAGTTACTAACCCAACGAGATTCCAAACTTGAAAAGGATGCTCCACTAGAAGCCCAACACCTGTGGAAAGAAAGAAGCCGGTTATTCATCTATCAAGGTCAATTGTGCAGGCGGAACATCAACCCAAGAACACATGAAATGGTATGGCAAGTTGTGGTTCCAAAGAGAGATGTCCAAATGGTATTGGAAGCGTACCACGATGGATCGGGACACTTTGGATGGAGAAAGCTGGAAATACTGTTACGTGAAAGATTCTATTGGATCAGTATGAGGTCTTCCATAGAGAGATGGTGTAAAAACTGTGGACCATGCTCATTAAGAAGAAGAGACCGTAACAGCCAGAAAGCACCACTCAAGCCTATCATCACCAAACAACCATTAGAACTGGTAGCCTTAGATCATGTCAAACTCGCACCCTGCAAATCCGGCTACACCTATGCTCTTACCATGGTAGACCACTATTCCAGATTCCTTGTGGTAGCTCCAGTAAAAGGCTTAACACCTGAGACAGTAGCAAGAACATTTCAAGCTTATTTCTGCAGACCCCATGGTTATCCAGACCAGGTATTGACAGACCAAGGATCTGCCTTTGAAGCTGAAATATTTCAAGAGTTCTGTCGCCTATACAGATGCAAGAAAATTTGCACCACATCTTACCATCCTCAAACTAATGGAATGTGTGAAAAGATGAATCATTTGGTAATTGAAATGTTGAAAACTCTGCCTTTAGAAGAACGAAACCAATGGCCAAAGAAGTTACCAGATCTAGTTGACATCTACAACAACATCCCAGTAAGCTCAACCAACTGTACCCCTGCATACCTCATGAGAGCAAGACCAGGAAAATTGCCAGTAGACTTTGAGATAGGCATAGTAGTTCCTGAAGCAGATACTACAGATGCAGATTGGGATACTCGTAGAAAAGAACAATACCAGAAAATCCAAGAATGCGTTGAGAAAAGTCTGGAAAAATCTAGAGGAAGACAAGAAACCAACTTCAACAAAAGTGCGCAAGGAACGCCCTTAACACCAGGTGAATTGGTTTTGAAGAGAAAAAGAAGAATGCACAAACTAGATGATCAATGGGAAAAAGAACCATACACTGTGTTACCATCCAGTTTTGATAACCAGAAACCTGTTTAATCAGCAAAGATCATGGTGAAACAACTGCAACAGTGTCCAGAGATCATTTGAAGAAGTGCCCTCAACAGCTTCAACCAGAAGAAAATGTACCTTGTCCAAAGCCAGAAGAGAACGAGAAGCCAAAGACAGTCCAAACACTCATTGGAGAGTTACCAGCGATTGGCCTCAAATAGAAGGTACATACTGTGAGGTAGCGCACGGGGTACTCACTTGCGGCATAACAACACCAAACACGTGCTTAGAATTTAACCAATGACTATTACTACCCGTTTATTTGCTCACATATATAACATAACCCGGGTAGCATGTGTGACATGTTGCACATTGATTATAAGCACTGTACATAAATACACAATACACTTACATATAACATTACGAACACATATATTGCAATAACGTCCTATAGTTACCCGGGACCTAGCACCACCTCTCTTTCAAACCCTTGGAGCACTAACAACTGCTCCCGTAGTGGTTATGGCCTCCGGCCTATCTAAGCGTTCCACATACATTTAACAATACATATTTAATCATACATATCAATGGGCCCTGTGGGTCCCAATGGCGGTACCAGCCGCCTGGCTTTATTTCCCCAGCTCCACACTACCCCAGAATACAGGCACCAGCCTGACCGGGCTCTTACACACCGCATGTGATCCATCCTATAAGCATCCATGGCTCACATACGTCCTTCCACGTGCTCACAGCCCATCATATAATCATCCATGGACTGTGGCCCCTCTGGGTTCAGAACAGGGATTGAGCAACCTGAGTCACGGGACGCCATGCATCCCCAAGTGGCTCCTTCCTGGACGTATCTCGCCACACATCCAAAAAGTGTCCACCTGGTTCAACCATGGTTTCCCCACTCTAGGAACCCTTCTAACCCCTGATTCTGACCACCAGTACATACACTTCAACGGGTCCCTTCACTGACTGTTTTAGTCAGACCCAATGGCGGCTAGGCCCGCCTGGCACAATTCATACATCTGCCACCCGTAGGGCTACATACACTTCAACGGGTCCCTCCACTGACTACTTAGTCGGACCCAATGGCAGCTATGCCCCCCTGGCACAATTCATACATCTGCCTCCCGTAGGGCTACATACACTCGCTGGAGTTTTACATAAGCCATAAAATACACATATACTTCAACGGGTCCCTTCACTGACTGTTTAGTCAGACCCAATGGTGGCTATGCCTGCCTGGCACACTTTACGTACAGAGTACACAGTTCGCTTTGGCATACAGGAACTGCCTTCTTACCAGGCACGGATCCGGGAACAGAACAGGGATTGAGCAACTTGAGTCACGGGTACACCAAGCGTCCCCAAGGGCTCCTTCCCAGACGTGTCTCGCCACACATCCAGACCAGTATCCACCTGGTTCAGCCATGGCTTTCCCACTCCAGGAGCTGTCACGACCCGGTTCTGGCCACCGGTATGGAGCTAGCACACTCCCCTCATGTTCGCACACCACAGAGCTTTGGACTGCTCTGCTCTCAGCGTCCCTCAGTCTGAGACTCAAACACTTGTCTCTCACACAGACTAGATCTCAATCTCTGGTGCTCTCTGGCTGATCATCAGGATCCCACTCAATCAGCTGGCAGGCTCTTTATCATGCCTGCCATTCCCACACTGACACATCCACCTGGGCTGCTATTACTCAGGACACACCCACCTGGGCTGCTACCAATTAGGACACACTGTTCTCATACAGCCGCTCATCAGGCTCATCTATGTGTCAGATCTATAGCACTCACTCTCAGATTCAACTCATTGTGTTCCGGGTAGGTTCACACAGCCTCATCACAGTAAAACCGGCCAATGTGGACAGGATCATTCACTGATCCTGCATGTGATGTACCCCGGTAATGGGGACCATGCTGGCGATGCCTCACAATACCTAATCCCAACTCTAATGGTTCCACCAGCAGTAGAAGTGGCAAGAGTAGAAGAACCACCCATTGTACTGGAACCAGAGAATCCTCAATGTGTACTCATCATGGATCAGAAGTTATCTACATACACATGGGTCAGTAAGTAGTGGGTTTACTCTACACCAGGCATACGTACCAGTGGCATACCAGTTTTACGTAGGTCAACACATGTCAATCTAGGACACCCACAAACTCAGGTACAGAGAATAAGTTGTAAATATGTGCAAAATGTAAATATGTTGTTAATGCTAATGTACAGAAAAGGGTGAAGAGTAGGCAAATGCAATCAGACCAGGTACACAACACCAGTAAGAGGGGTGAGAGGAGTTGGCGTAAGGAGCTGAGCAGGGAGAGCGAGATAAGGACTGGTTACCCATTTTCTTATTTTTACCTGGTTTTTGTAAATTTTTCATTTTTAAGACTCTGTTCAATAATCAAATGTAAATAGTTGACTTATGTTATGGAAAAATGTTTCAGTCCCAGAGGACTGTATTTAACTAGGGGGCAATGTTGCACCCCTGTGGGGGATTGCTATAGGATCCACCAATGCAAGGAGGGAATTACACCTTGGTTCGCATAGCACACCACACCTTCCACCACAGACCTGAAGGGGGAGCTCTACTTGCTGCCTTAAGTCAGTTCCCCTTTAAGAACATCCAGGTCTGAGGAGAGGAGTTAGTAAGTCCCTGTAGTTTCAGTTCGAGTCAGCAGTGTGAGAGGGAAGAGAGAGGATATGGAGGAGCTGGTCGCTGGGAGAGATCCAGACCCAGGACCAGGGACCACTGACTGCTGTGCATACCCTAGGGAAAGGGTCAGAGGCAAGTGGAGAAAGCAGGGAACTAAGAAAGGGAACCTGTTACTACAGCCCTTTAGTACACCCGGACACTGGAGTCCGACGCTGTAATCAATTATTGCTACAGCAGAAGCCCGGAGGACTCCGGAGAAGTTTACCCCCTGAGGAAAATAAGCAAGAGAAACTGACCAAGCATAGGACCAGGGGCCTTAGGAGAAACAGGGACCCCGCAGAAGGACCTCATTGTCAGTTTGCAGCAAAGCCCGAGAGGGAAAAGAAGAAGCGGTGGGTTCAGGCTCAGGCAGGACTTATCCCACACCACAGAGCACAGACACAGAGGAGGCCTCATAACTTTCTAAGGTGGAAGTCCCAAGTTGCACCGGGGACCTAGTTAATACTCTGGACTGCACCTGTTACCTTCTCACCAGTAAAAGGTACCGAAACAACAATCCTTGTGTGTCTGTGTGCCTGTCTAACCGCCACAATTCACCGCTTAACTACTACTACTTAACTACTACTTAACTAGTACTCCCCTCATCCATCCCTGCTGCCCTGAGGTAAAGCTCCACCTGTGGGGTGTTGTACCACACTCTGCTGCACCCTCCATCACCTCAGCGGTCGTCGGCAGCGCTGGTATACCCCTTACCATAGGTACCATAGGTGGCGTCACGTTAACAATCCCTTTATCCTCTACCGTTCCCCTCCATTGAGGGTCCAGGGCACGGGACCGGGGATCGACCAGCCGTGATCCCCCATCAAAGCCGCCATCAGCCCCGTACCCGAGTACCCCATACCCTGTCAAAGCCTCAGTCCTCCTCGACCTCTCTCTCTTCTTACTCTACTCTCTTTTCCTACTCTCCAATACCCAACTATATAACCTTCCACTGGGACCGGTTACCTTGGTAATGGATTTAACCAATTGACCCCTGAGCTAGGTGTGTGGATGCAGGATGAAAGCCACATACAAACCTCCCTCTTCACTAACAGTCAAAGGCATAACACAGTTGCTCAGATGATTCAGTGGAACTTGTGCCACAATTACCATCTTCCTGTCACAAAGAACTGGTGGGATCATAAACCTGAAAAGGTTATTGAAATGTACATGGAAAGAGATGATTTCCAAGGCTATGGATTATCTATGGTGGTGGGAGAAACAAGAGAAAAAGGGGTGCAGATCTAAGTGCAGCGTATTAACTATTCCAAGTGCTGTAAGGATTATAGATGCTCACCTTATGCTGGTCTTTATATCAGGCTCATCTGACCAGATTTGGTCTCAGTTCTCCTTATGGTCTGCAGCCCTGTCCTGGATATGCAGCACACTTAGCCTTGTGGCCGTGAAAGGTTAGTTCATAGAGGAGAATCCAGGAGGAATTAATTTTATGTAAAATTTCCAGCCGAAACGCGTTGTATCTTCTGTACCTACTTGCTAGAGACTACAAAAATTGTATTTTATTTTTATTTTTTGATAAAATAAAAAAACCTTTTTAAATATATGAAACTACCTGGACTTCCTGCTAATGGGAGCGCCCTTCATTTCTCCTGGATTCTCCTCTATGAACTGAAAATGAAGATGCAAAACTACTATGGGACTTCCAAATTCAGACTGATAGCGTCTTGGAACACAATACTCCGGACCTTACCATTGTAACAAAATAGAAAGTGTGGATCGTCGATGTCTCAATACCAGGTGACAGCAGGATTGAGGAGAAGCATCTTGAAAAACTGACACGATATGAGGATTTAAAGATTGAACTGCAAAGACTCTGGCACAAGTCAGTGAGGGTGGTCCCAGTGGTTATCGGCACACTGGGTGCTGTGCCTAAAAACCTTGGACAGCACTTAAAAACAATTGGAGATGACAAAATAACAATCTGTCTGCTGCAAAAGGCCCATACTGGGCTTTGCACGCATCATTCGCTGATATATCACGTAGTCATAGACGCTTGGGAAGTGTCCGACTAGTGATGTAATACAAAAGCCAGCGTAATGATCTTATTTGCTGTGTGTAACTGTTATTATTATAATAATAATTATAAGGTATCACAGCCTCCAATCGATGACCTCTTAGTCGGCTGCTCAGGAAAGCTGCCTGATTGGGATCACCGATCAGGCTCTGTCAAGGTCCACACTAACTGCTGTCAGTCCATGCTGTCAGTCCAATAACTGCTGTCAGCAGTTTTGCAGCCTTGAGAACCTGGCTGACATCACAGACATGTGACCAGCAAGAAGTCACATGATGTGAGCCTAGCCACACCCATGGAGGAAGAGGTGGTATGTTGATGGTAGCCCCTCCCACACATCTGACCATCCCCAAATCCAGCCCTAAACAAATATACAGGCTTGTGGAACAATAAGTCCTAGCAAACTGTCCTGAATTTAGATCGCAGCAGACCTCTGTCTGTGCCATACATACCTGTCTCTCTTGATATAACCAGTTGGTACATCACAGTATATACGTGTGTATGTATGCAGTATGTGTATATAAATGTGTATGATGTGACCCGCCGCGTTTGTGTATATTGTATATGGGTGTGTAAATGTGCATGTGTATGATGTGACCTGCCGCATATAATATATATATATATATTATATGCGATATAATATATAAGTATAATATATAATATATAATACGCATAATATATATGGTATATAACATATATATGCCGTATATAATAATAATAATAATCTTTATTTATATAGAGCCAACATATTCTGCAGAACTTTACAATTCAAAGGTTCATATACAAACAGTCATAAGTAATGGTACCTTTACACGCCGCTACGGAAGGTTAGAAACAACCGGGTGCTTCACGTGCACGAGCATGTTCCAACGGTTCCTAACGGTACCTGATACCGCGTTTACACGCCACTACAAGGGGCTCCACAGTAGGTTGATTCTATCCCTGGATGCACCGCCGGGTGCCTCAAGTTACCTTCTGTAGAGCACCTTCCCTCATTTACACGTCACTACCACAAGGCAATATGGGAGGACCTGGGGCAGCAGGGACAGCACATAGGCATGCCAGAGTTGTGGATTACGAGACGCTCGTACGGTGATTGGACAAAGCAATAACATCATGATTGGCCAGACAGCGCAGGAAGGCTGGCTAATACATGATGCTATTGCAATTGTGTAGTGTGACTGGTCAGCTCCTTAAATATGCCGCCCTATGCAGGGACAACCAATCGTAACGCAGGAGCTTCCTCCAATGATTGCTGATGGGGTGTGGTATCCCGGAGGCTGTGTCACGCCCCAGGGAGTTCACTAGGTGTCGAAAAAACTTTCCTGTTCCTATATTACACGTCGCTACCATAGGGTTTATACCTATTTGTTTTTGAGCACGACTGAAAGACAGGTGTCGACAGTGACCGGTGGCAGCAACCTGAATTACACGCTACTACCTTGCGGTGTTTTGACGGTACAAGATACAATTGTCTCCGACACCCGGTGGTTTCTAACCTTCTGTAGCGGCGTGTAAAGGTACCTTAACAGTTATCAAAGAATATGATAGTTAAAGCAAAATAATGATGGGCCTGCGCATAAGAGCTTACAATCTAACAATGAGGTAGGGGTCACACAAAGTACAGGGGTTTATTTACAATGATTGTCCAGCCAACTTGAGGAAATGGGGAGTAGATAAGAACTGCATGAGTGGCCACCAGCCATTCTTTGTAATGTTTTTGGGTCTGGTGGAGCGAATAGACTATCTCTAAGTGACTTAGATTAGGGAGCAAGATAGGCCGCCCTAAAAAGATGTGTTTTTAGGGAGCACCTAAAAGTATGTAAATTGTGGATAGATCTAATTTCTTGGAGTAAAGCATTCCAGAGAATTGTTGCAGCTCGGGAGAAGTCTTGGAGCCGGGAGTGGAATGTTCGGATTAGTGCAGATGTTAGTCTAAAGTCGCTTCCAGAGAAAAGAGAACAGGCGTGGTGATAGAGATGAGGATGCAGTGGTTGGGAAGTGCTGCGCTGTGAAGAGCTTTGTGGGTGAGAACAAGCAATTTTAATTGGATCCTATAGTGTATAGGCAGCCAGTGCATGACTGGCACAGAGCAGAAGTGTACGAGTAACGGTTAGCCAGCTAGGTGACCCTGGCTGCTGCATTAAGGTTGTCATCGAGAGGAGAAAGCCTAGTGAGGGGGAGGCCAGTGAATAGAGAATTGCAATAATCAAGGTGGGATTGGATCAGGGCCACAGTGTGGGTTTTTGTTGTTTTCATGCTGAGAAAGGGGCAGATTCTAGATATGTTTTTCAGGTGCAAGCGATAAGGATGGGTGAGGGATTGTATACATGAGGTGAAGGAAAGATTGGTGTTATACATATTACCCTGACATTGAGCCTGCTGCATAGGTGTTATCATGGTGCTGCACACTGAGAGAGAGAGATGTCAGGTTTAGGGAGGTTAGTGGAGGGCGGGAGCAGAAGAAGTTCAGTTTTGGAAAGGTTGAGTTTTTGATAGCGAGCGGAATTGACATTGGAAGGTGCGGACAGACAGTCACTGGTGTTCTGTAGAACCGTGGGGGTAAGGTCAGGGGATAAAGTGTATAGATGTGTGTCATCAGCATAAAGATGGTACTGGAAGCCAAATTTGTTGATGGTTTGTCCAATTGGGGCCGTGTAGAAAGAGAAGAGAAGAGGTCCAAGGACTGAACCCTGAGGGACCCCAATAGTGAGAGGAAGAGGAGCCAGAGAATGATACACTGAAAGAGCGATCAGAGAGATAGGAGGAGAGCCAGGAGAGAGCAGTGTCCTTTATGCCGATGGAGTGCAGCTTAGAGAGAAGGAGATGGTGGTCAACAGTGTCAAAAGCTGCAGAGAGATCAAGAAGAATAAGCAGAGAGTAGTCACCATTATGTTTTGTCATCAAAAGATCATTGGTCACTTTGGTGAGGGCAGTTTCTGCAGAATGTAGGGGGCAGAAACCAGAGTGTAATGGATGTAGAAGAGAGTGAGTGGAGAGGTAACGGGTGAGGCGAGAGTAGACCAGGAGCACCTACAGTTTAGAGATGAAGGGGTTGCTTGGAGACTGGTCTGTAGCCATTTGTGCAGGATGGGTGAAGAGAAGTTCTCTTTAGTAATAGAGTAATGATAGCGTGTTTGAAGGAGGAGGGGAAGATACCAGAAGAGAGGGAGAGATTGAAGATTTTGATTAGGTGAGTAGTGGTGACAGAGAGAGAGACTGGAGTAGGTGTGAGGGAATGGGATCAATGGTGGATGTAGAAGAACAGGAGGAAGAGAGGAGCCTGGAGACCTCATCTGTGACTGGGTCTAAAGTGGAGAGTGAGCCAGGGGAGATGTGGGGGAAGATGGGAGTATCAGCGCTTTTAGGCTGTGAGCTGATTTCCTGGCAGATTTTTCCTATTTTCTCTGTGAAATAGGAAGCCAGATCATCAGCACAGAGGTCAGTGATAGGGGCCTGCACTTTAGGACTGAGGCGAGAGTGAAAGGTGTCAAAGTACAGAGAATGTCAGGAACAGTTCTCAATGGTTACATTTCTGGTTTTAACAGAGGTTCCAGGTTATTGGAAGCAGCTCAACAGATGAGAATCCCAAATCAGTTTCCTTACACAATACCAGTTTCTTTACACAGCAAGTATGGTCCTTCCATTTTTCCTGAATGACTCTTCCTTCCTATGGCCTAGGTTCAACACAGTACCTCAATTCTTCTGTCCATCAAGCCCATGAACATTTTAGTGTAGCTTATAATATCCAATCTTCCTTGGCCAAAGTCCAACTTTTTTGCTATCTTATGAACTTGCTTTCAACCCACAGTAATACCTGTCTGGACTCTGACTCTATATGTAGTGACCCAGAGTATGCCATGTGATGTTTTATAATGTTGTATATTGTAACTCCTACACCTTAGTTCTGAGAGTGGCAGCCTGTGTAATCCCACACTGCCCTCTGCTGACCTTTCTAAAACTACAATTTCCTTACATGGTCAAAGGTCACATAGAAACAGGTAATTTCGGGCAGTTGAGTGTAGCTGCTGTAGACACAGGATGGAAGATGGAGGATGGAGGAGGCAATTGTGATGATGCGAGCGCTCTGTGTTTAGGAGAAATGACATCACCTGTTCACACCTGTCCTCTAGCGATTACTAATGGTAAACAACAGAAAGGCCTCACTTTATACAGAGAACTTTCTAGAAAAAGGAGAGTTTATGCTATAGTTTGCTTCCCAAGACAAAGTAGGACCGTACATGGCAAAACCTTAAAAAACTACCAAAGAAAACTAATTAAAGATCCCCACTGCTAAGAAACTGGCAGAGCTAAAGAAGAGGGAGAGTTATTTAAATGTTCACTGTTGACTTGGCATCTAATATGGAGTAAAAGTTCTAAATGGTTTAAGAAACCTATGGTGTCCATGTTTCTTATAGGACTACAACCCCTCTGCTGCTACTCCATAGCCGTTCTAATAAGCTCGCCCCTACAATCCACCTAGTTATCTTCCCCTTTTAACATTTGCCTGCCAACCTGTGGATTGCCGGAGCCATCGGGGACACTACGACAGGATTCAACTTCAATTTCCAGGGCCCTGTAAACCTGATAGAGGCATATACTCAGCTCAACAAATCTCCTTCTTCCTTCTGTGTGTTTCAGTTTTTGGCTATCAGCATCAGGTTGGTGGTGTAGTGAGAAATTTGTCTAGAACCTGCATATAGCGACTAAGACTGTCCGCTATCCAGAAGGTGATGAGTATTGTATCTATTAAACCCCATAGTGGTGTTAGAGTGGACAAAAGGGTCAAATTATAAATCATGAGAACCGGTCATCAAGTTTTTGTATGCCAAACTAAGGCTTTATAGATAAAGGCAATGTAATGCTGATTAAATCCATAACTTTATTTTAGAAATTTGGGTTTATATGTTGGACAAATGTATTGTGCAATTATTATGCAAATGAGCCACAAGTGCAGTGGGCACACGTTGCTCTTAGGGCCCTTTCACATCAGCGTTTTTTTTAAATCGCGGCAGATGCGGTGAAAAAAACCGCATCTGCCGCGATTACCGCATACCGGCTGCACTTGCGGCACGGTTGCGGCACAGTTGCGGCAAGCCCTATACAATGTATAGGCGGGCTTGCAGCAGGTGCGGCAAGTGCGGTTTTGGCACTTGCGGCAGGTGCGGCCGCGAAAAAAACCTCGGTCAGCTGCGTTTTTTTCGCGGCCGCACCTGCCAAAACCGCACTTGCCGCACCTGCCGCAAGTCCGCCTATACATTGTATGGGGCTTGCCGCAACCGTGCCGCAAGTGCAGCCGGTATGCGGTAATCGCAGCAGATGCGGTTTTTTTCACCGCATCTGCCGCGATTTAAAAAAAACGCTGATGTGAAAGGGGCCTTAGGCTGGTTTCACACTGGAGTTCCCCTCCGCAGCGTACAAGTCATATATTGTCGTCTGCACCAAGAACGCGACATGTCGCATTCCTGGTGCGGACGAGAGAGTGTGAATTGTAAAAGCATGCGTATGTGTGCAAATCACACAGTCAAATGAATGTGAGCGCACGGTCATGCACAGTCAAGCGCAGCACCGTGCGTCCCCATTATAAACTTAGGGACTTGCGGTGGCTGCGCTCACATGGCGGTTCCACTCCGCAGAACGCTGCAGACGGGAACGCCAATATGAACCCAGCCTTATAACTCTACTGCCTCTCCTCCCCATTCCCAGCCCTCCACCTATCTCCTGTCACTGAGAAGTTACTTTTCTTTCAGGGACCTGCTTCTCCAACCCAAGATCTACAGTAGTGCAATTGCCGCCTTTATTCCCCAGGGTTGTGAATACACATTAAGGTCCTGGCAAGGAAGATTGTCAGTGTCTTGTGCGATCTGCAAATTATGCAAATTATGCCAGACATGACCATCTTCTCCAGTAGGCATGAGAATACGCAGCAAGAGTGAAAAAGTCAGACGGCCTCTGGATTGTTCAGCAAAGTATACCGATTGCTTCAGACACTACAACCCCTTTTTTTTAATCAAAACCTTACTATCCATGCACTACACTGCTGAATGTCTGCACTTGCACTAGTTCTCAGGCAGGAGAGACTGGTCAATGAAGGAAGAGTGACCTGTCTATCACAGAAGTCACTGGCAGGAGACCGGCGTCTGGCCAGAAATTAGTGATGACTGCTATTATTCATATATTTGTAACTGCTTTGTAGCATTTTATGTGTTGCCTGTGTGTTTTGTATTCTCGCTTTATTTTCTGTGGCCACTAGGTGTCACAGTAATTCCAGAGACTTATAATAGAGCACAATCTAGGTGGAAGTTCACCTGTGACTCAGAGGGAGAAGCTGCAGCTTGGAAACGAGAGAGGAAGGCCTCCTAGCACAGAAGTTCTGTGGAAGGGGCAGGAAGGAGGTCCACTTTGCCTGCATTGGGATAGAGGTAAACGCTGAGCTGTGATATGAGATAAGAGACAGCATTGAGGTACTTTATAGTATTTTTGCTGTTTGAGAAATTTTGGTGGCAATTGGACAGCCCCTTTAAATTTTTTTGTGGGCATGAAATCAGTTTTTATTTTTTGTTTTTTACAGGAATAGCTTATGAGCCCTTCCTCAAGAGTTGTTAAATAAAGTGATAATATGTTTGTTGCGTTGATATCATATCGGTTGTCAATGTAGTAATTGATTGGCTGCAGACATCACATGCCAACCATACCTGAAGAAGAGACTGTTGGATGTAAACAGTGTATGGATCCAGAAGCTTTACACACTGTCCTGTTTTCTCCCGGATTCAGCACTGCGCAGCTGCTGCCGCTGTCCAGTGCTGGAATTTAAAAATTGCGTCTAGCGGGGAGCTACCCGCGGTTCTGAAATTTCTGACGGGAGCTCTCCAGGTACTGAAGTTCAGCACCCGGAGTCCGGGAACCGGATCCGATTTTCTGTCGGATCCGGTGCGATCCGCCGCCCATGGACTCCCACGTTAGGGGGGAGCCAGATCGCACCAGATCTGGGAAGATTCGATTTTGTCAGATTTTGGCCCCGTACACAAAAACGCTGCAAGCTGCAATTGTGTCTAGGAAAAAAAAAAAATTCTGCCAGATCCTCCCTGACAGAAGGGAAGCAGATGGTAAATCACTGCCATCCGGCCCCATAGGAATACTTTGGGGCCAAAATCGGATCCGGACAGCCCTGGATCAAAAACAACGTGGTTTGAAGTCAGCCTTAGGCCGACTTCACACCACGGATTTTGCTGTCAGCTGTGTTGGGTGTTTTGCTGGATGCAGCGGACACAGCCTGACAGCTCCGGACAAACAGAATTTTTTTCTCTTTGCCCTACGGTCCAGTTTTCTCCCGGATTCAGCACTGCGCTGCTGCTACCGCTGTCCAGTGCTGAAGTTTCAAAATCGCATTTAGTAGGGGAGCTAGCCGCGGTTCTGAAATTTCTGGCAGGAGCTCTCCAGGTGCTTAAGTTCAGCGCCGTCCGCCGCTAAACTTCAGCACCCAGGAACCGAATCCGATTTTCTGTCGTATTCGATGTATTCCGGCACCATTGACTCCCATGTTGAGGGGGCACCGCATTTTGTCAGATTTTGGCCCGGACGCAAAAACACTGCAAGCTGCGATTCTGTGTCCAGGGAAAAAAAAAAATTCTGCCGTATCCTCCCTGACAGCAGGGAACCGGATGGTAAGGGTACCTTTAGGGTACCTTTACACGTCACAACCAGAGGAGACATTTTTGGCGGCGATATTTCGTCGTGGAAATATCGCTGCCAAATTGGCTCCTTATTGCAGCGTGTAAATCGGGAATTTGGAGGCGATAAGACAAATGTCACCTGGTTTCAATTCTGTGAAATCAAAACCTGGCGACATTTGTCTTATCGTCTCCAAATTCACGATTTACACGCCGCAATAAGGAGGCAATTTGGCAGCGATATTTCCAGGACGAAATATCGCCGCCAAAAATGTCTCCTCTGGTTGTGACGTGATGTTACAGAATCGCCGCTGGGGTTTTTGGACACCCCAGCCAGAGGCGATGGCACCTGTAAGATCGCCAGTGCATCGCCGGAGGTGTCGCCGCATGTAAACATGTGACGGCGACGCTGGCGGGGCGCCAAAAAAGTGCGCGCTTCCGCCCGTCGCCGCCTATATCTCCGGCGACGTCACCAAGTATGACGGTACCCTTTATGTAAGGTCATCTTCAAAATATAATTAAGCAAAACTTTTTTTCCCACACATAAACTATTTTAGTGTTTTAATTATCATAAAAAAGCATACTTGATACTGATGTAATTGCACTGTACATGGAGGATTTGGTGTTTTTCCATTCCCATTCCCCGACTTGAAAGGTTTATAAAAGTAAGACAACAAATCACCTACAAGTAGTAGCAATAATTACTGCTCATCCTGCAGAAAAAACAAGCTACCATTTAACTACATAAATAGAAAACTAAAATATACATGTGCTGTTGTCATATTTGTAAAACCAATGTTACATTAACCATAAAACAAGCAGGAAAAAAAACACAAACTAATGGTGGAATTTAGTTTTTTTTGCATTTGCTCCCTTAAAAAAACTTTAACTTCTAAATTGATATGTATGACATATGTGCACATGTATGTAACATTCCTTCATTCCTCTGTTTCAGGGAAAGAATTACCAGACTGCCGGAGCCTCAGGCTGAGATGGCAACTGTGAACTAAATCCATTGGTATGTTCAATGGGCCAGGCATGAGTTAGAAAAGCTTTGAACAACACACAAGAAAAGGCTCACACGTTTCTAAAATATCTTGTGGTTACAGGGAGGGATCCCCTGCTTGATACTTCCCAGCTCACTGCTCCATGACCTTGGCCGGCAGCATATTTATACACTTAGCTCCACGGCCATGTTCGTGCCGCCCAGAATTTCCTCTGCTGCTTTTCACAGGTGTGAGAACTAGGTTTCTTCTTTTATGACTTTTTTTAACCCACATCTTTTCCGACATCTGTGGGTGGGTATGAGACTAAGAACTCAGACTGACAGACAGATGACCGGCGGCAGAAAACAGAGCCAGAAAGAAAAACTTACTTTCTACTCTTTGGACAAAAAAAATAAAAATATGCAGAATTTGTGTGTATCCCTGATAGGATCCACAGGCGACTTCTGCGCTGCCATTGTTATGAGGCGAAGACTATTGGAACTATGTCTGCCTCTTGTTCACAGTTGATGGGCCACATTTAGCCTGGTCTTCACTTTAACACCTGTTATGGTTAACTCCCTCATAAAAATGAAAATTTTCCTGTCTTTCCAGACAACTTGTGATAATAACTCCTAGATGTTCCGTGCGCTTTGTAATACTTTCCCACAGTCCAGTAATTCATTACCATTTGGGGAGAGTTCAGTTACTTTTCCCACTAGTGCTGGTCATTTCCTTTTTTGCTTTTCTTGCTTAGGTAAGACCATCTTGTAGTGGGTGTAGAACCCTAGGAGATAATATTTCACCTTTTTTTGCAGCCACTTCTATGAAATGTCCACTGAACGTTATTGGAATTACAGCAACTACCTTAGACTTCAAAGCAAAGATCACAATTTAAAGATAGAAAGCTCTCTGCCTGTGGGCAGCAGCACTTGCTGTTTCCAGTAGGCGAACATTGTAAGGGCCTTTACACGCGGCTACATTTCTAGGGTGGCTACAGGTAACTTACTGGCTGCAGTGAAATCATGGAGACAAGGTTCTATCTTGTTGCTGTGTACAAATGGAATAATCTCTCCATGATATCACTGCAACCAGTAAGTTACCTGTAGCCACCCTAGAAATGTAGCCGCGTGTAAAGGTACCCTTACACTTTACAGACACTAGCAGTATTGTGATGGGAATCTCTTCAGCCGCACTTTCTTTGCTGTAGCATAGTCTATGTCTTTCATTCATACAGCTCAGCACACATTCACAGTGAATAATGTTGACCCTCTCTCACCATTTTTATTTCAATGTCCCGCATTAGGCTATCTTGCACTCTTGCAACCTGCTCCTTGTAATTACCATGACACAGTATTTCCCACAATATCTCTTAAGGCCCCGTTACACGGGGAAACATCTCCGGCAACATCGCCGGCAACTCACAGGAGCGCGCACGTTTTTGGCCGCTAGCCAAGATCATTGTGCTGCTGTTACACTGGAAGACATCGCCAGCAGCACAGCAGCGATGTTGAAAGCAACTATCACTACCAGGGTTAAATTCAAACCCGGCAGCAATCGTTAACATTGGACTCAATGGGGGAATTTGCTTTACACATCGCTGTTGCAGTGTCAGACAGAGCGATTCTGCTAGATCGCCTGAGCAACATCGCCGACATTGTCCTGAAACCAGGCGATGTTGCTCAAGCAACTATTGCCGTTAATAACACCCTGTTAACGGGGCAACGCACTGGCGATGTTCCTGCAACTTGCCGGAGATGTTTCCCCGTGTAACGGTACCTTAAGCCTTCTTCTGGCATGGCATTCCTTTTTACATTCAGTCATCAGCTTAATGACTGTTGGTATGATTATATCTCACGAATCTGACAAGTGAAACTCACCCCTACTTTCTAGTTAGATATGAAGTTTAAACATGTCTTCTGTGAAGGAAAGTACTTTCTATTCTCTCAGGAAAATTATCAAAGTGCCTAAAAGCTCTTTAACACCTTAGTGACGGCCCACTGTATATATACGTCGTCAAAACAGGGTCCTTATTTTGTTCTGACGTGAAAATAAGTCAGAACAGAAAAGGCCCTGATGCGACGCCCCTGAAGCTAAAATCTCTGAGGTTTCAGCTACTGGGGGTAGCTGAGACCCTAGAGATTAGGAATCGGCTGATGTTTTACTGGCACCAGTAGTGTGATGACCGGTAAGCACCGTTTACCAATCATCACATTACAAAAAGTGAAAGTGCCGGTAAAACTGCTTTCACTTTGATCCGACATGAAAACACATGTCGGATAAAAGTGAAAGCATTAACCCCTACCTTCCCCAAGACCCCCAGTACCAGGTATCACTACAAACCCTGTTTTCCACTTCCCCCTACAGAGCCTACTTTTCTGATCCTGTTGTGTAAACTACAGCAGTTGCACTTGTTGGGTTGGGACTAGTAGTCAGTGCCGAGGCAGAACCGAGGCTGTGAAGCAGCCCTGGTTTTGCAGCATGGGCCCCGACTGGCTCTCTAGAGCAACAATTCAGTAAAAATGTATTCTCAAAGAGGGCCAAAGCAGACACAGAGTATGTTTCATATATACACAGTCTTTTAATTGTATTAACACATGACTCCCACTGAACAGACACATAAAACGCACGATTATTGAACATTACGAGCACCCAACACTCTGTGCAGTCCCTTCAACAGCATGGTGCCTTACTGTAAATTAATATAGTATAACTTAAGGCTCCAGATCTATCTCACTCACAGGATCCGTCCAGAGGAACAATCTGGGCAACCGTTAGATGAAAGTTCCTTCGCTGCGTGCACCATGAAGACGCTTTTGTCCGAGGCTATACTGAAGTCCAATACAATAGTACTGCAGAGAACAGGTGCTGACTGGGATGGCCCACACAGGGAAGGGGTTGAGTGCCAATACCAGTGAAAGTCCCACTCACATGAGTCCTGGACCGAGGTCTCAACTCTCTTAGGCTATGTTCACACATAGCGCTTTTTTTGAGTGGGCGCTTTTACCAGCATTTTTTACCCGTGCAAAAAAGAACAAAAAAAAAGCAGTGCTGTTCACACAGCACACTTTTTTACGACCCGGGGGGAGAAGTGATGTCACAGAGGGGAGAAAGAATCCTGTTCCTCCTACCCTCTGTGACATCTGTGACCGCCCATTTGATTTCACAGTGTATTAATATACACTGCGAAATCAAAATTAAATAAAGCCAAATGTATTAAAAATAATAAAGATTGAATACTTACCCTTTCCAACACCTTTTCGTGGGTCCGGTGCAGAGGCAAGGCCACGTATCATCCTGCCAGGACCTTGCATGATATCATAATATGATATGTATTTCATGACCGCAAGCAGCCAATCAGCGCCCAAGACATCATTATGACATCATGCAAGGTTCTAATGATTGATACCTGGACCTTGCCTGGAGATTGCAAAAAGGCGTCGAAAGGGTAAGTATTCATTCTTTATTATTTTTTATACATTTGGCTTTATTTAATTTTGATTTTGCAGTGTATATTAATACACTGCGAAATCAAATGGGCGGTCACAGATGTCACAGAGAGGAGGAGGAACAGGATTCTTCCTCTGTGACATCAGATGCAGCAGCGCCGCCCTATGAGAAAAAGCACAGGAGCTGCTGCGTAAAGAATTGACATATCAATTCTTTTTACTCAGGCACTTTTTCGCATAAAATCGCGGCGTATTTTTACACTGTGTCTGTATGGCAAAGTGAATTTCACAATCACTTTGCCGGCAAACAAAAGGCATTTGCGCATTTTTGAAAAGTGCGCAAAAAAGTGCTAAAAAATGCGCAGTGTGTGAACGTAGCATTACTCACAGTCCTGGAGTGACCCAGCGGGTCAGGCCAAATAAGTTCTTGGTATCTCTGCATCTCCCATAGACACAAAACTTAGTGTTCTTCACATATTCTCTCCTCTGATAACACTCCTGTCCAGATATGTCTAACACCCTCTTTTATAACTCTCACACTCTACCCTAGTAGGTGGGCTCACTAGCTAAACTAAATATTGTAATCTGAGAGTCCTCAGTGGTTGATACCTTTTAATGGCTAACTGAAAAGATGGTAAACATAGCAAGCTTTCGGGACACTATGGCCTCTTAGTCAGGCAGATAATTACACAAATTCTGAAGACACATACATATATACATAAGCAAAAGAAAAAAAAAACAGTTTTAGATGCTGTAGTAAATACAACAGGTGACATAAAGCAGAGTCAGGCTAGGGAGGGGTAGAGAACCTGGGAAAGTGTGGGAATATGGGATCTGTGGCCCGTGTCTCCTCTGCACCACTGACGGGGGATCTGTGGCCTGTGACCCCTCTGCCCCACTTACAGGGGGACCTGTGGCCTGTGACCCCTCTGCCCACCCACCTGCACAGGGGGGACCTGTGGCCTGTGACCCATCTGCCCTACTCACAGGGGGGACCTGTGGCCTGTGACCCCTCTGCCCCATTGACTGGGGTACTTTTGGCCTGTGACCCCTCTGCCACACTCACAGGGGGGGCATGTTGTTCGTGTCCTCTGTGCACCACTGACATAGGGGGATTTGTAGCCCGTGTCCCATCCACTGACTGGGGGACCTGTGGCTCCTGACCCCTCAGCCCCACTGACGGGGGGACCTGTGACCCATGACCCCTCTGACCCACTGACAGGGAGAGACCTGTGACCCATGACCCCTCTGACCCACTGACAGGGAGGACCTGTGGCCTGTGACCACTCAGCCCCACTCACAGGGGGACCTGGGGCCTTTGACCCATCTTCCCAATTGACAGGGGACCTGTGTCCCATGTCCCATCTGCCCCACTGACAGGTGGGACCTGTGTTCTGTGTCCCCTTTACACCACTGAAAGGGGGAATCTGTGTCCATTGTGCACCACTGATAGGGGGGACCTGTGGCCTGTGTCCCCTCTGCCCCACTGACAGGGGGACCTGTGGCCCATGCCCCCTCTACCCCACTGACAGGAGGCCCTGTGGCCCATATCCCTTCTGCCCCACTGAACAGGGGGACCTGTGGCCCATGTCTCCTCTGCCCCACTTACAGGTGGAACTTGTGGCCAGTGTCCCTCTGCCCCACTACTGGACTTCCAGTGTGCCAATACGTGGACCTGTGGCCAGTGTCCCCTCTGCCCCACTGACAGGGGGCACCTGTGGCCTTTGTCTCCTGTGCACAGCTGGGGCCCTCAGCGCTGGCTCTATCCCCCCAAAACGCACTCCCTCCCCCCACTCTCTCTTTTACCTCCCTCCATTGAGTGTTGTGTGTGACTCCCCGTGGACAGGTCTCACGTCGCAGGCGTTGGCTTCTCCTGTCACGGTTCCGTGCCGGCGGCTGTGGGGCCCGGTGGTCCAGATCAATAGTGGTTGGCTGAACAGATAAGGGTTAATTATTCTTGTCGTGACGCCACCTGTGGGAATTCCGGTGATTTCACCGGCGCTGCTAGGGTCTCCAGGGGATGTACGGCAGCAAGATGGGACGCTCCCCACAGGACGTGCGGGAGTCCCTGGAGCCAGGAGCTGCACTTGGTGGTATGTGGCAGCTCAGTGTTACTTAGCATGCGGAGTAGAACAGTTCTGAAGAAGTACAGACACCAGTGTTCTCTGTAACAGGTCTTTTACTGTAACCAGGCAGATGATACATGGTATACAGGTAACGGGTAACGGACTGGGTGGTCTCAGCAATGACCGGTATTGTTTCAGAGCTCCGCGGTGTTGCTCCGTTCCTAACTTTTCTCTAACAGGTTGCCGATGTCGCCTTGGTGCGCCAGTTCGGGTACAAAGGGGGCCACTTGAATTTCCCTGCCGGTGTATACAAACCGGTGTGAGGAAGCCAGATTCCTTTGGTGGGTACTCCGCTGGCAAGACGGCTCTAGTCACGGCGGTAGTGGGGTGCTCCTAGGAAGCAGTTTCTCCACTGCTGGTTTGCTGGGCAGCGATGAACGACTGCTCAGCTTCGGAACAGTGATCCGTGGTTGACGGCACGGTGTATTTTGGACCCGTTTAGATGGTCGCCCAGGTTCCGGTTGTGGGGCACTGGGTAATGCGCCAACCGGTAGGTGGTCTGCAGGGCTGCACGGAACTGTGCAGAGCCCTCTTCTCCTACGTTCCTCCCGACCACTTCTCTTCTACATTCTCCTACCCTCTACTCCTACACTCCGCCCACCAGGACCCAATTGGCCCTCTATTCTGATGGTGCATGTAGGGTATGGAGTATTAACCGTGTCATTACTGAGGCAGAGAATACTGCATCTTCAGTCAGGGATGCAATACCCTCCTGTGACACACTCGTTGCGGGGCGCCACACTCCCCCTTGGGAAATTACGCTTCTCCCCAAGTGTCAGAAACCCAACATTACAGAGAATTTTTGCATTTTTATCATAACAGGTACTAAACATTTTTATTAATAACAGGTACGATTATTTGTTTACTTCCGCGAAGGGAGGCGCATGCCTTAGAACGTTGCAAAACAAGCACTTTTGTTCAAAGGAAAAACGGGTTAACCATTGCGGACCCGGCGGGTGGGTAACTGTCCTTAATATAAGTCCAGGCTTTACAGCCGGGCCGCTCTTCTGGCATTCAAACAAATGGAAAAGTGTCTATGACAGTCATTATTAAAGTTCAAGCAAAGTTATTGGCTTAAGGGTGTAAACAAAACTTTTTAACTCTAATGGTACCTTTACACGCCGCCACAACAGGATGGATACAACCCGCTACAGGCTACGATTGTAGCTTGCGTCGTCAATATAGCCCGTAGTAGCGGCGTGTGAAGACGGTAGGAGGCAGCCGGCAACAGATACATCTGTTTCCAAGCACTGCTCTGAAACAGGTGGCTACAAAGCCGATTGCAGCGAGCTGTATCGGCGTGTTAAGAAGCTACAGAAGGGATGTGTCGACACCAGGCAATGTACCTGGTATGTAGCTGGGGCGTGACACAGGCTCCGGGATACCGCCCCCCTTCAGCGATCATTGGTGGAAGCTCCTGCGTTACGATTGGTAGTCGCTGCATAGGGAGGCATATTTAAGGAGCTGACCAGTCACACTACACAATTGCTCGAGCGTCATGTATTAAACAGCCTCCTGCGATGCCTGCCCAATCATGGGTTTCTTGCTTTGTCCTATCATCGTACGGACGTCTCGTAATCCACAATTGTGGCACGCCTATGTGCTGTCCCTGCTGCACCAGGTCCGCCCATATTAGCTTGTTGTAGCGGTGTGTAAATGAGGTAAGATGAGCTACAGATGGCTACTTGAGACACCCGGCGATGTATCTAGCTATAGATGTAGCGTAGCGTAGCGCACCTTGTGGCGGCGTGTACAGGTGGTGCGTTTCCCGTTTGTAACCGTTTGGGCGTGCTCGTGCACGTGAAGTAGCGGGTTGTATCCATCCTGTTGTAGCGGCGTGTAAAGGTACCATAAGAGCATACCACCCCTCATAACCAGCATGGCGGTACAGGTCGCAGTCTGGGTGTCCTTTAGGGAGGTGAGACTCCATGTCCCTGCGACCCACAAAAATCTCCTCAAACACCCCTCCTCCCTGGCGAAACCCCACCCGGTAGACAGGGTGTCCCTTTGGATGCACTCTTTGAGATACTTCCCAGGGATCTTAAGAATTTGTTTATTGATACCAGATACTACTACTTTCATTTTCGTGCATAGAGTATATATAGCACGAGTCTGGATAGATCCCTGCTAAATGTGATAACCCCAAAATAACATGGTGCACTAATCTATGTTCCCCAGACCTTGTATTTAATACTGCCTCATATCATGACTTGGTCCCCACAAGATCCTCTTATCAATCCTAAAAACATGATTTATCCCATATATATGGCACCATCTGTTGCATTGTGTACTATTTTCCTTGATTTGATATCAATATTTGTCTCCCCTGAGTATATATACAAATAGCTCTGTGCAGATTACAGCTCCGTGGGCTAACAACACTGCGGAGCGGGCACTTAGCTGTGACTCACTTCCCAGCCTCCCCTGGTGTTTACCTTGTAACTAAGCAATGCAGTCATGTGACTGCACGTGCTTCCGGCCCTACGGAACACGGAAATCATGCTGCAAGGGGCTCATTTTCTTCATAAAAGACAGGACGGTGGAGTGTGCAGACATCCCCTGACGAAGGTGCACAGGAGGCAGCGATACCGGTGGGGTCCTTTCCCCACTCGGGCACCAGCATCACAGACCTGGTAATCCCCCTCCTTCTCATTCTCCTCTCCCCCTATCCTTCTGACCAACTGGTCAGAACACAGCAGTTGCTTACTGAATGCAAAGCTACTGTTATGGCATTCATGTATAGCAGGGAAGCACAGCCCTGATAGTTTGATGTGCAATAATATGCAATGTGAAATACTATGATCAGGGCTATTGAAATTATAATATGCTGTGTGTGGGGATATCGAAGTGATAGATTCCAGTGATGCCAGTTGTTAATTGCAGCCTCACAGATTTACTTGACAGTTCACACTAATTCTATTAGGGACTTGTTGGTCACTCATTAACAGGCGTATACATTGTAGACCCCGGTATCACCATGAACCTCTGGTAATATTGTTTACTTGTTAATAGTTACCCTACTGAGGGGGTCCACAACTGGGTGTACTCACACTATACTCTATATAAACGTGATTACTTAACAGGGTGTTTCAACCTTGAGTTTTGTTTCTCTTGCTATATACTGGTAGATCCATGTAAGAGGTTTTGTGAACCCTCATAGATAGTGGTATATTCTTTGTAAAGCAGAGATACTATACTCCCAACTGGAGTGACACACTTTCACTTCCAGATTGATTGATCCCCTGACCTAGGAGAGACCTCCTACTCTTTCCTATACATTAAACTCTGAGCCCCGCCGGGTTCTGATTTATTTTTGACTGTCTATGCTGATGTATAAATTGCTGCAATCAACTTGTTTGATCTGACAATTGTCATATATAATGTGCCCTTGTTTCGTCCAATTACCAATTTTAAATGGTTTTAACTTCCTTTTGTCTGTACACTGTTCTAATAAAATTTTGTATATATTTTGTAGTATCACGGGTGTGCTCCCATACTTTCTAATATGTCATGTCTGTTTCTGCTATTTTCATGTGTTGGTTCCATGACATGGTGAGCACCCACCTCTTATTTGAATAGAACCTTGTGGTGCTCCTCTTTCTCCTAATTACTGAGTATTAACCGTGTCATTACTGAGGCAGAGAATATTGCATCTTCAGTCAGAGATGCAATACCTTCCTGTGACGCACTCATTGCGGGGCGCCACATGTGCAGTGTCCCTCAAGTCTGACTGCTTCTAACAATTAAGCCGGCAGCATGTCAGGAGATAATGAAAGTAAAACAAATCTGCTGCCAGCTAGAAGCAGCCACATACGGGGAGGGAGGCTGCACACAGCACTGAAGGCACAACACAACACTGAACACACACACACATACATACATGCATACACCACACAAAACAACAGACAACACACACCATACACTCCTCCGTGGAGCACTGCACTCCTCACCATTGCTGCCATCCTTGGCATCCTCCACGCTGCTGAGTCACCAGCCGCAGTGTGTGGTGTGGTTGCAGCATGATGACCTAAAAACACACTGCTTCAGTCGGGCACGGGAAGATCATCACTGACAGGTTCCTTTCTAGTGAGGGGCAGCTGCCCCATGCTGGGTACGCCCATGATTCTTAGACACTGAAATTCATAATAACGTTCAACAAATGCATTACTGTGAACAGTCAGTAACGCTTTTGGTCAACGAAGCATTATGGAACATAACCTCGAATTACCGCATTTTTAGCAAAATGTTCGCATTGGTCGAATGACTCGAACATAGCCCAAAATAGGTTGAATTTGACATTGGTGAACAGTTCAGATTGAACATCGCTCATCTCTAGTCCTGGTGCCCCTGTTCTGCGGCCTGGTCCCTCCACTGCCTGCGCCTGACAATGGATACGAGTCCCATGGGCGGATTGCTCACTGCTCGTGCCTCTGCGACCCTCTCTTCCTCCTGGAGCCACCTGAATCTCTTTCTCTGCTCTTCAGTCAGGCCTCAGGACAAGCTCTCACTACCTCCAGTCCTCTGGACACTTCTCTCAAGTTCTTTTCTCTCTCTGACAGGCTTCCTTCGTCTACTTTCCCTCCAACTCGACTCTTGCTGTTCAATTGTTCCTCTCCGCTGTTCAACTGTCTACCTTCTAGATTTTTCCCATTCTATTTATACTCTCTCTCACGTGTCCCACGTCATCTACATATGTGCTTCCTAACTTCACACCTCCCAAGTGCTCCCTCTAACTGCTTCCTCTCCACCCACCCCCACTGCCCTGGTTCCTCCTTCCAGACAGAATCAGGGACTGTGCTATCCTGTAGGAGCAATTTCGCCCTAACCCTGATCTGGACCTAGTGTAGTGCGTGGCCTGGGTGTCCTGGCACCGGTCTGTGCCCCCCTTACCTGAGAGGGGGATACTATACCCTAACAGGGGTGCAGTACCTCTGTGGCGACTGGATCCGCAGGGGTGCCACAGATGCTCACAGCCAAGATTGACCAAAATACACCACAGAGCAACAAATTTTCAGTTTCATGGGCCTTGTAACCACTACCAGCATTATGCTCAAAAACAGAAGGGACTAATGCCGGACTTGTTGAGACACATACTGCTTGACTTATTTGCAATGGTGTGATGCCCATGAATTTCAGGAGGCAACGCTGTGCTTTCAGCAGAGCACCAATTGTTAAAATGCCCGCTTTAGTAGTTTCCCCTCAGGCTTATGTTGTCAGCTCCAGCAGCAGTCATTATGGCTGCTGCATTTAAAAAGCTTGTAGCTGGGTTGTCGGATGGAGAGCTGAAACTTTCATATTACGGGCCAAATAACATAAGTCTGTGTAATCCACTACTTATTCTTTTTAAAAAATCAAGCTGTTGACGTTAGTTGAGAACAGGCAAATGCGGCTGTCTGTCCTCCAAGCCTTGCTGAACACACGTTCAGACAGTATATATGTATCATGGAAAGCCAGCACCTCCAAGGCATACTGTGCAATCTAAGGCCATGTATTCAATTTTGCAACCAATAAATTAAATAGTGCAGAACCATCAGGTAGTACTACAAGACGTGTGAACATTTGGCCATATACTC
Organism: Allobates femoralis; assembly: GCA_033576535.1. Classification (NCBI taxonomy): domain Eukaryota; kingdom Metazoa; phylum Chordata; class Amphibia; order Anura; family Aromobatidae; genus Allobates; species Allobates femoralis. The sequence continues at coordinate 93,747,203 of JARQOC010000008.1, forward strand.
TACCACCACTACCACCATGTTGAATAAATTCTGTTTTCTGCTAACACACACCATAGAATATATTGTTGCTGGATGTACTGTTGTGCTGCAATACATTTTTTGCCACACTGAGGCCAAGAGAATCACCCTTCTGATGTGGGGCTTGTGCAACAGCTGCCTTGTCCACACCTTTCTTCTCCTCCACCTTGTTCTTCCACCAAGCCCCTGCTGTCTGGTGGGAATGCCATAAGTATAGCCTCTAACAGCTTGCACTTATATTTACACATTTTTCTATCTTGCTAAAGTGTGTGACGTAGCGATCACCGATCGGGTTGGGGTTCACTCACTTAGCGGCAATATTCAGAAACAGAAACAGTCTCTCCACTTAATAAAGTTCATGTTGGTTTATTGTCTCAGCATAAACCGTCCTTCAGCATATAAACCAGAGCCTTTCTGCAGCTCACAGAACATATTGCCTAGTATAGTCTGTCTTTACCTCACATACAGCCTGTAGTCAGTCCACACAGGCCTCCAGGACCTGAGCTCTCCATGCTCAGTCTCTGTCTGTCTCCCACATGTCAAACACAGACTCCATTAAGACAACCTGAGACACACCCACATCTCCAGCAAGTTGCAAGTTTAACTCTTGCCATGCTGTTAAGCAGACTGTGGTTTCCATGGCAAGACATTCATAAGAACATCGCAGCAGGCTTCTGCCTGTGTGAAACATACTGGCCATGTATAGTGCTGCCATTCAGACCATGGCTGGCTGCCATATCACAAGTGGCTAAGTAGCGATGCTACATCGTCTTTGAAGCGGGGATGCGGCAGGGTCGCCACCAAGTAATCACCACTGGTCAGAATCCTGGTGACTCAAAAGATTGTTGCAAAGGCACAACAGGATGTATTTGCTCATGTGTGCCAGTCTGCATGTAGTCAATGACAAGCTCAGAGGTAATTGTGTGGCCTGGCTCCTCTGAATACCCCCAGCCATGCTGAACTTATGCCCCTTACCAATCTTCCCTACCACCCTGCAGGGCAGATAATTCCTCCACCAAAACTGTTAATTGGCTGGAAAGTTGGGAAAAAGCCCGTTGTCTGGCCATGAACCCAACCTTCAAAAACCCTGAGGAAGGTGCTGGGACAGCACCGAAACGCATAGGTTTTGATGAATAAAGGACCTTATGATGGTAACAACCTTTTGTGAAATACTTTGATAAAGAGCAGCAGCGTTCACCAAATTCTGTGGAAATTCTTCAGATTTCCAATCCCGAACTAGATTGGCCATGTTTGGGCTGAATTTGAAATTGGCGAAAATGTTCGGGGAAGGTCCTCTAATCTGTAGTTATGAATTAGTTCCCATGTTGTATGTTCTTTTCTCCCAAAAATAATAGTTAAACACACTAGTGAAGTTAGAAAAAAGGCCTAATTCATTCTTGATCTTGGATAATAATTGCACAGGTAGGAGAAAATTAGAGCATCAGAAGCATCAGTACAATTTATTACCATAGATCAAGAATGAATTAGGCCTTTTTGAATTCTCCCCTGATTAATCTTGGCATAGAGGAAATGCATCGAGAGGATTTAATGGCAACCATGACCTGGTGGACAAGGGGGGTATAGCTAACTGACAAGTCTCTACTCTTGGAGAAGTCTTAGGTTCCTCATTCAACACCCACATTTAACCAGACAGGACTCGGGTAAGATTTATTTTTATCACTTCCAGTTTAGAAAAAGAGCAGGGCTGCACACAGGATAAAAGTGCTCAATCCATGTAATGGATCACAGGGGTGTTACAGGTGTGGGTGCAAAGGAAGGAGGACCGGGTAGCCCCGATGGTACAACGAACGTTTCGCGCTCAGCTGGCACTTCTGCGGGTACAATCCTCAGGATTGAAGAGCCCTGCTCTTTTTCTAAACTGGAAGTGATATATCGCTGTGTGGAGGAAGTGTGCACCAGGAATAGAGGCTCACAGTGTGTGGGACCTGCATGAGAGGTCCCAGGGGATCCCAGAGGGCTGCTGGAACTGACAGAGACGCACGGAGGGAGCGGTGGTGCTGGCCTTAACCTGCAAACTGCAAGTGTCTTAAGATTTATTTTATAATTTCATTACAATTTCAGTGGCTGCATAACGCAGGGTTAGCTTAATATCATACCTTGATGTATTAATAGCATGTGAACTCTAAGAATGAATTGCTAAAATTATAATTGTGGTGTGTTTTGCATTGTTGCACTGCGACATATGTTGGCACTATATAAATAATGATGATTATTATTATTAAATTCTAATAGTACGGTCGATCCTTTATTACTGTTGTCAGAACCACTCTCCTTATATGTGATATGCTATTATTTTGCACATAACTGTACATGACATAGGTAAAGGATCTTAAGGCAACAGGATTTTCCAGGGGTAACCTTGATTAAAGCAGGTAATAATGTGCTGTTGTACAGTAGATATGTGATTATTTATTTTACAAATGTTTCTAGAATAGTTATATTAAAATATACATCTGCTTCCAAGTACGCTCTGTTCATAGCACCTGATCAGAAAGTAACCGAGTCTCTAGATACTTAACTCATCCAAAGAAAACATATTTTTTTATGTAAATTTACTTTTTGGAAAAATATTCAGTCAAATTTGTATTTGTATATTTTTATAGTATGCTTTTATTACACTTCACAGCACATTCCTGGGCTCTCAGTGGCATTGAGGCCCCAAAAGAGAAATCTTTTGCATATTCTTTTGTAGTTTGTGTAACACTACATATTGTGTGAGAACATTTCATATTACTTACGGTACATATATGGAGATTTTACCTACCTTTATGAATGTACAAATCACTAATCAAAAGACATAGTTATTTTTGCATTCTCTGAATTGTATACTGTAGTTGCATAGTTAGCGAATGAGAAAGCTTTATCAATTGAGCTGTTTTAATGGAACCTGTCAGCTAGTTTATGCCCCCAAGCTATCACTATTAGTGATGAGTGAGTACCGGAATATTTGTAATCGCTTTACTCGTAACAAGTATTTTGTAATAATTGCGTATTCGTTCCGAATAGCAAGTACAATGTAAGTCAACGGGAAACATGGGTAATTTTCTGCTGGACCCTACAAAAAGGTCTGGGTGCCTGAGGAAAAGGCTGAAATGCATGGGAAAGTGATCAAATAAAATGGGAAGAGCCTGGAGAATATGCCTGCATGCAGTATTACGCCACTGTTACAGATACACAAGAACAACTACCAAACGTAACCTAAATCACATTTAATAGTGTTTCTTAGCTGATGCTGTTACATATAACAAGACATATTTTGAAGAAGCGATATTCTCACTCAGAACATTGTGTGAATAATACTTGCTTTACAGAAATATCTGATCTCTGTCATTAAGTTATTTAGAAAGCAGTGAATTGCTGGAAAGTGGTTAGGTAGTTTGCAGCTGTCTTTAGCAAGAAAAAAGAAAGTGAGAAATTGTCAGCAAAATTTTCCAAGTAAGACAGTTAAATAAGCCATATCTAATTGTAAGAGGATTACACAGTGGATCTCATTTGTGTTTGCTTTGTAATGTGGCAGCAGTGGAAAGTTAACGGACAGACCTTACAGAACAGCGCTTTCTGCTTTCTTTCCAGAAAAACAACATGTGCACATGTTCTATGTCAGGAAGAATATGAGACAAACACTTTACACAATACATTGTGATAGGTGTCAATATAATTGCTTTATCTGGCCACTTACCAATTAATCACTGTGTAATGTAACTGTGTCTTTGCTAATAGTACCTTAACAGCCCCCAAGCCATAGTTCTGAGATGTCAAGACAGTCACCCAAGAAAGTAGTACATAGTAGGTCTATACATATTTGTTCATTAACAGAGTAGTGATTATTTTAGCTGTTCCCCACAGCATATTGTAGACACACCAATGACTATGAGCTTTCACCAATTTTGCAAGAACACAGACAATTCTAACCTACTTCACTTGACTTAAAATTTGATCTTCTGTGTTGGTTTTGCAAGATTGGGACTTGTGTCTATTGTGGCACCCCATGGGTTAATGTGCCACAGTAACATCACACGGGTCCCTCCCCACAACACACTGACTTACACTAGCACCTCTGGGCCAGGAGGGGGAGCACAACCTGCTCTCTTAAATACTCCAGCTCAAGAGGAAGTAGGAAGTTCAATACAGGCAGTTCTGTGAAGAGGAGAGAGACTGTAGTGTCAAGAAGCTTCTCTACAGTCTGCTCACGATTCCAGGCCTAACTAGGGTCTGAGGAGAGGAGAACTGGAAGACACAGGAACACATCTGGGAGCTTAAGTGCCATCTCCACTCGCCCCAGAAGAGTGCACAGAACGGACACCGGATCCGGCACGGTGACTGACACACAGCACATTGAATCCAGGAGTAGTGGAGTCTCTAGACCACCACAGAGCAAAGCAACACGGCGGGGTCAGCACAGCACAGAGGACTCAAGTTGCCTAGCCAAGTGGTACCAGCAGAACAGAGAGAGAGTGAGACAGTCCCAGCAGCTCAGCTAGACGCAGAAGCCAGGACACACACACACAGCGCAGCATGAGGAAGCTGATGACCCTGACATGGTGGGAGGAAAACCCGGCCCCCTACAGACTCCATGGATGATCTGCAACAACAACGCAGTAAAGCTTTGGAAACTACAAAACGTGAGTGTGTGGTCCTTAACCCGTCTCCACTATTCATATCCATCATAGACTTTACCAACACTGCCCCAGGGAACTCAGTTTTGCCCACGGAGAACTATCCCATCCTAGCTGCCATCCCATCATCCCCGGAGGTACTGCGGCAGCGGTGGCCCCACTACTGGCCACACACTGTGGGTGGCGTCACGATAAACTATTCTCCCCTGTAAATGCACCCTTATTATTGCCAGGGCCCGGGACACGGTCCGGACCAGGACCCCGTGACATTCCCCTGAAGCAGACACGGTCCGGTACCGAGTACCCTCGTCCCATTGGGCTCGACACTATTCTCACGCCAACTGTTATTAAAAAAAGATTATTCCAGAGAAGTAACCTATGCATTTTCTATGCAACATTTCATAGTCATTTTTGAAAATGTTATGGGTAGAAGACTCATACTTTTGAATTTCACTTACCGTATATACTCGTGTATAAGCCGACCCGTGTATAAGCCGACCCCCCTACTTTTGCCCCCAAAACCTGGGAAAACCTATTGACTCGTGTATAAGCCGAGGGTGGACTCCAGCACAGGTATACAGCCCCCAGCAGTGTGGTATACAGGCCCCCCAATGGTAGTATACAGCAGCCTCCCCAGTGGTAGTATACAGCAGCAGCCCCAGTGGTATATACAGCAGCAGCTCCAGTAGTTAGTATACAGCATCCCCAGAGGTATATACAGCCCCAGTGGTAGTATGCAGCATCCCCAGAGGTATATACAGCCCCAGTGGTAGTATACAGCATCCCCAGAGGTAGTATACAGCAGCCCCAAAGGTATATACAGCAGCCCCAGTGGTAGTATACAGCAGCCCCAGTGGTAGTATACAGCAGCCCCAGTGGTAGTATACAGCAGCCCCAGAGGTAGTATACAGCAGCCTCAGAGGTATATACAGCCCCATTGGTAGTATACAGCAGCCCCAGAGGTATATATAGCCCCAGTGGTAGCATCCAGCAGCCCCAGAGGTATATACAGCCCCAGTGGTAGTATCCAGCAGCCCCAGAGGTATATACAGCCCCAGTGGTAGTATACAGCAGCCCCAGAAGTATATACAGCCCCAGTGGTAGTATACAGCAGCCCCAGAGGTATATACAGCCCCAGTGGTAGTATACAGCAGCCCCACAGGTATATACAGCCCCAGTGGTGGCATCCAGCAGCCCCAGAGGTATATACAGCCCCAGTGGTAGTATACAGCAGCCCCAGAGGTATATACAGCCCCAGTGTAGTATACAGCAGCCCCAGAGGTATATACAGCCCCAGTGTAGTATACAGCAGCCCCACAGGTATATACAGCCCCAGTGGTAGTATACAGCAGCCCCACAGGTATATACAGCCCCAGTGGTAGTATACAGCAGCCCCACAGGTATATACAGCCCCAGTGTAGTATACAGCAGCCCCACAGGTATATTCAGCCCCAGTGGTAGTATATACAGCCCCAGTGGTAGTATATACAGCCCCAGTGGTAGTATATTGCAGCCCCAGCGGTAGTATACAGGGCCCCAGTAATCCAGGGCCCCCCCAGCGTCTCTCCGGTCACCTGAAAAGCAAACTATACTTATCAGTGTCCGCTGTCCGGGCCCGCTCGCCTCTGCCGTGACAGTGCCGTCTGCGATCCTCCTTCTTCATGCGGCGTCTTCCGGTTTCCTGTGCTCGTCGCAGGGAATGACGTCATTCCCTGCGACGAGCACAGGAACCCGGAAGACGCCGCATGAAGATGGAGGATCGCAGACGGCAGACCGGGCAGAGGCGAGCGGGCGCGGACAGCGGACACTGATAAGTATAGTTTGCTTTTCAGGTGACCGGAGAGACGCTGGGGGGGCCCTGGATTACTGGGGATGCGGGGGCTGCTGTATACCGATGTATACATCGGTATGTACCGATGTATACATCGGTATACAGCACTGACTCGCGTATAAGCCGAGGGGGGTACTTTTCAGCCCAATTTTTGGGCTGAAAAACTCGGCTTATACGCGAGTATATACGGTACTTCTCAAGCCCTTACATCTTGAGCTATACAGTGGATATAAACCCCAGGTAGGCTTTTTGTCATTTCACTAACAATGTCTGGATTGAATAACTAACTGCCTTAGGCTATGTTCATATATCCAGTAATCATCTGTTAAAACACATCCAGAAGAAATCCATTGCCAAAAACATATGACACAACTTTTTGTCCACCTAGTAAACCTGATTTCCACTGGATCTGTTTTCTTTAAATTAAAATCTATGGAAAACAGATCAATTATTAATTAATCATCCATTTTTCTTTCATTGGAATAGTATACATTTTTTGGCTTACTGGACATTTCAAAAGGAAGAAATTGGATGGTTATTTAACACATCAGTTTTCCATAAACTTTAGTGTTAAAAAAAGGATCCAGTTGAAGTCAGTTTTTAGTAGGACAAAAAAGTTGTGTCTGCACAATATTTCAGTCCATGGATTGCTGATGGATAATTACTGGACATTTGAAGTTAGCCTAATGGAGGAACATCACACCCAGTTATGCAGTTTTTTTCAGTGGTCTAATTGCTTTTTCAATTGTTACTCAGGCACAATGTATTTACTGGATTTGGATATAATTGTAGGTCACTTGAGGTATTGTAAGAGAGAAGTTAGCTTGCTGTGATTTCTTATTGCATAGGCAGTGCTTGGAACCTTAGCAGTGCTCAGAAAAGGTTCAGTTTGAAACTTGCAACTCAGAAATTCAGAAAGATGTGGCAACAATCACCAGGTTTTTGCATTAAAAATTCTTCTTTTTTAGAAAAGCATAACATTTGCCATGTACATCTTATGCCATGGAGGCAGCAAAATACGTGTCAAACAAAGACACGTTTCGATGGCAGAGCCATCTTAATCATTGACATAATGGTGCAGTAGTGCTTCTAAAAAAGAAGTGATGATTAATCCCTTCATGACCTGGGAATTTTTCGTTTTTCATTTTCGTTTTTTGCTCCCCTGCTTCCGAGAGCCATAACTTTTTATTTTTTCCGTCAATATAGACACATGACGGCTTGTTTTTTGCAAGACGAGTTGTACTTTCATATGCAATCATTTATTTTACCATATAGTGTATAGGGAAATTGCAAAAAAATTCTAAATGCAGTGAAATTGCAAAAAAAGTACAATGACACATTTGTTTTTTGGGTATTTTAGTTGCCATGTTCACTATATGGTAAAACCAACGTGACGGGGTGATGCCTCGGATCGGTATGAGTTCGTAGACACCCAACATGTATACCTTTTACTAGTATCTAGGTGGTGAAAAAAATTCAGAAGTTTGGATAAAAACAAAAACAGACTTTTTGCTCCATGTTCTGCGATCCATAGCGTTCTCATTTTTCGGGATCTGGGGCTGTGTGATGGCTTATTTTTTGCGTCTTGAACTAACGTTTCTAATGATACCATTTTTGGGGGGATCTGCAGTTTTTATTGCCCGTTATTGCACTTTATAGCAATGTTGCGGCGAGCAAAAAAACTGAATTTTGGCGTTTGGACCATTTTTTACGTTAAGGAGTTCACGGCTCTCATTAACGGATTTAATATGATGCTAGATTGGGCGATTCTGAACGCAGCGATACTAAACGTGCATTTTTTTCTTTTTTTAATACTTTTATTGTGATTGGGGGAAAAGGGGGGTGATTTAAACTTTTATATATATATATTTTTTTTTTACAGGTTTTTAAAAACTTTATTTTCTAACCCATTCTTATTTTTACACTGCCGCATAGAAAGGCACCTTGCTGCACAATCTGATCACTTCTTGGAGATAGAGATGAGCTGCAGCTCATCTGTATCTCCCAGAATTGCGGACCTGCTGTGGTTGGCAGCGCCTGCCAACCACAACAGGAAACTGCGCTCTGATAGCATCCGGGGTCTACCCAGGACCCCGCACTGTCACGTGAGCGCCGGAGATCCCGCGATAGTATCACGGGATCTCTGGAGCAGGCGGGGAACAGCGCGTTCCCCACCGCGTCCGCCTTGGATCCCGCTGTCAGTGATTGATCTAAGGGGTTAACAGCACCGATCGGATCCCGGATCCGATCGGAGCTGTTAGCCTGACATCTCAGCTGATCACATCACTGAGATGTCGGCTGTTTGATGTAAGCGCCGCGCTGGAGCTCATATCAAACACCCCTTACCCGCCCATGACGTTGTATAACGTCATAGGTCGGGAAGGGGTTAAAAATAGTTTTATACACATGAAACATCAACAGGTGAATAGTAATTACATCTAAATGACAGATCTCATCCAGAAATAAATCTAGTATATAAAATACAATGATAATAAACTACTATATAATTGTCTAATGTCTGTCTGTCACATAAATCGCGCGCCAGACAGAGGTCGCTCATTGGTGCCCGCCGGAGGCAGGTGCCAATGAGCGCAGACTATGCAAATAGGTGCGAGAGTTCAAAGTTCAAATTTCGCGCCAATTTGCTGCCCGGCTGACGGTGGCCGCAGCGCGCGCGAGCCAGCCGGGAGCTGACCGGTGTCAGCCGGTCAGCTCCCGGCTGGCGAGCCACTGACCGGAGCTCAGCCGCGGCTACCTGTGGCACAGAGGTCCGCTGAGAGGTCATCTCCCAGCTGGCGAGCGCTGACCTCTGTGCAGCAGTAGCTGCGCTGAGCCCGTCAGCGGCGAATCAGCCTGGAGATGACCGCAGTGGTGGTACCCTTCGCGACATTCAAACCGCAAGAACTCTTCTGATTGGTCGCCGCGGTCTGTCAGTCATAGTGTGATGAACTTTACTCCTATCCACTAGGTCTGTCAATCACTGTGACGTCCTTCACTCCTGTCTACAAGGCTGTCAGGCATAGTGTGACAAACTTTACTCCTGTCTACAAGGTCTGGCAGTCAGTGTGACACAGTTTACTCCTGTCTACAAGGCTGTCAGTCAGTGGGCCGCCCTTCATTCCTGTCTCAACGCTGTCAGTCAGTTGACGAAGTTGACTCCTGTCTACAAGGCTGTCAGTCAGTAGGACGTCCTTACTCCTGTTATTATGAAGGCGTCTTCCATTCGTCTCCGGCACGTATGCGAATGAGGTTGTAGGCACCTCGTAGGTCCAACTTCGTAAAGATACGAGCCCCTTTTAGCCTGTCAAAGAGCTCCGGAATCAGTGGCAGGGGGTATTTGTTCTTGATGGTTATGGTATTCAAGCCTCTGTAATCAATACCGGGTCGAAGGGTGCCCTCCTTTTTTTTCACAAAGAAAAATCCTGCACCAGCAGGAGACGTGGATTTTTGGAAGAAGCCCCTGGCCAAATTGTCCATAATGTACTCGGACATGGCTTGTGACTCAGCCGGGGACAATGGATAGATTCATCCCCTGGGTGGTGTAGCACCTGGTATCAGATCAATAGGGCAATCATAAGGCCTATGAGGTGGGAGGACCTCTGCCTCCGTTTTGTTGAAGACATCCGCGTACTGCCAATAGTACTGCAGCAGGCAAACCAGGAAGAACAGAAGCCAGTTGCGGGGAACAGGGTGGTAGAACGGACTGCAGGCACCTCTCGTGGCAGAGAGGACCCCACCGCAGAACGTCCCGTGAGTGCCAGTCCAGGACAGGTTCATGAGTTCGGAGCCAGGGAAGCCTGAAGAGCAGGGCATGGGAGAGACCAGACAGTACATAGAAGGCAATCTTTTCACGGTGTAGGGCCCCGATCTGCACCTCCACCTCCTCTGTCACCTTGGTGATGGTTTCCTGCAGCAGCCAGCCATCCACCGATGCGATTACACGAGGCGTCAATAGTTGTATTACGGGGATACCAAGCCGAGTCACTGCCTCTTGCCAAATGAAGTTTCCTGCTGACCCTGAATCCACGTAGGCTAACTCAGAGTAGTGTCTCTGCGGACATATCACCTGCACGGCAGGGTAAGAGGTTGGGAGGCATCGCTCTCGCCTAGGATGGCCTCTCGTACTTGACCTAGGCGGAGGAGATTCCCGGCCTTTCGGGACAATTCCGGCGCTGATGGGATGCGTCTCCGCAATGCAGGCATAGGCCGCGAGCCAGCCACTCTTCTCGGCATCGTTCCGCCATTCTGACCCGATCCACCTGCACAGGGTCAGAAAGGGAGGCAGTGGTGGACACCACTGGCCATGTACAGGGCAGACTGTGTTCAGAGAGAAGCGGCTGGACGGATCTCCTCTCCCTGGAGGACTCACGGGAGCGCTCTTGGAACCGCAAGTCAATGCGAGTGGCTAACGAGATCAAGGCCTCCGGCTCCGCTGGGATATCCCGACCCGCGAGTTTATCCTTTATCCTGCCGGACAGGCCACACCAGAAAGCACCAGTCAGTGCTTCATTATTCCATCCCAACTCGGAGGAGAGTGTGTGGAATCGGATGGCGTACTGCCCAATGGTGAGCGTCCCTTGACGGAGGTTGTTGAGAGACTCTGTGACAGATGCAACCTGGCTGGGTTCATTGAAGACCCTCCGTAATGTCTCCAGAAAGGTCGACAAGTGAGAGACCGCAGGGTCATCACGCTCCCATAGAGGGTTAACACACGCCAGGGCCTCGCCCTCCAGGTGGGACATCACAAAAGCCACCCTGGCCCGATCGGTGGGATACTGCTGTGGCAGCAGTTCAAAGTGTAGGCTACATTGGTTGAGGAAACCGTGGCACATCTTAGGGTATCCACTATACCTAGGTGGTTGTCCAAGGCGGGGCGGAGGGGTAAGAACGCCACCCGGAGACCGGTCATCGGATACGGACTGGCCCGAGGTCGTTGGTACTGACTTCAAGGAGACCAGACAATCATTCATCACGGATATGCGAGACTGCGTGTCTCGTTGCACTGACAGCTCCTGTTGTAGGCTCGCGAGCTGAGTGGCAGATGCTGGGTCGGAGGTCTGAAGGGAGGCTAACCGGGTATCCAAGGACTGTAGAAAAGCCATAATACGTTTCTGATTTTCATTAAGATTAGCTAGCTCCTTTTGCACTGAAAACGAGGTACCAGCAGGGTCCATGGCCTGATTATTCTGTCACGCTTCCGGGGGAAGGCGCCCTAGAGTGGATCCACTGGGCCGTGGTACCTAACTCCCCTGGGTGAGCTGATCCTAGTTTACCCAACCCCTATACAGGGATTGTCAGGGGCAAGCCCAGGGGGCCTAAATACCACAGCAGCTAATACCAGGGGGGCGGCTCGTAAGGTTAACCTATACTAAGGAACAGAGAAGTATTCTCAGTGCCATAAGCTACGGGAAATAAGGTCAGAAGAGTACAAGGGAATGGTGCTACCGGGGAAGAGGACAGCAAGGGTTCCAGGACACAGAGCACAAGGAAGGCCTGACCAACAGTCACAAGGCAGAAGCAAACTGACTTAATAATCAGGCACCTCCCATCAGAGGAGGTGGCCTGATATACCATGGGAAGAGAAGATATTGGTCAAGGGTAGTGTCAGGTTGGACCTTGCCAGCCCCTAGAGTCACAGGGAAGGAGTGCACCTAGCGCGCCGCTGATTGGTCATATGAATACAACCATAGTAATGTGCTCATGTGTGAACCCGGCGGTCAGCTGACAGGAAGGGAACATGGTGACAGCTCCGAGACACAGCATGCCGGGATGCCGGACGCCCGGTCGGCAGAGGTGCAGGAGATGCCGACCCGGGAGAGGTGAGCTGGGAAGCGGTGCCAGGGGGCCTAACAGATGTCAGTCAGTGGAAAGTCCTTCAATAGTGTCTACAAGGCTGTTAGTCAGTGTGACGTCCTTCACTCCTGTGTACACGGCTGTAAGTCATAGTGTGACAAACTTTACTCTTGTCTACAAGATCTGTCAGTCAGTGTGACACAGTTTACTCCTGTCTACAAGGCTGTCAGTCAGTGGGACGCCCTTCATTCTTGTCTGCAACGCTGTCAGTCAGTGCGACGAACTTGACTCCTGTCTACAAGGCTGTCAGTCAGCGGGACTCCTTCACTCCTGTCTACAAGGCTGTCAGTCAGTGTGATATCCTTCACTGCTGTTTACAAGGTATGTCAGTCAGTGTGATGAACTTTACTCCTGTCTACAAGGTCTGTCAGTCATAGTGTGATGAACTTTACTCCTATCCACTAGGTCTGTCAATCACTGTGACGTCCTTCACTCCTGTCTACAATGCTATCAGTCAGTGGAACATCCTTCACTAGTGTCTACAAGGCTGTTTGTCAGTGTGACGTCCTTTACTCTTTTGTACAAGGCTGTCAGTCATAGTGTGACAAACTTTACTCCTGTCTACAAGGTCTGTCAGTCAGTCAGTGTGACACAGTTTACTCCTGTCTACAAGGCTGTCAGTCAGTGGGATGCCCTTCATTCCTGTCTGCAATGCTGTCAGTCAGTGTGACGAACTTGACTCCTGTCTACAAGGCTGTCGGTCAGTGGGACGTCCTTCATTCCTGTCTACAAGCGTCTGTACATTCAGTGTTGGATGTCCTTCATTATCCTGTCTACAAGGCTGTCAGTCAGTGTGAGCTTTACTCCTATCCACTAGGTCTGTCAATCACTGTGACGTCCTTCACTGCTGTTTACAAGGTATGTCAGTCAGTGTGACGAACTTTACTCCTTGTCTACAAGGTCTGTCTGTCAGTGTGACACAGTTTACTCCTGTCTACAAGGTCTGTCAGTCAGTGTGATGCAGTTTACTCCATCTACAAGGCTGTCAGTCAGTGGGACGCCCTTCATTCCTGTCTGCAACGCTGTCAGTCAGTGTGACGAACTTGACTCCTGTCTACAAGGCAGTCAGTCAGTGTGACGTCCTTCAATGCTGTTTACAAGGTATGTCAGTCAGTGTGACGAACTTTACTCCTGTCTACAAGGTCTGTCAGTCATAGTGTGATGAACTTTACTCCTATCCACTAGGTCTGTCAATCACTGTGACATCCTTCACTCCTGTCTACAAGGCTGTCAGTCAGTGGAACATCCTTCACTAGTGTCTTCAAGGCTGTTAGTCAGTGTGACGTCCTTCACTCCTGTCTACAAGGTCTGTCAGTCATAGTGTGATAAACTTCACTCCTGTCTACTAGGACTGTCATTCAGTGTGACCTCCTTTACTCCTGTCTACAAGGCTGTCAGTCTGTGTGACGAACTTCACTACTATCTACAAGGCTGTCAGTCTGTGTGATGAACTTACTACTGTCTACAAGGCTGTCAGTCAGTGTGATGCCCTTCACTCCTGTCTACAAGGTATGTCAGTCAGTGTGACGTCCTTCACTCCTGTGTACAAGGCTGTCAGACATAGTGTGACAAACTTTACTCCTGTCTGCAAGGTCTGTCAGTCAGTGTGACACAGTTTTCTCCTGTCTACAAGGCTGTCAGTCAGTGGGACGCCCTTCATTCCTGTCTGCAAGGCTGTCAGTAAGTGTGACGAACTTGACTCCTGTCTACAAGGCTGTCAGTCAGTGGAACGTCCTTCACTCCTGTCTACAAGGCTGTCAGTAAGTGTGACGTCCTTCACTGCTGTTTACAAGGTATGCCAGTCAGTGTGACAAACTTTACTCCTGTGTACAAAGTCTGTCAGTCATAGTGTGATGAACTTTACTCCTATCCACTAGGTCTGTCAATCACTGTGACGTCCTTCACTCCTGTCTACAAGGCTGTCAGTCAGTGGAACGTCCTTTACTGCTGTCTACAAGTCTGTTAGTCAGTGTGATGTCCTTCACTCCTGTCTACAAGGTATGTCAGTCAGTGTGACGAACTTTACTCTTGTTTACAAGGGTGTCAGTGATAGTGTGATGAACTTTACTCCTATTCACTAGGTCTGTCAGTCACTGTGATGTCCTTCAATCCTGTCTACAAGGCTGTCAATCACAGTGTGACAAACTTTTCTCCTGTCCACAAGGTCTGTCAGTCAGTGCGACGTCCATCACTCCTATCTACAAGGCTGTCAGTGATAGTGTGACGCAATTCACTTCTGTCTACAAGGCTGCCAGTGTGGACAAATTTCACTTCTGTTAACAAGGTTGTCAGTTTTAGTGTGACATCCTTCAGTCACATTAACTTCACAGTGTCTGTCAGTCACAGTTTGAACTATTTCATTCACATTTATTAAATGGGTTTAGTCGGTCGTAAGCACAAATACACCAATGATGATGAAAGAAAGGCTGCAGCGGCAGCAAGGTGACGACAACATCGAGACCAAGAGACACCAGAACAAAGTGCCATGAGACAAGCCCAGGATGCACAATATCACAGATGTTATTGGCAACAGGAGACACCACAAGAAACTGCTGACAGACAAACACAAGATGTCGTATATCATAGATAATATCGGCTGATTGAATCTTCATCAGCTAAGGCAGACAAAGAATATGTTCGCACCATTCATACAAAACGAAAAGTATGGGAAGCCCAGCAGAATATTCAACAAATTGCACGGTACGTTACAAATAATGAAACAAAAGTTATTCAACATTACTGTGGGAAAATGGATGCAGTTTTCTCTAAATGCAACTCTTTGAATTTCATCGATGAAAAACCATCTGACAATCAGTTTAGTCAATGCTGCCAAAAAGGGAAAGTAATGTTACCGAGATCTCAATACTCAGATCTGTTTGGGGAATTGATGAGAGGACAGCATAAACATAGTAGAAGTTTTATGGATAATATCAGAAGCATCAACAGTTCACATGCGTTTGCTTCATTTGGCGCCAACTTTGTACCACCACCTGGATTTGGACCGTATTGTTTCAAAATTCATGGCCAGATCTATCATCGTACTGGAACACTGTACCCAGAAGTAGAAGAACCACCAAAATTTGCTCAATTATACATCCTTGATGCAAATGAGGCTACTGAAAAAGGATTAATGTGAAAGAAAACGAAAAGTGTAATGCGGAACTCATGAATCTCATTGCTGTACATTTACAAGACATGAATCCATATGCTGCCGCATATCGCATGCTTAAAGATGTTGAAGCTGAGGAGCAACAGAGGGCTATACAAAATGGGACTGAAATGCCTTCCATTGTTATGGCAATTAAATAAGAACATACGCAAGATCCTCGACGTTATAATAAACCACGTGTAAGTGAGGTTGCCATTGATTTTCAAAATGATGATGGAGAGCCTCCTTTTCAAAGGGATATATTAGTCCATCTTAAGTCAGATCTGAACAACCCTCTGCTTCCTAAAACACAGCGAATCAGCATTTTGCACAGCAACCTTGATGCTCTCCTGTATCCATTATTTTTTCCAAGAGGTGATCAAGGGTAGCATGAAAATCTACAGCAGCAAGGCACTGTAAGACAAATTACACAAATGGGAGTATTACAGTTTCTTTTGTCTGTGCGACATAAGTTTAACCCTATTTTAAACGGTGGCAAACTTACTCAACAGTACTTGGTTGATGCATATGTTAAAATTGAAGGTAATCGCCTCAATTTTATACGTATGAACCAAAAACATCTGAAAGTGGAGGATTACTGTGATCTTCAAGAACATTTACTAAAGAAATCCATTGGAAAAGGAATTCCCATTGGGAAAACAGTTATTCTGCCATCGTCCTTTGAAGGTAGCCCCCGGAACATGCAGCAACGTTACCAAGACGCAATGGCAATAGTGACAAAGTATGGAAGATCTGACATTTTTGTTACAATGACCTGTAATCCTAAATGGTCAGAAATTACAGAAAATCTAGAACCCTGGCAGCAAGTGGAACACAGGCTAGACTTAGTGGCACGCATATTTCGATTGAAACTCACCAGCGTTTTGAAAGATGTGAAAAATGGCCTTTTTGGGACAGTTATAGCAATGGTACACGTCATTGAGTTTCAGAAACGAGGTCTCCCACATGCACATATACTTATTATCTTAGATGTGGAGTCTAAGTTTCGGACAGAGGAAGAGATTGACAATATAGTGTGGGCTGAAATTCCAGACCAAGAATAATTCCTTGAACTGTATGATATTGTTATTAATCATATGGTTCATGGTCCATGTGGTAAGGCAAATCCAAAAAGTCCATGCATGGAAAATGGAAAGTGTACTAAAGGATTTCCAAAACAGTTACAAGAGCACACTGTGAAAGATTTGGATAGGTATCCTTCATATCGGCGAACACACATTGAGAACATTGTACACAAGAAAAAAATTATAAACAACTCCTGGATAGTCCCATACAACCCTTATTTATTAAAACGCTACAACTGCCACATCATATTGAAATCTGTGCATCAATAAAAAGTGTGAAATATCTTCTTAAGTATATCTATAAGGGCCATGACAGAGCTAATGTTGAAATACAGCAGACAACAGTGAGTCATGATGAATCATCAACTTTTCTTGACTCAAGATATGCGAGTGCTACAGAAGCTGCATGGAGGATATTTGCATTTCCTATGCATGCTCAGTCCCATGCTATTATACGTTTAGCTATTCATTTACCAAATCAACATCAGATTTATTTTCATGAAAATTCTGCAGTTGAAGATGTGTCAAAAAGTTTAAGCTCAATATCAACATTACTGGAATGGTTTTTGCTGAACCAACAAGACAACAATGCAAGGCAGTATTTGTATCGTGAGATTCCAGAGCATTACGTTTGGAATAATGGTTGGATGCCAAGACAACGAGGAGTTAGTAAAATTATTGGATGTATGTACACTGTTAGTGTGAAAGATCAAGAAAGATATTGCCTTCGTCTGTTACTGTTGCATGTGAAAGGAGCTACGAGTTATGAGTTTTTGAAAACAGTTAATGGAGTAGTGCACGATACATTTAAAGCTGCAGCTTTGGCTTTAGGACTTCTATTGTATGATAGTGTTTGGACCCTAACTTTAGAAGATGCAGTTTCTTTACATATGCCTTATCAACTTCGCCAATTGTTTGCATACATATGTGTATTTGGACCACCTACAAATCCTGCTCAACTTTGGACAAATTTGGCCAATCTTATGCTATGCGTGATGTCCAAAATGAGTTATTACTGCATGGAAAAACATTTTCGGACTTTAATTTGCCAAAGCCTGCTACTCATGTTCTACAACTTCAAGAGTATGAAAAAGCAAACAAATTATTGTTGGAAGCACAGAAAGTCAATTCCTTAAATGAACAACAACGTGTTGCATATGATACAATTGTGAGTGCCATAAAAAATCAAGCAGATGGAAGGGCAAAATGTGTCTTCATTGATGGTCCAGGAGGGAGTGGTAAAACCTACTTATATGAAGTTTTGATGCATCATGTTAGAGGGTTGGGAAAAGTTGTATTGCCGTCAGCTACAACAGGTATTGCAGCAAATCTGTTACAAGGAGGTCGTACTATGCATTCCCTGTTTGGGATACCAGTTCCTGTGAATGAAATATCCGTTTCCAGAATCAAACAAGATACATTTGCTGACAAACAGTTACAGAATGCACATCTGTTGATACTTGATGAGTGTACTATGGCACCCAAATATGCTTTGACTGTAATTGACAGACTTCTTCGTGAAGTTATGACTACAAATGTTGCAGAAAAGAATGACATTCCATTTGGAGGTAAAGTTTTTGTCATCAGTGGAGATTTTAGACAACGTCTTCCTGTTATAACAAATTGAACAAGAACAGATGTCATTGAGTCCAGCTTAAAATGGCTGATCTTTGGCAACAGTTTACTAAACTACAACTCACTAACAACATGCAATCTTTAGACCCAGAGTATAGCAATTGGCTTCTCAAGCTTGGTAATGGTGATCTTACCAACGAATACAATCTTGGAGAAGATATTATTGAAATACCAGAAGGCATGTTGTGTACTGCATGCATTGTAACTGATGTTTTTGGACAACGTATTGAGATTGATGTGAATGACCAAAGCAGTGTTGACAGAGCCTCTACCCATGCAATTCTCTGTCCGAAGAACGATGATGTGGCTCTGCTAAATGCCCGTGTGATGGATAGAATGTCTGGAGAGTATACGGTGTACACGTGATGATTCAGTGGATGTGAATAATGAAGAACAAGAGCATTATCCAGTTGAATTTTTAAATAGTGTTACACCATCAGGAATGCCATCCCACAGACTACAACTTAAAGTTGGAACAATTGTGATGTTGCTTCGCAATCTCAATACAAAGAGTGGTCTATGTAATGGAACTCGCCTTATTGTTACTGGACTCCAT
This sequence comes from Allobates femoralis, assembly GCA_033576535.1. Taxonomy (NCBI): domain Eukaryota; kingdom Metazoa; phylum Chordata; class Amphibia; order Anura; family Aromobatidae; genus Allobates; species Allobates femoralis. The sequence goes on from JARQOC010000008.1 coordinate 93,765,966, forward strand.
TCCCATGTTATTCATCAGTGGATCAGCAAAAGGAGATGTTCATTCCACGCATAGACTTATGTCCTTCAGACACAGGTCTTCCCATTAGGCTTCAACGTCGGCAATTTCCAGTCAAACCAGCTTTTGCCATGACTACAAACAAGTCACAAGGCCAAACTCTACATCGTGTTGATATATCTACCGAGCCAGTGTTTGGTCATGGACAACTGTATGTTGCATTTTCTCGGGTGAAAATGAATCCAATGTGAAGGTACAAGTTATTGACAACCCTTTACAAGACACTTGGTGAAAGATAGTCCAAAAGTTTTCATCAAAAATGTGGTCTACAAAAATATGTTAGCTGATTTACACATAGATATATAGGTAAACTCACCCCCAGGACACACACACACCACAAAGGGACACACACAACACAGAGACACACACACCCCACACAGACACCCCCCCACAGGACACACACACACATACACACCCTATAGGGACACATGCACTCACCCACAGGGACACACACACACACCACAAAGAGACACACACAACACAGATACACACACACCACAGACCCCCACACAGGGCACACACACATACACACCCTATAGGGCACATGCACTTACCCCACAGGGACACACAGACCCATCCCACAGGGACACACACATACACACCCCAGGGACACACACACACCACACAGACAGACACAGATGTGCACAAATCACCTAACACAACTCGCCTCATACGTGTGCTATCTTTATTTTCCAAACATAAACATCTGATTCAAAACAGCCAATGTGCAACACATGTGCCATATAGGGAATTAAGGCAGATGTCAGTCACATGAGCTGTCTATTATGTGTATGTGTGAGGTAACATATACTGCCCGGCCAGGGGGAGGGTTTACTGTTGGCTGGGGATTTATTAGGCTGCCTATAGCAATCAATCACAGCTCAGCTTCTATTTTCTTACAGGTCATTAATATGACATATTCAAATTCTATTTTGTTATAGCTAACATCAGTTATTTATTAACCCGGGCATAGCTGGGTACTACAGCTAGTATAGATATAAAATAAAAAAAAAATAGATGGATAGATGCACAAATGAATACATTTAAAATACATAAATAATTAATAGTGAAATAAGAGATAGGATATAGGTATTTATAGGTATACATAAATAGATTGGTGTGATAAACTATTAGATATTTTATATAGTAAGGTGATCACACATTTAAGTATAAGATGGGAGATGTGTATCATCAAAATGTTAAATTTGGTGATATGAATCCAGATGTCATGTAATGTCCCAGTATTGTAGATACTGAGAAATTTAATTTATCTTTAATAGGGCTGGGTTTTTTGAACAGCTAAAGAGATGGGTGGGATGGCTGTTCACCATATTTCCATCGCAAGGTGTGGTCTGTACAGATAGATAGATAGATAGACCAAAAAATGACTGCAGCACTCCAAATCTGATGTATTTCGCCTTTAATGGCCTTCAGGCATCATAGTAGTGGGACGTTTCGGTCCTCAGACCTTCTTCCAGCCTGGAAGAAGGTCTGAGGATCGAAACGTCCCACCACTATGATGCCTGGAGGCCATTAAAGGCGAAATACATCAGATTTGGAGTGCTGCAGTCATTTTTTGGTCTGTATAATAGGGTAACTGAACTAGCCCTGGACTGATTTGCACCACCCTTATTAGGGAACAAGTGCTGCTCTATATGTTTCTATATAGATAGATAGATAAAAAAGTACAAAAGTAGGAGCAGCAAGGTATGCTGGTAATCCCGGGTGCAGAGCGACCCACACAGTCCTCAATGCGTATAATTATACATACAAATGTCGCAGCGCTCCCTTGGTGATGTTCAAAGATGTTTAATCCAGCTTGCAAAAGGTACAATGGCAACGTTTCAGGCACCCACGCCCTTATTCCTGCCTTCCTGCAGGAATAAGGGCGTGGGTGCCTGAAACGTTGCCATTGTACCTTTTGCAAGCTGGATTAAATATCTTTGACCACCACCAAGGGAGTGCTGCGACATTTGTATGGATAGATAGATAGATAGATAGATAGAAAGATACTAAAATTGGAGGCTTAGCTGAGCCAAAGGAAAGAGTGACAAGGTAGAACAGATGCCGAAATGCCCGCGCTGCCAAACAGGAATCACCAGGAAACGAAGAGTTAACTGGGCAGATTTTTTTCTTTATTTCATCCTACGCGTTTCAGAGCCTCTATCCGAGCTCCTTCCTCCGATGTTCCCTGAGGAAGGAGCTCGGATAGAGGCTCTGAAACGCGTAGGATGAAATAAAGAAAAAAATCTGCCCAGTTAACTCTTCGTTTCCTGGTGATTCCTGTTTGGCAGCGCGGGCATTTCGGCATTTGTTCCTATTACAGCATTCCTGTTTCCACGTTTATCGTGAAGGTGCGGCCCTGCAGCAGCCATCTTATAAGCCATCTTACAGGCGATTATACTGGTTGTGGGTGACACAACTGAATCAGGTGAGCAGTTCTTAATTTACACCGATATAACTTTTAAAAAAAGGATAAGACCCTATGCGCATTTATCTCACGTTTGCAAGGTAGAACAGAGACCCAGCATATCTAAAATCCCTTTGAAGCTGGTTGATGGGCAAACAGGTATTGGCCAATATGTGTACCAAGAACCTTAGTTTATGAAGATAAAATATCAGAAACCAAGAGCACTTACAGGATGAAGTCAGAGCCCAAATGTGAAGCAAGCCCAGCTGCAGGCTGATAAATCTCCTCTACCAGCAAGATGTGGGAGCCAACCTGCCATGCATACACTGGGCTTGCATATAGCACCATTCACACTGGTACATATGATGCAGAGTGTCTGAAAGCTACCCAACCGCTCCGCTGCCTGAGCATTGGGCCGCACAGTACGATGCTTCTGCACCACTAGATGAATGGCGCCCCTATGGGCCCAACTGCACCCTGGATGGATAAAAAAGTGCAAAAGTTTTTTATATGATAAATAAAAAACCTTTATAAATGGGATTTTGGTTCATGTATTGGCCCAAGACATTTAAGCTGATGATCCACGTCACGGAATCCCATGCTCATCAGTCCTAACAAAACTGTACAAAAACTACTAGAAAAAAAGCAGCATAAAAAACCTTACCATCCATGCCAAAAACAGAAACCAAGAGCACTTACAGGATGCAGTCAGAGCCCAAATGTGAAGCAAGCCCAGCTGCAGGCTTATAAATCACCTCTACCAGCAAGATGTGGGAGGCGACCTGCCATGCATACACTGGGCTTGCATATAGCACCATTCACACTGGTACATATGATGCAGAGTGTCTGAAAGCTACCCAACCGCTCCGCTGCCTGAGCATTGGGCCGCACAGTATGATGCTTCTGCACCACTAGATGAATGGCGCCCCTATGGCAGCGGAGCGGTTATCTGTTTTTTTTTCTGCAACTTGCTTGGAGCGTTTTGTTACCCAAAAACTTTGCTGCCAACGTTTTTGGGTGCCGTTTAAAAACGGATCAGTTTTTTTAACATGGGGCCCTATGGAAAAACAGATCAATTTTTTTGGTGCCTTAAAAAAGCGGATCCGTTTTTTATAGCATTTTTTGGCAATAAATTACTAAGTCCAAAAAACGTTCAGGGGCACAGGAGGCTCAAAAAGCATTAAAAAAAAAAACTGATTGGTCATGGAAAACACTTCCAAAAACGGATTGCTATGTGTGACCCTAGCCTAAGGCTAGGGTCACACATAAGCCCTTGGTCCGTTTTTGGCATCAGTTTTGCATTTTTTTTCTAAGTCCAAAAACTAATGCAAAAACGGATTAGTTGTAATAAACACCCTGTCCGTTTTTTTCTGAACCCAAAAACATTGCTAGTAACGTTTTTGGGTTCAGTTAAAAAACGCATGCGTTTTTTTAACATGGGGCCCTATGGGAAACGCATGCGTTAACACATGGTACATTTTGCGTTAAAAAATGACTAAGTCCAAAAAACGTCCAGGGACACAGGAGACACAAAATGCAGCCTAGGAAAAACGGATTGGTCATGGAAAGCACTTCCAAAAACGGACTTCTATGTGTGACCCTAGCCTAATGCCAGTGCAGCTAGCTAGTGTCTCAGCATGAGATGAATAAAAATACTAGATATTTCAACTTTATTTTATAAAAAAAATATTTTAAAAATATACAGTAAATAGCTTTATTTATCTTCATTAGAAAACATGGTTCCCAGAGCCTGCTGACTGAAACAGATGTACTGGAGCAGATCTGGGTAATTATGTGTCATCTTAACTGGGCCCTCGGGACCCTTTGACACAGGTTTTTTAGGAAAAGAAACCTCAAATTTTCCGATAAGTTTAATGTTGTTAGGCTATGGTCACATTAGGAGGGACGTATTTGGGAAACCTGCGTTAATGCTAGGCGTTTTTTTTTTCTGTTGCCATTTTTTTGCTATTTTAACGCTAGCGTTAACGCATGCGCTAACGCATGGAAAATATATATACCATACGTTAATGCAGGGGTCTCAAACTCCAGGCCTCGAGGGCCGCACACAGTCCAGGTTTTCAGGATTTCCTTGGAATTTGACAGTTGGTCATTTGATTACCAACTGTCAAATGCTATGGACATCCTGAAAAGCTGGACTGTGTGTGGCCCTCGAGGCCTGGAGTTTGAGACCCCTGCGTTAATGCATGCGTTTCCCATAGAGTCTCATGTTAAAAAAAGCATGCGTTTTTGCAAACACAGCAAAAACCCCTGCTTACCACGTTTTTTTATGCTGATGCAAAAACGTATAGCGTCAAAAGTGTTGCCTTTTGACCATGCGTTTTTTGCATTGGAGCATATGGATGCGTTTTTGCATGCGTTTTTCAAAAATTCAACTTTGAAAAACGCTTGCTTTTAGCGCATCCATGGCTCAAGTGTGACCCTAGCCTTAGCCAAAACTCAGGCTCTCTCATTTTGACCGTAATCTTTCCAGGGCACCAGATACTGTAATGATCCTCTCACTACACGAGAATCTAGAATTCTTTGCAATTCATATTCTACAGTACCTCTGATCATCTCAAGAGAAGGAGGATCACTAATAGGCGAATCATACATCTTGAGCCACAACTTGTGAAACATATCAGGTATTTTAAAAAACAGTGGACGTTTCAGGCAGAAAACGTCAGTGTGAATGACCTCAATTATTTTATAGGAATCAATACATTTGGTATCCAGCTTGGTAGAAGAAATTTTCAAGATTCTGTTTCTTAAGGTACCGTCACACGGGGAGATATCGCCGGCGATGTTGCCGGCAACCGAGGGGCGTGGCCAGGTTGCGGCGACATCGCCGGCGAATTTCCTCGTGTGACAGGGCGATAATCAGGTGATGAATCGCCTGAGTCACATCTCCAGGTTTCCCAACAATGTTGGGAAACCTGGCGATGTTGCTCAGGCGATCATGCCTGATCGCCCTGTGTAACGCGGCAACCCGCAATGTTACGGGCGATTCTGCCTATCTACAACATTGCGGGTTATCGCTTGCTGGGTTGCTGGGCAACTCAGCGAGCGATAGCCGCGGCAACTAGCCGGCGACATCGCCGGTAAGTTGCTCAGTCTGACATCTCACCGGCGATGTTGTCAGGCATGCGCGCTCCCGCGATCGCCGGCAACATCGCCGGAGATATGTCCCTGTGTGACGGTACCTTAATGTATACCTGCATCTTGGACCCTTCAAGATTATGTTTTTAATGTATACCTGCATCTTGGACCCTTCAAGATTATGTTTTTAATGTATACCTGCATTTTGGACCCTTCAAGATTATGTTTTTAATGTATAATTTCACCTTGTCCTCATAGCTTGACACACTTTCAGGTCTCTTATTAGCAGATGAGCACTGACTATTCTGTGCTCTTCTCAAGTTCTTTCTGATTTCAAACCAGGTAAACCTGGTCATTTGATTACCAACTGTCAAATGCTATGGACATCCTGAAAAGCTGGACTGTGTGTGGTCCTCGAGGCCTGGAGTTTGAGACCCCTGCGTTAATGCATGCGTTTCCCATAGAGTCTCATGTTAAAAAAAGCATGCGTTTTTGCAAACACAGCAAAAACCCCTGCTTACCACGTTTTTTTATGCTGATGCAAAAACGTATAGCGTCAAAAGTGTTGCCTTTTGACCATGCGTTTTTTGCATTGGAGCATATGGATGCGTTTTTAATGTATACCTGCATCTTGGACCCTTCAAGATTATGTTTTTAATGTATACCTGCATTTTGGACCCTTCAAGATTATGTTTTTAATGTATAATTTCACCTTGTCCTCATAGCTTGACACACTTTCAGGTCTCTTATTAGCAGATGAGCACTGACTATTCTGTGCTCTTCTCAAGTTCTTTCTGATTTCAAACCAGGTAAACCTGAACCTATACCATAATTTTTCAGCCTCCAAATTTTCTATCTTGAAGGTAAAAAAACAAACAAAACAATGATGATATCTAAGATTACAAGTATGGAGGAGAAAGACTAATATAGCTGAATACACGATGGAGTCCAAATGATCACTGCCATCTAGGGATCAGAGGATATAAGAATGGGAACAAAAAAGAAAGCAAGCACAAACAAAAAAAGAGGATGTGTATTGCCTGAGAGGAAGAAGAAACAAGAGGCACAAGGTCATATGATAACTGTGTCACAGTTGGTAGTTGTAAATGACCCAGGAGAGCATAAAAGGGGAGAAATCAATGGCTGAACCTGTATCAGGACAGACATATGGAAGCATCTGAGGTGGTTTATAACATGAGAAGAACTAATAAAAGGGGCCTCAGCCTGGAATAGAATGGAGTGATTAAGAAAGGAGAATCCTGCAGAAGGGAGTTGAAAGGAATCAAGAGGACCAGCTGACTGGAAGAATTAAGAGGACTAGCTGACTGGAGAAATAAAGAGGACTGGCTGCCCTGAGGAATCAAGAGGACCAGCTTACCAAAGGAATCAAGAGGACTTGCTGACATAAGGAATTGAGAGGACCAGCTGACCAAAGGAATCAAGAGGACCGGCTGCCCTGAGGAATCGAGAGGACCAGCTGACCAAAGGAATCAAGAGGACTGGCTGCCCTAAGGAGTTGAGAGGACCAGCCTACCAAAGGGAAGATAAATGGAACCCAGATGACTGCGAGAATAGATTGAGGAAAACAGACAATCATGTGAGCTGGGACCTGATGTGTACATTACAGTAAAGAAGGGACTAGGGCCATGCTTCAGGAGACAGAGGTGGCCAGAGAAATACTTTGCTGAAAAGACTCATTAGTAAGAGACTTGTTGCTTAACTGAATAGTATTGTTAGGTCCCCTGGCATCGCTCCCCAGCTCACCTCTCCTGGGCCAGCATCCTCTGCTCCTCTATTGATTGGGCATCCGGCGTCTAGGCGTGCTGTGTCTCAGGGCCATCGCCAGGTCCCCTTTCTATCTGCTGACCACCGGGCTCACACATCAGCACACTACAATGGTCAGAGTCATGAACCTAGTCAGCAGTGCACTAGGCGCTGTCGCGCTCCTCCCCTGTGAATGTAGGGGCCGGCACGGCTCACCCTGACACTTCCCTAGACCAATAGCTGTCCGTCCTCCAGTATATCAGGCCACCTCCACGATGGGAGGTGCCTGATTATTGAGTTAGTAAGCTTCTGCTTCTCTGGCTGTTAGGCAGGCCTTCCTTTTGCTCTCCTCCGGTAGACCCATTCCTGCTCTCCTAGCCTCGGACTCTGATACCCGCTTCCCTGCTTAGCCTTATAGGCTAGCCCTATGAACCGCTCCCCTGGTACTAGCAGCTGTGGTATTTAGACCCCCTGGGCTTGCCCCTGGCAATCACTGTGTAGGGGTTGGTTAAACTAGGACCAGCTCACCCAGGGAGTTTGGTACCAGGGCCCAGTGGGTCCACTCTAGGGCGCCTTCCCCCAGAAGCATGACAGATAATCAGGCCATGGACCCCGCTGGTACCTTGTTCTCAGCGCAAAAGGAGCTGGCTTATATTCGGGAGAATCAGAACCGTATTTTAGCTTTCTTTCAGTCTATGGATACCTGGTTAGCCTCCCTTTACACTTCCGACCCAGCGTCCGCCACTCAGCTAGCGAGTCTACAGAAGGAGCTATCCGTGCAACGAAACACACAGTCTTGCATGCTGTCTTATATGTCCTCGGTGAACGTTCGTCTGGTCTCCCTACAGTCTGCAACCATGGCCTTGGCTCAAGCCGCAGCCTATGACCAGTCTCCAGGAGGCGTCCCAAGTCCTCTGCCTCGCCTTGGCAAACACCCTAGATACAGCGGTGACCCTAAGATGTGCCGCAGCTTCCTCAACCAGTGTCGTCTACACTTTGAACTGCTGCCGCAGCAGTGTCCCACCGATCGGGCCAGGGTGGCCTTTGTCGTGTCCCACCTGGAGGGCGAGGCCCTGGCATGGGTTAACCCTCTATGGGAGCGTGATGACCTTGTGGCCCGTTGAAGCGCAAGGAGCGTGAAACGGTGCCGTCATCACCTCTGCCTCTCCCCCTCCCTGCAACATGTAACCAGCAAGCTTGAATAAAAGTGCAACGCTGACCGGTGAGTGCCTTTTCTATTTGACCTTGTGGCCTCTCACTTGTCAACCTTTCTGGAGACATTCCGTAAGGTCTTCGATGAACCCGGCTGGGTCGCATCTATTACAGAATGCCTCTTCAACCTCCATCAAGGGACCCTCACCATTGGGCAGTACGTCATACGCTTCCGCACCCTCTCCTCCGAGTTGAGATAGAATAACGAGGCGCTGACTGGGGCTTTCTGGCGTGGCAGGATATCCCAGCAGAGCTGGAGGACCTGATATTGCTAGCAACTGACATTGATTTGCGTTTCCAGCAATGCTCCCGTGAATCCGCTAGGGAGAGGAGATCCATCCGGCCTCTTCCCTCTGAACGCAGTCCGCCCATTCCATGGGCCATGATGTCTGCTGCCGCCCCCTTTTCCGAACCTATGCAGGTGGATTGGGTCAAGATGGCGAAACGATGCCGAGAGGAGAGACTGGCTCACGATCTATGCCTGTACTGCGGAGACGCATCCCATCAGCACCGGTATTGTCATCAGAGACCAGGAAACTCCTCTGCCTAGGTCAAGAAAGAGAGGCCATCTTAGGCGAGAGCAATGTCTCTCAAACCCTCACCCTGCCCGTGCAGGTGATACGTCCGCAGAGACGCTTCTCTGAGCTGGCCTACGTGGACTCTGGTGCAGCAGGAAACTTCATTCGGTAAGAGGCGGTGACTCAGCTTGGAATCCCCATAATACCTCTGTTGACATCTCGCGTAATTGCATCAGTGGATGGCAGACCGCTGCAGGAGATCGTCACCAAGGTGACAGAAGAGGTCGAGGTGCAGATCGGGGCTCTACACTGTGGAGGAATTGCCTTCTACGTACTGCCCGGTCTCTCCCATGCCCTGCTCCTTGGGCTTCCCTGGCTCCGGACTCACGAACCTGCCCTGGAATGGCACTCTGGGGACGTGCTGTGTTGGGGTTCTCTCTGCCAAAAGAGATGCCTGCAGTCTGTTCTGCCACCATGTTCCCCGCAACCGTATTCTGTTCTTCCTGATTTACCGGCTGCCTATTGACAGTACACTAAAAGAACAAAAAAGGAAAGAACAGTGCCTCACAAGCTGGAATCTTGATCTTCAAGTGTATTTATTCCATCCACCAGAGCACAAAATTTCGGTCACAGACCTTTATCAAGTGCACATGCACTTGATAAAGGTCTATGACCGAAACGTTGTGTTGCTGGTGGATGGAATAAATACACTTGAAGATCAAGATCCCAGCTAGTGAGGCGCTGTTCTTTACTTTTTTGTTCTTTTGGTGTTAATTTGCCTGTTGGAACTCCCAGGCTATGAACGAGCGTCTCATTCTTGGAACCTGGTAGGTTCTGCTTCCACGTGGTGTGTGGACATCTTTTCTTTATTATGTATTGACAGTACACGGATGTCTTCAACAAGACAGACAGAAGTCTTCCCGCTTCATCGGCCATATAATTGTCCTATAGACCTGGTTCCCGGTGCTACACCACCTAGGGGACGGATCTACCCATTGTCCCTAGCTGAGTCGCAAGCCATGTCTGAGTATATCACAGACAATTTGGCTAGGGCATTATTCCGAAAGTCCACATCCCCTGCTGGTGCAGGGTTTTTCTTTGTGAAGAAGAAGGAAGGCACCCTTCGACCCTGTATAGATTACAGGGGCTTGTATGCGATCAACATCAAGAACAAATACCCCTTGCCGCTGATTCTGGAGCTCTTTGAGAGGCTCAAATGGGCTCACATCTTCACAAATTGGACCTATGAGGAGCCAACAACCTGGTTCGCATACGTGCCGGGACGAATGTAAGATGGCTTTCAACACCAGGGATGGCCATTATGAGAATTTGTGAATATAAAAAATAATAATCATTGCGCCAAACTGTTCTAAAAGAGCCTATCGTGATAACTATTATTTTTATTATGCTCACTCACCTTTTCTTGTTGTGCCCAATCTGCACAACAAGACTGTGAACTCAATGGTGAGGGAGCAGCTGTAGATCCTCTCCCGTCGGCTCCTTCCCATGCTGACAATGTGATGGAAAAAACTTTTCTTCGATCCAGGCCCCGTGACCGGTCAGGTGCTTTCCACGTCAGCAAGGTCCTATCAACTAAAGCAGCTAGTAACCACCACACTCCCCATAGGGAGGCAAAAACCAAGTAAAATATCAAACAGTGGTGCTCAAGTTGTGGCGCTATGGAAGGACACTATGCAGAACAAAGTTTTTGAAAAATTACCTCCTTGATTTATTAAACAAAAATAATTAAGATTCCTCCTGCCACAACATGTTTCAACGCCCAATGCGTCTTTCTCAAGTGGATCCACTAAATCAGGAGGTAATTTTTCAAAAACTTTGTTCTGCATAGTGTCCTTCCATAGCGCCGCAACTTGAGCACCACTGTTTGATATTTTACTTGATTATGAGAATTTGGTCATGCCATATGGGTTGTGGAACGCCCCCACGGTGTTCCAAGAGTTCGTCAATGACATCTTCCGTGATCTGTTGTACACGTGTGTGGTGGTATATTGGCATGACATCCTCATCTTCTCCCCAAATTTATCCTCTCATAGACGGCACGTACGGCAAGTCCTCCTGTGACTGAGGAGGAATCGGTTGTACATCAAGATGGAAAAATGTGTCTTTGAGCAGACCTCTTTGCCCTTTCTCGGACACATCATCTCTGATTTCGGATTCCGGATGGACCCTGAGAAGCTCTCCACCGTTCTGAAGTGGCCCCATCCTGTGGGGACTAAGGCTATCCAGCGGTTCCTTGGCTTTGCAAATTATTACAGGCAATTAATTCCCCATTTATCTTCCTTGATTAAACCCATCATGACATTCATCTGTAAGGGAGCAAAGTCCTGCAACTGGACCCCGGAGGCTGAAGAAGCCTTCTCCACGTTAAAGCGCTCCTTCTCCGTGGTTCCAACCTTGCACCGACCAGAGGTAAACAAACAGTTCATTATAGAGGTAGACACCTCCTCCATAGAAGCAAGGGCTGTTCTCTCCCAGAAATCCTCTTCGGGTTGGTTAGTCACCTGCGGGTTTTTCTCCAAAGCATTTACCTCATTAGAGTGCAACTATTCTATCGGGGATCGTGAATTGCTGGCCATCAAATTGGCATTAGAGGAGTGGCGACACCTCCTTGAGAGTGCCGTTCATCTGTTCATTATCTTCACCGACCATAAGAACCTGGCTTATCTCCAGCCCACACAGAGGCTCAACCCCCGACAGTTCTGGTGGTCCCTGTTCTTTGCCCGTTCCAGTTTTGAACTGCACTTACGGCCTGGCAGCAAAAATGTCAAGGCTGATGCCTTGTCAAGGTCCTTCCAGCCATTGAATGTGGAGGAGGAGTCCTTCCATATCATTGACCCTACCAAGATAATCACTGTTGCTCCCTTACGTATAGCTGGGCTTCCGTCGGGTAAGACCTTCGTGGCACAGGAAAGAGGAGGATGGTCCCGTCATGGGGACACTCGTCGAGAATTGCCTGCCATGTTAGAGTTAAAAAGTCTCTCTCTTTGATCTCTCGTCACTATTGGTGGTCTACTATCTGTCAAGATGTCCACAATTTTGTTGCTTCATGTCTATCTTGTGCTAGAAATAAGGTGTCCAGGAGGTTGCCGGCTGGACGTCTACTGCATCTCCCAGTTCAGTCTGCTCCTTGGCAACACATAGCCATGGATTTCATTACGGACCTTCCCTGCTTATCCGGCTTTACGGTCATATGGGTAGGTGTGGATGCTTCTCTAAAATGGCCCACTTCGTTCCTTTGCCCAGTCTACCGTCCGCTCCTGAGTTGGCCAAGATATTCATCGAACACATCTTCCAGCTCTACGGATTTCCTCGCCATATCGTGTCCGATAGGGGAGTTCAGTTAATTTCCTGGTTCTGGAGGGCGCTGTGCAAGCATATGGACATCATGTTGGACTTCTCCTCTACCTATCATCCTCAGTCCAATGGGCGCATTAACCAAGTACTCACCACCTATCTTCGGCACTTTGCCAATGCTCATCATGATAACTGGACCTGTCTCCTTCTCCTCCCTTGGGCGGAATTCGCTTACAACAATCACTCTAATGAATCGTCAGCTAAATATCCTTTTGTTGTGGTATTCGGCCAACATCCTGGTTTGCCCCTTCCGATCTCCTCAGTGTCCGGCAACCCGGCGGCTGATGCATTGTCCGTGGACTTCTCCAAGATCTGGGGAGAGACTAGAGACACTCTTACACAAGCCTCTGTCAGGATAAAGAGACATGCCAATAAGAGATGTCTGCTTCGCCATATTTCCTCCCGGGCGATAAAGTGTAGCTTTCTTCCAGATATGTCAGGCTTAAGGTGCCATCCTACAAGTTGGGGCCGCATTATATCGGTCCCTTCAAAGTCCTGGGACGCATCAACAACGTTGCCTGCAAGCTGAGATTGCCTCCCTCGCTTCTCATCCCTAACTCCTTTCATGTCTCGTTGTTGAAACCAGTGGTGCTTAATCACTTTCATCCATCCTCCGGCACTGTGCCATGGCCTCTCAGCTCCGAGAATGTCTATGAAGTCAGGGACATCCTTGCAATGAAGAAAAGTAGAGGCAAGACCCTCTTCCTAATTGATTGGGTTGGCTTCAGTCCTGAGGAGAGGACCTGGGAGCATGCATGCTTTAGGAGGAGGGGGCGTGAGAGAGGAGATACTGTTAGGTCCCCTGGCATCGCTCCCCAGCTCACCTCTTCTGGGTCAGCATCCTCTGCTCCTCTACCGATCGGGCCTCCGGCGTCCAGGCGTGCTGTGTCTCGGAGCCATCGCCAGGTCCCCTTCCTATCTGCTGACCAACGGGCTCACACATCAGCACACTACAATGGTCAGAGTCATGAACCTAGTCAGCAGTGCACTAGGCGCTGTCGCGCTCCTCCCCTGTGAATATAGGGGTCGGCACGACTCAACCTGACACTCCCCTTGACAAATAGCTGTCCATCCTCTGGTATATCAGGCCATCTCCACAATGGGAGGTGCCTGATTATTGAGTTAGTAAACTTCTGCTTCTCTGGCTCTTAGTCAGACCTTCCTTGTGCTCTCCTCCGTTAGACCAACTCTTGCTCTCCTAGCCTCGGGCTCAGGTACCCGCTTCCCTGCTTAGCCTTACCGTAGTATAGGCTAACCCTACCACCCCTGGTACTAGCAGCTGTAGTATTTAGACCTCTCTGGCTTGCCCCTGACAATTCCTGTATAGGGGTTGGTTAAACTAGGACCAGCTCACCCAGGGGAGTTCAGTACCACGGCCCAGTGGGTCCACTCTAGAACACCTTCCCCCCGGAAGCATGACAAGTATCACTGATTCTCATAAATCAGGATTAGTGATGGGCGAATCCTAAATTACTCGGAATCGCTTGACTCTAGCGAGTCCGAGCCCGGGACTCGCTACTCGTTGCAAGTCTAGCGAGTCCAATGTTAATGAATGGGGAATCGAGTAATAGCGAGTAGTGTGCGATTTACAAATCACAGATGTGTCTCGGAAGCTTCAGCCTGAAGCAATCCTAGTTTTGCCATTCATTTGCATTGGACTCGTTTACTTTGCAAGTAATCGCTGGGAAACTCGCACAGATAAGAGTCCTGTCTACTTTGTGTGCTGGCTGCCGCAGCTCCAGGGTCCTAGAGCCCGCCTGCTGCCTGATGTAGCAGTGCTGAGATTGTTCTCAGTCTGCTCATTCCCTGTGCATAGACATCTATATCTATGCACAGGGATGAGCAGAGAGGACATTGCGTTTTGGACTGCGTCGGACAGAAGAGGATTTTTTTAATTAAAGATGGAGTCCCTAATGGCTTTTTTTTTTATTTCTAATAAAAAATTTTTCACTGTGTTGTGTTTTTTTTAAAACAATTTAATAGAAATTCATGGGGTCATGTCTAATATTGGCGTGACCGCCATAAATTTCGGCTTAGGGCCAGCTGATAATACAAAGCTGGCCCTAACCTCTTTATTACCCAGCGTGCCACCGCCACCAGGGCCGCTGGAAGAGCGGGGTTCAGCGCCAGAGGATGGCGCTTCAATGAACGCGCCATCTTCTGGGGCGGCTGCGGGCTGCAATTTGCAGCGGGGGTGCCCAGAAGCTTGGGCATCCCTGCGCTGCGGATTCCAGCCCCCAGCTGCTTAGCTGTACCTGGCTAGACATAGAAATTGCGCGGAGCCCCACGCATTTTTTTTTTATTACTTCATGAAATTCATGAAATAATAAAAAAAAGGGCCCCCCTATATTCTTGTGTCTGGCCAGGTACAAATAGGCACCTGGGGGTTGGGGGCAGCCCGTCGCTGCCTGCTGGATCCGGCTGGTTCCAGAAATACGGCGAAGCCCATGTAATTTTTTTTCTGAAAAATAATAAAACAATCCTAAAAAAGGGACTGCATCTTTATTAACCCCTCGCCCATGGTCCAGGGGTTAATAAAGATGCAGTCCCTTTTATTTACATTGTTTTATGGATTTGTCAGAAAAAAATTTCACGTGGGCTTCGCCGTATTTCTGGAACCAGCCGGATCCAGCAGGCAGCGACGGGCTGCCCCCAACCCCCAGGTGCCTATTTGTACCTGGCCGGACACAAGAATATAGGGGAGCCCTTTTTTTTTAATTATTTCATGAATTTCATGAAATAATAAAAAAAAATGCGGGGCTCAGCGCAATTTCTATGTCTAGCCAGGTACAGCTAAGCAGCTGGGGGCTGGAATCCGCAGCGCAGGGATGCCCAAGCTTTCTGGGCACCCCCCGCTGCAAATTGCAGCCCGCAGCCCCCCAGAAGATGGCGCGTTCATTGAAGCGCCATCCTCTGGTGCTGAACCCCGCTCTTCCAGCGGCCCTGGTGGCGGTGGCACGCTGGGTAATAAAGAGGTTAGGGTCAGCTTTGTATTATCAACTGGCCCTAAGCCCGAAATTTATGGCGGTCACGCCAGTATTAGACATGACCGCCATGAATTTCTATTAAATTGTTTTAAAAAAAACACAACACAGAGAAAATTTTTTATTAGAAATAAAAAAAAAGCCATTAGGGACTCCACCTTTAATTAAAAAAATCCTCTTCCGTCCGACGCAGTCCAAAACGCGATGTCCTCTCTACTACATCCCCTGTGCATAGATATAGATGTCTATGCACAGGGAATGAGCAGACTGAGAACAATCTCAGCACTGCTACATCATCTCTGTGAGCAGGCGGGCTCTAGGACCCTGGAGCTGCGGCAGCCAGCACACAGAGAAGACAGCTGGACTCGGCTCGCAATATAACAGCAGTTACTTTGCGAGTTTCCCTGCTATCACTAGGCACAGTAGCCGAGTCTAATCAAGTGAATGGCAATCCTAGTTTTGTCAGCGTTTCTGACAAAACTAGGATTGATATTGATTTGCATTGGACTCGTTTACTGTGCGAGTAATCACTGGGAAACTCGCAGAGTACCGAGTCCTGCGAGTCTCTTACTACTCGCCGAGTAACGAGTCCTAGCAAGTAGATTCGCCCATCCCTAATCAGGATCTGTACTGGGATCACCATAGAAGATTTATTGTCCAATTGACTACAATAGCGATAGCCCTGACAGACTCTGACATACTACGGACTAAGTATAAAACAAAGAAACCATTGTAAACAGTAGTTTATTTACTTACCTCATAGAAGTGTATTGTTTAGAAATGTTATAATTACACGCACGGTTAATTGCCTTCAAAAACTACATGTGAGGCATATAATGACGCAGTTTAAAAAAACTAATTAAACTATCCTCTCAATAGCTGTGGCTGGATGTATTAACGAAACTGCACCCCCTATTCCAAGAGTGTCTCTAAAATCTATGTAAACCTCCTTTCCCATAAATAAACTAGTTCTCCCTCATTCCTGCATTCTAGGGAACTGGAGTTTTATATTACCTTGTCTGATCAAGACAGAAAACATATGCTGTCAAATTTGCATGGCTTCTCAAGATTGTTTTTATTCCAGGAAAATGCATACAAGGTCCTCTGGCGGTAGTATAAAACCCCAGAAAATTATATCATTTTGGTCTCATTGAATCCCCACTATGCTGGAGATGTGGAATCTCAAAAGGCACTTTAGCCCATATTTTTTGGTCCTGTTTGAGGCTATCGCAGTTGTGGGTGACATTAACACAATGTTGAAAGAGATGGGTAAAGACTACTCTTACGGCCACAGAAGTACTTATAACCTCTCTTCAAAAAATTTTAAAACCAAAAAACACGAGCCAGCCCCGTTAATGGTGGGAAGCGGCTAAACACCTGATCTCAATGGAATGGGTTCAACCAACCCCCCGAACTAAAAAGGAGTGGATAGGTCCTCCCGACCTATATGGACTGGAGGAGCTCTTGAGTTGGGAGTCTTTCTCACATGAGCGTTTCCTTAAGATATCGTCCCCATGGTTTAACAAAAACAGAAAGGGATAGAAGCTTTTGAACACCTTTTCGCATGTTTTGGCTCTTTGATCTTTGTTCTGGCCTTTTTTTTTATGCCACAGTGGTCATGTATTTTCTTACATTAAGTATAATGCTTCTGGGGTCTCATCAGCAATTTTAAAATCATATATATAAAACCTAAACTTTGCTAAATGATGCAAACCACAAACAACAGCAAATGGTTAAAAACTCAAGTGCACAGTGAAAGGGAGAAGGAAGGAAAAACTAGGCCCTGCATGCTAGACTCCCTCCTTTCCCCTACCTTTCCACGGGGGTTGGCACCCTACAAATAAAGGATGTGGTGCCCCCACTCCTCGTTGACTATCCCTCTGCTTGCCCTCACTCATCCCTTTAAGATGTGAGACAGTGCAGGGGGTCCTATTGCAGAAAAATAGAGGGTATTAGTTACGTAGGTGCACTATGCACTCAGTGGTTAAAATGAGTGCCGCTTCCCTGTTAGTACTGCCCTACCTAACAGTGGAGGTCGATGCCCTAAGAAATGATGTGGCGCCCTCACTCACCGCTGGCTGGCACCTTGGTCTGCCCCTACACTACCAATATCAACCTTTTTTTAGGGATCTGTTGTGTTAGATAACAGGGTTAGAACCAATTGGCACTTATCTTAGCAGATGTTTTCAGGTCTTGCCACCCTCACTGCATCCGCCTCGCCGGTTTCACCTTTCAGCTCATCAGGAGGCCTAGTCTCTCACGCTCCAGCAAGTGTATGTGTTTGCTGATAGTAGCAATATGTCAGGGACCGTCTGATAGCTTCCAGGTCCCCTTTTAACACCTGTGGTGTCCTTAGCTCCTTCTGTGACCTCATCCTCTCACTCCCAGACCCCTGTTTTCCACATATTTGCTCGATATTCGATCTATTCCCATTTCTGCACCTCTCTCACCACTTTCTCCCCCTGTATTACAGTTTTAATTTTTTTCTCTCCTTTTCCATGCTATACAGAGGCCCCTATCCGCCTCTTTTGTGTGTGGACCGCACACCAGGCATATGGAACGCAAAACCAGAAGTGTGTCCCACGCACCGGAAGTTACATTATGTTGCTTCTCTGGTGACGCGGCCAGCCCAGTAAGCTCGCCAAAGTCACCACATGGAGCCCCATCATCATGGGGACCGATGCTTACACAGAGTACAAACTGGTCTCAGCACAGCACTGTAGGAAACAGGCAGGGGCATTCATGTACAGTGAAACTTATTTCTTCAGCCATACTAGTGGAATTGGGGTTCAGAATAATATTAGGCACATCAATTAGTTATAGTGGTGGGGTACGGCACGGGATATAGAGATCAGCCATTATGTGGAAGTATATGTCCAAATGGGGTGTCCATTCTCCGGGATGAAGTAGAAGATAGTGTCTCTCCTTTTTATTCTCAGGGGGACGATTGGTTCAAGGGTGGTTTATATATCTTAAACATGATACTTAGCCTGCCTCTTTGCAGGAGATTTTGCACAGCCCTCTTCTCCTTGAACCAAAGGGTTCTATGTACATCTCACAGGTTATAAAAAGCACACATTTGATATTGTTCATTAATGCCCCAAGGGGCCAGTGAATCAGTCCTAAAAATCCATTCTGTTTCTTTTTGTAAGATTTTTTGATCATGGTCTCCACCCCTAAATCCCTTTTTTACCAACTCGATCACACGGAACATCTGGTTACCTATGTCACCGTCATGGACATCATTCATGTGTCTTGCCAGTGGGGTATCCCTCCCATTTCGGACGTCACCTAGGTATTCCCCCACCCTCCATCTCAGTTCTCTCCGTTTCTTACTCACCTAATCCATTGGACATGGGCAGGTCGCCACATACACCACTCCCGATGATTTACAGTTACAGAAGTCCCTGATGGAAAAAGTCTTTCCATTTGTAGCACTTTTGATTGATTTGCATTGTTTTTTATTCACAAAGTGACAATCCCCACATTTTAAAAAGCCAATCTGTCTCCTGGATAGCCAATTATCAGCGTTCCAGGTGTCTTGTAGTGACTATGCACAAGGTGGTCTTTTAGCGACCTACGCCATCTATAGGTTATACTTTGTTTTAGATTGATCTCATCCCTAATGTCTGGATCCGCAAGGGGATGTCCCAGTGCCTTCGTGGCACATTAAAGACCATCTTAATGCATCATAAGTACCAATAAGTCTAGTTTTTTTCTTCAACCTGCTCACGGCCTTTTCCACATTTGTGTAGTAGCTCACTCCTGTCCTGTTCACTTGCATGGTTGTGTGCGGTTTGAATGACCCCCCCCGTGGGTAGCCCCATTCAAGAAATAATTTCGTCAGATCAGCCGACTGTGTCTCAAAGTCGGAATGTTTAGAGCAGTTCCTCCTGAATGTAAGAATTGGCCCTTTGGTATGCCCCTCTCAAGGGGGCCGTGTGGTGACTCTCTCATCGCAAAAGACTGTTTGTAGATGTGGGTTTGCGATAGGTGCATGTTGATTGTACACCAACAGCCTCCTTCCTAATCAGGACATCCAAGAAAGGTAATTCCTTCTCATTGCTCTGTTATGTAAAGCGCAGGCCAATCCTATTGATGTTCAGGCAATCTACAAATCTCTCAAACTCGGCTACTGGCCCAGACCATAACATAAACACGTCATCCATGTATCTGGAAAAGAGTAGGATATTCTTTTCCCACCAGTTCTTACCATCACAAAAGACGATGGTTTCCTCCCACCAACTGAGGAATAGGTTAGCATACGATGGGGCACAGAAACTCTCCATCACGGTACCCCTCAGCTGGTGGAAGTACTTCCTGTCGGAAGTAAAAGTGTTGTGATACAGAACAAACTTAAGCAGTTCAACAACAAACACATTATGACTCCTACACACAGTTGCTCTGGTGCTCAGGTTGTACTCTACTGTACGTATCCCCAGGTAATGTGGGATGCTAATGTACAGCGCCTCCATGTCAATGGAGACCAGGATGGTTTTGTTGTCAATCGTGACATCCAGTTTGCCTAAAAGATAAGCAGGGTCACGAGTATAGGACGGCAGCGCCAGCACAAAGGGACGTAACACGGTGTCAATGTAAATACCACAATTTTAAGTCCATGAATCCACTCATGAGACAATCGGTCTCCCTTTTAGTGGTTCCACCCCCTTGCTCACTTTTGGTAATGCGTAGAAGGTAGGAAGTATGGGATACACAGGTTTTAAGAAATTATACTCGTTCTTAGATTTCAAGCCACCCTCGATAACATACTCTAAGATTTCACACAGGGCATCCACATAGTCCTGTGTGGGGGTTTTCTCTCTTAATAACTTGCAGGTCTCTCTATCGTTCAATATACGATAACACATTTCACGATATATCGAGTAGTTCATCAAAACCAGATTCCCCCCTTTATCAGATGTTTTAATGATAAGACCTTCCTCTTTTTCAAGTCTATTCAAGACCTCCAGCTCCTCCCATCTCATGTTTGAACAAAGATCCTTGTTTTCACAAGGAATCTTTTTCAGATCTCTGTCCACTAGACTTGTAAAGATGTCAATACTCGATACCTCATTGCTCGGAGGCATCTTTTTACTTCCCCTGTTATAATCTGTAAAAGGTCCCAGGCCCCCATCATTGTTCCTACTTTTCACTTCAAATAGGTAATTCATTGACCGGTAACAATCAACATCCTCAGCATCTATACCAAGTTTTTCACATTCCTCTTTATTCGTTTTAAAGCTTGTTAAACTGGATTTTTAGGGACAAAATTCCCTGGTTTCCACTTGGAGGAGCACAGACTTATTGGTACCTATGTTTGCCAGAGTGAGATTGTCTTTAATGTGCTATGAAGACACTGGGACATCCTCCTAGCGGATCCAGACATTAGGGATGAGATCACCCCAAAACCAAGTATTACCTATAGATGGGGTAGGTCGCTAAAACACCACCTTGTGCATAGTCACTACAAGACACCTGGAACACCCGATAATTGGCTATCCAGGGGACCGATTAGCTTTTTCAGATGTGGGGATTGTCACTTTTGTGACAACATGAAACAATGCAAATCAATCAAAAATGCTACAAATGGAAAGACCTTTTACATCAGGGACTTCTGTAACTGTATATCATCAGGGGTGGTGTATGTGGCGACCTGCCTGTGTCCAATTGATTATGTGGGTAAGACTCGGAGAGAACTGAGATGGAGGGTGGGGGAACACCTAGGTGATGTCTGAAATAGGAGGGATACCTCACTGGCAACAAGACACATGAATGATGTCCATGATGGTGACATAGGCAACCTGATGTTCCTTGTGATTGAGTTGGTAAAGAAGAAACTCAGGGGTGGACACTGTGATCGAAAAATCTTACAAAAATAAACGGAATGGATTCACTGGCCCCTAGGGGCATTAATGAACAAATGTCATATGTGTGCTTTTTATAAACTCTGAGACATACGTAGAACCTGTTGGTTCAAGGAGAGGGGGGCTGTGCAAAATCTCCTGCAAAGAGGCAGGCTAAGTATCATATTTGAGATATATAAACCACCCTTAAACCAATCATCCCCTTGAGAATAAAAAGGAGAGACACTATCTCCTACTTCATCCCGGCAGAACGGACACCCCATTTGGACATATATCTCCACATAACGGCTGAGCTCTATATCCCGTGCTGTACCCCACCACTATAACTAATTGATGTGCCTATTGTTAATGTGACACCGCCCCCCAATTCCACTAGTATGGCTGAAGTAATAAGTTTCACTGTACATGGGTTGCCACTGTCTGTTTCCATCGCTGGTTAAGAACTGGCTTAGTGATAGGAAACAAAGGGTGGTTATTAATGGAACACACTCAGAATGGGTCACAGTTAACAGTGGGGTACCACAGGGGTCAGTGTTGGGCCCGCTTCTATTTAATATATTTATTAATGACCTTGTAGGGGGCATACAGAGTAGAATCTCAATATTTGCAGATGACACTAAACTCTGCAGGGTAATCAATACAGAGGAGGACAATTTTATATTACAGGAGGATTTATGTAAACTAGAAGCTTGGGCTGCTAAATGGCAAATGCGCTTTAATGGGGATAAATGTAAAGTCATGCACTTGGGCAGAGGAAACAAAAGGTATAATTATGTGCTTAATTGTAAAACACTGGGCAAAACTGTCACTGAAAAAGACCTGGGTGTATGGGTAGATGACAAACTCACATTTAGTGGCCAGTGTCAGGCAGCTGCTGCAAAGGCAAATAAAATAATGGGATGCATTAAAAGAGGCATAGATGCTCATGAGGAGAACATAATTTTACCTCTATACAAGTCACTAGTGCGACCACACTTAGAATACTGTGTACAATTCTGGTCTCCGGTGTATAAAAAAGACATAGCTGAACTAGAGCGGGTCCAGAGAAGAGCGACAAAAGTCATTAGAGGACTAAGGGGTCTGCAATACCAAGACAGATTATTAAACTTGGGGTTATTTAGCTTGGAAAAACGAAGGCTGAGAGGTGATCTTATAATAATGTATAAATATATGAGGGGCCAGTACAGAGACCTTTCTAATGATCTCTTTACTCTTAGGCCTGAGACTGGGACAAGGGGGCATCCTCTACATCTGGAGGAAAGAAGGTTTAATCATAATCACAGACGTGGATTCTTTACTGTAAGAGCAGTGAGACTATGGAACTCTCTGCCACATGATGTTGTAATGAGTGACTCACTACTAACATTTAAGAAGGGCCTGGATGCCTTTCTTGAAAACTATAATATTACCAGTTATATATACTAGATTCTTTGATAGGGCGTTGATCCAGGGAATTAGTCTGACTGCCATATCTGGAGTCAGGAAGGAATTTTTTCCCCCAATGTGGAGTTAAGTGTTGCCACATGGGGTTTTTTTTGCCTTCCTCTGGATCAACATGTTAGGCTATGGGTTGAACTAGATGGACTTAAAGTCTTCCTTCAACCTTAAAAACTATGTTACTATGTTACTATGTTACTATGCTGTCCTAAGACCAGTTTGCACTATGTGTGAGCATCGGTCCACATGATGACGGGACGATGCTCCCAGGAGTGTTTGCTGCCTCCAGCGGTGACGTCGGCAAGCTCACTGTGCTGGCCACGTCACCAGAGAAGCGACGTAATGTCACTGCCGGTGCGGGGCACCGCACTTACGATTTTGCGTTCCATTCGCCCGGCCGCACACAGAAAAGGCGTATAGGGACCTCTGTATAGCTTGGAAAAGGGGAAAAAAAGATTCAAACTATGATATGGGGGAGAAAGTGGTGAGGAGAATGCAGAATCGGGAATAGATTGAATATCGAGCAAATATGTGGAAAACAAGGGTCTTGGAGTGAGAGGATGAAGTCACAGAAGGGGGAGGAGCTAAGGACACCACAGGTGGTAAAAGGGGAACTGGAAGCTATCAGACAGTCCCTGCCATATTGCTACTATCAGCAAACACACCCACTTGCTGGAGGGTGAGAGGCAAGGCCTCCTGATAAGCTGAAAGGTGAAACGCATCAAAGCTGATGCAGTGAGGGAGGCAAGACCTGAAAACATCTGCTAAGATAAGTGCAAACTGGTTCTAACCCTGTTATCTAACACTACAGATCCCTAAAAAAGGTTGATATTGGTAGTGTAGGGGCAGACCAAGGTGCCAGCCAGCGGTGAGTGGGGGCGCCACATTATTTCTTAGGGAGCCGACACCCACTGTTAGGTAGGGCAGTACTAACAGGGAAAGCCACCTATTTTAACCACTGAGTGCATAGTGCACCTACGTAACTAAAACCCTCTATTTGTAAGGTGCCAACCCCCGTGGAAATGTAGTGGAAAGGAGGGAGTCTAGCGTGCAGGGCCTAGTTCTTCCTTCCTTCCCTCTTTCACTGTGCACTTGAGTTTTTAACCGTTTGTTGTTGTTTGTGGGTTGCATAATTTGATAAAGTTTGGATTTGATATATTTATATATGATTTCACAGTGGTTGTGTATCCCCCCTCCACTCTTGGGGGCGCCGCCCTATGGACAGTTGTTCCGATTTGTATCATGTATAATTACTGTCAATCTTTGCATTATAGCTGTTCACAATTTGCTCCCTTCGCCATCATTATTTATACCCGATCAGATTGTAATTTCTCAGATGCACCTGCATGTATGTGTGTTTATTTAGACTGCTTGCTGTTGGTTATTACAAACTCTACATGTATCAATTTTTTTAAACTGTGAGATTATTATTCTCCAAGGCTTATTCTCCTTATACTGAGTTTGTCTATTTTATTATGGAAAAAAAACCATTTTCTAAATAAAGAATTTAAAAAAAAATTGTTATAATTACCTTCTTATCCAGGATCAAAATAATCATGATGTAAAATATACTGTACCATATTCCTATAATTTGTTACCTTCCTGAACATTGTACTCTAGCAACCTTAATTGTTTGTGTTAAGTAAATAAATAATCTTTGACACGTTACCACTATGTCCCATCTGCGCCGTTGCTTCCTCGCACTTGTTTACACACAGATTGCAGAAAACTGAGAAGTTTGATAGATTTTTATACTGATTATTAATAACAAATTTAGCCAACAGTAGATGCTCCAGGAAGTCTAATCAGATACATAGCACAAAAAATATTGCTTAGGTGTCTAATGAATGTTTTGTCTGATCATTGATTCTTCGGTGGTAGGCAGATACTCCAGCTCTCATCCTTAAAGAAAACCTGTCACCCCTCTGGTGCTATGCAAAGCATTCACACAGCATTCAGGGAAGGTGTTTCCCATGTCTCTACCCCCCTGTAACCTGAAAAAAATCACTTTTGAAAGTTGTGAGTTAAGAGGTCTGGAGGGACTTATCTTATTTCACAGTCCTCACTGCTCATGGGGTCCTCCCTGCCTCCTGCCTCTCTATTCCCGCCTCCTGCTTCTCTGTGCCACCTCCTGCCTGTGTGGATCTCCCCTCCTCACCTGCGCCTCAGCATGTCAATTCACGCAGGCGCACAACGAGGAATTGATAGGAGAGGATACTGGCTGCTGGAACGGCGCATGCATGGGAACGTCAACACCAGAGCCCGCCCTGCTAAAGATTATGCTGTATGCATACAGCAGGGAGGCAATCTGGTGCTGATGTTCCTGCACATGCGCCGTTGCAGCAGTCGGGACCTGCTCCTACCAATTCCTCGCTGTGCACCTGAGTGTGTTGACATGCTGAGACGCAGGCGAGGAGGGGAGACCCACACAGGCAGGAGGCGGCACAGAGAGCAGAAATGGAGCAGAGAGGAAGGAGGCAGGAAGGACCCCCTGAGCAGTGAGGACTGTGAAATAAGATAAGTCCCTCTGAACCTCTTAACTCACAACTTTCAAAAAAATTTTCGGGTTACGGGGGATAGAGACATGGGAGACCCCTTCCCTGAATGCAGCATACACGCTGCATTCAGTGGTACATTCACTTTGCAAAGCACCAGGGGGTGACAGGTTCTCTTTAAACCTCCATAAAGGTATCTGGACTTACAACAGGTTTGCATAGGTTGTCTCCATGTTCTGGCTGCTGGCCAGAGGAGCAAACCTGAGGCAAGAATGGTCAAACAAAACTGAGTCAGTATGAGGAGTGACATAGCAAAATACGAACAGCAGTCAAAAAACAAAGTCAAAGAGAAGCTGGAATGAGATACCCGAAGGTCAATCTAGAGAAGCCAGAAAAGCCAAAGTCAGAATCTGGAGAGAAAACAATCAGTGTGTAAGCTGGGCTTAAACATAGAAATGCAAATATACTGACACTAGTGTTCAGAGAGCTTGTAGTCATAATATATTGTGCTGTACCAGCCCGAGGAAGGAGGCCGTGACCTCCGAAATGAATTGGTGAATCCTGACAACCCAGACCGCCCTCTCAGTGACACTCCCCGCTGACACTGGGTGGACAGAAAAGCTCCCCACCCACCCGATCATGTGACTAATGACACGTTAGTCAGCTGACGTGGAACAGGAAGAATAACCTGGCAAGCATGCTTAGTAACAGCCGACCACTGTAACTTCACCTCACTGGATGGGGGTAACAGACGGAGCTGGAGAATTGAAAGCGAAAGCGGCAGGAGGAACCGATCAGGACCAGGAGCGCACCATTTAAGGTAGAATGAATACCAATTGTGGTGTTAGACACATATTTCTAGCAAATTGCCTATAAATAGAGATATTTAGATATATACATACTGCTCCACAGCAGAGGTTAATTAGATAACAGGCCCCTACAAGGAGAGGTTTTGCTAAACAGAGGAGAAGTATCAGGTATATCGGCAACAGATCATACAACATGAAGCATTAGACAACAAACTAGTGTATAGAAGAAAAACCATCACACATAGACACATAATATACTGCAAGAAGTATAAGTACACATAGACAGAGCACAAACTCTCACACCCAAGACTTGACACTGAACATCACAATAAGTACAACACACCCAAGTAACTAGGCCCTAAAAAGAAAATAGTACAGCACACATTAAGGTTTACCACAAATAGCAGATTATCTATATTCAGACAAACATATCTGTTACAATATATAGGAAACATCTCCACTATTATTACACTGTCCACCCCCTATTGTCCAAAGTATAAACAGTAGTATATTCACTCATTTATAGCACATCACAAAGAGTTGAACCCATCACCATAGAAGCACCGTTACACCTGGAGCCTGTAAATATGAACAAGTAAGTGACTACTTGGTGTATAAAAAATTTCAAAGGGAACTTATTGTGATATAAAAAGCCTAAAACAAGGTCACTCATTCACAACACATCACAAAGAGATGAACCTATCACCAAAAGAGCACCATTACACCTGAAGCTTTTAAACATGAACACGTAAGTGACTTCTTGGTACATAACAATTTTGAAAAGAATGTATTGTGGTTGAAAAAAGCCTGAAATAAAGTCATTGGATTGACAGGTCCCTACATCTAGAAGAACCTAACAGAACCAGTCACAACATCCCCAAGGGGATTTCATACACAGCAGCACAAAATGGTAATCCTCTTGGAAAATAGAAAATAACTAAACATAATACAACCATACGGAGGCCTTTCTAGATGAGCCATATATCCCCATCATAAACCAGAAACAAGCCATAAATGACTAACCAAGAAACAGCCTGAAGCAAGACCTTACTATATCATCTATATAGAACCATTAAGACACCCACACAATATCAAAGAGGGGCAGAAAAATAACCACTTCTCATCTCCTAGAACACTCAAGAATTATCCTATATACGTTGCATTCATCACTTTTTATTAATTTTAATCATATATCTCAAATACAATAAGTGGTTATTAAACAACAACTGTGATCAAATTAAAAAGTAAAGATAATTTTTATTACATTTTTATTAAGTTTTTATTAAAGTTTTTTATATAAGGTTTTAATAAAAAATTTCTTCTTTAATTAACGCCAATCACTCTTAAACTGGGTGGATATTATGTAAAGTATTTATCTAGTTTGAATAAACATCCCAAAGGAGGATTAACTAAACAGTGCCTACGTGGTTTATTGGAGCCATAATACAAAGTGTAGCGCGTAACTCACTACCTTTAATTAATATCCAAAACAACCTAAAGGTGTAACACACGTGGTGACACCTTAAAGTTACTGCAGCAACACAAATATATAAGCTAGAACCAGTGTAACATCACGTTTCCAACTATTGTGCTATACTGGTCCATTGACTACAGTGGTGAGATGATTACTAATGATGAGCGAGTGTAATTGTTACTATTCACTACTCAAATGGATAGTACAGTATTCAGGTTACTCATTACATTGTGTGCGAGTATTTGTGTACTCATCTCACTATATTTAGATGCACTTTTGGCACCATATTTGCA
Source organism: Allobates femoralis (assembly GCA_033576535.1). Classification (NCBI taxonomy): domain Eukaryota; kingdom Metazoa; phylum Chordata; class Amphibia; order Anura; family Aromobatidae; genus Allobates; species Allobates femoralis. Next base: position 93,793,754 of record JARQOC010000008.1, read on the forward strand.
CCCATTAAACATGCTGGGCTTTTAACCAATCACAGTAGTGCCACAGCTATCTTGATTGCAGCATTACTTGGATTGGCTGGTGGCGCAGCCTCATAGGGTCTATAAAACCCCTTCCACCACCATTTTGAGCACATTGCATCCGGAGCCAGTGTTCCAATCCATTTCAGCCTTTTCCTCAGCCCCCCAGCCCCTTTGTAGGGTCCAGCAGAACATTACTCGCATTTCCCTTTGACTTGCATTGTACTCACTATTCAGAACGAATACACGATTATTACAAAGTACTCATTACGAGTATAGCAATTAAGGATATTTAGGTACTCATTCATCACTAATGATTATACCTGTTGGGATGCTAGACAACATGCACACCAAAAAGCCTGGTTGGGTGGAATCAAAGATTTCAACCAGACTAATCTCACTGTACAGTGTGTGGACTGTCCACAGACACTGGGCAAATCTCCTTTATCACCAGTGCCACTCGCAGAATGAATATGACAGCATCTGGTGACTAAAACAGATGTACTGTATCAGATACAGGCAGGATTATGACAATTGTATTATCACAGAATTAAAGATGTAGTTGTAAACAACCTCTGGCAAAAATGATGGAATCACCGGCTCTGAGGATGTTCATTCAGTTGTTTAATTTCGTAGATAAAAAGCAGATCACAGACATGGCACAAAACTAAAGTCATTTCAAATGGCAACTCTCTGCCTTGAAGAAACACTAAAAGAAATCTTGAAAAAAAATGTGCTAGCCAGTAACGGTTACTTTTGTAGACCAAGTAGGGGGGAAAATTATGGAATCACTCAATTCTGAGGTAAAAATTATGGAATCATGACAAACAAACAAAACAACACTCCAATATATTACTAGTATTTTGTTGCACCACCTCTGGCTTTTATAACAGCTTAAGTTACAAAATACCATACGTTTGTTTGCCACATCATAGGTAAAATTTCCAATTAGTTATTTCAAACTTCTGGTGTTATATATAACATATTACTGTCAAGTCTTCATTAGAGTATATATAGAGAGACTACAACCCCAGGCAAAAATTATGGAATCACCTGGCTCGGAGGATGGTCATTCAGTTGTTTAATGTTGTTAAAAAAAAGCAGATCACAGACATGGCACAAAACTAAAGTCATTTCAAATGGCAACTTTATGACTTTAAGAAACACTAAAAGAAATCAAGTTAAAAAATGCGGTAGTCAGTAAGGGTAATTTTTTTCAGACCAAGTAGAGGGAAAAACTTATGGAATCACTCAATTCTGAGGAAACAATTATGGAATCATGATAAATAAACTCACAAAACAACACTCCAATACATCACTAGCATTTTGTTGCACCACCTCTGGCTTTTATAGCAGCTTGCAGTCTCTGAGGCATGGACTTAATGAGTGACAAACAGTACTCATCATCAATCTGGCTCCAACTTTCTCTGATTACTGTTGCCAGATCAGCTTTGCAGGTTGGAGCCTTGTCATGGACATTTTCTTCAACTTACACCAAAGATTTTCAATTGGATTGAGATCCGGACTCTTTGCAGGCCATGACATTGACCTTGTGTGTTTTCTTTCAAGGAGTGTTTTCAGAGTTTTTACTCTATGGCAGCATGCATTATCATCTTGAAAAATGATTTCATCATCTCCATTCTTTCAATTGATGGGATAAGAAAACTGTCCAAAATATCAATGTAAACTTCGTAATTTATTGAAGATGTAATGACAGCCATCTTCCCAGTGCCTTTACCTGACAAGCAGCCCCATATCATCAATGACTGGAAATTTGCATGTTCTCTTCAGGCAGTCATCTTTATAAATCTCATTGGAACGGCACCAAACAAAAGTTCCAGCATCATCACCTTGCCCAATGCAGATTTGCGATTCATCACTGAATAAGACTTTCATCCAGTCATCCACAGTCCACGATTGCTTTTCCTTAGCCCATTGTAACCTTGCTTTTTTCTGTTCAGGTGTTAATGATTGCTTATGTTTAGCTTTTTTGTATGTAAATCCCATTTCTTTTAAGCGGTTTCTTACAGTTTGATCACAGACATTGACTCCAGTTTCCTACCGTTCGTTCCTCATTTGTTTTGTTGTGCATTTCTATTTTGGAGACATATTGCTATAAGTTTCCGGTCTTGACACTTTGATGTCTTCCTTTGTCTACCAGTATGTTTCCCTTTAACAACCTTTCCATGTTGTTTGTATTTGGTCCGATTTTAGACTTAGCTGACTGTGAACAACCAACATCTTTTGCAACATTATGTGATGAATTACCCTCTTTTAAGAGTATGATAATCCTCTCCTTTGTTTCAAATAACATCTCTCATTTTGGAGCCATGATTCATGTCAGTCCACTTGGTGCAACAGCTCTCCAGGGGGTGATCACTCCTTTTTAGATGCAGACCAACGAGCAGATCCAATTTGATGCAGGTGTTAGTTTTGGGAATTAAAATTTACAGGCTGATTCCATAATTTTTTCCTCAGAATTGAGTGATTCCAAAATTGTTTTTCCTCTTCTTGGTCTGAAAAAAGGTACCCTTACTGACTACTACATTTTTATCTTGATTTCTTTTAGTGTTTCTTAAAGCCATAAAGTTGCCATTTGAAATGACTTTAGTTTTGTGCCATTTCTGTGACCTGCTTTTATTCTACAACATCAAACAACTGAATGAACATCCTCCGAGCACAGTGAGTCCATAATTTTTGCCAGAAGTTGTATACTAGAAAATTTGTATCCAGAGCTAATTGTTTTCCAATGTTAATCTGGCATAAAATATCATTGTTTTAGAGCACCTGTTTGCACTTTACAACTTCAGCTAACTTGCCAAAGAAAGGTATTATTATACTCGTAAGCAGTAGCAATACACACATGATAACTATCTAATGATTTATAAGGTTGTTTTTCATGTCTACTTGTAAGGCTGCAAAGATTGTAAATTTCAACTGAGCCACAATTAGTTTATACTTATATATTCCCTATGTATAGATTATGTCCAAAGCCATCACAGAAATTCTGGATATACAGTTAGGGCCAGAAATATTTGGACAGTGACACAATTTTGGCGAGTTGGGCTCTGCATGCCACCACATTGGATTTGAAATGAAACCTCTACAACAGAATTCAAGTGCAGATTGTAACGTTTAATTTGAAGGGTTGAACAAAAATATCTGATAGAAAATGTAGGAATTGTACACATTTCTTTACAAACACTCCACATTTTAGGAGGTCAAAAGTAATTGGACAAATAAACATAACCCAAACAAAATATTTTTATTTTCAATATTTTGTTGCGAATCCTTTGGAGGCAATCACTGCCTTAAGTCTGGAACCCATGGACATCACCAAACGCTGGGTTTCCTCCTTCTTAATGCTTTGCCAGGCCTTTACAGCCGCAGCCTTCAGGTCTTGCTTGTTTGTGGGTCTTTCCGTCTTAAGTCTGGATTTGAGCAAGTGAAATGCATGCTCAATTGGGTTAAGATCTGGTGATTGACTTGGCCATTGCAGAATGTTCCACTTTTTTGCACTCATGAACTCCTGGGTAGCTTTGGCTGTATGCTTGGGGTCATTGTCCATCTGTACTATGAAGCGCCGTCCAATCAACTTTGCAGCATTTGGCTGAATCTGGGCTGAAAGTATATCCCGGTACACTTCAGAATTCATCCGGCTACTCTTGTCTGCTGTTATGTCATCAATAAACACAAGTGACCCAGTGCCATTGAAAGCCATGCATGCCCATGCCATCACGTTGCCTCCACCATGTTTTACAGAGGATGTGGTGTGCCTTGGATCATGTGCCGTTCCCTTTCTTCTCCAAACTTTTTTCTTCCCATCATTCTGGTACAGGTTGATCTTTGTCTCATCTGTCCATAGAATACTTTTCCAGAACTGAGCTGGCTTCTTGAGGTGTGTTTTTCAGCAAATTTAACTCTGGTCTGTCTATTTTTTAAATTGATGAATGGTTTGCATCTAGATGTGAACCCTTTGTATTTACTGTCATGGAGTCTTCTCTTTACTGTTGACTTAGAGACTGATACACCTTCTTCACTGAGAGTGATCTGGACTTCAGTTGATGTTGTGAACGGGTTCTTCTTCACCAAATAAAGTATGCGGCGATCATCCACCACTGTTGTCATCCGTGGATGCCCAGGCCTTTTAGAGTTCCCAAGCTCACCAGTCAATTCCTTTTTTCTCAGAATGTACCCAACTGTTGATTTTGCTACTCCAAGCATGTCTGCTATCTCTCTGATGGATTTTTTCTTTTTTTTCAGCCTCAGGATGTTCTGCTTCACCTCAATTGAGAGTTCCTTTGACCGCATGTTGTCTGGTCACAGCAACAGCTTCCAAATGCAAAACCACACACCTGGAATCCACCCCTGACCTTTTAACTACTTCATTGATTACAGGTTAACGAGGGAGACGCCTTCAGAGTTAATTGCAGCCCTTAGAGTCCATTGTCCAATTACTTTTGGTCCCTTGAAAAAGAGGAGGCTATGCATTACAGAGCTATGATTCCTAAACCCTTTCTCCAATTTGGATGTGGAAACTCTCATATTGCAGCTGGGAATGTGCACTTTCAGCCCATATTATATATATAATTGTATTTCTGAACATGTTTTTGTAAACAGCTAAAATAACAAAACTTGTGTCACTGTCCAAATATTTCTGGCCCTAACTGTATATAGCTAACTGTCCACCCCTATACATGCAATATTGACTGAACACATGTTGTACTGAACCCGATCCTAATTAAATAATTTTTCACTTTGCATATAAAATGGATCTTGTGTCGCAATCTTTTTTTCGTTTGTTTTTTTATAACAGCTTGCAGTCTCTGATGCATGGACTTAATGAGCGACAAACAGTACTCATCATCAATCTGGCTCCAACTTTCTCTGATTGCTGTTGCCAGATCAGCTTTGCAGGTTGGAGCCTTGTCATGGACCATCTTCTTAAACTTCCACCAAAGATTTTCAATTGGATTGAGATCCGGGCTCTTTGCAGGCCATGACATTGACCTTATGTGTCTTCTTTCAAGGAATGTTTTCACTGTTTTTGCTTTATGGCAGGATGCATTATCATCTTGATAAATGATTTCATCATCCCCAAACATCCTTTCAATTGATGGGATAAGAAGAGTGTCCAAAATATCAATGTAAACTTGGGCTTTTATTGAAGATGTTATGACAGCCATCTCCCCAGTGCCTTTACCTGACATGCAGCCCCATGTCATCAATGGCTGAAAATTTGCATGTTCTCGTCAGGCAGTCATCATTATAAATCTCATTGGAATGACAGCAAACTAAAGTTTCAGCATCATCACCTTGCCCAATGCAGATTCGCGATTCATCACTGAATATGACTTTCATCCAGTCATCCACAGTCCACGATTGCTTTTCCTTAGCCCATTGTAACCTTGTTTTTTTCTGTTTAGGTGATAAGGTGGTAAAAATTAATAATGCTTTCAGTTTTTCCCAAATGTTAGCATGACCCAAATACTTCTAAAACTCATATCATCCGGAGTGAATGTAATATTATTCTCTATCAAATCTTTATTAATGATTTTTTTGCTTCATGTAGAGACAAACAAAATGATTAATGCAGAGCAAACCTGCAATTACATTTTTAATGGATGTTCCACAACCTATACTCTTATTTAATGAAAACTAGAATTGAGCGAATCTCCAAAAACCTGAGTTGTACTTCACTGCTATTCACAGTCATCGGAGCAGCATTCAGGAACATGGACTATGATGGAAGAGCATTATGGGACCTAGTTTCAGAATAAATTTATAAGAGAAGGAAATGAGCAAAATGAAAGAGCAAAATGATAGGAGATTCTTAACAAATTTGATTTGTTTAGAATCAATTTTCTAATTTTTAGTAAAATCGATTGCTTCTTCATTTTCCCCATTATAAAGCCGCCCATATTTGTAAGTTAATATTTTTTAGCCTTCGGTTGCCATTTTGATCATCCCCAGTTTGAGTCCCTTTGTTGTCATTCACAGTCAAGCCAGTGCCTGAATTTAGAAGATATCTTTCTCAAAATTACTTTTGCTGGTATCTTAACCTGATATATGAACACCCATTACACCTTCTTTAAGACAGGTAGAGGGAAGCCAGTGGTGATTGGATGCAAGTCTCGCGTGATGCTACAATGTTAGGTTAGCCATGGGAAAACGATTACCAACACTGCTGTAACCACGCCAGCACAGGAGGTGAATGTAGATTTTATTATTTTACCTGGGGGGGCCATGAGGAATTAGAAGAGGTTGTGCTAGTTATGGACAATCCCTTTAAGCTTAAAACAACACTTAGGATTGAGCAATCTTTTAGGGAATAATAAATAATAATAAATGCCCCTAAATTACTTGGTAGTGAAAAACCCTTAGAGGATGAATGAAATATACGATTACATTGTATAGTGTGCTTCTTAGTTTAGATGTTATCATGTCTCAGCACTATGAGTCAAATACACACCTACAATTCTCATTAAATCTGCTGATCCTATTTTAATTACCTAGATGGAAATTTAATATCACCTTGCTAACCCATTCAACTTGATAAAAAGGCTGATAACATTCATCACAATAAAACCACTGCTGTCATGTTAAGTATTTTTTTCAAAGATTATTCAGGAATTGAGTGGTTCATTTGCTTTGTAGTAATGCTAGGAAGATGTAACTTTAGACTTTTTTTTGGCTAAGTCCAGCAAGTAGGAAATTTAAATATGAAAGGTGGGGGGCACTTGTTAAAAAATAGTTTATCTTATCAACAAGCAAGAGGTTAGTCCTTAGTAATATGAGTCTTATAATTATTTTTTTTTCACCTGCTTTGTTATTTACTGTTTGCCCAAAGTAATGATGGTGAGTGTCTTTATAAAAGATTTGCTTTTATCTATAAAGCAGCTTATTTGAGCTTTATAGTACCACACCCAAATACAATTCAAAGCAAATTACACTTCTACTTATATTATGCAATTCTGATGGCCACTTTACACACACCAACTTATCTGTCCAACTTCTGACCAACTTACTGGTTGCAGTGAAATCATGGACACATTGTTACATTTGTACACAGCCACAAAATGGAGCAATGTGTCCATGATTTCACTGCAACCAGTAAGTTGGTCAGAAGTTGGACAAATAAGTTGGTGAGTGTAAAGTGGCCCTTAAAGCAACTCTTGCAACTATTAAAGGGGATATGTCAACACAGAATGATCTATTGTTTATTCCCTTACTGACATATGATGTACAGGTCATAAGCTGAACCCTCATCTTTGCCTACAGATGATGGATGAAATATCCAGCCATCATCTGCCTCTAACAGCCGCATGTGGAGCGAAGCTATCAAATCCTCCATCTGGCAAATGTCTTGGGGTGCAATAAACAAGCCCTGACATAGCTCCATATCCCAAAAATTGAAAATGTAATGGCTCTCAGAAAATTGTAACACAAGTGAATACACCCAGCAGGCAGTTAACTGGTGCGTCTCATTACTTTCACTGCTGAATAGTCCACAGTATGTAAAAGTTAATTTATTATTCACTCCTTCCCAAGCAGATATTCCCTCCTCCCCCCCCTGTGCTCTATGTCTCACACCTGCTTTTATTTTCAATTAGGATATGTGCTTGCAGAGAAGGGCAAAGCAGTGAAGTGATGTTCCTATATGAATATTCATTCCTGGGGAGTGTGCAGCAGAGAATTAAAGGGAACCTGTCACCCGATTTTAAGCTCCTAAACTATCTCTAGCTGTCCCTACACCTTCCTAGCAGCTCCCTATCTCTCCCTTTCTTATCTAAAGTCTCCCTATGAAAGAAGTGTAAAATAAGATAAAACTTACTGCAGTCCCCGTAGTTAGGGGACTGGGTAGGCGTGGCCTCTGTTCCTTCCTCACACCTCCATCTTGTAATGCACGCCCCGCTGGGCGGCATTATTCAGGGTCCACTCAGCCCCATTAATTGTAATCTCCCGCCCTCTACACCTCTTTGCACTGGCCGGGTGTCACAGCAGGTGCAGTGCATTATGGGCCGTCACGTGATCTGCCCAAGTGCATTCTGGGTCCGATCACGTGATCGGCCCCAGTGCATTATGGCCTTGATCACGTGATCGGCCCCGGCTCTGCGCATGCGCAATGCGCTTATTGAAGCCGGGGCCGATCACGTGATCAAGACCATAATGCACTGGGGCCGATCACGTGATCGGACCCAGAATACACTAGGGCAGATCACGTGACGGCCCATAATGCACTGCGCCGGCTGTGGCACCCGGCCAGTGAAAAGAGGTGTAGAGGGCGGGAAATTACAATTAATGGGGCTGAGTGGACCCTGAATAATGCCGCCCAGCGGGGCGTGCATTACAAGATGGAGGTGTGAGGAAGGAACAGAGGCCACGCCTACCCAGTCCCCTAACTACGGGGACTGCAGTAAGTTTTATCTTATTTTACACTTCTTTTTGCCACTTTAGATAAGAAAGGGAGAGATAGGGAGCTGCTAGGAAGGTGTAGGGACAGCTAGAGATAGTTTAGGAGCTTAAAATCGGGTGACAGGTTCCCTTTAAGTGATCACTCATTATGATTGACAGATGGACTGAATCTCTTCATTTGCAGTTTACAAATTATAGGGGGCAGTGTAAACAAAAGAAATACATGAATAGAAAAATCTTCACTGGAGGAATTAAAAAATGATATCAGTTACATATGAATCTTTAACCTGACAGATTCCCTTTAAGACAGCTTAATTTTATTGGAGTTTTTTTTATTTTATTTTATTACTATTATTATTATTACTATTATTATTATTATTATTAGCAGTAGTAGTAGTAGTATTAGTAGTAGTAATATTTTATCATTATTATTTTTTTTTAATTATCATTATTTCTTTTTGGGGATAGCAAACCTTAATTGTTGAAAAGGGCTATCAATGTGTGATATCATCTCTTCTACACTTATGTGATAGCAATTCATATAAAAATAGCATATGGCTATTATATGCTTCACATACATGGTCTTATAGGTTTGTTTACTCTCATGAAACACCATGCTATGGATTTTGTCTCTTAAAAATGTACAATCCCTTTATTTCATTATGTCATTCCATATGTTTAGAATATTTATTTTTAGCATATATATGTTTAATATTGAACTCGTCCGTGCATTTTTGTCCACTAGCGTTATTCAGCATTCCAGATGAGTTGGTGAGATGAATAAATTTATTTGATAGAAAAGACGGCACTCACCGGTCAGCGTTGCACTTTTATTCAAGTTTTCTGGTTACATGTTGCAGGGAGGGGGAGAGGCAGAGGTGACGACGGCACCGTTTCGCGCTCCCGTTGACCCGTTGAAGCGCAAGGAGCGCAAAACGGGGCCGTCGTCACCTCTGTCTCTCCCCCTCCCTGCAACATGTAACCAGCAAACTTGAATAAAAGTGCAACGCTGACCGGTGAGTGCCGTCTTTTCTATCTGATTTGTGCTGTCTGCGTCTTAGGACTGGCACCACGGTTCATTGTGACCAGCTGCATCTGCGTGTATTGCATGAGACTGTTGCACACACTGGTGCCCCATTCCTACTTTTTTCGTTTGAATAAACTTATTTGTTTCCTTTATTTCTCCTCCAAATATGTCAGGCTTCAATAATCACACCACCCAACAGCAAGCTTAGGTATTATTGGTGGCATGGGAGAATGGAATTTGTAATGTAAGTCAGTTGCCTTCTGCAGCCCATCCCATGGAGGGGTTAATGAGGAGCGAGGGAACAAGATTATGCACACAATACTTTCCTGTAAATTATTGTGTCTTGGCACTGGAAAAGGTGGTCCCCTAGGAAAAGCAAAGAGTAGAGATAGGCGAATCCTAAATTACTCGGACTCGCTAGACTCTAACGAGTCTGAGTCCAGGACTCGCTACTCGTTGCGAGTCTAGCGAGTACAATGTAAATTATTATTGCAGCGATTCCTCTGCTGCCGGACCCTATAAGGGGTCTGGCAGCAGAGGAAAAACCTGCCATTCCCCATGTTATTCTTTTAAAGCCAGCGGCAAAAAGCCGCTGGCTTTTAAAGAATAGTAAAAAAAGAGATTGAACGGGGGTGGGGGCAGTGAGGGGGGGAGGGGTGTGAGGGGGGTGAGGGGGAAGAGGGGGGGGTTGCACCGCCCCGGCCGGCTACTTACCGCAGCCTCCGCCGGCTGCAGCCTCGCTCCCTGTCTCTCTGCTGCTCTTTCCGGAGATTCCTGAACGCTGACAGAAGCAGTGAATAAATTAACTTCCGTCACCGCTCGGGAATCTCTGCAGCAGAGCGAGTCTGGCTGACAGCAGGGTTCAGCTCAGGTCATAATGACCTGAGCTGAACCCTGACTGTTAAGTCAGATCTCAGCTCTGCTACATCCCTGTCTGTCTAAGCACAGACAGGGATGTAGCAGAGCTGAGATTGCGTTTTGGACTACGTCGGACGGAAGAGGATTCTTTAAATAAAGATGGAGTCCCTAATGTCTTTTTTGTTTTATTTTTAATAAAAAAAATTTCTCTGTGTTGTGTTTTTTTCTATTGATCACTTGAAATTCATGGCGGTCATGTCTAATATTGGCGTGACCGCCATAAATTTCGGGCTTAGGGCCAGCTGATAATACAAAGCTGGCCCTAACCCCTTTATTACCCAGTGAGCCACCGCACCAGGGCCACTGGAAGAGCGGGATTCAGCGCCAGAGGATGGCGCTTCAATGAACGTGCCATCTTCTGGGGCGGCTGCGGGCTGCAATTTGCAGCGGGGGGTGCCCAAAAAGCTTGGGCCTCCCTGCGCTGCGGATTCCAGCCCCCAGCTGCTTATCTGTACCTGGCTAGACATAGCATATTTTTTTTATTATTTCATGAAATTCATGAAATAATAAAAAAAAGGGTTCCCCTATATTCTTGTGTCCGGCCAGGTACAAATAGGCACCTGGGGGTTGGGGGCAGCCAGTCGCTGCCTGCTGGATCCAGCTGGTTCCAGAAATACGGCGAAGCCCACGTCATTTTTTTTTCTCTGAAAAATCAATAAAACAATCCTAAAAAAGGGACTGCATCTTTATTAACCCCTCGACCATGGTCCAGGGGTTAATAAAGATGCAATCCCTTTTATTTATATTGTTTTATGGATTTTTCAGAAAAAAAAATAACGTGGGCTTCGCCGTATTTCTGGAACCAGCCGGATCCAGCAGGCAGCGACGGGCTGACCCCAACCCCCTGGTGCCTATTTGTACCTGGCCGGACACAAGAATATAGGGGAATCCTTTTTTTTATTATTTCATGAATTTCATGAAATAATAAAAAAAAAATGCGTGGGGCTCCGCGCAATTTCTATGTCTAGCCAGGTACAGCTAAGCAGCTGGGGGCTGGAATCCGCAACGCAGGGAGGCCCAAGCTTTCTGCTTTGTATTATCAGCTGGCCCTAAGACCGAAATTTATGGCGGTCATGCCAATATTAGACATGACCGCCATGAATTTCTATTAAATTGTTTTAAAAAAAACACAACACAGAGAAACATTTTTTTATTAGAAATAAAAAAAAAAGCCATTAGGGACTCCATCTTTAATTAAAAAAATCCTCTTTCGTCCGACGTAGTTCAAAACGCGATATCCACTCTGCTACACCCCTGTGCATAGATATACATGTCTATGCACAGGCAGTGAGCAGACTGAGAACAATCTCAGCACTGCTACATCTCTGTGCACAGACTGTATGTCTGTACACAGGGAGAGCAGGCGGGCTCTAGGAACCTGGAGCTGCCAGCAGCCCGCAGGACCCGAGCCCAGCACAGAGCACACAGCCGGAAGAGAGGTAAGGAGCGTTTCTCCCCCTCCCTTCCTTTGCTCCCTGCTCGCTCCCCCCTTAGGACAGGGGAGGGGTTGAGGGGGGCGGACTCGTTACTTTGCGAGTAATCCCTGCGATTACTCGCAGAGTAACGAGTCGGACGAATCCCTTACTACTCGGAGAGTACCGAGTAGTAACGAGTAGATTCGCCCATCCCTAGCAAAGAGGCACCATCGGAGGCTGGTGCCTTGGCAGTGTAGTACAATGCAGCTATACTCTGCTACACTTTGCTATCGTATGACTGCAGTACGCAGTGATATTAATGGATCCACTGCAAGATACACCAGCTCTGGAGGATGTCATCTTCCTCACCACCCCAGGGACAGAGGGCACTTCAGCACCAGAATCGGAGAAGCCCGCACAGGACAAATATAGATAAAAAGATGGCGTGCACACCGAGATAGGTTTCATATGCCGAGGTGCTGATTGAGAGGTCTGGGGGACCCACGTCCGATACTGAAGAGAATTGACAATCGCACACTCTCTATATCATATGATGCAAATTGATTTTATTTGGAGAGCAACCTGCAGCAACGCGTTTCGGCCCACTTGGACCTTGGTCACGCCTGTTGCCTTTGTTAAGGTGCTTTTCTCAAGGAAAATGTACTTTGTCCACTATAGTATAATTCTTTCACAGATCTGTATTCCAAGCTTTAGGTATAGGTAAAGTGGGGGATCCTTGAAAATTACATTGGGTGCCTATTTTCAGCATTTCTCATGAGTATTCCCAGGTCTGGGAGCTGCTTTCAACAGGACAAATATGTCACATAGAGCTCCACCGCGCTACCTGCATTGGTCCTCATATGCAGCAAGATCAGGATCTAGCGCTGGACTTGGATGCCAGAGAAGGATCTGAGGAGCTCACAGTCAGAAGATGAGCCGTGTTTCATGCTAGCAAAAAGGAGCAGATGTGATACTCAGGAGGATTTTGCAGCATGCCCGGTGTTATTACACCTTCCGCCATTGCCACAGCTGCTGGATTGGCAAATTTAGGACCAGGAGCATGATGAGGAGGATGAGGAAGTAGTATAGGCAGAAGGCACTGTTTCCCAGCCTTGTGTAGCATCCCCACCAGACGTTTTCGACTGGGAGAATGTAATGTGGGGACCCTTACATCCTGAAAGCAACTATCCGAAACAGCGTGGACCACCCTGTCCTATCTCCTTTCTTGAGGAGATTTGGCTCACAGGTGCCATCGCCTGAAAGTGTTTGTATCAGCCTAAAGCCAATGACTTTGACAATGACTTTGATGACTAATGTAGCAAAGGCAAGGTACTGGTATTCATGTAACAGAGGGGGTTTGGCTTCATAGTCATACAAGGTACTGGTCATTGGTTCTCCGTCAATTGGTACACCCTGCTGCGTGACCATATTTCCAAAAGACTCTGTACAATCTATGTCGGGGAGGAGGTCACCTTCATGACAATGATGGGCAGCAAGGGGTGGTTCTCGATTTTTGTCATTCAGGTTTGCCATTGCCAGCAAATTTGAAAAGTGGCAGCAGAAGGCCGACCTGGAGAGAATGATGCATCAGGTGGAAGACAAGTCTCTCGAAGTTTTCCAGCCAGCTGCACCAAAACCCACATGGGCCATCGATCCTGAAGGGCCTGATGGTGTTTCCCAAGTTGCTCCCGTCTCTCCTAGAAGGGGTGGTTGTCCGCTAATTCCTCTATCATCTTCTCCAATGATAGCCATGATGGGGTGTGCCGGGGGCATGTGATGGCAGAATAAGCCCCTGGAGGAGAAGCCAATGCGACCCTCCAAGACCATCCAGCAGCGTTGTACCATGAGGAACGTCAACCTTCATCCCGGGCAGCGATGAGAAAGCTGTAAGGCTGTGGTCACAGTACCATTTTTCACATGCATTTTTGGAGACCTGCGTTTTCAAAAACGCATGTAAAAAACGCACCCATAGGCCCCCATGTTAAAGAACGCATGCCCTAATAGCCAAAAAGCATGTGTGACTGTCCCATGCGTTTTTGGAGCATATCCAAAAACGCATGCGTTTTTGTAGAAAACGCATGCGTTTTTGTAGAAAACGCATGCGTTTTTATAACATAGGTTCCTATGGGAAACGCATGCAAAAACGCATGTACAGTTAGTACCTTTTAGTGCCATTCAAAAACGCATGCGTTTCCCATAGGAGCCCATGTTAAAAAAACGCATGCGTTTCTGGAAACGCATGCGTTTTTTTTAACATGGGCTCCTATGGGAAACACATGCGTTTTTGAATGGCACTAAAAGGTACTAACTGTACATGCGTTTTTGCATGCGGTTTCCATAAGAACCCATGTTATAAAAACGCATGCGTTTTCTACAAAAACGCATGCATTTTTCAAAACGCTCAAAAAAATACTACAAGGGCATTGTTCACACACAATTTGCGTTTTTTTTAGCACTCTTAAAAGCACTTGCGTTTTTTTAGGAGTGCTAAAAAATGTCTCTTGTGTGTCTGAAAGGAAATTTTGCCTTTTTGGACTTTCCTCAAAAACGCAGGCAAAAACGCAAGCGTTAACGCAGGGTGCATAAATGTGCCTTTTAAAAACGCATGCGTTTCCCATAGGGCCCCATGTTATAGAAACTCATGTGCGTTTTCCCAAAAACGCATGCGTTTTTTTAACATGGGCCCTATGGGAAACGCGTGCGTTAACGCAGGGCACATATAGGCACTTGCGTTAACGCATGCGTTTCCCATAGGGGCCCATGTTAAAAAAACGCATGCGTTTTTGGGAAAACGTGCATGCGTTTTTTTCCAGCACCCAAAAACGCTGCATGCAGCGGTTTTTGAACTGGAGGAAAAATACGCAAATGGAGCTGAAAAACGCATGTACACTCAAATGTACCCTGCGTTAACGCACCTGCGTTTTTTTTAACAGCCCAAAAACGCAGGGATGGACAAAAAAACGCATGTGTGTGAACATGGCCAAGCACTATTTTTAGGTGCAGATTCAAAAACGCACCCAAAAACGCAGGGAGCCATCACACACCTTACAAAACTCATGCTGACATGAAAAAAAGCATGAGTTTTGTTAAATCACTTAAAAAAACGCATGGCAACTGTGACCACAGCCTAAGACAGTTTTTACTCAAATTAAAGTTGGTTTCCCATAAAATGACATGTTGTTGGGTATCTGTCCCATTCCTTAGTTGGTATTTTTTCCAGAAAAGGAATTTTTTCAGTTGTTTATTCAGTTCAGCGAGGCCTGTTTTGTTGTTATCTAGCTGTACTACCCGGCTACGCCCGGGTTAATAAATAACTGCTGCTATAGCAAAATAGAATTTGAATATGTCATATTAATGACCTGTAGGAAAATAGAAGCTGAGCTGTGATTGGTTGCTATAGGCAGCCTAATAAATCTCCAGCCAACAGTAAACCCTCCCCTGCCCAGGCAGTATATATTACCTCACGCATACACATAAAAGACAGCTCATGTGACTGACATCTGCCTTAATTTCTTATATGGCACATGTGTTGCACATTGGCTGTTTTAATCAGATGTTTATTTTTGGAAATTAAAGATACCAGACGTATGAGGTGAGTTGGGTGAGGCGATTTGTGCACATCTGTGTCTGTCTGTGTGGTGTGTGTGTCCCTGAGATGTGTGTGTCTCTGGGGTGTGTGTGTCCCAGTGGTGTGCGTGTTTCCCTGTGGGGAGGTCCCTGTGGTGTGTGTCCTTGTGGGGGGAGGGGTGTCTCTGTGATGTGTGTCCATCCCTATGGGGTCTGTGTGTTCCTGTGGGGTGTGTGTGTGTGTGTCTGTGTCCCTGTGGGATGTGTATGTCCCTGTGGTGTGTGTGTCCCTGTGGGGTGAGTGCATGCATCCCTAAAGGGTGTGCATGTGTGTGTGTCCCTGTGGGAGGGTATGTGTGGTGTGTGTCTCTGTGTTGTGTGCATCTCTTTGTGGTGTGTGTGTTTGTGTTCGGGTGCGTGGTGAGTATCCAATGTTGGGGCTCCACCTTAGCTGTTACTCTTTGTGTGCATGTGGTGTGTATACAAGTCCCGGTGCGTGGTGAATACTCCATGTCAGGGCCCCACCTTAGTGACTATATGCTGGTATATGCTGTTAGTGAAGTAAATAGAAAAATTCCGCACAGACCGGGTATTCTGATTTAAAACTCCAATTCTTTATTCATCCATACGAATAAAACACAAGTTCTGGGGTACACAAGCCCCCCTCCCACGCCTTACGCGTTTCGGTTAGAGCACCTTAATCATAGCCTATGATTAAGGTGCTCTAACCGAAACGCGTAAGGCGTGGGAGGGGGGCTTGTGTACCCCAGAACTTGTGTTTTATTCGTATGGATGAATAAAGAATTGGAGTTTTAAATCAGAATACCCGGTCTGTGCGGAATTTTTCTATTTACTTCACGGCTAATCTGGATACCAGCTTGGATTCCAGCACAAACAGCCTAGGAAGGCCATGGTGAGCTATGCACTTTGAATCTTTATTACATATGCTGTTAGTCTTTGGTGCTGTCATTAAGCCCCTCTCATTCACAACTGTCAACTGGTAACTGTCACTTTCCCTCCATTATGTAGATAGGGCCAAAATTGTTTGGTGAATTGAAACACGTGCAGTTAAAATTTCGCCTCACAACATAGCCTATGATACTCTCGGGGTCCAGATGTGTGACTGTGCAAAATTTTGTGGCTGTAGTTGCGACGATGTAGATGCCAATCCCGGACATAAATTCAGCTTATGTATTACATTTTATTTTTCCTCTTCCCAACTTTAGCATTGATTGCACTTCCCCCTGCTGGATTAGCAGGACTGCAGACTTTGGGCTACACCTCAAAGCCCTTAATGGACTCTGCCCTTAAAGGACTTTACACCATTGTAATGGTATCTCCTGATCCCTGTGTTACTTTCCTTATACATACAGTGTATATTCATATATGTCTTTGAGAAAAAAGAAACTTTTTGTGGAAAAGAAAGTACTTTTTCATTTTTATGGATCAATTTGTGATTTACCTGAGGGTTCAAAGTGCTCACTATGCATCTAAATAAATTCCTTGGGGTGTCTAGTTTCCAAAATGGGGTCACTTGTGGAGGAGCTCCAATGTTCAGGCACACAGGGGCTCTCCATACGCGACATGGTGTCCGCTAACTATTGGAGCTAATTTTCCATTCAAATTGTTAGTAGACAATTGCAGATCCAGTAACCCCTTGTGACCACACAGGGATGATAACTTGCAGTTAACCCCTTGTGATCACACAAGGTGTTAACTGCAGGTCATCATCCCTGTGTGGTCACAAGGGGTTAACTGCAGATCCAGTAACCCCTTGTGACAACACAGGGATGATGATCTGCAGTTAACCCCTTGTGACCCCCCAGGAATGGCGGCATCTCTATGCGATCTGACCTGTCAGATCGCATAGAGATGCAGCAGAGGCGGCGGGTTTTACCGCCGGCCGCCGCCATTTTTAGGTGTTATGGGGGTGGGGGGGTGATCCCCAGCACTGGGGGTCTTGGGGAAGGCAGGGGTTAATGCTTTCACTTTGATCCGACATGTGTTTTCATGTCGGATCAAAGTGAAAGCAGTTTTACCGGCACTTTCACTTTGTGTAATGTGATGATCGGTAAACGGTGCTTACCGGTCATCACATTACTGGTGCCGGTAAAACACCAGTTAATTCTTAATCCAGGCCCGGACTGACAGGTGGGACTATCGGGAGTTCTCCCGATTGGCCGGTGATGGTGGTGTGGGCGGGGCCGCTGCGACCGCTCCTGTGGCCGCAGACTGACTTTAAATCATTTTGTGGCCGCCTACGCTGTGCACAGCGGGGAATCATCGGGACGCAGCATTGAGCTGCATGCTGCATAATGGGCCGCTTGCCCTGCATTCATTAATGCTAATGGCCCTTTAACATTTTGTAATGGGCGCAGCCACGATCGCGAACGCGCGGTCGCGGTAATTTGGCCCGCATTCACATACTTGCTGAGGCTGACGCCGTCCTCTGTATGCCGGCTCTGACTATTGGCGGGATGTCGGCATCGAGTGGGCTGCAGGCTGCAGCCGCTGCTTGCCTGCATCGCACAGGCTGCCTTGGTGAGTGAAGAAGTTGAGGACCCCGGCCCCTGCACTGCATCATACTAAGTTCTCACGTTTACACAGTACATTAAATAGGATGTACTGACACTGTGGCTATACTTATTTAATGTATATCCTCAGCCCCAGTATGTCCTGTGTAATGTATATACACACTGAGGCCCAGGAATATATTTTAGATAGGATATACTGGGGCTAATTAATATAGATTGGATATATACTGCTCCAGCCTCAGTATATCCAATCTAATGTACTGTATAAATCTTAGTCCCATTGTATACATACATTAGACAGAATATACTGGGGCTGAGGTATATGCATTATATAAGATATACTGGGGGTGAGGTATCTACATCATATAGGATATACAGGAATGAGGTATATAGCATATATCATCCCTGTATATCCAATCTAATGTACATACCTCACCCCCAGTATATCTTATATAATGTATATACCTCAGACCCAGTATATCCTGTCTAATGTTTATACATCAGCCCTGTATATCCTATCTAATCTATATTTCCCAGCCCCAGAATGTCCTGTGTGATGTATACACTGGGGCTGAGGTATACACGTTCCATATTTATAGCCTCAGCCTCAAAATATCCTATCTAATGTACTGTATAAACCTCAGTCCCAGGGTATACTTTACACAGGACATACTTGGGCCAAGGAATGTACATTAGATAGGAAATATGGTGCCAAAGTATATACATTAGATAGGACATGCTGGGGCTGACGATATAGTATATACCTCAGCCCTAGTATACCCTTTCTAATAAGTATACTTCAACCCTATATATCCTATCCAATGGATAAACCTCAGCCCCATATATTCTATTTAATGTACATACCTCACCCCCAGCCCCATATATAGTATCAAGTATATATACCTCAGTCTTGTATATACAATATATATATCTCAACCCCATACATCAATAAGTACATACATGGACAATTGCACACACACAGTATACACAGCTCTACAATATATGCTACTGACAGGTAGCTATATTCTAGTATGTACTGTGGAGCTGTGTACATAGCATTTAGTATGGAGCTGTGACTGTGTATATAATTTATAGTGTTGAGTCCACACTGTATACTATTCTATATACACATTGCACAAAACCACTTCTGTCCTGTATATTGGGTGTAATCCTCAATATCTGTATTATTTTGTATATACACTGCATAGTACCACTTCTCCTGTCCTGTATACTGGGTGTAATCCTCAGTGTATTATTTTGTATATACACTGCATAGTACCACTTCTGTCCTGTATACTGGGTGTAATCCTCAGAAAAACAAGATGCCAGCACAGTCATAAATTGCAAAAAAATATATATGTGTACCATAGCATGGGAAGCTATGTCTGACATGTATGGGTGCGTGTTTGCTTTAAATTGGTCCTTTCTACATTGTATTATGCTGTCTACAGGACACATCAGAATTATAAAAATACGTAGAGTTAGGACTACTCCAATTGAGACATTCATTGACGTTTATCTATAAAGGTTGAGAATGCGCAATAGGGTTTTATCTTTTTTAAGGTTGGAAAAGAAGATCCAAATCAGAATCGCTCACCTGGTAAGGTTGTGTCACACACAACCAGCTTGATCGCTCAGAAATGCAGCTGCCGCAGGGATCGCACTTCCACAGGTCACTGTGGTAAATAATCAATCATCAGGACGAAGTACCTTAGATCCGCGCTGCTGCAGGAAAGATGTAAGAAAACACCAGAAACACCGGGATGTCTGGTTAGCAGTGATGAACGTCTTTATTTTTCCTACGCGTTTCGGAGCTGCCTGCCGGGCTCCTTCCTCAGGGAACATCCCTGAGGAAGGAGCCCGGCAGGCAGCTCCGAAACGCGTAGGAAAAATAAAGACGTTCATCACTGCTAACCAGACATCCCGGTGTTTCTGGTGTTTTCTTACATCTTTCCTGCAGCAGCGCGGATCTAAGGTACTTCGTCCTGATGATTGATTCATTGACGTTTGGAGGAGTAGCTCAGGAGATTCAATGCTGCAATCTCCTGCTAAATGTCTCTATTTTTGTGCAGTATGGCATAAACAGGTGTAGATACACATATATATTTTTTGCAATTTCTGGCTGTGCTGGCATCTTGTTTTTCTCTGGGTGTAATCCTCAGTATCTGTATTATTCTGTATATATACACCGCACAGTACCACTTCTCCTGTCCTGTATACTAGGTGTAATCCTCAGGATCTGTATTATTCTGTATATATACACTGCACAGTACCACTTCTCCTGTCCTGTGTACTGGGTGTAATCCTCAGGATCTGTATTATTTTGCATATACACTGCACAGTACCACTTCTCCTGTCCTGTATACTGGGTGTAATCCTCAGGATCTGTATTATTCTGTATATATACACTGCACAGTACCACTTCTCCTGTCCTGTGTACTGGGTGTAATCCTCAGGATCTGTATTATTTTGTATATACACTGCACAGTACCCCTTCTCCTGTCCTGTGTACTGGGTGTAATCCTCAGGATCTGTACCGTGTTTCCCCGAAAATAAGTGTGAAAGAAAGAATGCGCATATAGGGTCTTATCTCAATAACACACTTTCACTTGTCGATGTGGAATTGCTCACCTTTAGCAGTTGTGAAACCCACAACTGGTAGAATAGCGTACAAGCAGCTGCTGCAGGGACCGCACTCTCAACGGTGACCGTGGTCGTGATGTAGATTCTTGGACAAAGTGCTTCGGTGTCCGCGCTGCTGCTCCGAGACCAAAGAAACACAGACACGGGAATGTCTGGTACAGCTACAACCTTTCTTGGACACCGAAGCACTTTGTCCAAGAATCTACATCCCCGAAAATAAGACACTGTCTTATATTTTTTGGGGGGCCAAAAGTGGCCCCATGTCTTATTTTCGGGGTATGGCTTATATTAGCAGCCATCAGCCTACTTACATACACATACCCATACATACACACATATACACACATATATACACACACACACACACAAACACATATATATACATACACACAGCTTCCTACCTTGTCCCCAGTGCCGACCGCTGTGCTGCCTCCTCGATCCTCTTCTTCTGTGCTGGGATGTCCTCTGTGCCTTCCGGTGGGGTCCTCGCTCCGTTCCCGGTCTGCTGTGCCTTGTGGTTCCCCCTGCTTCAGTTCCATCATCATCGGTGCTGGGGGCTGCCATCTTGCTTCTTCTCTCCGCCCCCGGCCAGTGATGTCAGAGCAGGCCGCGCTGTGATTGGCTAGCACCCGTGACACGTGATCACGGGTGCTAGCCAATCACAGCACGGCCTGCTCTGACATCACTGGCCGGGGGCGGAGAGAAGAAGCAAGATGGCAGCCCCCAGCACCGATGATGATGGAACTGAAGCAGGTGGAACCACAAGGCACAGCAGACCGGGAACGGAGCACGGAGGACACCGGAGGCACTGCAGAACGGGGGACAAGGTAGGAAATACTGCGCAGCGCCCCCCACCTCCCGCGCTTCCCCCCTGTCTTATACCGTATTCCCCGAAAATAAGTTACCCTGTCTTATAATCGGGGTATGACTTATATTGGAAAATTCTGCGCCTGCCCTGACTTATATTCGGGGGTGACTTATTTTCGGGGAAACACGGTATTATTTTGTATATACACTGCACAGTACCACTTCTCCTGTCCTGTGTACTGGGTGTAATCCTCAGGATCTGTATTATTTTGTATATACACTGCACAGTACCACTTCTCCTGTCCTGTGTACTGGGTGTAATCCTCAGGATCTGTATTATTTTGTATATACACTGCACAGTACCACTTCTCCTGTCCTGCTGTCAGAGAGACGGTATTGGACTTTGTGAATTTCAGCATTTAAATGTTGTTTAGTTATGATTATCCTGAACAAGGAAGTCATCACTTCTCTTTTGTATAGGTGATGACATTCTCTTTGTGGTGGATCAGTGTTGGCAGCAGATCATTCAGGATACACTGAAAGCGTGTTGACAACAGAACTGAGCTTTAATTAGCAACAAACAGGTACAGATATGAAGGGCTACATGGAAACAGGAATATACATATCTTAGATGTATCTGTGCAGCATCTGCAGCTGCTTCTTTCATGCACAGACACAGGAAACTGGTTACAGTCACATGGTATTTCCTGTGTGTGAGCCTCTGAGAGGGTTTCCTTTTTTTTAAATCCAACTTTATACACAATGCACAAACATAGCAATACAACACTTACATACACAGTAATGGAGTTGTTGCACTAAACATATTCCAACAATCTGACCGCTGGGACCCCACAATCCTGGGAAACGTGGCTTTGGAGAGTAACATGTAAATGGAGCTGCGGTTGATTTCCCTCTGTTGCACCATCCACATGTGGCTCTTCAGATAACACCTTTAAAAAAGTGGTGAGAGGCATGACAACGTAAAAGCTAAATTCACTGATTGGGGTTGATGGGTGATATAGTGTGTGGGCTGGTGGGGCTTGTTTTCCAGAGCTGCTTTTTGGTCCCAGTCCGGCCCTGTCTTAATCTCTAGGGTCTCAGCTACCCCTGGTAGCTGAGACCCCGGAGATTTTAGCTCTAGGGGCGTCAAACCAGGGCCCTTTCTGTTGTGACTTGTTTTCACGTCCTAACAGAATAAGGACCCTGTTTTGACGACGTATATATATACAGTGGGCCGTCACTAAGGTGTTACTAACCAGGCCATTTTTTGCAATTTTGACCAGTGTCACTTTATGAGGTTATAATACTTGAATGCTTTAACAGATTCAAGTGATCCCAATATTGCATTTTAAGTACATTTTGGACTTTATGATAGTGGTAAATTTTGGATGGTATTTTCTGTGTTTATTTGTGAAAAAATCTTACATTTTTCCAATAATGTCACAACTTTTAATTTTCAAACTGTTAAACCAAAGGGTTATATCACACAAAATAGTTATCAAATAGCATTTCCCACATGTCTATTTTACATCACCACAATGTTTGAAATAACATTTATGTTTGTTTAGAAATTAAAAGGGTTCAAAGCTAATCAGCAATTTCTAATTTTTAAAACAAAATTTACAAAGCTACATTTTTTTAGGGACCACATCACATTTAAAGAGATTTTGAGGGGTCTATATGACAAAAAAATACCCAAAAGTGATACCATTCTAAAAATTGCACCCCTCAGACTGCTCAAAACCACATTCAAGAAGTATATTAACATTCAGGTGCTTCACAAGTGTTGGTCAACAAACATTTGATGTCAGGTCACCATGGCAATGATCGGGCAATCATGATTACATCACCTGGGCACTGATCGGAGGTGGGAGGGAGCGCTATCCCTCTCTCAATCCCCTAAGTGCTGTGATCGATATCAATCGTGGCATTTAGGATGTTAACATTTAGGGGCTTAAACTGACGGGAGCAGTGACTGCTTTTGGCTGTGATTGCAAAATTGCCAGGATTTACCTCTACATCCAAGGTCAGTTAGAATCACCAACCTAAGAAGTAAAGGTACGTCCAAGGTTATGAACGGGTTAAGGGGTTAAGGGGTGGAGTAGGCTTTCTTCCCTTTTTCATTTTGTCTTATATACAAGTGATTATGTAGGAAAGAATGGTTCCTAACTTTTTTTATTGCAAATCTATTTTATCTTTGGTTTTGCATGTTTTATTGTTAATCTGTAAAAGTAGAGTAAAGGCCCCGTTACACACTATGATATCGGTAACGATATCGTTGCAACGTCACCGGTTTGGTGACGTTGCAGCAATGTAGATACAACATCGTTGCTTGTGACATTTACCAATGACCAATGATGAAGTCGTTCATCATTGGTTGTTGGTAAATGACCTGGACCATAAATTTATTGTTGGTCTTTTCTGCTGGGCGCCCAGCATCGGCGCGTGTGGCAGCGGGAGACCAACGATGAACGACCTCCCAGCGCCGCACAGTAAATGCTGGGAGCTGGTAACCAGGGTAAACATCGGGTAACTAAGCGCAGCACTGCGCTTAGTTACCCGCTGTTTACCCTGGATACTCTGTGGTTTCCTGTAATTGAGCACTAAAGTACTTTATGCATACAGTTAACATTATATTTTTTTAAATGCCTGCATCTGTTGTACTTTTATAATGACTATATCACAACCATGTTTTATGTTTAGAAGAGCTTTCTGTGGCTTCTTGTAATTAAACACTGATATATGTACCGTATATACTCGTGTATAAGCTGACCCGTGTATAAGCCGACCCCCCCTACTTTTGCCCCCAAAACCTGGGAAAACCTATTGACTCGTGTATAAGCCGAGGGTGGACCCCAGCACAGGTATACAGCCCCCAGCAGTGTGGTATACAGCAGCCCCAGAGGTATATACAGCAGCCCCAGTAGTAGTATACAGCAGCAGCCCCAGTGGTATATACAGCAGCAGCCCCAGTGGTTAGTATACAGCAGCCCCAGAGGTGTATACAGCAGCCCCAGTGGTAGTATACAGCAGCCCCAGAGGTATATACAGCCCCAGTGGTACTATACAGCAGCCCCAGTGGTAGTATACAGCAGCCCCAGTGGTAGTATACAGCAGTCCCAGTGGTAGTATACAGCAGCCCCAGAGGTAGTATACAGCAGCCCCAGAGGTATATACAGCCCCAGAGGTATATACAGCAGCCCTAGTGGTGTATACAGCAGCCCCAGTGGTATATACAGCAGCCCTAGTGGTGTATACAGCAGCCCCAGAGGTATATACAGCAGCCCTTAGGTAGTATACAGCAGCCCCAGTGGTGAATAAAGCAGCAGCCCCAGGGGTGTATACAGCAGCCCTTAGGTAGTATACAGCAGCCCCAGTGGTGTATACAGCAGCAGCCCCAGGGCTGTATACAGCAGCAGCCCCAGGGGTGTATACAGCAGCTCTTAGGTAGTATACAGCAGCCCCAGTGGTGTATACAGCAGCAGCCCCAGGGCTGTATACAGCAGCAGCCCCAGGGTTGTATACAGCAGCAGCCCCAAAGGTATGCAGGCCCCCCTATCAAGATCCAGGGCCCCCCCCCTTGCGCGGCAAACCTGTAAAGTAAAATCATACTTATCAGTGTCCTGTCGCGCCGTCCCCGCTGCCGACATGACGATCCCGGGCTTCATTCCGCGTCTTCCGGCTTCCTGTGGTCGCGGGCAATGACGTCATTGCCCGCGACTACAGGAAGCCGCGGGAAGACGCTGAAGCCCGGGATCGTCATGTCGGCAGCGGCGGGACAGCGCGACAGGACAGGGATAAGTATGATTTTACTTTACAGGTGTGCCGCGCAAGGGGGGGGGCCCTGGATCTTGATGGGGGGGCATGTATACCTCCGGGGGGGGGCCGTCTGGTATACTCGTTCGGTATACTCGCGTATAAGCCGAGGGGGGACTTTTCAGCCCAAATTTTGGGCTGAAAAACTCGGCTTATACGCGAGTATATACGATATATAGTTAACTCTTCTCTTGCTGGAGTGCCTTCATTTGCATTTTTATAGTGACTATATGTCATTATGTGCAAGATGCAACAGAGGTATATACTGTATTACGGTACACCTGTATTTTTACTATAATTTATAGCATCTATCTATTGACTGCAAGCAGGATTGTTTAAATCTTGGATCTATAATATGTTATATATGATTATTTATGTACATTATATCACCATTGACTTTCATATATACTAATGAGAGCACTTCAAAAGTAAACATTGGAGAATACTACGTATATAATGCAATATGTTTAAGTAAAAACAAATAAAAAACTGAAAAGTGGGGTGTGCAATATTATTCGGCCCCCTTGAAAAGTTAATACTTTGTAGCGCCACTTTTTGCTGCGATTATAGCTGCAAGTCGCTTGGGGTATGTCTCTATCAGTTTTGCACATCGAGAGACTGAAATTCTTGCCCGTTCTTCCTTGCAAAACAGCTGGAGCTCAGTGAGGTTGGATGGAGAGCGTTTGTGAACAGCAGTTTTCAGCTCTTTCCACAGATTCTCGATTGGATTCAGGTCTGGACTGTGACTTGGCCATTCTAACACCTGGATACGTTTATTTTTGCACCATTCCATTGTAGATTTTGCTTTATGTTTGGGATCATTGTCTTGTTGGAAGATAAATCTCCGTCCCAGTCTCAGGTCTTTGCAGACGCCAACAAGTTTTCTTCCAGAATGGTCCTGTATTTGGCTCCATCCATCTTACCATCAATTTTAACCATCTTCCCTGTCCCTGCTGCAGAAAAGCAGGCCCAAACTATGTTGCTGCCACCACCATGTTTGACAGTGGGGATGGTGTTTTGAGGGTGATGAGCTGTGTGACTTTTAAGCCAAGCATATCATTTTGCATTGTGGCCAAAAAGTTAGATTTTGGTTTCATCTGACCAGAGCACCTTATTCCACATGTTTGGTGTCTCCCAGGTGGCTTGTGGCAAACTTCAAATGAGACTTTTTATGTATATCTTTGAGAAATGGCTTTCTTCTTGCCACTCTTCCATAAAGGAGAGATATGTGCAGTGTACGACTGATTGTTGTCCTATGGACACACTCTCCTACCTCAGCTGTAGATTTCTGCAGTTCATCCAGAGTGATCATGGGCCTTTTGGCTGCATCTCTGATCAGTCATTTCCTTGTTCGAGATGAAAGTTTAGAGGGACGGCCGGGTCTTGGTAGATTTGCAGTGGTCTGATACTCCTTCCATTTCAATATGATCGCTTGCGCAGTGTTCCTTGATATGTTTACAACTTGGGAAATCTTTTTGTATCCAAATCTGGCTTTAAACTTTGCCACAACAGTATCTCGGACCTGCCTGGTGTGTTTATTGGTCTTCATGATGCTCTCTGCACTTGAAACAGAACACAGAACCCTGACACTATCACAGAGCAGGTGGATTTATATGGAGACTTGATTACACACAGGTGGATTCTATTTATCATTACCAGTCATTTAGGACAACATTGGATCAATCAGAGATCCTCATTGAACTTCTGGAGTGAGTTTGCACTGCACTGCACTGAAATTATAGGCGCCGAATAATATTGCACACCCCACTTTTCAGTTTTTTATTGAAAAAGTTTAAAATATGCAATAAATTTCATTCCACTTCACGATTGTGTCCCACTTGTTGTTGATTCTTCACAAAAAATTAGAATTTATATCTTTATGTTTGAAGCCTGAAATGTGGCAAAAGGTTGAAAAGTTTAAGGGGGCAAAATACTTTCACAAGGCACTGTATATAGCCCCACATCCTGGTATTTAGCCTCCCATCCTGGTATATAGCTTCCATCCTGATATATAGCCTCCCATCCTGAAATATAGCCTTTCATCCTGGTATGTAGCACCCGTCCTGATATATAACCTCCCATCCAGTTATATAGCCCCCCCATTCTCTTAAATAGCTTCCCATCTTGGTATATGACCTCCCATCCTTGATATAGCCTCCCATCCTGGTATATAGCATCCTATCGTGGAATATAGCCCCCATCCTTGTATATAGCCTCCCATCCTTGTATATAGCCCCCATCCTGGTATATAGCCCCCACATCCTGGGATATTATACCATTTCCCCATCCTGGAATATTGCTCCTCAACATCCTGGTATATCCCACCCCCTATCCTGGGATATTGCACCTCCCCCCATCCTGGAATATATTACCACCCCCCCCCATCCTGGGATACTGCACCACCCCCTCACTGTATTTGGCCCCCTCATGCTGCTGCACACACTAAAATGATAAACGGTGTAACATACCTGTCCGATGCTCCCCTCTGTCTCTCCCTCTTCAGCATCAATCTCTTCCTGTGTGTGCCAGCATCCGATCATTTGACCAGGACGTGCAGCGATAACATCACTGTGCTGTGCCAGTCACAT
The DNA here is from genome assembly GCA_033576535.1 of Allobates femoralis. NCBI lineage: Eukaryota > Metazoa > Chordata > Amphibia > Anura > Aromobatidae > Allobates > Allobates femoralis. The sequence continues at coordinate 93,821,502 of JARQOC010000008.1, forward strand.
GATTGGATATCAGCACACACAGGAAGAAATTGATGCTGCAGAGGGAAAGATGGAGGGGAGCATCGTACAGGTATATTACACCATTTATTATTTTAAAGTGTGTGGCAGCTTGAGCGGCCATGTACAGAATGGGGTGGTCAGTACGCTTAAGTTACTGTACTATGCATCACCCCCCCACTCACCTCTCAGCACCAACTTCAGCACTGAGAGGTGATGGACAGCGGGATGAAGTGAATATTACAGTAGACTAATCAGCATGGGCAAAGGGCCACCGGCTGCTTCTGCTGCCCGCACCAGCCTCCTCCAGCCACTCCAGAGCCGCCCCTCTCCTCCAGCATAGTACAGCACAGCCCCACAATAGCACATACTCTTTGTAATAGGATGACTAGTTACAAGGATCAACATTTTCACTTTGAAGAAAATACTATGTACCATATTTTTAATTATTATAATAAAAATAATTATCTTTACATGCTTATACTGTATGGACACATAGGTCTCCTTTTTATAAGTTCATAATTGAGTCAGTATACTTATAGACAATTGACATATATATCTTTCCATTATGCAAGTCTGGAACGATATATAGTGGGTACGAAAAATATTCAGACCCCTTTAAATTTTTCACTCTTTGTTTTATTGCAGCCATTTGGTAAATTAAAAAAAAGTTTATTTTTTTCTCATTGATGTACACTCTGCACCCCATCTTGACTGAAAAAAAACAGAAATGTAGATATTTGTGCAAATTTTTAAAAAAAGAAAAACTGAAATATCACATGGTCATAAGTATTCAGACCCTTTGCTCAGACACTCAGTTTAAGTTACATGCTGTCCATTTACTTTTGATCCTCCTTGAGATGGTTCTACTCCTTCTTTGGAGTCCAGCGGTGTGTAATTAAACTAATAGAACTTAATTTGGAAAGGCACACCTGTCTATATAAGACTTCATAGCTCAAAGTACATTTCAAGCCAAATAAGAATCCTGAGGTCAAAGGAACTGCCCATGGAACGCAGAGACAGAATTGTTTCAAGGCACAGGTCTGTCCAAAGTTACAAAAGAATTTCTGCAGTACTCAAGGTTTGTAAGAGCAGAGTGGCCTCCATAATTCTTAAAAGGCAGATGTTTGGGATCAACTTGGGACCAACAGAAGTCTTCCTAGACCTGGCCATCCAGAGAAACTGAGCAAACATTGGAGAAGAGTCTTGATGAGAGAAGTAAAGAAAAATTCCAAGATCACTGTGGCTGAGCTCCAGAGATGCAGTAGGGAGATGGGAGAAAGTTCCACAAAGTCAACTATCACTGCAGGCCTCCACCAGTTGAGCCTTTATGGCAGAGAAGTCTCTCCTCAGTGCAAGACATATGAAAGCCTGAATAGAGTTTGCAAAAAAACACATGTAGGATGCCCAGACTATGAGAAATAAGATTCTCTGGTCTGATGAGACAAAGATAGAACTTTTTGGTGATAATGCTAAGCGGTAGGTGTGGAGAAAACCAGGCACTGCTCATCACCTGCCCAATACAATCCCAACAGTGAAACATGGTGGTGGCAACATCATGCTATAGGGGTGTTTTGCAGCTGCAGAGACAGGACGACTGATTGCAATTGAAGGAAACATGAATGTGGTCAAGTACAGAATGTTTATACCTTGTTAGCCAGAAAATAGAAAAATATTAGAATCTGAGAGTCCTCAGTGGTTGATACCGTTTAAGTCAAGTACAGAGATATCCTGGATGAAAACCTCTTCCAGAGTGCTCTGGACCTCAGATTTGGCCAAAGGTTGACCTTCCAAAAAGATAATGACCCCTAAGCACACAGGTAAAATAACAAAGGAGAGGCTTCAGAACAACTCTGTGACCTTTCTTGACTGGCCCAGCCAGAGCCCTGACCTAAACCCAATTAAGCATCTCTGGAGAGACCTGAAAATGGCTGTCCACCAACGTTCACCATCCAACCTGATGGAACTGGAGAGGATCTGCAAGGAAGAATGGCAGAGGATCCACAAATTCAGGTGTGAAAAACTTGTTGCATCATTCCCAAGAAGACTCATGGCTGTACTAGCTCAAACGGTGCTACTACTCAATACTGAGCAAAGGGTCTGAATACTTATGACCATGTGATATTTCAGTATTTTTTAAAAGAATTTACACAAATATCTGCAACTCTGTATTTTTTTCAGTCAAGATGGGGTGCAGAGTGTACATTAATGAGAAAAAAATAAACTTTTTTGAATTCACCAAATGGCTGCAATGAAAGAAAGAATGAAAAATTTAAAGGGGTCTGAATATTTTCTGTACACACTGTAAGAATAATATTTTAAAACGGTTTACTTGGTTAGACTTCCAATGTTCGCTAGCATATTTTTAGCAAATGTATTTACCGTAAGCAGTTTAAATAAAAATACATTCTGGTCATTCTGCATAACTCTGTTGTTACAGAAAGTCCTAAAACATCTATAGCAATGCTAGAAGACAATGTCCAACAAAGTGGAAAGAGTTCCACATAGCCAAAATCCACAGGCTTGTCAAGGATTTCCAGAATATCATGGTAGAAAGAGAGGTGATTGGTAAGTGGTTGGATAAAAAAACCTGCATTTCTCCCCTTGTCAGGAAGGACTAATATTTGTCAGATGCCAATAATTCTTCATGTCTGTGTTTGGTTTCATCTCGTCAGCCATAGCCTTTGCATTGCAATGAAACGTATTTCACTAGCCTTATAATTTCCCTTATATTTTTACAGTTCAGCTAAGCAACCACATGAAAAGAAAAGATACAGCGTATTTGTCATTAAAAAATGTTTCAAATCTGAATATGTAATATTAAGAAAACAGTAACCTAATTTAACACCTTACCATTATGGTAATTTCTTATTTTTTTGTGTACCATTATAAACATTTAATTGTCTCTTTTTTGCAGGATGAGTCATATATTAAAGTGTTAATCAAATGGGAAAAATGAAACTGCAATAAACAATCTCGGCTCACTTCTTTCTGCTGCTTGAAATGTTATAGATCAGTGAGGGGAAACTGTGTGACACTCAATGTGTGGTGCTCAACCCTAATCAGAAAGCTTCTGTGCTATACTCCAGTCTCAAGTATAAAGAACAAAAGGTGTCACTATTAGAGATGAGTGAGTACTAAAATGCTCGGGTGCTCAAAGCTCGGGCCGAGCATCCCAAGATACTCGTGTACTCGGCCCGGGCACCGAGCCCAATGTTATCCTATGGGAGACCCGAGTATTTTTCTGACATGACCCCCGGCAGCATGGAAAAACCCTAAAAATGTCACAAGTATCAGAACAGTCCTGAAATGACATGGGAACAGCATAGGGAAGACCCCTGGAAGCATTTCAGACCCCAAGGTCACTGATGTCAACAATGTTGTCAGAATATTACGCCACTTTTACGGACTGTCAAGAAAACGTTACAACATGAAACCAAAATGGATTTTCATGGAGAAAATATTAAGGGCTCATACCCACTTGTGAGACAGAGTTGGTGTATGTTAGTTTTTTGGACTATATGAAAGATTTAAAAAAAAAAAAATTGTGGGGCACTCCCATGCCCCTGGGAAGAGACGTAAATGAAGGCCTCTTTAAATAATGTGCCCATTATAAGGAAGAGTGCCTTTTGTAGTATTGCCCTAGGCAGGGCTGCCAAAAATAGTGTGGCACTCTGATGCCCCTGGATAGAGGCGTGCATGAGGGCCTCTTTTAATATTGGGCCCATTATGAGGAAGTGGGTCTTTTGTAGTATTGCCCTAGGCAGGGCTGCCAAAACTTGGGAGGCACAAGATGCCCCTGGATAGAGGCGTGCATGAGGTCTCTTTAAATAATGTGCCCATATAAGGAAGTGGGTCTTTTGTAGTATTGCCCTAGGCAGGGCAGCCAAAAATTCTGTGGCACTTTGATGCCCCTGGATAGAGGCGTGCATGAGGGCCTCTTTTAATATTGTGCCCATTATAAGGAAGTGGGTCTTTTGTAGTATTGCTCTAAGCAGGGCATCTAAAAATTGTGTGGCACTCCCATGCCCCTGGGAAGAGACGTACATGAAGGCCTCTTTAAATAATGTACCCATTTAAGGAAGTGGGTCTTTTGTAGTATTGCCCTAGGCAGGGAAGCCAAAAATTGTGTGGCACTCTGATGCTCCTGGATAGAGGCGTGCTTTAGGGCCTCTTTTAATATTGTGCCCATTATAAGGAAGTGGGTCTTTTGTAGTATTGCCCTAGGCAGGGAAGCCAAAACTTGGGAGGCACCAAGATGCCCCTGGATAGAGGCGTGCATGAGGGCCTCTTTAAATAATGTGCCCATTATAAGGAAGTGGGTCTTTTGTAGGATTGCCCTAGGCAGGGAAGCAAAAAATAGTGTGGCACTTTGATGCCCCTGGTTGAGGCGTGCATTAGGGCCTCTTTAAATAATGTGCCCATTATAAGCAAGTGGGTCTTTTGTGGGATTGCCCCAGGCAGGGCAGCCAAAAGTAGTGTGCCACTTTAATGCCCCTGGATAGAGGCGTGCATGAGGGCCTCTTTTAATATTGTGCCCATTATAAGGAAGTGGGTCTTTTTTAGAATTGCCCTAGAAAGGGCAGCCAAAAATTGTGAGGCACTAATGCCCCTGGAAAGAAACATGGAGGAGAGCCTCTAAATATTGTTCCCATTACAAAGGAGCGGATGTCCTGTACTTGTAATGCCCATTCTGTAAGCATGGACCAAAACATTTACCCCTGGGGGGTATACATTAAACTACTGCCTAACTTTTGAACGGTTAGTGTCATCATCATAAATATGATGTAAAAAAATTATGTTTTTGTGGCATCATGAATCACGGTCGCACTGATCATATGATGGTGGCGGATGAGGAGAAGGAGGAGCAGTACAGCAAGTAGCCAAAGTCATGAAGTGTGTACCCATGTGTGGGTGTGCGGAGATGCATGGCAATTTACCGACACAAAATTTAAATTCCGCTATCATTTAGTGTGGTGTGGTGAAGTCAGGCCCAATCCAACCCTTGTTCATCTTGATCAGAGTCAACCTGTCCGCCTTCATTTACCATTTTTTGAGGCAGGAGGGGATTGTAGCTCCAATTTGTATACTCCAAAACACTCAGTATACCCATCTCAGCGTTTGTGACTGACCGGTATACCTGCTGTAATTTAAACTCTAATCTGTCATCTGAGTGTCCAGCTAAAAACCATCTTTTGGACGCCTTCATTTAGCTGTATACAGGCAGCACACCATTGAAAATGTGCAAGGCCGGTGGCAAGGAACAAGGAACTGGACGTGATGGTGGTGCATGCAGAGGCTGAGGCCATGTGCAAGCTGGAATTGCGCCACGACAATAGCACACATTCTCTCTCTCGACCTTCCTGTCCCAATTTGTAGGGGACCACAGCAGTACACCACTATCAAACCAAGACCAGTGTAAACAGGTTGTTTGTTGGATAGCGGATAATGCTTCCAGTCAGTTTGGCACCACCACAAGCACCCTGTCTTCCACACAGTCAAGTGTCAGTAGCCGTGAGACTGGACCGCACATTCCACACCCTGATCCTCCTTCCTCCCACCATGCCGGTGCCCCGGACATAACTGATCCCACACTTGGACACTCTGAAGAGCTGTTCACTTATCCATTCTTATATTCTGGCCTCTCGCCAGCTCCACTTGAAGTGGGTCATGAGGAAATCATATGTACCGATGCCCAAATATTTGAGCAGCCACGGTCTTATGAAGGCAACGGTGGGAAAGTGTCTCAACAAGAGGTGGACGATGATGGAACACAATTGCCAGAAAGTCAGGAGGAGGACTAGGGTAAGGAAGTGAAAGACGACGTGGTGAATGATCCAGTAACTGACCCAACCTGGCAGGAGGACATGCAGAGCGAGGACAGCAGTGCACAAGGGGAGGGAGGCATAGCATCACAACAGGCCAGAAGAAGCAGGGTGGTGGCCGCAGGCAGAAGGCAGGCAACCATTCCCCGGAACAAAAACGTGACAGAAGTTGCCAGTACAACTGTTAGGTCTTCCCGAGTCTGGCTGTTTTTTAAGGTGTCTGCAGATAATTCCACAAAGGCCATTTGCAACACCTGCCATGCCAGCATCAGCAGGAGTAGCAAAACTAGCAGCCTGACCACCACCACATGATTCAGGCACATGTCAGCAAACACCCGATTTTGTGGGATGTACACCAGAGTCCAGGAGCAGTGTCTGCGGGTGACACCACTGCATCTTCCACTGTTGTGCATGCAAGACAATCCCCTGTCCATACCGCATCTACTGCGAAAATGCCTCCTGTCCTGCACCTGAAGTTGCACAAGCAGAAATACCACCATCATCAACCACGTCCTTGTCCCAGTGCAACGTTCAGTTATCCATACACAAATCTTTGGAACGAAACCGCAGATACGCTGCCAACGCCCCACATGCCACACTTCTAAATTTGCACATTTCGCGACTGCTTGCGCTGGAAATGTTGCCTTTTAGGCTAGTGGAGATGGAAGCATTCCATGACCTGATGGCGGCGGCCGTCCCACATTACTCGGTTCCCAGCTGCCACTATTTCTCCCGGTGTGTTATCACCGCATTACATAAGCACGTGTCACAAAACATTACACGTGACTATAACAACGTAGTTTCTGGAAAAGTCCACTTAACCACAGACACGTGGACAAGTGCTTGTGGGCAGGGGCGGTACATCTTGCTGTCGACACACTGGGTTAATATTCTGGAAGCCGGGACCCAGTCTGAGCTTGGGACGAAACACGTCCTTCCGACACCAAGGATTGCAGGCCCTAACTCAGTCAGGGTTTCACCCACAGTGTACAGCTCCGGAACGTCACGATCCTCAGCCTCCTCCTCCTCTCACTTCACCCTCTACACTAGTCCCAAGCTGGAAGCACTGCAGCACTGCCTTGGTTAAGCGGCAACAGGCTGTGCTGAAGCTAATATGCGTAGGTGACAAACCCCACAATGCTGAAGAGTTGTGGAAAGCTCTGAAACAGCAGGCAGATCACTGGCTCACACTGCTGAACCTATAGCTAGGCATGGTCGTGTGTGACAATGGCCGGAACCTGGTGGCGGCTCTGAGGCGAGGCGAGCTGACACATGTTCCATGCGTGGCCCATGTGCTCAACCTCGTAGTTCAGCAGTTTCTTAAATCCTACCCAGAGCTGCTGTTGGATCTGCTCGTAAAAGTACGCTGCCTGTGTGCCCATTTTAGAAAGTCACCTACTGCTTCAGTCGCCCTTGCCAGCTTTCAGCAGTGTTTGCAGATTCCATATCACAGACTGGTCTGTGATTTTCCCACTCATTGGAATTCCACACTGCACATGTTGGTCAGGATTTGTGAGCAGAAGAGGGCAGTTGTTGACTACCTGCATCAACTAGGCCATCAGTATACGGTTCAAACTCCACACATGAGACCTCAGGAGTGGACTTGGATGTCCGACATATGTACCGTCCTCCAAAACTTTGAGGACTCCACCAAGATGGTGAGGGGCGATGATGCCATAATTAGCGTCACCATCCCGCTTCTCTGTCTTCTAAAATGCTGTCTGCTCAAAATCAAAGACGATGCATTGCAGGCGGAGCACGATGAGTTGGAGCAATAAACCGTACGGGGTGATTACACACAGCCCAGCCTCATCTTATCCCAATTCATTGGAGGACTATGACGAGGAGGAGGATAAAGAAATGGAGCTACTTTCATGCGGAATTGACGGTAATACATGCACAACCGTCATACCGTCGGTTCAGCGAGGATGGCCGGAGGACGGGGAGAGGAGGAGGAGGAGGATGATAAAGACAGCATGGTCAGTCATCCAGTTGGTGAGGACCTGAAGTCATGCCTGTTAACAGTCTGGCGCACATGGCTGACTTTATGTGATGCTGCCTGTCTTGTGACCCTCGCGTTATCAACATCTTGGCGGACACTCATTACCGGTTGGTGACACTTTTAGATCCACGCTACAAGGAGAACTTTATTTCTCTTATTCCCGAGGCGGAGAGGTCTACAAAAATGTTGCAGTACCAAAAGGCCCTAGTTGCGGAATTAGTCAAAAAATTCCCTTCTGAAAATGCTTGTGGCAGAGGTCACGGTTCGGTGGACAACCAAGGCGTCCGGCCAAGAGAGACACAAATCCAATCCAGCAGAGGTAGGGGAACACTCTCAAAGATCTGGGAGAGTTTTTGTAGCCCCTCCCATAGCACAGCCCTCAGGTGCAGGGTACCGTCACAAGGACTGCAAAGTTTGTAAAGATACTGAAGGAGTACTTTGCTGATCGTAGGAAAGTGCTCATAGATTCCTCTGTGCCTTCTAATTATTGGGTATCCAAGCTGGACACGTGGCAGGAATTGTCCCTCTATGCCTAGGAAGTCTTGGCCTGCCCTGCCACTAGCGTTTTGTCAGAGCTTGTTTTTATTGCCACAGGTGGAATCATTACAGATAAACGCACCCGACTGTCAACTGAAAATGCTGACCAGTTGTTTTTGAACTGGATACTGAGATTGTAGATTAAATTACAGCAGCTGTGCTGGTCAGACACAAACGCTGACACAAGTATACTGAGTGTTTTGGTGTATACAAATTGGAGCTACAACCCCCTCCTGCTACACAAAGATGGTAAATGAATGCAGACAAGAGTTGGTTTGTAGCTGGACACTGAGATTACAGATTAGAGCGGTTTAATCCCGGCAGCTGGAACGGTCAGACACAAACGCTGACGCGTATACCGTGTTTTGGCGTATACTACATGGAGCTACAAGCCACTTCTTCCGCACACAAATGTTAAATGAATGCAGACAATATTTGGTTTTCAGCTGGACACTGAGATTAGAGATTAAGGCCCTGCAGGTGAACTGGTCAGACACAAACGCTGACGAGAATACCGAGTCTTTTGGCGTATCCTAATTTACGCTAAAACCCACTCCTGGCGCACACAAATGTTAAATGAATGCAGACAAGTGTTGTTTTTTAGCTGGACACTGAGATTAGAGATTAAGACCCTGCAGGTGGACTGGTCAAACACAACGCTGACGAGAATACCGAGTCTTTTGGCGTATCCTAATTTACGCTAAAACCTACTCCAGCTGCACTCAGATGCTAAATGAATGCAGACAAGAGTTGGTTTTCAGATGGACACTGAGATTAGAGATTAAGGCCCTGCAGGTGAACTGGTCAGACACAAACGCTGACGAGAACACCGAGTTTTTTGGCGTATCCTAATTTACACTAAAACCCACTCCTGGCATACACAAATGTTAATTGAATGCATACAAGTGTTGTTTTTTAGCTGGACACTGAGATTAGAGATTAAGACCCTGCAGGTGGACTGGTCAGACACAAATGCTGACGAGAATACCCAGTCTTTTGGCGTATCCTAATTTACGCTAAAACCTACTCCAGCTGCACTAAAATGCTAAATTAATGCAGACAAGTGTTGGTTTTTAGCTGGACACTAAGATTAGAGATTAAGGCCCTGCAGGTGGACTGGTCAGACACAAAAGCTGACGACAATACAGAGTCTTTTGGCGTATCCTAATTTAAGCTACAACCCACTCCAGCTGCACTCAGATGCTAAATGAATGCAGACAAGAGTTGGTTTTCAGATGGACACTGAGATTAGAGATTAAGGCCCTGCAGGTGAACTGGTCAGACACAAACACTGACGAGAATACCGAGTCTTTTGGTGTATCCTAATTTACGCTAAAACCTACTCCAGCTGCACTAAAATGCTAAATTAATGCAGACAAGAGTTGGTTTTTAGCTGGACACTGAAATTAGAGATTAAGGCCCTGCAGGTGAACTGGTCAGACACAAACGCTGACGAGAATACCGAGTCTTTTGGCGTATCCTGATTTACACTAAAACCCACTCCTGGCGCACACAAATGTTAAATGAATGCAGACAAGAGTTGGTTTTTAGCTGGACACTGAAATTAGAGATTAAGGCCCTGCAGGTGAACTGGTCAGACACAAACGCTGACGAGAACACCGAGTCTTTTGGCGTATCCTAATTTACACTAAAACCTACTCCAGCTGCACTCAGATGCTAAATGAATGCAGACAAGAGTTGGTTTTCAGCTGGACACTGAGATTAGAGATTAAGGCCCTGCAGGTGGACTGGTCAATTACAAACGCTGACGAGAATATAGAATGTTTTAGCGTATCCTAATTTACGCTAAAACCCACTCCTGGCGCACACAAATGTTAAATGAATGCAGACAAGTGTTGTTTTTTAGCTGGACACTGAGATTTGAGATTAAGGCCCTACAGGTGGACTGGTCAGACACAAACGCTGACGACAATACCCAGTCTTTTGGCATAACCTAATTTACGCTACAACCTATTTCTGCCTATAGAGAGCTAACTTAATCCCTAAAAGCACTGTTTTGGGATGGATGAGCCTGTACACCAGCCCCAGATGTGATGCAGGCTGGTATACTGGCACAACGAATTTTACTATATACCCTGTCTCCCTGCCTGCCTGTATACAGCTCTATTAGTCCTCAGAAGGACTGTTGTGGTAATTATATTGTCAGCCCTGCGCCTACACTTGCTGAAAGGCCACAAATATGTCCCACAATCAGCAGCAGCTCTCCCTACACTGACTGTCTGTGGAGCAGAGTGACTAGCACAGCGCGGTCAGGTCTTATAAAGACCTGATGACGCTGTGCGGCCAGTCAATCACTGTAATGCCACAACCAACATGGCTGTGGCATTACAGTGTCTGTCAGCCAATCCCTGCTTGCGGGCTGGCTCTGTAAAGAGCGCCAACATGCAGGGAGGTGGACCCGAGCATAGCAAGAGTATCGCGAGATTACTCGGTACTAGCCGAGTACCGAGATACTCGTGCGAGTACCGAGTAGTGACAAGCATACTCGCTCATCCCTAGTGAGAATGTAATTTTATTATTTTTAACAACTTTTCTTGTTCACAGAATTTTATTGATTTTATAAGAACATAAATGTATGCAGTACATTGTTATAAACATTTTGTTGTATACACAATAATGTTGTAAATATTAGGTTTTAAGATTAACATATTTCAATTCAGGATCAAGTCCAGTAGGACAATTGCGTACAGGAATACGATCAGAAGTACTGTAGGCATACTAACTATATACAGAATAATTAGAACTGAAAGATGACAGGTGGGGGGGGTTGGGGGTGTCAACGTACGACAGGATTGGCTAGGGAAGAGAGAGAGGGGGGGAGGGGGTGGGTGGGGCCGGAGAACAGAAATGTCATCGGTCTCTTGTGGGGAGCAATATATTGGGAGACAGTTATGAACAGATATTGGATATTTTAGAGTGACTGGATGGGAAGAGTAGGTTCCAAGGAAGCCATTTCTTTTTGTATTTCTTAACTAGTTTGTTTCTGACAGCAAGGGATAGTTCATAGGCATTGTGGGTAGCGATTTATTCTAGGAGTGTGCAAAATGAGGGCGGTTGGGAGTCCCGCCACATTGAAGCAATGAGGTTTTTCGCAGCAAGAAGGATATGGGTAACCAGGGATCTATATTGATTAAGAATCAAATCTATCCCTATGAGAGGTATGACCAGTTCTGGAGTTAGAATAATATTACTGTTTGTACTATCCGTGATTAGGAGTTGAGTTTCTCCCCAGAATGATTTCAAGTGTTCGCAGTTCCAAAAAATGTGGGAGATATTTCCAACTTTGAGACAACCACGCCAGCAGAACGGGGAGGACTCCTCGTTTATTTGATGGAGTCATAAAGGGGTGTAGTACCATGTTGTAAGAATTTTGTATTGGGTCTCAATCAACGCCGAGCAGGATATAAAGGTATGCAGTTTAGAAAGTAGTTCGCCCAAAGCTTCAATAGGGATGAGTGATTGTAACGCCTTTTCCCAAGTGTACAAGTTGGATGTTTCAGTGAAAGTCGAATCTGAATTGACAAGCTTGTAAATGCTTCTAGTGATCCAAAATACAGGGCTAAGGTGGAATTTAAACATCTGGGCAATGTTCAGAGGTAGGTGAAAGTTAAGTTTTCTTTTGCTTGTGAGAGTGTTGATTTTTTCCCAAGTTCGAAGCTCATCATCATCCAGTTGATATTTTGAGCATAGTGTGGAGAAAGGGATCAATCGGTTGTCTTTATCAAAGATATCAGACATATGTTTGATGCCGAAGCTTGTCCAGGAGTCAAGTTTTAAGTTTGGGAATATTAATTGTAAGGTCTCAGCAGGGATCCAATCAGGGATTGTAGAAGGGTCAGATTCGGTCGCCCTGAGTGCCAAAAGTTTCCAGGATTGTATAGTTGCTTTGATTGTTTGTTCCTTTGGTAAGCATTTCGCTCTGTCACACAAATATGAGAGTAATAAAAGCTTAAGCTTGTGTCTAGGGTGTCTGGTTTCTTCCAGAGATAGCCAGCTGGGTTTCAGGGTCTCACTCCACCAGGTCTGACTAAGTTTTATTATAGTGGCATTGTAATATGCGGAGATGTTGGAATAGCTAGACCTCCATTCCCTCTGTTTTTCACTAATGTAGTTTTGGCTTCCTGTTTCCCCAAATGAAGGTCATCAGTTGAGCCTGAAGTTTTTTGAGCCAATGTTGTTTAAGGGGATTTGGGATGGAGCGGAATACATACAGAACCTTTGAAAGTACGAACATCTTGTATGATTCAACTTTGCCTATCTAAGACAAGTCGGCTTTGGAAATGTGCTTTAAGTCGGATTGGATATTCTTGAAAATTTCTGTGAGATTCGTGTCAGCAATGGTGGAGATATGTTTGGTAATTTTAATACCTAGATAGTCCAGTTCCTCCTTGTTCCAAGGCAGGTCATATTCCATTTTGATGGCATTTAAGGTGTCAGGGTCTAGGTTCATATGTAGGTCTTGTTGAGGTTAATTTTATATAGGGAAGCATTGGAAAAATCAGCAATGGTTATTAGAAGGTTTCTCAGGGAATTGAGAGGATCAAATACAGTCAAGATGATATCGTCCGCAAAGTGACTGATTTTATATTCCTTGGCCTTGTTGTGTGATTCCTCTGATAGATTGGTTCATGCAGATTTTTCCAACCAACGGCTCGATAAAAAGGTCAAAAAGGGATGGGGAAAGAGGACATCCCTGTCTTGTACCGTTCGAGAGTGTAAAGGTCTCAGAAAGCGTGTTGTTGGTCAGGATATCCGCAGTTGGGTTGGAGTAAAGCGACTGAAGGGTACTGAGAATATTGCCTCTAAAACCAAATTTCCTAAAAAGGGACCCCCAGTGGACTCTGTCGAATGCTTTCTCAGCATTGACAGAGACCCTCATCACTGGGGTCCTAGAGTCCTCAGTATGGGTCATTAGATCAATAATTCTTCGGGTAGCATCTGCAGAACCTCTATTTTGGACAAATCCAACTTGGTCACTGTGGATTAGTTTGGGGATAAGTTTCTGAATTCTAGTGTTGATGGTCTTGGTGGTAATTTTGAGGTCGGAATTTAACAGAGAGATGGGGCTGTAGTTGGATACATTCTCTGGGTCGCCTTTGTTTTTCGGAATCATTGTAATAGTGGCCTGTAACATTTCTTTGGGAAGCTTGGATTCGGGATCACTTAATGAATTTATTAATCTAGTTAGATAGGGCGACAGGATTTCTCGGAAAGCAGAATAATACTCATTTTGAAACCCGTAGGGGTTCCGGAGATTTAAATTTTTTGAGGGAGTTAATTGTGTTTAAGATCTCCATTTCAGTGAATGGGGAATTCAGGAATTCAATGTCTTCAATTGTTAAGGACGGTAGCTCCACGGATTCCAGGAAGGCAGAGATTTTGGATTGGGTGGAAGTTGGTTCTGCGTGAGTCTTTTAGATTATAGAGAGCCCTATAATATTCAGCAATCGTATCTGGTATGCTCGTGGGAGTTTTTGCAGGATATTTTGTTTATTTCTAACTTGAGGAATATTAGTTTTGGCCCTACACATTTTATAAGTTTATAGAAAGGTAGGGCACCGGCACTTCAGGGCTATTGGTCTTTCTTATTTCTCATAAAGACAGACCGCTGTCTTATCCCCAGCCACCTGGTGTGCTACGCCTGCATCAGCCAGTCAAGCATTTACAGTCCAAGTATAGAAACAAATTGCGGCACTCACCGTGTGTTCGTAGGTGCTTCTTTATTGAGAGGTGCGGGAGGGGTGCATGAGGGTACAGACGACAGGTCCTGTTTCGCGGTTTGCCGCTTCTACAGGTCTCTGACCTGTAGAGACCTGTAGAAGCGGCAAACCGCGAAACAGGACCTGTCGTCTGTACCCTCAGCACCCCTCCCCGCACCTCTTCAATAAAGAAAGCACCTACGAACACACGGTGAGTGCCGCCTATTTGTTTCTTACTTGGACTGTAAATTTTATAAGTTTGGCAAAGGGTTTTGATGGTTTGTTTGAGCAGTTGTAGTAGTTGGACTTACTTATGTAGGACATTTTGTCAATTCGGATACTAGGAGCGATTGAGTTCAATTCTTAGTTTAGAATTTCCTTAGTAGTCAGATCTTTGGATGGTTGCGCTGGAAGATTCAAGCTCTTAATTTTGTGTGCTAAGGTTTCTGTGTCTTTTAGGATGGATTTTTTATGTCTGAAATTTATCTGGATTAAAAGGCCTTATGGGCCGTCCAGATTTTGCTGCGGTAGAAGTCTCTTCGAGATCGTTTTCACTGAAATAAAGTTGCAAAAATTTTTTTATTTCTGATATGTAATGTGGAAAATTGAAGAGAAAGGTATTAGCCCTCCAAATATTCAGAGTTTTCGGGGAAAAACCATTTAAGGCAACAAAAATCACTGGCGAGTGGTCGGACCAGGATCTTGGTAAAATTGTTACTGATTTAATCCTATGAAGGGAGTTAATGTTTGTTGGAATCAAGTCCATACGGGCAAGGGATATATGTACGCTAGAAAAGTGCGTATATTCAATTGATGAAGAATTAATGTATCTAAAAGCATCAAATAATTCTTCTTTTTTTAGTAGGGGGTCAAACTGGGTATTCAGGTTTCTACTTTTGTTAGAAGAGTCTAGGTTGGTATTCTGGACCGCATTGAAGTCCCCAAAGATGTACAGAGTACCCTCTTGTTTCTCGCGAATAACTCTTAATAGTTTTTTTATGAACGAGATCCGACCACTGTTGGGGGCGTAGATGTTTACTAGTGTGTGAGTTACGTCATCTAATTGGCATTTAAGTATGATATATCTACCTTTGTTATCTGTTATAACCTTTCTCTTCAAATTTAATTGACTCTTTAATAAGTATGGTTACACCTGATTTCTTTTTTTGTTTGAAGATAGGTATACATGGGGGTATTGATTATTTGAAAATCTTGGCTGGTTCTCTATGCTGAATCTGGTCTCGGGAGTCCAGCAACGTCAATTTGGTGTTTTTTAAGTTCCTTCCAGATGGGGAAACATTTTGAAAGGAATTGAGACCGCTTCTATTGAGTGACATAAATGTATGGGTCATTACTAGTTAGCGTGTAAATAATCACGTGTTAGATGGGGAACTTGATTTGGGTAGGTTAGGATAGGGAGGAGAGGGAAGGGTGTTGGTAACTTAGCTAACTAGCTAGTTCAACCGATAAAGTGAGAAAAAGAACAAAAAGAGAAAAGAATAAGTGAAAACTTGAAAAGTTTAGTTGAGGAACGGTTCAGGGGAACTGATGAGCTTCTTCCTTCGGGCTAATGTTTCGGCCAAGGGTGACCGGCTTTGACCAAAAAGATTGGGGTCAATATAGTGAAATTAATATTCATCCTGTTCCGTCAAGGTGTAGGTCCTTTAGCACTCTAAGACCAGCGGTTACAACTTCAATCTCGAAGGATTTGTTTTTAAATGGAAATATCACGTTCGAAGAAGGGCGACCCCATCTATATGCAATTTGTATGGCTCTCAGGACATCTGTTATGGGTCGCAGAGATCTCCTTTTCATCATGGTCTCTCTTGAGATATCCGTGAAGACCTTTAACTTGTCATAGGGAGAGGGAAGAGTTTTGTTCTTTCTAAGGTAATCGTTAATTTGTTCCTTTGTTTGGAAGAAGGAGTACTTAACGATTACGTCCCTAGGGACATAGTCTGGTAGTTGGGCTGGTTTAGGTAGAGTACTCTATATCTTGTTTCGCGGGGACTGTTTTTTAGTCAGGGTCTTGATGTAATTCACTAACTTGCTGTTTTTAACATTTTCCGGTATGCCTCGGAATTTGAGGTTAAGTCTCTGGTCTCTGTACTCCCTATCAGCTAGTTTGTCCTTCAAAAGCTTCAACTCTTCTTTCATCTTGGCCTGGTTGGTCTTAATGTCTTTGTTGTCTATTTTGAGGTCAGACATTAGTTTTTCACTTTCGTCGACTCGTGAGATTATTGCGGTAATGGAGGACTTCATCTCGTCCAGCTGCTCTCTTATATCTTCCTTGATGTAATGTTTAAAGGTAGTAAATAGTTTCACAAAGAAATCCCTGTCAAGGGGCTGGCCAACGTCGAGGTTGAGGAGGGGTTCTCCTCAGGGTTTTCTTTTTTAAGCTTCTGCCTTGCCGGACTTCTGAAGTGGGTATCTTGGTCCAATTCCAAGGCACTGGGGGAAGAGGGGCCCTGTCTGGTTTAGAGGGAGTTTCCATTTCCTTCCTTTTTGAACACGAGTAAGAAGTTTCATACATTGACATATGTTCCGAGGATGATCTCCAGTCTTGTGAGTTGTGTTCAAAGTGTGTTTTGTCTTTCCCTGTTTTGGGGAGGGAGTGACTCGAGGCCGGTGTTGGAATTTTGCTCTTCGGTGAAGATTTGTGCGTCTCTGAGACGTTGTCTGCACAATGTGGGGTTGTATTTGGCCTAGTTATAGGAAGCATGATGTTAGGCTGGCTGAGTCCTTAGGTAAGGTAGGGGCTGTGTTAGGTTATGTTGGGTTTATAAGCTGGGGTCAAAGGGAAGGCCGTCAAGGGATTGTATAGTGGGGTGAAGCGCCAACCAGGATTAACAAGAGAATAAGCAAAGTGAGGACTTTAGAACAACTTAAGTACAATTACTAAACCAAAACAACAGTAATATGATAGAAAGTTTAAGGCTCCCGAATCTATAGCAGATGGCTATTAGAGATGGTTTGTGCTGTAAGAGGAAAATGCGTTATTCTCTGTGTCAGTAAGGGCAGCAATCTGAAAATTACCCTGTAACGTACAAAAGCTTAGAATATAGCTTTAGTCGAGTATTAAAGGGAACCGGTCAGGTGGTTTATGCCCCTCCAGCTATCACTGTCTGTAGCTGCAGCTTTATAATACTATTCTAATCATCCTGTCTGAGCTCAGAGTGTAATGTAAAAGGTGAAATAAAAGCATTTATAGACTTACATTTTAGTCTCCATCTTGGAGGAGGGGGACTGTCTGGCAGGATAATAGTTTACTCACTATTAACTTGGATAGCTAAAGGACCTGTGTGATGTAACGATCATGTGACCATAGTGGGCGGAGCTAAGCCAGCAAACATATTATGTTCTATGAGAACTTAGCTCCACCTATTGTAGTCACATGGTTGTGACATCACATCAGGTGTCCCAACATGTTCTAGCACAAGGCTGAAATGTTAACTATTAACCTGCCAAACAGTCCCCGTCCTCCAAGCTGGGGACTGACTGCCTCATTACATAAGGAAATGTAAGTGTATAAATGCTTTTATTTCACCTTTCACATTACACTCTGAGCTCAGACAGGGATGATTAGAATAGGATTATGAAGCTGCAGGTACAGACAGTGATAACTGGAGGGGCATAAACCACCTGTCAGGTTCCATTTAATATAATGTAAAACAGGGGTCTCAAACTCGCGGCCCGAGGGCCGCATGCGGCCCCTGAGGCTTCACTATGCGGCCCGCGGCACCTTGGGCAACTTAATGATGCATCGCACCAGTGCAGGGGGCCGCTGCAGTCCCCGCTGTGTGATGACTTCCGTCCGCGGCACTAACCAGCTCTGCCACTTAGCAAGATCAATGCAAGCTGCCAGCCAATGAGAGGTCTGCAGATTAAGGCGGAATGACATCACATGCGGGCCTCTGGCTGGCAGATTGCATTGATCTTGCTGAGCAACAGAGCTGGTCTGAGAGGCAGCTGGAGGAAGTCACAGAACAGCGGAGGCTGGAAGTCAGCACAGCGGGGACCGCGGCGGCCCCCTGCACTGGAGCCATGCATCATTAAAGTGAGAAAAGTATGAGTGTATGTGAGAGGGTGTGTGTGTGTGAGGGTGTGAGTATGTGAGTGAGTATGTGAGTGAGGATATGTGTATAAGAAAATGTGTGTGAGCTGTGTGTGAGTTTGTATGTATGAGAGTGTGTGAGTGTGTATGAGGATGTGTGGATGTGTAAAAGTGTGTGAGAGAGTATGTGTGTGTGGGGGGGTTTCTGTGTGAGAGTGTGCGAGTGTGAATGAGTATGAATGAGTGTGTATGTGAGTGTGTAAAAAGAAGGTAAAACAGGATGGAGGTCATTACTATAAAAGGAGATGAGGATGGGGACATCAGTACAAAAGGGGACCAGAATGGGGGACATCACTACTAAAGGGGATCGGGATGGGGGACATCACTACTAAAGGATATCTGGATGGGGGACATTACTAGAAAAGGGGATCAGGATTCGGGATATCACTAGAAAAGGGGATCAGGATGGGGGATATCACTAGAAAAGGGGATCAGGATGGGGACATCCCTACAAAAGGGAACCAGGATGAGGGACATCACTAGAAACGGAGATCAGGAAGGGGACATCACTACAAAAGGAGATCAGTATGGGGACATCACTACAAAAGGGGACCAGGATGGATGGGGACATCACAAGAAAAGGGGATCAGAATGGGGACATCACTAGAAAAGGGGATCAGGATGGGGACATCACTAGAAAAGGGGATCAGGATGGGGGAAATCACAAAGAAATGGGATCAGGATGGGGGACATCACTAGAAAAGGGTATCAGGATGGGGGACATCACTAGAAAAGGGGATCAGGATGGGGGACATCAGTAGAAAAAGGGATCAGGATGGGGACAACACTAGAAAAGGGGGTCAGGATGGGGGACATCAGTAGAAAAAGGGATCAGGATGGGGACAACACTAGAATAGGGGATCAGGATGGGGACATCACTAGAAAAAGGGATCAGGATGGTGACATCACTAGAAAAAGGGATCAGGATGGGGAAAATCACAAAGAAATGGGATCAGGATGGGGCACATCACCAGAAAAGGGGATCAGGATGGGGGACATCAGTAGAAAAGTGGATCAGGATGGGGGACATCAGTAGAAAAAGGGATCAGGGTGGGGACAACACTAGAAAAAGGGATCAGGATAGGGACAGCACTAGAAAAAGGGATCAGGATGGGGAACATCAGTAGAAAAGGACATTACTACAGGATGGGGACATTATTACAAGAAGGATTTGTACTTTACTACATTGAGCAAAAAATTCTGGTATTACTAAAAATATCACTTAGTCTTACAAGGGATGCGGCCCCCCAATATAAATGTTTTTCTATGTGCGGCCCACCAACCCAGATGAGTTTGAGACCTCTGATGTAAAATATACACAGATGAACCCGGAGGGCCAAGCAGTCCCAGCACCTCAGAACCGCAACCGCGCCCCAGATACAGACAAAACAAGCGCGCAGGTGCAAGAGCTCAAGGCACTATGTCCCCGAGCCACAGACAATGTAAAAGAGCACTGCAACAATTGTACCCGTCTAGGGAAGAAAAAAAATTCTTGAGTAGTCATGAATAGAACGGCAAATTTGAATCTCTGCTTAAGTGAATATAAGTGTCAGTGCCACATTAATGCGGAAAGACTCAGAGGGCTAAATAAGCCAGGATCTCAGCCCACGTTTGGGCTCTAAGAAACACCAAAGCAGGAATTAAACGCCAGAGTTCAGCTCTATGCACTTGTAAACTGCTGTTGGTGTGTGAATGATGGCAGTTGATTGACACACAAGTTCAAAAGGCAAACTGAGGAGAGTGTGAGCAAGTGGTGGCACAGAGGGAACACACAGTGCACTGAATCTAGGATGTGAGGTAGCACCCCAGGGGAACCCGCTTGACAATGGAAAATGACATCAGCGACTACATTGTAACGGAACATAACCAGCGGATTTATTGTTTTTCTGTCATAAACCACTTTCATCACATAAAACATAACACTGTATTTACATTTTCATATGACATAACATACACATTAGTACATCACATGACATAACATTACATTCACCTGAGAATCAACGGGACCATATCATGACCTATTTCCCAATGGCGGTTACCTCCGCCTAACAAAGAACATCGACTAACATCCACACAAGTTCAAGCTGCCCTGCAGTCCGAGGATATAACAGTGTCAACCCGTACTATCCATCGGCGTCTGAATGAAAAGGGACTGTATGGTAGGATACCCAGGAAGACCCCACTTCTTACCCTGGGACATAAAAAAGCCAGGCTGGAGTTTGCCAAAACTTACCTGAGAAAGTCTAAAATGTTTTGGAAGAATGTTCTCTGGTCAGATGACACAAAAGTAGAGCTTTTTGGGCAAAAGCATCAACATAGAGTTTACAGGAGAAAAAAAGAGGCATTCAAAGAAAAGAACACGATCCCTACAGTCAAACATGGCGGAGGTTCCCTGATGTTTTGGGGTTGCTTTGCTGCCTCTGGCACTGGACTGCTTGACCGTGTGCATGGCATTATGAAGTCTGAAGATTACCAACAAATTTTGCAGCATAATGTAGGGCCCAGTGTGAGAAAGCTGGGTCTCCCTCAGAGGTCATGGGTCTTCCAGCAGGACAATGACCCAAAACACACTTCAAAAAGCACTAGAAAATGGTTTGAAAGAAAGCACTGGATACTTTTAAGGTGGCCAGCAATGAGTCCAGACCTGAATCCCATAGAACACCTGTGGAGAGATCTAAAAATGGCAGTTTGGAGAAGGCAACCTTCAAATATCAGGGACCTGAAGCAGTTTGCCAAAGAAGAATGGTCTAAAATTCCAGCAGAGCATTGTAAGAAACTCATTGATGGTTACCGGAAGCGGTTGATCGCAGTTATTTTGGCTAAAGGTTGTGCAACTAAGTATTAGGCTGAGGGTGCCAATACTTTTGTCTGGCCCATTTTTGGAGTTTTGTGTAAATGATCAATGTTTTGCTTTTTACTTCATTCTCTTTTGTGTTTTTTCATTGAAGACAAATTAAATGAAGATAATAATACCAAAGAATTTGTGATTGCAATCATTTTCAGGAAGAAACTGAGTATTATCTGACAGAATTGCAGGGGTGTCAATACTTTTGGCCACAACTGTACTAACTTGCACTGCATCCCTGCCCCTTTATTAGCACTGTAGCATACGACCGCAGTACTCTGGTATTATATTTTCCTATCCTGCCATAGACTGATGTAGCACTCCTGAGAAGTATTATTCTCCTTGTGGTGATGTGGCCCCTGGCTGGGTGCATCACACGGGTTATCAGTGCAGGTCTGTGTTCACATGGGCCAGTTTTCCTGTGTGTGTGTGCTGTGTGAAACCTGTCCGGTGTACAGTGGGTTAACAGCTGAAGGGTTTTCATGAGCTGAGTGAAACAGCTGAGTGTGAGTGCTGAAGATCTGAGAGATTCATGAGCCAAATGAGCGGCTGAACCTGTGTGCATGAGTGCTTTGCTGGGTTAAACCTGAACGGTGCACAGGGGGTTAATCACATCTCAGGTCTGTGTGTGTGAGATGTGCTTATTGACTCACTGGGTTGCAGCTGTGGGTGAGGCAGCCTGGATAAGAACCTGTCAGGTGTCTGAGAAGACGATGGGAGTCAGAGCAGTCCAGACCTCTGCCATGTGAGGAATCGCTGGAAGTGATCCGTCCCCGGTGGGGGAAGTGAAGGGAGCCTGCCAGCTCCATGCCGGTGCACCTGATGTGTGCATGCCAGCCAGTGATGAGGATCGAAGACGGCTCAAGGGCCAGGCGGTCATATGGATGGCGAGAGGGACCCAGTACGGCTCAAGGGCCAGGCGGTCGTATGTGTGATAAAGACGGAGGACGGCTCAAGGGCGAGGCGGTCATAAGTGTAGCCGACTTTGGGACTGACTGTGCTAGTCGTGATATGGTCCCATTGACTGTGTATGATGTGTATGATGCAGTGTGGGTTGAGACTCCCTAGGAGTAGGTTGAGGATCCCTACAGCAGGATGGGGAAAGATCCCTGATGAAGGTGCCAAGGGAGCACCGAAACGCGTCGGAGAATAAAGAAGGATCTGATTAACTCTTCATCTGCCAGTGTATTCTTTGATGCGAGTCATTCTGGCAGCGCGGACCGCTGTACACCTTTTCCCAAGTACCTTGATGCTTTTCCACGTGTGAGTGGTTCGGTGGAGGTCCAGCAACAGCCATCAGGATATTATTCCTAACAAGTCTTCAAACCAGTTGTGGGTGACACAACTGGATCAGAGTGAGTGGATTGCTTTACTCACCGAGTTGTCAAACTAGTGTCGAGTGATAAGGGCACTATTGCGCCTCTTGTTCCCCTCCCTTTTGTATTGATTCACACACTCTGAAGATGTCTCTTTTACCTTTTACTGGTGGTATTCACAGGTAAAGACATCCAGAGCACTGTCGGGTGACCAGGTGCACAGTGAGTCTCCACAGCAAGTGGGTATAAGGCCTCCTCAAGTTCCCTATTGTCTCTGAAGCCCTGTCTGTATGCAACACCACTGGCCTCTTCACTTTCTCTGGTCTTTACTCTCTCCTCCTGCGCGGTCCATGGGTTACCCTCTCTGATCACTGCGGTGCTGATCCACACTACGGTGTCTGGCTCCCTCTTTCTGGGTGTGCAGGGGGACCGGGTGACTGAAGTCTGCACGATGTGCCGGGGTTTTTTGCAGTCTTGGAGTAATCATGCAGGTGCAGACCCCCGAAGTCTTGTACTTCTTGGGAGAACCTCCACCGGTTCCTCACTCCCTTGGCTCTGCTCCTTGCCTTCTGTCACCACTCCTAGGCTTGGCTCGAGGACAGAAGGGCCACTCTGGGTTACTGGTTCGGGCCTAACCGTGGCTCCGATCACCAGGATGTCTTCGCAGCTCTCCTAGCGTCTGCACACTCTGACTAACTCCTCCCCAAGCAGCAGTATTTATAGAGGATCTCACCTAAAGTCAGTGAGGCTAGCTCCCCCTACTGTTCCGGGGTGGAAGGTGTTGCATGTGGTAGGTACCTGCTGTGGAAACCCAGCTGTGCAGTAGGGATGGCTGTGGCTACCTGCGTGAGCAGGGCACCACATACCCCCCTAGTTAACATCAGTACTACTGGACTGAGCATTTTTGTGTTTTCAAACAAAAAGAATAACAATAATCAACAATAATAACAGGTAACATATTTACAGAGTCTCAAAATATAAAAATTTACAAAAAACACTGAAAAAGATGGGAAAAATGAAAACAGGTAAGTCCATACGGTGCTAGTCCATTCACCGCAGGCTTTGAAAAAGAAAAGAAGTTTCTTGTCACACCAGTCCTGTGACCATGGTCCTTTTTAATTGTAATCCGGGGAAAAGTTCAAAGGGAAAGGTTCAGTTCACAAGAGTATATACAGTAAAGTCTCTGTACGCTCCGGGTAAGAAAAGGGAAAAGTCTTTCAAAAGTCAATAAACACATTTCCCTTTGGGTGTCTCTGCTTAGGCGGCCTGGTACCTCCCCACCCCAGGCACTTTCTGTTCCCAACTTAATGTGCATGGGGCTAGGCCCAGTTTCTCCATCCTTCTGTACACTACTATGTACACTGCTATTTACATGTTACTGCTGCCGTTTTTTCTACCTCTGACTTCTTTACTGTGCCCCCTCTCCATACCTAGACGGGGATTGACCTTGTGTGCTTCTCTGTGACTTGCGCACTACAGGTATCTCTGGCTCAAGTGAGGTTTCTAGTGATTGGCATGGTGCAGGTATGTCAGGTAAGCATCTGCGTGGCCTTAATCTCACTACAGGGCTAGCAGGTGTACCGATTGCAGCATCATCAGATTCTCTAGCAATGGGTATTTCTTCCTGATTCCTTTGTACCACTTCTTGGGGCTGGTAGAAATTCAGTAAAGGCACTAAGATGGATCCATCTTGCTGAGGCCAATCTTCTGGGAAATCTCCTAGGATTGTTGAGACTACCTTCTCCTTTGAGTTTTCACTTGGGACTGGGTTCTTTTTCTGGTTCTTATTATTATTTTGGCGATGTTGGGGAGTTCTGGTTTTCCCATTCAGTTGGACACTTTTTGATGTGGTTTCTTGACACTGTGTGAGTGTTTTTTCCACCATTCTTGCTAATGAGACACACGTTGTCATTGTCATATCCAGAACCTAATAGGACGTAGGGTTCTTGTTCCCACTGGTCATCCAATTTATGTTGTGTTCTCTTCCTCTTTAAGACAATACTTCCTGGTACAATAGGTTCTGCTGGAGCATGTTTGTTATAGTCTCTTTTTTGTTTTTCACGGGCTTTCTCCAGGTAAGCTGGTGTACAGTTTGTAGAACTTACTGGAATGTGGTTGTACATGTCAACCAAGTCTCGTAGTTTCTCTGGCCATTGGTTCCTATCTTCCAAGGGTAGGATCTTCAACATGTCAGTGATGATATTGTTAATTTTCTCACATAGTCTTTTGGTTTGGGGATGATATGGGGTCGTCCTAATCGTCTTACACCCATACATGTGGCAGAACTCTTGGAAGATCTCCTCTTCAAAAGCTGATCCTTGGTCTGTTAGGATCTGTTCTTGATAACCTAATGGTGTGCAGAATACGTTTTGGAATGTTCTGGCAGCGGTAGCAGCTGTCAAGTCTTTCACGGGGGCAACCATCAGAAACCTTGAGTAATGGTCTACCATTGTCAACGCCTATGTGTAGCCAGATCTACTCGGAGTCAGTTTTAAGTGGTCCAAGGCTACTATTTCCAAAGGCTGCTTCGTCACTATGGGCTGGAGCGGTGCTTTCTGGCTCTGTAAGTCCTTTCTTCAAAGGCTGCAGAGTCACAGTTCTTACACCACCTATCAATTGATCCACGCATGCCAACTCAAAAGAACCTATCTTTCAGTAGCATTTCCAGCTTCTTCCACCCAAAGTGACCAGTCTGGTTGTGGTAAGCGTTCAACACCATCTGCACTTCTAACTTTGGTATGATGATTTGTGAGACCATCTCGTGTGTCCACGGGTTGATGTGCCTCCTGCAGAGCTTCTCCTGGTAAATGAATAGCTTACTCTGCTCCTTCCACAGATGTTTGACTTCTGGTTGGGGTTTTTCTGGTAGCTTAGCTGACTCCTGCGTTATCAGCTGCTTTACCAAACTGACAGCCGGGACATTGTCTTGCACTTTCTTCCAACCGAAGTGGGGCAACGAATTCACCATCCTTGCAGGAAGGTCTTTACGGGTTTGCTGGCACTGAGTTACTCCCAATTGATGGACGGCAGGTAATTTCACTTCCTCTAGCTCGCCTTCATCCACGCCCACATCTGGCAGGTGAGGCATCCTGGATAAGGCATCCACGTTGCCATTCTGGTGTCCAGCCCGGTATTTGATGGTAAACTGGTAGTTGGACAATCTGGCCATCCATCTCTGCTCCATTGCTCCCAACTTTGCAGTTTCCAGGTGGGTCAGCAGATTGTTATCCGTGTAGGCTGTGAACTTGCTAGACGCCAGGTAGTATTTAAACCTCTCTGTGACGGCTCAGAACAAGGCCAGGAATTCCAGCTTGAAGGAACTGTAGTTCTCTGGGTTCCTCTCTGTAGGACGCAGCTTCCTACTGGCATAGGTGATCACTCTTTTTTTGCCCTCTTGCCTCTGAGAAAGGACGTCTCCTATTCCCACATTGCTGGCATCTGTGTACAGCAGGAATGGCAGGTTGTAGTATGGGTAAGCAAGAATTTCTTCTCCTGTCAGGGCCTCCTTCATCATCTGGAATGATTCCTCTTGTTTCCTGCCCCACTCCCATGGAGAATCCTTAGACTTGGCCTTCTTGGGCTGGCCGACTAAGAGGTTTTGCAGGGGAGCAGCCTTTTTGGTGTACTCCTTTATGAACCTCCTATAGTAGCCCACCAGTCCCAGGAATTGACGTACTTCCTTCAGGGTCTTGGGTTCTGGCCACTCCTTGATAGCTGTCACCTTGTCTGGATCATGGGCCACACCCTCAGCACTGACTATGTGTCCCAGGTACTGTACTCTTGGCTTTAACAGGTGGCATTTGGATGGTTTCAGCTTCATCCTGTATTTGGCCAGAGCTTCAAACACCTCTGCTAGATGGGTTACGTGTTCTTCATAGGTCTTAGCTTACACAATCACGTCATCCAGGTAGAGCAGTACCATCTCAAAGTTACGTGTTCCTCATAGGTCTTAGCTTACACGATCACGTCATCCAGATAGAGCAGTACTGTCTCAAAGTTCTTATGCCTCACGCAACTCTCCATCCACCTCTGGAAGGTTCCAGATGCATTGCATAGTCCGAATGGCATGCTGTTAAATTCACACAGGCCCATAGATGTTGTGAATGCCGTCTTCTCGCGGTCTTCCTCGGCTACGGACACCTGCCAATACCCACTAGTGAGATCTAAGGTGGAGAAGTAATTGGCAGACTTCAACGCAGCTAAGGATTCATCTATACGAGGTAACGGGTAAGCATCCTTGTGTATTATGCGGTTTATTTGCCTATAGTCTACACACATTCTCATACTGCCATCTTTCTTCCTGACTAGGACTAATGAGGCTGCCCAGGCACTACAGCTATCTTGTATAATCCCTGCGTCCTTCATGTCCTGTAACATTTCTTTGGCTTTTTGGTAATGTGCAGGTGGAATATTCCTGTATCACTCTTTGATTGGTGGATGTGTACCTGTGGGGATATGATGTTGCACCCCTTTTATCCTACCAAAGTCAAGTGAATGCTTGCTAAAGACTTGTTTCAATGGAAGAAGCGGCACTCACGGATCTGGTTCCAAGCTATTTATTTATCCAATTTCAGGATACATCCATCAGGGAGGGTGTGCAGGGAGGGGAAGCATGAGCTCATGCTTCCCCTCCCTGCACACCCTCTCTGATGGATGTATCCTGAAATTGGATAAATAAATAGCTTGGAACCAGATCCGTGAGTGCCGCTTCTTCCATTGAAACAATCCTGCACTTGATCCTTTACAAGCTGGAGCACCAGGATCATCAACACCATCATCCACGGGAACTAACAGCTGCATCAACACAGGTCAGTGCCCTTTTCTACTCCTACATATGCATAACTTGCTAAAGACTTGTTCAAACTCTTTGACTACCCGGTAAACACCTTGCTTTTCATACATAGGAGTGGTGTCAGTTCCGACATGAAGTTGCTGGCACCAGTCCTCCAGTGGCCCTGTTGTATTATCAGGTTTTGCCCCTTTTGTATGGGGTAAGGGTCCCACTGCTTGGATCTCGTCGTTGTTTACTGTGTATGATTTAGCAATGGTTGCATACCTGGGTAACTTAACCTCTTCACTGCCACAGTTTAAGATGCAAAC
This sequence comes from Allobates femoralis, assembly GCA_033576535.1. NCBI lineage: Eukaryota > Metazoa > Chordata > Amphibia > Anura > Aromobatidae > Allobates > Allobates femoralis. The sequence goes on from JARQOC010000008.1 coordinate 93,848,958, forward strand.
TGGTACTCTCCCATTGTGTACATCAACCACCCCCCAAGCTGTCAAGAGTGTAGGTCTGTGGTCTGTGCTGATGGCCTCCACTAATGCCTGGTAGTCCTGCCCTTTCAGTCCTATAGCTGCTCGACACCATATCATCATTTCACTCATTGGGGAAATCACAATAGGAAACGGGTCCTTCACCCGTGCTGTACCAATTTCGCCATCTGTAATTGTTACCTGTTGATGGAGCAAGAGAGCTCTTATTTCACGCTGAAGGACCTTCCTCTGATCAGGTTTGGCAGTGTTTGCAATCTGTTGAAGCAAAGACAAAACTTCTCCCATGCAATTGCTAACAACATTTGTGCCAAGTACTATGTACCGGTCATTTGCATTATTTGCATTCTACTACTACTATGACCCCTTGGTTTTCCAATTCCACCCTCCCCACCTTTATTGGTACTTCTGTAACCCCCATTACAGTAGTCGGTTCACCATTAGATGAGTTGAGGGTGAAGTCTATGGCAGGCTGTTTCAGTTCTGCATCATCCCAGTACTTCTTATAAAGGATATAGGGGATGGTAGTCACCTGTGACCCAGTGTCCAGTGGAGAAGATGTTGGGATGCCATCTAGTACAATTGACAGAAACGGCCTCTGTCCAATGAAGGTCTTGTACCAGGTGGCTGGGCCCTGTTGAGTTACTCCTGAGGTTTGGCCCCGGCCTCCAGAATCGGCCCATTTAAAGGACAGCTCCTGGCAATGTGGCCAGTTCGGTTACAGAGGCGGCAGATGGGCTCCCCAGTGGAGCTGTAGCGGTCGGTGTTTCTCCCTCGGTGCGCTGTGGGTTGCTTCGCTCTCATCCAGGGAACATCCTCCGGACTGTCAGTAAGTTGAATCAGCGGTTGAGGTCGGGGCTGGAGTCTTGGCGCTGGCTGTTGGCTCTGCTGCAGCTGTAGAGCTTCTATCACATTGATTATGTTTTTGCTCATTTAGCGCATTTCAGCACGCATCTCATCATGCAGTGAGTCATACGTGTCAGGCTGAGCAGATTGTACATTGTGCGTGGCTGCAGACACGGGTACTGGTTTCGGGGTAGCCTGCGCCTCACTACTGCACCACCATTTGATGGCAGCTTCATGGGTCTCTATTGGCCGCAACCCCTTTATGGCCATGTCCTTTAGGGTTCTTAAAGTCAGCTTCTGGATTGCTCAGTGACCACCAACTTAAACTTAAACTTATTATCCTCAGAGGATAGCAGTCCTCGGGTGAATTGTTTAATCAAGAGCTTATTTTCATCAGGTACACTGGCAGGGCTGACATTTTTAAGAGCTCGCAATGCTTCCTCTAGATGCCAGGCATAAGCTCTGATATCATCTCCTGGCCTCTGGTAGCAGGGATGAAAGCGCATGCGTATATCAGCCTCATTGCACTCCTCAAAAGTAGCTCTCAATTTTTCAAATATAGTGGCAGTGGATCTCAGTTCAGCAGCAGACCAGGACTCACTCTCTTTCTCTGCTGCGCCAGTTAACTGTCCGAGTTAACTGTCCGAGTACCACAGCAGCGCGCTGCTGACCGGTCATCGCATACATGTCCAGGACACTAGTGATTTTTCTCCTAAAAACATCCAACATATCAGGGCGACAATCATACTGGGGCAACCATTTAGCCCCCGGAATGTATGGGAGTGAGATCGGCATGATCGGGGCGACTGCGCCCAGCGTGCCTCTGGCACTGGCAGTGCTACTAGAGACAGCCATGGGCACTTCGGGGTAATTGCTAGGGTCAGCGAACGTACTGTCGTCGATGCTGGAGGAGGCTGACATGCTGGAGGTCCCCCTAGTGAATTACAGCCAGTGTTCAAATAGTTAAACAGTTCGATAATTTCCGGACTAGGCCACGACACTTGGGAATGCTCGGCTGAGTGAGGGGCGGTCTTCAGTTTCACACTCTACAGGCCGACATGCCCCCTTTCTTCCTGCTCTTCGGCGCAGTAATGACGGCGTAGTTTTAACAGTCACTCAATACACTTGAAATTACGGCACACAGTACCCGGTAATACCGGTGTCATATATGATACAGTCTATATAGAGTCTAATGCATGGGTATAATGAGACACATGAGACATACGCTTCTTAAGCAGCTCTTGTATTGCTTCATACAAGTTAGTGCAGTAACAGGATAAAGTAAATGTAGTTGCAGAGTGCAAGGCAAACAACCAAGGAAAGCATTCAGAGTCTATTACTTTCATGTCAGATGTTGCTGATGAGCAGGAGGATTCTATGTCCACAAATGGTTCCAGGCAGAGTGAATCCAGGCTTCAGAGAGCAAAACAAAAACTGGTTGCAGACCTAGCTCAGGAGCACAGGTAAATCAGCTGAAACTGATTAAAAGGGCAATTGGCAAGGAACAGGGCAGGGACATCAAAGCTGAGGACTCCATATTGTTTGAGGGCAAAGTCAATGCACAGAACAGGAAACAAGATGGCCGACAAAATACACTAAATGCAAAGATAACAACGGATATAGCAAAAAAGACTGAAAACCTTACAACCGGACACGAGATCCTGTTCGTGAGCGCCAAAAATATATGTCGAGCCCCAGGCCCTAGGGTACTCGGATATCAGACTCGGTGGGTGTTTCACGGGGATGTCACGGGTGGCTGTGTCTGAGCCCGTGGCCTGGGTGACACTTCAATAAGGGGTTATGTACAGGGGATAAGAGTTTGTTGTTGTCATGTGACGCCACCTGTAGTACCTGGTGATGGGTCACCAGCGCCGCCACAGTCTTCCAGAGGGCAATGGTATTGCGGCAAGAGTAGTAAAGCTCCCTACAGGTGGAGCTTGACCTCCGGGGCAGCGTAGAATAAAGGGCCAGCTTGGAGTAGGACTTGTGGCCAGGGTAAGAAGCAGTAACGCTTTCTATAGGGAGGATGGGGATGGAGAGGAATGACACACACACTCTGAAGAAGTCTCTTTTACCTTTTACTGGTGGTATTCACAGGTAAAGATGTCCAGAGCACTGTTGGGTGACCAGGTGCACAGTGAGTCTCCACAGCAAGTGGGTATAAGGCAGGTTCCCTATTTTCCCTGAAGCCCTGTCTGTATGCAACATGACTGGCCTCCTCACTTTCTCTGGTCTTTACTCTCTCCTCCTGCGCGGTCCTTGGGTTACCCTCTCTGCGATGCTACTCCACACTTCGGTGTCTGGCTCCCTCTTTCTTGGTACGCAGGGGGCCAGGTGACTGAAGTCTCCACGATGTGCCGGGGTTTTCTGCAGTCTTGGAGTAATCCTGCAGTAATCACAACATGATGCTGCTACCACCGTGTTTCACAGTTGGGATGGCTGTCCCTAGGCTTCCAGCTTGCCCTTTTTGCCTCCAAATGTAACAATGGTCATTATGGCCAAACAGTTAAAATTATAGTTTCTTTATACCACAGGACATGTCTCCAACTATTTAGATCTTGTGCATTTGCAAAAATGTATCTGGCTTTTTTTATGTTTCTTTTGGAGTAATGGCTTCTCTTGACAGAGTGGCCTTTCAGCCCATGTTGATACAGTACTAATTTCACTGTTGATAATCTTACCAGCTTCCACCATCATCTTCACAAGGTCTTTTGCTTTTGTTCTTGGGTAGATATGCACATATCGGACCAAACATGTTCATCTCCGGGACACAGAACCCGTGCCCTTCCTGAGTGGTCTGATGGCTGGACATTCCCATCTTGTTTGTGGTTGCGTATAATAATTTGTACAAATGATTGAGGCACCTTCAAGTATCTTGAAATGGCACCCAAGAATGAGCCAGACTTGTGCAAGTCGACAATTCTCTTCCTGATATCTTGGCTGATTTCTTTTGACGCTACACAAGGAAGGAGTATGTTTCAGGTGTGCATTAAAATACATCCACAGGTGTATCCCTAACTAACTCAGTTGTTGCCAATAAACCTATCAGAAGCTTCCCAACACATGACATCATCAAATGGGCTGTCCCAAATTGTTTAAAGGCATAGTAATCTTAGTGTGTGTAAACTTTTGACTTTGCAGAAAGTAACAAAGATGCTTTAAAGGGACACTGTCAGGTCATTTTTCAGTATGATACTAATATTACCCTTGAATAGGGTCTGGGCAGACCTTTTATCCCCTTTAGTGACAAAGCCAATTTCCACCTTAATGACCAAACCGTTTTTTGCCATTCTGACTAGTGTCCCTTTATGGGATAATCAGGAGATAAAACTGGAATGGTTTCCACGGTCCGTGCTGCTGCTCTTTATCCAAGGATTTCACAAGAAGGTTATTACCATCAAAAGTCCTTTATTTCATCACACCAATGCGTTTCAGTGCTGTCCCAGCACCTTCCTCAGGGCTTGAAATCCTTGGATAAAGAGCAGCAGCGCGGACCGTGGATACCATTCCAGTTTTATCTTCTGATTTCCCGCGGTTTTGTGGCGTTGGTGGAGGTTTTGCAGCAGCTGCCTTATGCTTTCAAACTGGTTGTGAGTCTCACAACCTTAAAAGGTGAGTGGATATCCTTATAATCCACATTACAACTACAGTGTCTTTTTGATAAGGCACAATCTGCGCCTCTTGCATCTCCTTTTTTCTAGTTTTTTTATGGGATAATATCTCTGGAACGCTTCAACGGGTCCTAGCGATTCTGAGAATGTTTTTTCGTGACATATTGGGGTTCATGTTAGTAGTAAATTTAGGTTGATCATTTTTGCTTTATTTGTGAAAAAATAAAAAATTTTGTGAAAATGTAGAAAATTTTGCAATTTTCAAATTTTGAATTTTTATTCTGTTAAGCCAGAGAGTTATGTGACACAAAATAGTTAATAGATAACATTTCCCACATGTCTACTTTACATCTGCACAATTTTGGAAAAAAAAAATTGTTAGGAAACTTATAAGGGTTCAAAGTTCATCAGCAATTTCTCATTTTTCAAGCAAAATTGATAAAACCATTTTTTTTAGTGACCACATCACATTTGAAGTCACTTTGAGGGGTGTACATGACTGAAAACACCCAAAAGTGACACTATTCAAAAAACTGCACCCCTCAAGCTACTCAAAACCACATTCAAAAAAATTATTAACCCTTTAGGTGCTTCACAGGAATGATTGCAAAGTGGAATGAAAAAATAAATACATTTATATTTTACTTAAAAATGTTTCTTTAGCCTCAGAAACAAATTGTATGCCAAAATTTGTTACCAGGTTTCTCCTGAATGCAACGATACCCCACATGTAGTCAGTAACTGTTATTTGCCCAAACAGCAGGACTCAGAACGGACAGAGCGCTATTTGAATTTTAGAAAGCAAGTTTGGCTGAAATAGATGACAGATACCATCTTTCACTTCTTGGACCCTTTGGGTACCTAAACAGCAGAAACTCCCCACAAGTGACCCCATTTTGGAAACTAGACCCCTCAAGGATTATATCTAGGGGTATAGTGAGCATTTTCAACCCTCAGGTACTTCACAGAATTTGATAACAATAAGTCATCCTAATGAAAATGTTCTTTTTTTCACTAAAGTGATGCTTTAGCACCACATTTTTCACTTTTACAAGAGGTAACACCATAAACTGGACCCCACACTTTGTTGCCTACATTCTTGTGAGTGTGTTGATACCCCACATGTTGTCAAAGAGTTGTGTTAGGTCAAATGGCAGGACTCAGTACGGACGGAGCGCTATTTGAATTTTGGAAAGCAAATTTGGCTGTATTTGGAATAGATTGTCATATTTGCAGAACCTATGTAGTTCAAGAACAACTGAAAACCTACATTAATGGATTTTTTGTAATTTTTACCCTGTAATGTATTTGTCAAGGGACGTACTGAGTAGTTTGTTCCCACTTTTTATTATGTATCATTTTATCTTTAGGGTAAAATTGAATGAATTCCAGGACCCTTTCAAAACTTTCTAAGACTTTGCGCTACCAAACATGAAGATCCTTCCAGGAATTATTACTCACAAAGGGCGGCATGCCCGAAAACCACAATTGCTGATTATAAAATATAGCCTTGCTCACAAAATAGTTGTCCTGCAATTGCGTATATTGTAGCAGGAACGCAAAACTCTACTGGTGTGAAGGGCAAAATGTGGAGGAAAATGTAGCCAGCTATGTGGCAAACTTGTGCTTGTTGTAGAGATGAAGGAAAACACCAGCAGGGCTACGAGGACAAGTTCATCTTTCAGAGACTGGTCGTACAACATCTGTTTAGCGCCATCAATCCCTATATGAGAGATGAATGTGCCAGTCGACGTGGTGCACCATAACAGGCTCCAACCCGTCAAGGTCGGAACTGCTATATGCACAAAACAACCAGACCCCTACAGGATTACAAACTTATTGTCCGGTATAGGAAGTGCGGCAAGAACACAGTAAAGCCCTGGTGTATGAATACGGAATAGCCTCATTGTTGGAGATCCTTCAATAAAATGATCATGCCCAGTGGCGTAACTTCAGACCCAGGGGCCCCGATGCGAAAGCTCCAATGGGGCCCCAAATTATTGCAAATCTTTAATAATATTAGTCATTTTCTATGGGCCAAAGGGACTTTTGGGGCCCCCCTAGGCTGCAGGGCCCGGGTGCGATCGCAACCCTGCACATATTGTAGTTACGCCCCTCATCATGCCCGTAATCACCATTATAAATATATACAGTATGTAATGTAGATGCCAAAAAAAGGTTTGTGTAGCAAGACATAGTTGTAATGAAAATCAAACTAAGATAACTTGCAAAAAGACTTTATGGCTGTGGTCACAGTTGCCATGCGTTTTTTTAAGTGATTTAACAAAACTCATGCTTTTTTTCATGTCAGCATGAGTTTTGTAAGGTGTGTGATGGCTCCCTGCGTTTTTGGGTGCGTTTTTGAATCTGCACCTAAAAATAGTGCTTGTAGTATTTTTTTGAGCGTTTTGAAAAACGCATGCGTTTTTGTAGAAAACGCATGCGTTTTTATAACATGGGTTCCCATGGAAAACGCATGCAAAAACGCATGTACAGTTAGTACCTTTTAGTGCCATTCAAAAACGCATGCGTTTCCCATAGGAGCCCATGTTAAAAAAACGCATGCGTTTCCGGAAAAACGCATGCGTTTTTTAACATGGGCTCCTATGGGAAACGCATGCGTTTTTGAATGGCACTAAAAGGTACTAACTGTACATGCGTTTTTGCATGCGTTTTCCATAGGAACCCATGTTATAAAAACGCATGCGTTTTCTACAAAAACGCATGCGTTTTTGTATATGCTCCAAAAACGCATGGGACAGTCACACATGCTTTTTGGCTATTAGGGCATGCGTTTTTTAACATGGGGGCCTATGGGTGCGTTTTTTACATGCGTTTTTGAAAACGCAGGTCTCCAAAAATGCATGTGATAAATGGTACTGTGACCCCAGCCTTAGTGAGTGATCAAATCCTGGAATTATTTGTCACATGGGATCAGACTTCTCAAGAACATTTGTGGTGTCCACATACTAGGGTATGCAGACGTGGACATGTAGATGAGAATGTATCTGAACTATAGTTTGGTATGTGAGTAATAAAGTTTTGGAATTTTTGGGGAAATGGTGTGAGATGTGTTTTACTGGTGACAATAGTAAATTTTCTTTGTCAAATAATAAGTCCAATCTATAAAGGGGCACCCTAATCAGAAAATAAAAATTATGTGAAGACAATAAAAGTGTACCACACAATTTGTCTTTATTTTAGTGATAACACCTAATAATTGGGAGATGTGTGGGGTAAATTTGGAAGCAGGGGGAGATGCAAAGTCCAGGTTGGAATGGGCATGTGGGGCAGTAAAAGCGAGAATCCCTTCTTCCACCATGCTTGCTACAGACTTTACATCTTTTCTGAGGATGAAATCTGGTGGCAGTGGGAGGGATGAGGTGAATAAAGTGTTGCTCTGTTAGGGCCCTTTCACATCAGCGTTTTTTTAAATTTGCGGCAGATGCGGTGAAAAAACCGCATCTGCCGCAACTGCCGCATAACGGTTCCACTTGCGGCACGGTTGCGGTTTTTTCCATAGGAAGTATAGGGGGACTTGCGGCAGATGCGGCAAGTGCGGTATTGCACTTGCGGCAGGTGCGGCAGAGAAAAAAACCGCAGTAAGCCGCGGTTTTTTTCTCTGCCGCACCTGCCGCAAGTGCAATACCGCACTTGCCGCATCTGCCGCAAGTCCCCCTATACTTCCTATGGAAAAAAACCGCAACCGTGCCGCAAGTGGAACCGTTATGCGGCAGTTGCGGCAGATGCGGTTTTTTCACCGCATCTGCCGCAAATTTAAAAAAACGCTGATGTGAAAGGGCCCTTAGTCTCTTGATATCTTCTGACTCAAAAGCTGCCTCCGGTGCCTTGGAGTCAAATAGGAGAGACTCAATAACCTTCTCCTGATATTGAAGGAAGGTGAGGGTTCCTTGCGATTTTTTGTAAAGGACAAAGCTATTATAGGTGGCAATCTAGATGAGATAGATTGCCACCTTTTTATATCAGGCCCTTGTCTTCGCATCACCAGGTATGGATGGAGCACCTGGTTGGACAGGTCCACACCACCCATGTGCTTGTTGTAATTGGTCACACAAAGGGGTTTTTCTTTGTCCCTGGTGGCGCCCCTGTCTCTGACCGTCACAGTGGTGTCCGCATGCAAGGTGGTAAGCAGGTGGTAAGCATGGTGGTCACACATCTTGAATAGCTTGATGCCATACTTGGCTTTTTTGGAGGGGATATATTGCCTGAAGGACAGACGGTCCTTGTAGCTCATTAGGGACTTGTCAACTGGTATATTTTGTTCTGGGGTGTAAGAACTGACAAAGGATTCCTTCAGGAGGGAAATTAGGGGTCTAAGTTTGCATAGTCTGTCATAATAAGGGTCAGTTCTTGGGGGGGACTTGAGAATTATCGTGGAAATGGAGGAATCGCATTAGGTTCTTTTAACGGGTGCAGGACATAACAGCTGCAAACACAGGGGTGCCGTGGACTGACCTCGTTGCCCAGTAAGAGCGGAGGCTGGTTTTTTTTATACAGTGCCCATGTTGAGGGTAAGACCCAAAAATTTTTTGATTTCTGGGACGTTAGTAGGAATCCAGCAACAGGAATAGACTGACGTTGGCTTTTGGGCAATGTACTGACTGTCGTACAAGTTAATTTGGTGGGTGATTAGTTCCAGTACATTTTCGTTTCTAAAAATGTAAAAAAAAATCCATGGGGGCAAAATTGGTGACATTTACTTTTATGCCAGAGTCTGCCACAAAATGAGGAATTTGTGGGGAATAGGATAAGTCGGGATGCCACAGAGGATGGGGGGCTGCAGAACTGGGCCCAGCCTCTTCCGTGTCAGTGGGGATGACTGGCGGGGTGGGGGACCCCCTGGGTGAAGCTGAGTCGTCGCTGTCCTCTGAGGACATCTCAGCTTCAGACGCTGTCTCTGACTCTGACCCGGAGATACCGGAGGCGAGCAGCGCATAGGCTTGCTCAGCCGTGAACATTCTGGGGGCTATTTTTTTTGTGCATAAAAGTAGCCCTAAACCTAACCACACTTTTTTTTTTTTTTTTTTTTAAACCTAACCCTAACCCTAGCCTAACCCTAACCCTAACCCTACCTAAGAAGAAGATTGATGAATAAAATAAAAAATAAAAAAAATTATTTGATGAGGGGAATGATAGAGGAGGGGATGATGGTGGAGGGGGTGACAAAGGAGGGGATGATCACGGGGGTGATCAAAAATTGACGGACGAACAAAAATAGGTCTTTGTCTTTTTCTTCACAAATGGCAGCAGGTAGTCTGTCTCTCTTCTCTCTCCCAAAAACAACTACAAAGGAGAGTGGAGAGATTCAGACCTAAGTGCAGCCATATTTATAAAATATTGGGGATTTGATCCCTGTGATAGGATCTATCACAGGGTTCAAATCTCAGCAACCAATCAAAAATTTTTGGTTGGTTGCTATGTAAAAGGAGGCAGATTATGGCCGGCACACTGCGCATGTGTCGGGCCATATTGGAAAAGAAGATGGGGGGCCACTGAGGGATCACAACTTATTGAGGTACAGGGGGAGATCCGGGGGGTTCGTGGACCAGGGGACAGCATCGGAAAGCTGGGGAAGATGTTTCTAAATATCTGACATGTCAGATGGGATAGAAACAAGGATGGTATTACTGGCACTGGATCTAGGGGGAAGGGGGGGACCAGCTAGACAGGTCGGGGTGGGGGTGACTGGGGGTGGACAGATTAGATCCTTTTCTCCAATCTGATCATGTGTGATCATGATAAGATCAGAGAAATCCACTGGCTGCTGGGCACTTAGCTGCGCGCTTCGGCGCCATTTTACTTTCACTTCAGCAGCGGCACTGGGGGTCACGGGGGAAGGAACCGGGGAGACAGGTCGGGTGTGGAGGGATTTGGGGGGGACCGGGGAGGTATATCGGACCCTTTTCTTCGATCTAATCATGTGTGATCATGATCAGATCGGAGAAATCACCAAGCTCCGGTGTAATTTTGGATACTGGGGAGGGAGAGGGAAGTTGTGTACCGGCACCGGGGCTGTCATATCGGCACCAGAGGTTGAGGGGGGACCGGAGGCAGACATTTCCCTGTCATTCAATGTTTAATCAGGTTGCATGACAGAGAAATCATTTATTATTTATAACTACCGTATATACTCGTGTATAAGCCGACCGTGTATAAGCCGACCCCCTACTTTTGCCCCAAAAATCTGGAAAAACCTATTGACTCGTGTATAAGCCGAGGGTGGACCCCAGCACAGGTTTACAGCCCCCAGCAGTGTGGTATACAGGCCCCCCCCAGTGGTATACAGGCCTCCCCAGTGGTAGTATACAGCAGCCCTAGTGGTAGTATACAGCAGCCCCAATGGTAGTATATAGCATCCCCAGCAGCCCCAGTGGTAGTATACAGCAGCCGCAGTGGTAGTATATAGCAGCCCCAGCAGCCCCAGTGGTAGTATATAGCAGCCCCAGCAGTAGTATACAGCAGCCCCAGTGGTAGTATATAGCAGCCCCAGTGGTAGTATATAGCAGCCCCAGTGGTAGTATATAGCAGCCCCAGCAGCCCCAGTGGTAGTATACAGCAGCCCCAGTGGTAGTATATAGCAGCCCCAGCAGCCCCAGTGGTAGTATACAGCAGTCCCAGTGGTAGTATATAGCAGCCCCAGTGGTAGTATATAGCAGCCCAGTGGTAGTATATAGCAGCCCCAGTGGTAGTATACAGCAGCCCCAGTGGTAGTATACAGCAGCCCCAGTGGTAGTATACAGGAGCCCCAGTGGTATATACAGCAGCCCCGTGGTATACAGGCCATCAGCAGTATATACAGCAGCCCCAGGGGTTATCCAGCACCCCCCAGGGGTTATACAGCGGCCCCCTGGGGGTACCCAGCAGCCCCCAGGGGGTACCCAGCAGCCCCCTGGGGGTACCAACAGCCCCCTGGGGATACCAACAGCCTCCAGGGGGTACCCAGCAGCCCCCTGGGGGTACCAACAGCCCCCAGGGGGTACCCAGCAGCCCCCTGGGGGTACCAACATCCCCCTGGGGGTATCAACAGCCCCCAGGGGGTACCCAGCAGCCCCCTGGGGGTACCAACAGCCCCCTGGGGGTACCAACACGCTCCAGGGGGTACCCAGCAGCCCCCTAGGGGTACCAACAGCCCCCTGGGGGTACCAACAGCCCCCAGGGGGTACCCAGCAGCCCCCTGGGGGTACCAACATCCCCCTGGGGGTACCAACAGCCCCCAGGGGGTACCCAGCAGCCCCCAGGGGGTACCAACATCCCCCTGGGGGTACCAACAGCCCCCAGGGGGTACCCAGCAGCCCCCTGGGGGTACCAACAGCCCCCTGGGGGTACCAACAGCCCCCTGGGGTACCAACAGCCCCCTGGGGGTACCAACAGCCCCCTGGGGGTACCAACAGCCCCCTGGGGGTACCAACAGCCCCCAGAGGGTACCCAGCAGCCCCCTGGGGGTACCAAACAGCCCCCACAAGCTGGCACTGTCCCCCCTTGTAAGTGCCCCCCCCCCCGCTACTTATACATTACCATCCCGGTGTTCTGATCGGCGCCGTTCCTCCATGCTGCGTCTTCATCCTCCCGCGCTGGCTGCATCCGGGTTCTCCAGCGGTCGCGCGGTGACGTCACATCGCTGCGACAGCCGGAGATCACGGATGGAGCCAGCGCGGGAGGATGAAGAAGCACCGAGGAGCGGCGCCGATCAAAACACCGGGATGGTAATGTATAAGCACCGGGGGGGGGGCCCTTACAAGGGGGGACAGTGCCAGCTTTTGGGGGGGCCATATGCACTGCTTCCCCCTGCCGCTGATTGACAGGGGGATGCAGTGCATATTTAATGAGCGGCCCCACGTGACGGGGCCGCTCATACAGCAGCCCCCCCCCCGCCTCCTCCAGCCTCCACAGCCCCACCCACACAGCCCCCACCACACGGGTCTACCGTATAGACCCGTGTATAAGCCGAGGGGGGGACTTTTCAGCCCAAATTTTGGGCTGAAAAACTCGGCTTATACACGAGTATATACGGTATTTAATATGTTGACATGTGATGACCGGTATATACAGGTTTACGATATATACCGGTCATCACAAGGCCGGTAAAGAAAAAAAACAGCCTGATTTCTAACCGTCAGGGTCTCAGCTACCCCCAGTAGCTGAAACCCCCGGAGATTTTCAGCCACTGGGGTACTACAGGGTCTTTTCTGTTCTGACTTACTTTCACGCCAGACCAGAATAAGGAAAAAGGGACTGCTGTATATACATCACATAGGAGACACGGAGACTGTTGTATATTCATCACATAGGAGACACTGTGAGTGATGTATATACATCACATAGGAGATGCTGGGACTGCAGTACATACAGGCAATTATATCAGTCGTGCATATACAGTAATGAGGAGCACTGGGGGCATGTACAACACTGGAAATGGTGGCATGTACAGTACTGAGGAGGTTGGGAGCCTATACAGCACTGAAAATGATGGGGGAATATTCAGTACTGAAGAGCATTGGGGGCATGTACAACACTGGAGATAGGGGCATATATAGCACTGTTGGTGGGGGCACATACATCACTGGGGAGGGCTGAGGCCATATTCAGCAATGGGGAAAGGGGGGCTTTTATATTACTGTGGACTCTGGGGGAATATGTAGCACTGGGGAGGGCTGGAGGCATTTACAGCACTGGGGACATTGGGGGGTTATACATCAATGGGAAGGGATAAGGTCATATTTATCACTGTAGACAGTAAGGGCATATACAGTGGATATGGAAAGTATTCAGACCCCTTTAAATTTTTCACTCTTTATTTCATGGCAGCCATTTGGTAAATTAAAAAAAAATATTTTTTTCTCATTAATGTACACTCTGCATCCCATCTTGACTGAAGAAAAGAATTATTAAGTTATAATTATTAAATTGTTAAAAAAGAAAAAAGAAATATCCAAGGTCATAAATATTCAGACCCTTTGCTCAGGATTGAGTAGGAGCACCTTTTGAGCAAGTACAGCCATGAGTCTTCTTGGGAATGATACAAGTTTTTCACGCCTGGTTGGGGGAACCTCTGCCATTCTTCCTTGCAGATTCTCTCCAGTTCAGTCAGGTTGGATGGTGAACGTTGGTGGACAGCCATTTTCAGGTCCCTCCAGAGATGCTCAATTGGGGTTAGGTCAGTGCTCTGGCTGGGCAGTCAAGAATGGTCACAGAGTTGTTCTGAAGCCACTCCTTTGTTATTTTAGCTGTGTGCTTAGGGTCATTGTCTTGTTGGAAGATGAACCTTCTGCCAAGTCTGAGGTCCAGAGCACTCTGGAAGAGGTTTTCATACAGGATATCTCTGTACTTAGCCGCATTCATGTTTCCTTCAATTGCAACCAGTTGTCCTATCCCTGTAGCTGAACCCCCCCCCCCCCATAGCATGATGCTGCCACCACCATGTTTCACTGTTGGGATTGTATTGGGCAGGTGATGAGCAGTGCCTGGTTTTCTCCAGACGCTTAGAATTATCACCAAAAAGTTCTATCTTCGTCTCATCAGACCAGAGAATCTTATTTCTGATAGTCTACAAGTCCTTCATGTGTTTTTCTTGCAAACTATATGCGGACTTTCATATGTCTTGCACTGAGCAGAAGCTTCCATTGGGCCACTCTGCCATAAAGGCAGACTGGTGGAGGGCTGCAGTGATAGTTAACTTTGTGGAACTTTCTCCCATCTCTCTACTACATCTCTGGATGTAAGCCAAGTGATCTCGGGGTTTCTCTTTGCCTCACCACCAAGGCTTTTTTCCCATGATAGCTCAGTTTCACTAGAGGGCCAGGTCTTGGAAGACTTCTGGTGATCTCAAACTTCTTCCATTTAAGGATTATGGAGGCCCCTGTGCTCTTAGGAACCCCGAGTACTGCAGAAATGCTTTTGTGACCTTGGCCAGATCTATGCCTACCTGCAATTCTGTCTCTGAACTGCATGGGCAGTTCCTTTGACCCCATGATTATCATTTGGTCTGACATGAATTGTGAGCTGTTATAGACAGGTTTTCCAAATCAAGTCCTATCAGTTTAATTAAACACAGCTGGACTCCAATGAAAGAGTAGAATCATCTCAAGGAGTATCACAAAGAAATGGGCAACATGTGAATTAAATATGAGCAAAGGGTCTGAATACTTCTGATCATGTGATATTTCAGTTTTTCATTTTTAATAAATTTGCAAAAATTTCTACATTTCTGTTTTTTTTCAGTCAAGATGGGATGCAGAATGTACATTAATGAGAAAAAAAATACTTGCTTGAATTTACCAAATTACTGCAATGCAACAAAGAGTGAAAAATGTAAAGGGATCTGAATACTTTCCGTACATCACTGGGGGTGCTGGGGTCATATACAGCACTGGGCAGGGCTAGGGTCATGTAAAGCACTAGGGAGTTCTAGGAGCATATACTGCACTGGGAGGGCTGCGGGCATACACAGACCTGGGGAGGCCGGGGGCATATACATCACTGGGGAGACCTTGGCATATAGAGTGCCTTGTGAAAGTATTTGGCCCCCTTGAACTTTTCAACCTTTTGCCACATTTCGGGCTTCAAACATAAATATAAAAATTCTAATTTTTTTGTGAAGAATCAACAACAAGTGGGACACAGTCGTGAAGTGAAATGAAATGTATTGCATATTATAAACTTTTTTAACAAATAAAAAACTGAAAAGTGTGGCGTGCAATATTATTCGGCCCCTTGAATTAATACTTTATAGCGCCACCTTTTGCTGTGAATACAGCTGCAAGTCACTTGGGGTATGTCTCTATCAGCTTTGCATATCGAGAGACTGAAATTCTTGCCCATACTTCCTTGCAAAACAGCTGGAGCTCAGTCAGGTTGGATGGAGAGCGTTTGTGAACAGCAGTTTTCAGCTCTTTCCACAGATTCTCGATTAGATTCAGGTCTGGACATTGACTTGGCCATTCTAACACCTGGATACGTTTATTTTTGAACCATTCCATTGTAGATTTTGCTTTATGTTTGGGATCATTGTCTTGTTGGAAGATAAATCTCAGTCCCAGGCTGAGGTTTTTTGCAGACTCCAACAGGTTTTCTTCCAGAATGGTCCTGCATTTGGCTCCGTCCATCTTCCCATCAATTTTAACCATTTTCCCTGTCCCTGCTGAAGAAAAGCAGGTTCAAACCATGATGTTGCCACCACCATGTTTGACAGTGGGGATGGTGTTTTGAGGGTGATGAGCTGTGTTGCTTGTACACCAAACATATCATTTTGCATTGTGGCCAAAAAGTTCGATTTTGGTTTCATCTGACCAGAGCACCTTAAGGTCCCGTCACACGGCACGACCTGGCCAGCGATGTCGGAAGCGATGTGCGGGTGCCGCTTGGTTCCGACATCGCTGGCCAGCTGTCACACAGCATCGCTGCGGCCGGCGACACCGCAGCGATGCGGGCGGTGACATCGCTCGCTGGGCTTAGCCAGCGAGCGATCCGCAGCAACACTGCGGTATAGGCTGGATCGCCGCCGACATCGCTCTGGCCTTATCGCAGGTTGACAGGTTTACGGTTCTTCCCGTAAACCTGACAACCTGCGACGGCGATAAAACGCGGTCGCGGCGCTCATTTACACAGCGCGACGCCGCTAGCGACATTGCTGATACGTCACTTTTTCGGCGATGTCGCTAGCGGCGTCGCCAGGTGTGAAGGCACCTTTAGTCCACATATTTGATGTGCCTTACACATGGATTGTGGCAAACTTCAAACAAGACTATTTATGGATATCTTTGAGAAATGGCTTTCTTCTTGCCACTCTTCCATAAAGGCCAGATTTGTGCAGTGTACGACTGATTGTTGTCCTATGGACAGACTGTCCCACTCAGCTGTAGATCTCTGCAGTTCATCCAAAGTGATCATGGGCCTTTTGGCTGCATCTCTGATTAGTCTTCTTGTTGTTCGAGATGAAAGTTTAGAGGGACGGCCGGGTCTTGGTAGATTTGCAGTGGTCTGATACTTCTTCCATTTCAATATGATCGCTTGCACAGTGCTCCTTCAGATGTTTAAAACTTGGTAAATCTTTTTGTATCCAAATTGGACTTTAAACTTCACCAAAACAGTATCTCAGACCTGCCTGGTGTGTTCCTTGGTCTTCATGATGCTCTCTGCACTTGAACCAGAACACAGAACCCTGAGACTATCACAGAGCAGGTGCATTTATACAGAGACTTGATTACACACAGGTGGATTCTATTTATCATTACCAGTCTTTTAAGACAACATTGGATCATTCAGAGAACCTCACTGAATTTCTGGAGTGAGTTTGCTGCACTGAAAGTAAAGGGGCCGAATAATATTGCACGCCCCACTTTTCAGTTTTTTATTTGTTAAAAAAGTTTAAAATATGCAATAAATTGCGTTCCACTTCACGATTGTGTCCCACTTGTTGTTGATTCTTCACAAAGAAATTTGAATTTACAGTATATCTTTATGTTTGAAGCATGAAATGTGGCAAAAGGTTGAAAAGTTCAAGGGGGCCAAATACTTTCACAATGCACTGTACATCACTGCGTAGCTGGGAGCATATACATCAGTGAAGAAGGTGGGGCATATACAACACTTGGGGGGCTGTAGGCATATACAGCACTGTGTAGAGCTGAGGGCATATACAGCACTGGGGAGGCTAGGGGCATATTCATCATTGGGAAGGGCTGGGGGCATATGCAGCACTGGGGAGGGCTGCAAGCATATACAGTCAGATGGAAACGTTTGGGCACCCCTCTTAATCTTACTCTTTTTTTTTTTGTTTAAAATTGTTTTTTTGCAACAGCTAATTCAGTGTGATATATGTAATAACTGATGGACACAGTAATATTTCAAGTTTGCGTATATTTTTTGCAAAAAACGTACAGACCAATAGCCTTGTTTTTTTATACTTTTTGATAGCACTTGCTACAAACTGGAAAAAATACTTATTATAAACAGAGAGCTTTTTGTGTGATTCCTGTGCGGATGTTTTGCACTGATTTTTTTGCAGATTTTCTGGTGGTGGATGAATGTGGTTACTAATCGCATTCATCAGTGTGGACTACTCATTATTGTTTGGTGAATGTATTTCTCCTGTTCGCAGGAAAGGGAAGTGACCCACCCTTCCCCTATGAGTAGTTCACACACAAGCTGTTTCCCAGGTAAAAAGCCCACAGAGTGGAGTCCTGCCTGGAGCCTGGATGGAGGTATGTTCACACACTCAGGTTTTAAATGCACACATCAGCTAGGGACTGCCTCGGTCAGGGCAACCGTGACGAGGTGAGGCAGCTTGCGTATATTTTTTGCAAAAAACGTACAGACCATTAGCCCTGTTTTTTTATACTTTTTTGATAGCACTTGCTACAAACTGGAAAAAATACTTATTATAAACAGAGAGCTTTTTGTGTGATTCCTGTGCGGATTTTTTGCACTGATTTTTTTTGCACAGAATAATCTCTGTTTCGGTACCTTTTTACTGATGTCCGGTAACAGGCATGGTTCAGGAGGGTAACCAGGTTTCAGTGCAGCTTGGTACATTCACCGTGAAGAGTTGTGAGGCCTCCTCTATTAGTGTGTGCGGTGATTTGGATAAGTTCTGCCTGTATCTGAACCTGCCGCTTTGTCTCCCTCTCAGGGTGCTACTCCACAACCGACAATAAGGACGTTGCTGTGGGGATCCCTATTTTCCTCTTGGGTCTCTGGTCCTATGCTTGGTCAGGTTTGGTTTCTCACTTGGTGCAACTTCAGGGGAACTAGATCCTCTTGGTTGGTCCGGGCTTTCTCTGCTACACTTTAGATGAATAGCAACTTCGGACTCCATTATCCGGGTGGGCTAAAGGGATTCCAGGTATGTTTCCTTCTTCTTTCTTCCTACTTCTTCCACTGGCCTCTGTCCCTCTCCCTAGGGCGTTGCACAGCTGGGTCAGGTTTCCTGGTTCTGGGCCTGGCTTGGTCCCAGCAACCAGCTCCTTCACTAACTGTTCTCTTCTCTGCCGATTGCAGACTGATTGACTCCTCCCCTTAGGCCTGGATCTTTATAGGGGATCTGGCTTAAGGACAGCCAGTTGGGCTCCCCCTCCAGGTTTGGGGTGGAAGGTGTTGTGTGCTGTGTGTGCCAAGGTGTGCATCCCTCCCTGCACTTGTGGGTCCTGTGGCAATCCCCCGCAGGGGTGCCACACTATCACACGACTTCACTAGTCTACCTTCTCACTTTTTTTTTTTTTCAATCTGGTCCCATGTTTTCCACACACCCTGTGCAATCTGTAGCACTTTATATCTGAACAGATTCAGACATTGGCTGGGGAGTGGTCCACGCTACTTTTAATGAACACCCTTATGTTTAAAATGATGGTTAGACCATGCCATACAAGCGTTTTTTTTTAATTATTGTGTTCATCATTATATTTAGAATTTCTATTTATAGCAAAAGACATTCTGGAAAGAATATATGGGCATATGTGGCACTGTGGGCATGACTACAAGCTGGAGAAAAGCCGGCATCTTTGCCAGCGCTATATAAAGCTGCACATGCTAGGCATTGTTCCCCTCAGAATTGAGCTTCTCTGACACCGGGTGTATGCGTTAAATATGGGTGTATGCGTAAGCTAGGGAGATAGTGAGCTTGATCAGCTACTTATTATAGGGCAAGCATAGTTAAGTGTGGAGTTAGTTCATGGTTTGAGCTACTGTTTTTTGACAGCTAGAGTTTGACTAGTGACTGTTCAGGATGTGTAGGTCTTATTAAATAACTAGGATCCATCTACTGTGTGTTTAATGGCAACTACAATCATTTTCAGCTAGGAAGAGAGTGAGATTCTAGGAACTGGACAGGCACACAGAATCAGCTTTAGCATCGATCGGTGGCTAAAAATGGACTGATTCCTGCAGTATGAGTCCATAGGAGGACGCTTAACATAGACCTCGGCAAACGGGGTCATACAAGAACGGCCATGAGGTGAGGAATATAGTCTTTGCATTCTGGTCGTTTGGTCAAATTATTTGAAGATTTACTGCCTGTGGGTGGAAGAAACATGAGCTGATGGGAACTTAATGACTCTTATATGTGGAAACAATATGCTAGGCTGGGTAGAAGAGTTTGGGTTTAAAACATCAGCAGTACCAAAGGTTAAGGTGAAGTCCCTGGAATAAGTGTGCCCTAAGATAAATTGTAATGTAAAGAATTTGCTTAAGTTAAATGCCAGCCGTTCCCTGCATGAAGTTGTCCTAAAAAAGTTTGAATAATGTTCAGTAAAACACTGTTGAATAAAAGCTCTGAGTCTTTGTCATCAAGTCCCTCGCGACCCAGTCATGGCTTGTCAGCTGTAACAGGGACAAGTGGCCTATCAAAGGGTTTGACCTACACAACAAATGTCCACCCACCCAGCCAGAACCACCACCACAATCCCCCTTGCTCTATGACGAGGACTGAGGCACCAACAACTGAAGGGAACCCATTGCTTGTACCTTCCCAAGCCACCCTCACACACAACTGCAGTTGCACAATCAGGAAAGATATTATAGCAATTCTATTCTGCATTGCCTCAGTAGCTTTTGATGTACGGTACTTAAGGATAAGGGGGTAAAGTGAAAGATAAGTATAATAGAATGTGTAGCAAATTGCTTAACAGCATAAAACAATGCTTCAAAATATAAATTTCTGGTCATGAAATATCACTACAAACAGACAAAAGGGGTTAACAAGATGCATTGCAGGTGGCTCCCTTTGGGATCTGAATTGTTAAGGTTAAAGAGGCATATTCTGGCTGACTCTGGGAATGATGTCATACAGTGGAATGTGTTAGAATCTGTTATTTTACCATGGATCTCCATCTTTGAAGAGGCCAGAAGCTCTCAGCGTCCTTCTCAAGTGCAGCCAACCAAGAACTGTGCTTTTTTACACCTCATTTGGTTGAAATAAACCATTTCTGCAGCATCATGGGACTTGAAGGAATTTCTGAATATTTTTCCCTTAATTATAATTTTTTTTAATTTATATTATCACCTGCTGCTTTGCTCTTCAGCCGCAGACACAGGGTTAGACAAATGCTTCTGCTATGGCCATTACTCCTTTCATACCATTGTCTGTCACCTACTAAGGTTCAGGCAATCCCCAGTGCTGAGGTTCTCAGCCGAGTCCTCAGGGAGCCCAAAGCCAGTCTGAATTTTAAGTGAAATTATACACCTCCCTGGGTATATCCTGTGAGCAGAAACAAAGCCCTCTCCATGGTCGTCAGTCATAAAGCTTTGTTTGAAAAAATTAAATAGCCTGGAACACCCTCTTTTGGTGAAATGTTTCAAGTTAAATATAGGAAATTCTGTGGGAATGTTACCATTTATTTATTTGGACATTTTGTGATGTCAGTACTAGAAGTTGTCTTAAGAGGTCTTATTTATTTTATTTGTGACATCAACAATTTGCATCCAGCATAGTTTAATATTTTGCTTGTTACCACAATCAATCACTTATTATTACTATAATTTGTTATTCACAAACTTTATCATTAAAAATATAAAGTTATAAAGAAATCATACAGGACATATTAACACAGACAAAGATCTCTATACGTATGTTCAAATATCTGCTGAACACTAAAATAAGGCAGTGGGATGTAATTAATTTACATGCATTTTAAGATTAAAAATTTAGATGCTAAGAAAATGTCAAGAAACATGTGTTTCCAGGAAAGCTGTGTAACACTATTTAGACACTAAGGGCCCCTTTACACGCGGCTACATTTCTAGGGTGGCTACAGGTAACTTACTGGTTGCAGTGAAATCATGGAGAGATTATTCCATTGTACACAGCAACAAGATAGAACCATGTATCCATGATTTCACTGCAACCAGTAAGTTACCTGGTGACAAGCTACAAATGTAGCCGTGTGTAAAGGTACCCTTAGGCTGCCTTCACATTTGCAGATGCCTCCGCAGCGTTCTGCGGAGGCATCTGCAAGCATCTGCATGCAGACCGCAGCCCCTATCTTTATAATGGAGCGCATGGTGTCTGCAGATGCTTGCAGACCGCCGTGCGCTCCCATTGCCCGCCATGAGTGATCTGTGTGCAGGCGGATCCTGTGGGGAGCATTCCATCTTGCTGCATCCCATCCCCTGGAGGCCCAAGCAGCGCCGGTGGACATCACCGGAACTCTCACAGGTGGCGTCACGAAACAATTAACCCCTTAACTGTTCAGCCAACTCTTTATTTGAATCTGGACCACCGGGCCCCACTACCGGCAGGCGCGGTTTCCGTGACAAGGAGGAAGAAGAAACGCCTGTTCCTCGGAGTCCCGGCCACGGTGAGTCAAATGCACCCCCACAGCCCTCCATATAGTATAATGCACCCCCATCAGTGCTCCATAGTGCTCCATAATACTGCCTCACAGCCCTCGATATAGTATAATGCAGACTCACAGCCTTCCATATAGCATAGTGCAGCCTCACAACTCACCATACAGTATAATGCACCCTCCCTTCTCCCCCATAATCCTTTACCAGCATGTACTCATTAAAAAATAAATCTGTACTTACCTCTCCTGGTTCTGCCGCAGCTCCGTTCTTTTTGTCAAAACTTAGACACAAGAGGAACACATGTGGAACACATGAAGCAGGAAGTGCCACCTACTCCTATTGTGAAGGAAGCAGCACCAGCCTGCTAAGTGCTTTCCACCGTGGAATGCAGGCAGTCTCCACTGTGGTAAGAGAAAGTGAGGGGCAGTGCGGAGGAGAGGGCAGCAGCAGTAGGAGGCTCCTTGACCCACTGTACTGCCACGCAGTTAAGTGGGAGTTGGGATTTGGGATTAGGTCAGCAATGTCTGATCAGTAGGAGTTCGACACCTAGCACCCCTTACAGTCAGCTGTTCTAGGAGTCAACTGGAGCTGCTCTGTCTACTATTTAGTAGCCATGGCCATCTACAGCACATTTGCCCCCCTATTCAAATCCGTATGCATCTGCACCCACTACAGTAGACAGAGCAATTGTATAAGGTCCCTTTCACATCAGCATTTCTGTCCGGATCCAGCAGATCCTGACAGAAAACCGTATCTGCCTCATTTGCCGTCTAACGGCCCACTTGCATTACACTCACGGCATTCTCTATGGGGCTTGAGGCAAGTGCGGTATTGCCATGATCCTGCACTTGCGGCAGTTGTGGCTGAGAAAAAAAACGGTCAGCTGCGGGGTTTTTTCGCGGCTCAACTGCCGCAAGTGCTGGATTGCGGCAATGCCGCACTTGCTGCACTTGCTGCAAGCCCCATATAAAATGCATGGGGCTTGCCGCAAGGGCACTGGAAGTCTGGCCGTTAGGCGGCAAATGCGGCAGTGTGGTTTTCTGTCCAGATCTGCTGGATCCAGACAGAAACATTGATGTGGAAGGGGTCCAACAGAATAGTTCCAGTTTCTGTCAGCAATGAGAAGAGCTGATCGTTAAGGATACAAGGTGTCTCACTCTCACCAATCAAACATTCAAGTTAAGAATACAAAAGAGGAGCAAGATCCATGTTCAGAAGAGCTGACAATCTGAGGAAATAATAATGCTAAAAACTGTCTTTACTGCTTCACTAGATACATACAAAGGTGTATAATGAAGTTCTCACTGTACAGGGAGGTTCCTTATTCATGACAGGGTGTAGCATAGTATTATTTTAAAAAAGAGCTGTTTTTTGAGCCGAGAGAGCCAGTGGTGTAATGACCATGGTCGCAGGGGTCGTGACTCAGATGGTGCCCGGACCTTTAGGGGGCCCGCGCCTCCATCTGCCCTTGCAACCTTGATCACAGCTCCTGCTTCACATGGATGTGCGTCCCTGAGGACACACATCCATGTGATAGTGTGGCAGCACAGGCTGCGAGTGTCAGGGAGAGGAGAAGAGGGGAGGGAAGCCTCCTACTTCCTGCTGCTGCTCCTGCCCTCCCTCCCTGACCTGCCACCTTCCTGCCTGAGTTCCACTGTGCTGCTGCCTCCTCCACTTCCTGCTTGAGTGCACAGTGGAACGCAGGCTGGCGACACCTCTTCTCCTTCTCCTGAGGCTTGAATCCTCAGTTCTACAATAGGAGATGCCGGAGCAGCGAGGGAAAAGGAGAGGTAAGTACAGTTTGTTTTTTAAATAAGTAAGTGCAGTATGGCCAGATGAGTATGGGGTGGGGGTCATATGTAAGGCTGCATATATTACACTACACTATATGGGAGCTATAAGGCTGCATATAATACTGCCCTATAGGAGCTATAAGGCTGCACTTCATACTGCACTATATGGGAGATATACAGCTGCACGTAATACTGCCTAAATGGAGATATAAGGCTGCACATAATACTGCACTATATGGAGATATAAGGCTGCACGTAATACTTATCTATATGGGAGATATAAGGCTGCACATAATACTGCACTATATGGGAGATATAAGGCTGCACATAATACTGCACTATGTGGGAGATATAAGGCTGCACATAATACTGCACTATATGGGAGATATAAGGCTGCACATAATACTGCACTATATGGGAGATATAAAGCTGCACATAATACTGCACTATATGGGAGATATAAGTGTGGCGCCCTGCCAAATCAGGTAACCACATATCTCTCTGCTGCACAGTTGGGTTTCCACAGTAGGTAGTACTACAAACAACACCTTTCACCCCAGCACAGTAGGGGAGCTCAACCTGCTGCACTTAGGCAGGATCCACTATAAATACTGCTGCTGGGGGTGGAGTTAGTCAGAGTGTGGCAGACGCTAGAAGAGCTGCAGGAAAGGTCTGGTGCTGGTGCCACGAATAGGCCCAGGCCAGAGACGCAGACTAGCAGATCCCACCAGACTAAGTGGAATTGAAGGCAGGGAGCCTGGAGGAAGAAACAGAGAAACAGCGGAAAGGGAGCAGGCAGCTCAGACAGCGAGTTCACCCTAAAAGAGGAGCCGGATATTGGGGATCCGTCACAGTGGAGAACTCCAAGTCCCACTGGAAACATCTTGGCACCGAGGAAGCTTCAGCTACCCGGTCTCCTGAGAGAGTCGCAGAGAGGGAGCCAGGACTAGCAGGGCACTGCAGTTCCAGAGAAAGCGTCGTCCCGGAGACCGCACAGGAGAGGGAAAGAGATACAGAAGAAGAGAGTGGAGGCAAGTCATAATTTAATGGACTGGGCTTCAATACACACACACAGAGGAGGAGGCCTTATACCCACTTGCTGTGGGAGCCCCCTGTGCAGCTCAGCTACCCATCGGTGCTCTGGACAATTTGCCTGCAAAACACCAGTAAAAGGTAAAGAGACTTTGGCTGCGTTTGTGCATTCTTTCCTATCACCCACCGTGTCTCCCTATAGACTTTACCTATAACGGCTCTGCTGCATCCTGCCCATCCTCACCACTCTGCCCTGGAGGTCCCAGTCCTGCCTGTGGGGACTATCCCATCATAGCCGCCATCCCACCGACCTCCGGAGGACTGTAGTGGCGCTGGTGATCCCTCACCAGACACAGCAGATGGCGTCATGAAGACAACCTTGAAAATAAAGCCCTGTAAATAATCCCCTTTTCACTGTCCCCCAGGGCTACAGCCTCGGGCAGCCACCCGTGACATCCCAGACTGTAACCGAGCCCAAGCCCTGAGTACCCTGCCCTGGGCGAGTCATAAGGCTGCACTGTACACTATATGGCGAGGCTATGAGGCTGCATTACACTATATGGAGAGGATATGAGGCTGCATTATGCTATAAGGAGTGCTATGAGGCTGTATTATGATATATGGAGGGATGTGAGGCAGCATTATATTATATGGAGGATAATGGAGGTTCATTATAATAATTGAATGACTATAGTGGCTACCTTATGAATGGAGGACTATGGGATGCATTATAATACTTAGAGGACTATGGGAATACATTGTAATATATGGAGGCATATGGGGATGCATTACAACAATTAGACAACTATGATGAATGGAGGAGGCGGACCATATAAACCAGGATGGGGGACATATATACCATGATGAGGACCATATTCCAGGAGGAGAACCATATATAGCAGTATGAGGGACATTAATACCTAATGAAAGGGGAGAGGGGTCAATTTGGAAGTCTTTAAAGGATTTAGAATGTTACATGAGGCCCATATATTTCATCAACATGCAAGGGGGGGTGCGGCCAGGTCTAAGTTTCGCACCGGGGCCCACCAGACTTTAGTTACGCCACTAGAGCCAGCTCTTTTCGGTGAGCTGAGCCGAATGAGCAGGCTCATCAAAAAGAGCCGGACTGCCCATCACTATTATTAGCACTTAGGCACGCTAACTAGGTGAAGAAGAGGGGAATTGGCCCCGATGTCACTGTGTGGGGTGGACAACACTTTGCCAACCGTAAGAGGGCACAGCAGTCAAGGGCAGCAGCGAATACAGCTGTGGTGCCCCACAAAATCAAGAGTTGTTTGCTTATTATATATTTTTGTAATTGTGTATAATGATATGATAAAGAAGTATTGTAATATTTTATTAATATTTTATTAAAGGAACCTGTCATGTTGTCAACCCCAATGTTGTTTAGACCATGCACTGTGCATCACCAACCTAGTTTTAAAAAAAAAAAAAAATTCATGTATTTATCATAAAAAAGCACAAGCAATCATTGAGGTGGATACTTCAGCTGGAAACAGTCCCATGAATCCATATGTAGTCATGCAGCATTTTAAAAGTAGTCACGCCCACCTGAATTGTAATATATTAACATCACTTACAGATCGACAGAAATTCACTAATGCTGAAGAACCTGCAGCGAGGTCACAACTATGTGATCATAAGGGGAAGGTAAGCTTACACCTCCATCACATCAGGTCTGTTTAGCTCCGTACTCAGACACTCTGGGGTATCAGTCTGTTCAGTAGTCACGGTGGCAATCCCAGAATCCGTGGCCCTGAATGAGCATGAAAAGGGGATATTCACAGGGGACATAAAGTCTTTTGTGACATCATCCATGGTTTCTGACCAGAATGACCAATGCTGCTTGTAGTGACCCCGGGAAATAAGTGTTGTTGTAGCTAGGTGTAACACTCTCCACGGAAGGAGGAGGTCCCTAGGGTTAGGTCTGAAAGTTAATGTGGATGATGGTGATAGTTGTTGGTGCAGGGAGGCGCAGAAGGAGTGGACAGACACAGAGGTTGCAGTTCTTACTAGTCTTTTTACTTGTCATTGGTGCAGTGACAACTCAGCTGGGTACTGTGCTCTCCAAGTGTGCAGGTTGGCCAGCCCTCAGATAGTTCAGGCCCACTCCACTGAGACACTGTTCATAAGCCTTTCTGTGCTGCTCGTTCCTTTCTGCACTTTTCTTCTATCTCCCTTATCCTGCTCTTTTGTGCTACAAGTCCCAAGACAGGTGACTGTAGGCCCTGTTTAGTGATGGCCGGCATGTCCTCTTGACCCTCTGTAGTCACTCTTCCAGGGAAACTCCACGGTAGGTGGCCACTGCACCTGCAATCCAGTGGCCTCTGGTTTCTAGGCTTGATCATAACGTTTTACACCAGAATGGGGCTATTCCCCTCATGCAGCTAGTTCCTCTACCACAACCTGGAAGTCGGCTGTCGATTCGGGGTCCTCTAAACTGAGGTTTCCTCGGCCGACCTACCCACTGGTCCTGTGAGGCCCCAGCTTCAGTGACCCCTAGAACTCCATCTTTCTACTCCTGCTTCCTCTCCTAACTTTTCACTCACTAACTCCTCCCACCCTCCTAAATCTACTCCTTCCTCCAACCAGTAAACGGGGTCTGCTCTATAGAGGGTTTTCTAACATCTTGCAACTCCCTGGTCTGGAGTTAGGATAGGTGTTAGGTGTGTGGTTGGGTGTTTCAGCTTTGTGTCCCCATCTTACCTGAGAGCAATGGCACCACACCTGTGGAGTAGGTGCAGTACCACTGTGGCAACCAAGACGCAGGGGCGCCACACAGTCACATGGTCGTGACATTACCACATGTCCTGGAGTGATGTCAGTCAATTACAATACCAGGTACATGACGAAATTCAAAAATATCATGATTGAACTTGAGTGACAGGAGGCAATGACTGAAGCCAGGTGTGTGCAGTCACCTCAGCATATAAAGGCTTTTTTTATGATAAATACATGGAATTTTGCTTTCAGAAAACCATGTTAGTAGTGCACATTGCATCATTTAAAACACATTGGGGTGATTTAATATTACAAAACCAGATTATAGGTTCCCTTTAATGAAGGCTGTATCTGTCGGTATCCCTCTAAAATATAATGTACCGTATATACTCGTGTATAAGCCGAGTTTTTCGGCCCACAATTTGGGCTGAAAAGTCTCCCCCTCGGCTTATACACGGGTCTATACGGTACACATGGTGTGGTGGCTGTGGTGGGGGCTGTGGAGGCTGGAGGAGGCGGGGGGAGGCTGCTGTATGAGCGGCCCCGTCACGTGGGGCCGCTCATTAAATATGCACTGCTTCCCCCTGTCAATCAGCGGCAGGGGGAAGCAGTGCATATAAGCCCCCAAATGCTGGCACTCACCCCCCCTTGAAGGCCCCCCCCCCCCGCTGCTTATATTACCATCCCGGTCTTCTGATCAGCGCCGGTCCTCGGTGTTCCGTCCTCGCTGCTCCGTCCTGCTACATCCGGGATCTCCGGCCGTCGCAGGCATATGACGTCATCGCGCGACGGCCGGAGATCCCGGATGTAGCAGGACGGGAGCAGTGAGGACAGAGCACCGAGGAGCGGCGCTGATCAGAAGACCGGGATGGTAAGAGAAGCAGCGTGCGGGGGGCCCTTGCAAAGGGGGGCGAGTGCCAGCATTTGGGGGCTGCTGGGTACCCCCAGGGGGCTGCTGGGTACCCCCTGGGGGCTGCTGGATACCCCCTGGGGGCTGCTGGGTACCCCCAGGGGGCTGCTGGGTACCCCCTGGGGGCTGCTGGGTACCCCCAGGGGGCTGCTGTATATACCCCTGGGGGCCTGCTGAATACCCCTGGGGGCCTGCTGTATACCACTGGGCCTGC
The DNA here is from genome assembly GCA_033576535.1 of Allobates femoralis. Lineage (NCBI taxonomy): Eukaryota > Metazoa > Chordata > Amphibia > Anura > Aromobatidae > Allobates > Allobates femoralis. Next base: position 93,877,440 of record JARQOC010000008.1, read on the forward strand.
TGTATACCACTGGGGCTGCTGTATACTACTGCTGGGGCTGCTATATACTACCACTGGGGCTGCTGTATACTACCACTGGGGCTGCTATATACTACCACTGGGGCTGCTGGGGCTGCTGTATACTACCACTGGGGCTGCTGTATACTACCACTGGGGCTGCTGTATACTACCACTGGGGCTACTGTATACTACCACTGGGGCTGCTATATACTACCACTGGGGCTGCTGTATACTACCACTGGGGCTGCTGTATACTACCACTGGGGAGGCCTGTATACCACTGGGGGCCTGTATACCACACTGCTGGGGGCTGTATACCTGTGCTGGGGTCCACCCTCGGCTTATACACGAGTCAATAGGTTTTTCCAGATTTTTGGGGCAAAAGTAGGGGGGTCGGCTTATACACGGGTATATACGGTATATATCTAAGAAACAGTTGAACTAATTTTCAGTGAATGACATTTACTTTTTATTCTAATGTGCTTAAGATGTCTTTATCAATTAAATGAACCTGAGACTAATAGATTCAAATAGTTTTATTGAGGCAGAACATTTATTACAACTTCCTTGACTGTATCACGCCAGATAATGTATACAGAATTGAATCTCAGCCATGCATTATTTTAATTTTAATGTGAAACTTATGTTCATCTAGCAGGTTTCTGAAACTGTCACTTAGAATCACGTTGAACCTGTGATGATATCTTTATTTCAGTTTCCCCATACGACGGTAGATGGTGCTCAAGAAATGCATTAACCCTTTTGTATCTTCCTAAGGAACTTAAATAGGTTACAATGCTTTTCCATAAAACAGGGAATTGGTTAAATCCTCTTTGTGTTTTTACTTACTTTTAGAGATGAGAGAATAGATTTGAGGCAACTCCAGACACGTTTCATGAAAACTGAATCAAGTACAGAGAGATCACATAATGTCAAGGACAGTGGCATGGACAACCCTAAGATGCTGTGCAGCTAACACATCACATGGTATAAGTACAGCAAGTCAGCAGGGACTATGATAACCATTACAAAAGCTGAGGCAAGGAAGCAGCAGACACTTTAGGGATTTAAAGTCAAGAGAAAATATATGGCACCCTGGTTGGGGCACCACAGAAACTCTTAGGATACAAATGGAGGAGTACACAGCAAGTAGCCCCACTTACTAACACAACTTACAACACCTCTTTCACCCCAGGCCTCTAGGGGGAGCTCCACTGGTTACCTTAAGCCAGTTCCCCCTATAAATAGGGGCAGCACAGTGGCTCAAGTGGTTAGCACTGTAGCCTTTGCAGCGCTGGGGTCCTGAGGTCCTGGGTTCAATTCCCACCAAGGACACTAAGGACAATGTGGAGCCTCTCGGGACGGGGCACTCGGTGCCGGACCGGGGTGCTGCTGGGGAGTGTCACGGCGGTCCTGGTCCGGACCGTGTCCCGGGCCCGCACAATAAAATGGGGGGTTATTTACAGGGGATTTGTCACTCGTGACACCACCCACTATATGCGGCCAGTAATGGGGCCGCCGCTGCTGCAGAACCTCCGGGGATGATGGCTTAGCAGCTTGGATGGAATAGTTCCTGTGGGCAGAACTGGGTTCCCCGGGGCAGTGGTAGAGGTAGTTAAAGTCTGTGAGGATGTTATTGATGCTGCAGGAGAGTAGGAGTAGCAATAGAGATGATAAGAGTAGAGGCAATGGCAGTCTATGAGGGCAAGTGGGGCTTCAGCATAAGGATGACACACAGACTCACAGTTTCTGTTGTTCTTCAAGTCTTTACTGGCAGATGGTATTACACAGTATTGTCCACAGAGTCTGTACCAGGTTGCTCTCACCCTGACCGGGTCCTTGGCTTCCTACTTAAATGCTGTGTGTGGCCCTGCTGCTGCTTGTAGCTATGCTGCTGGCCCTGTCTCTGCTCACGGGTACCAATATGCTGGGCAACTTGAGTCCTCTGTGTCACTGACCCCTCCGTGTTGCTTTGCTATGGTACAGTGAAGATGGTGGACCTTCACTATGCCGGTGTTTACTGTCCTGTCTGTCTCAGGCACAGCCTCGGATCCGGTATCCGTCTTGAGCGCCTCCCCGGGGTCAAGCTTTTGGGGTAACTCTTTATCTCTTTATGTTCCTCTGTTAATCTGTCTCCTTTCCTCAGACCTCTCAGGACCTCCACTGACACTTGGCTCTGCTCCTGCTCCAGACTAGACTAAACTGCAGACTGACTAACTGTCACTCTTGTTTTGTGGTAAACAACTTTAGCTCCTCCCACTAGTGCAGTTGCCAGCTAAGCTCCTCCCACTTTCTAGTGTAGTGTTGTGTGGGGATTAAACCTGTGTTGTTTCTGTGGCATATTAACCCTTGGGGTGCCACAACAACATCTGCAAGGAGTTTGTATGTTCTCCCCGTGTTTGCGTGGGTTTCCTCCGGGCACTCCGGTTTCCTCCCACATTGTAAAGACATACTGATAGGATGTTTTAGATTGTGAGCTCCAAGAGAGACAGCATTACTGATGTATGTAAAGTGCTATGGAATTAATACGGGTCCTGGAGGGAGAAACTGTGGAGTGTGCAGTCACCTTAGAACTGTGAACAGCTAGGAGAGCTGACCTGGTACTGGAGCCACACTAGGCCCATACCAGCACACCCGGAAAGTAGGAGACCCTCGTAATAAGGGTCATAGGAACAGGAGGCAAATACCTTACAGGGACAAAGGAGTTACTCTAACTCACCCTAACAATCCGGTCACTGGATCCGAGCTGCAGGAGCCATAGTGCAGGCTGCAGAGAAACCAGCACCTCAACAAGGGGGTTTAGCTCCCTGGACACCTGAAGCACCACCAAATGAGAGCCCGGAGCCGAACGCTCAGACAAGAATCCTTTATAGGGCCCTCAGTGCAGCAAACTCAGGTGTAACAAGTCACACCAGAACGTGCAACCCCGGTTTGGTAGGATTCAATGTCCACCAGACCCAGTTAGAACTATGTACATCAGGAAGCCTATACCACTGCTTGCTGTGGAACCTCCAGGAGTATCTACTTCAGCACCCGGTTGAGTGTACCTGTTGACACCAGTAAAGGTACAGAAAAGACTTTATGTGTCCGTGCATTCTTCCTGGATCACAACTTAAAACGACCGAGCTGCCGTATTCCATCCAGTACAGCTCCTGGCCCCGGGGATTACTGCTCATCCTGTGGGGAGCATCCCATCTAGCTGCCGCACATCCCCCGGAGGCCTAAGCAGCGCCGGTGCCATCACCGGACACCCACAGATGGCGTCACGACAACTAAGACTTTATCCCAATCGTTTAATCCCTTGTTATTTTACCACCGGGCCCCACAGCCTCAGACGCGGAACCGTGACAAGTGAAGCATCGCCTGAGACCCGAGAACCCGGCAACGGTGAGTCAAAATCTGGCGTCACGAACAGGATGCGAACAGATCCGTTTCCCAATGGGTATTGTGTGCTATTTAATGACTGTGTATATTGAACTGTAAAATTTGAACTGCCATTGCTGCGCAGAGAGTGGGAAAAGAAGGGGTGTTACTGCGCAAATGGCGCAAAGATAGGCCCGCCCCATACTCTGCCGAGTTCCGCCAAATGCAGCAAGAACCAGAAACTCCCGTGGTGCCTGACTCCTCACCGCTAGGCCGACAACTTCCGCTGAAATCGAAAGGGCTGGCCGCGCTTAACTAAGGGGGAGCGAGGATGAGTGATTCAGATTCCAGTGACGTGGTATCCCCGCAAGTAAACCCACCGGTTGTTCCCCCGGTGTTCCAGAACATACCCCCGGTAGGTCAGCCACCCGTCGGCGTCATGCCGCAGCAGCCCGCTCCGATAATGCAAATATCTCTGCCATACGTCGCGAATGCGGCCTGGTAAACCCGATACCCTGGATATGTTCCGGAGGAAGATATGCCAAGTGCTGGATATTTACGCCATGATGGTAAGCAGAGAGCTTCAGTAATAATGGGACAGTTAACAGATGCAGCAGAGCTGGAGACCCGAAACTGGTCTATAGAAGCTCAAGAGTCTGTCGAGCAGATATTTGCTAAATTAAACCGGGTTTTTAAACATCACACTGAAGCAGAATTAAGACTGTTGTTTTACCATTGCAAACAAGGGGCACAGAAGAGTGTCCTGGATTATGCACTGCGTTTACAGGAGGCACTGAGACTGTTAAAACAAGCCGATCCCGCTGGTGTTAGAGATGAAGACAAAGCGTTAATTGAACAGTTTGTTGCAGGACTCAGACTACCTGATGATAAGAAACAGGCACGCTGGTGGGCCCTGCAAAACCCTGATGCAGAGTTCGCTATGTTAAGAGACTTAACAGTGCGGGGACAGCAGTTCCCTACAGTGCCCGATCTAACCTCACAGCCGCAGTATGCTAACACCCCTTCCGTGCCGGCAGCAGCATCTCCACTCCCCACGGTTCAGGCCATCGCATAGACTATAACACCCAACCAGTTTGATAAACTCTGCGCCGATGTGCAGCAGCTAATTAAAGATATGGCGAGGCTCCGAGGTGAAAGAAGACCCAAGACAGAAGCAAGGCCATCAGACTGGATCGGGCTCGCTGACAGCCCCGACGACATCCCATGGATGAGGAAGAGGACACTGCCGCCGCGAGGAAAACCTACAGATCGCTACAGCCCTGATGGACATCGCATCTGCCAAAAGAGCGAGAAAGAAGGACGTACCTACCGTTCCAGTCCTTTAAACGAGCAACCCCTGAGCGAGAAGGGCCAACCCCAGGAGTAGACTGTCCAGTCCCAACCAACTTGGAGTACAAGTACGTGGGAGACCGTCCGTACTTGTCAATCATCACCGTTACCACAGCATTGATAGACACTGGATCCCAGGTGACAACCATCCCGAGTATCCTTTACAAACGGTTCTGGCCAGATGTTAAGCTGGAACCCCCAAACCCTGATTTGAACATTTAGGCAACTAATGGTTTGCTAGTTACAATAGAGGGACAATGGGAAGCTACAGTAAAGGTGGGGAGGGTGCAGCTGAAGAACCAGGGTATCATAGTGGTTCAGGACAACCATAAGAGCGGGATCCACACGTAATACTGAGTACTAATGTAATGGTTAAATGCCTAAATGAAGTGTTGTTTTAACTCCAACAGAGTGCTGATGCTGGTAAACCAAGAGAAAGGAGAGCTATCCAAAGAGAGATCCGAGCTCTGGTGTATCAACAGGAGGTAAAAATGTCAAATGGTGAAATTGGCAGTGTACGGGTAACAGAATCCCTTTCCAATTGTGGTACCACCCAGAAGTGAAATGATGATCTGGTGTCGGGCACCAATAGGCCTCAGAGGGCAGGACTACCAAGCTGTAGTAGAACCTGTAATGTCTGATAGCAGTCCAACACTCTTGACAGCCAGAGGGTTGGTTGATGTAAGAAAAGGCAGGGTCCCCGTATGCATATTGAATTATGGTGATGACGAAGTCAGACTGCCAAGATATTCTACTGTTGCCAAATTATACCAGGTTGAAAACAATGCTATACATGATGTAAAATCTTTCTCACAAACAGTAACTGACGAACCCCCTCACTCCAAAGATCAGTTAGAGAAATGGTGTCAGGAGCTCAGCGTAGGAACTGACAACACACCTTCTCATCAGAAAAATGGAGTTTACCGGGTAGTTCGGGAGTACGAAAAAGTGTTCAGCAAACACCCACTTGATTTTAGGGTGATTAAAGCGGTACAACACCATATCCCCACAGGCGACCATGCACCCATCAAAGAGAGGTACAGGCCTATACCGCCCACTCACTACCAAAAAGCAAAAGAAATGCTTCAGGACATGAAAAACGCAGGGGTCTTTAGGGATAGATGTAGTCCCTGGGCAGCACCACTGGTCCTGGTTAAAAGAAAGATGGTAGTATGAGGATGTGCGTAGACTATAGGCAAATCAACAAAGTCACACACAAGGATGCATACCCGTTGCCCCGCATAGAGGAGTCACTAGCTGCACTTAAGTCTGCCAATTACTTCTCCACATTATATCTTACTAGTGGGTACTGGCAGGTCTCCGTTTCAGAGGAGGATCGTGAGAAGACAGCCTTCACGACGCCAATGGGGTTATGCGAGTTCAACAGTATGCCATTCGGGTTGTGCAATGCCCCAGGAACATTTCAGAGACTGATGGAGTGTTTCTTGGGTCACAAGAACTTTGAGACTGTGCTGTTGTACCTGGATGATGTCATTGTATATTCTCAGGCCTATGAAGACCACCTGCAACACCTGAGTGAAGTGTTCGAGTCGCTATCCAAGTACGGTATGAAACTGAAGCCGTCCAAGTGTCACTTGCTGAAACCCAAAGTTCAGTACTTGGGACATGTGGTCAGTGCAGAAGGCGTAGCACCTGACCCGGACAAGGTATCCGTCATCAAAGACTGGCCAGCACCAACCACTCACAAAGAGGTACGCCAATTTTTAGAACTGGTCGGTTCCTACCGAAGATTCATCAAAGGCTTCACCAAAATAGCAGCACCCATGCAAGATCTCTTAGTAGGTCAATCTAAGAACGGCAAGATCAGGGGGCCCCCGTTCCGGTGGGGACCAGAACAGGAACAATCCTTCCAGAGGTTAAAAGATGCTTTAACAGGGAAGAAATCCTGACTTATCCTGATTACAATTTACCATTTCTGTTATATACAGATGCAAGCAATGAAGGCCTAGGAGCAGTCTTAGCCCAGCGACAGCAAGGAAAAGAAAAGGTGATAGCCTACGCCAGCAGAAAACTCCGTCCAACGGAAAGGAACCCGGAGAACTACAGCTCGTTCAAACTGGAGTTCCTGGCCCTGGTCTGGGCAATCACAGAGCGTTTCAAGCATTACCTGGCATCCGCCCCGTTCACAGCTTTCACTGACAACAACCCTCTGACACACTTAGAGACTGCAAAGCTGGGAGCCCTAGAACAGCGTTGGGTGGCAAGATTGTCAAACTACGACTTTACTGTGAAGTACCGGGCAGTCACAAAAACGGCAGTGCTGATGCCCTGTCCAGAATGCCTAACCTCCCTGAAGAAGGAGAAGACATAGATGACCTGGAGGAGATAGAATTACCAGCTTTCCATTGCACGGGTACAGCAACGTGTCATCAGGCGAGTCAGAGACGTGGAGAGAGGATCGTGAACCCTTTACCTCATCACGACTGGAAAGAGACTTAAGCCAATGATCCAGACGTCAGCTTAGTCAGGGAATTAATCACCCAAGAGCAAGCCAGTATGGATCCCGATGCCTCACCAAATGCCAAGCGCCTGTGGAAAGAGAGAGGGAAGTTATTCGTCTACCAAGAGAAACTATGCAGAAGATACCTGAATCCCAGAACACATGAACTTATCTGGCAGATAGTAATTCCAAAAACAGAAGTCCAAATGATCCTGGAAGCATACCATGATGATGCAGGACACTTTGGATGGAAGAAGCTGGAAAGGCTACTGAAAGACTGTTTCTACTGGGTCGGTATGTGAGGTTCAATTGACAGATGGTGCAAGAACTGTGGACCGTGTCACCTTCGAAGAAAGCTTGCAAGAAAATGAATTAGCGGTCTTGTAGAAGCGCTACTAAAGCTCAGGCACCAGGATGATGAGGTTTATAAACAGCAATCTTTATTTTCCCCTCACAGCTCCACAACATGTTTCAACTGCTCAAGGCAGTCTTCCTCAGGTAGTGTAAGGGGGTGAACTGTGACATCACATTATATAGAGAACAAAAAACTTTGGTTCCCTAATTAACTATGTTTAAAGTGATCCTAAACCCATAAACTGACCCCCCCTTATCTTTAGACCTGTCCCTGCACCCCTCTTATAATTTCTAGCCATCCCTTTTGCAGAAAAAAATCGCTTTTGTAAAATAAGAGAAAAAGTTATATCACTTTGTCCTGTGTGAGTTCTCTCTTTCTGAGGAAGCCGCAAATAGGCGTGCCTGTCTGCTGCTGCCTTGTAATTATGCACGCCCCTCTCTGCTTCTAAGAGCCTGGCCGAGTCATGAAAGGGGTGGGGCTAAATCACGTCATGCCGGACCCCGCCCCCTTTCATGACGCGGCCAGGCTCTTAGAAGCAGAGAGGGGCGTGCATAATTACAAGGCAGCAGCACACAGGCCCCGCCCATTGTGGCTTCCTCAGAAAGAGAGAACTCACACAGGACAAATATAACTTTTTCTCTACTTTACAAAAGCGATTTTTTTTCTGCAAAAGGGATGGCTAGAAATGATAAGAGGGGGTGCAGGGACATGTCTAAAGATATGGGGGGGTCAGTTTGTGGGTTTAGGATCACTTAAACTCCTCATGCACTTGTACAAACATTGTCAATAAAAAACTACATAATTAAACTACAATTTATACAATTCCCCTAATTCCATATTGAATATTAAAACTGCATATCTATATAAACCAGCCGTAGCTCATTAATAAATCAAAAATAGTAAAATTATTAAAATTACTATACACATTATTATAAAAAATTATTAAAATGAAATTATTGTAAAAATGATTATATGCAAGTAGTGTTTGCATCTTCATATATATATATTGAAACAAGGATTTCTTTTTTTTTTTTCCCTATTCCCTGAATTTTAAAGAGGATCAGTATTGGAACTGGAAGTAAGAGCAATAGCAGTTTTAGTGACATCTGGTATATTTTGATCTAACTCGTTCTGTTTTGGCTCTTCATATATATCTAGATTTGTAAACTAATTCAACAGAAAAAGTATAAATTCAATACTTTCCATATATATATATGTAAAAAATTATTATTTTGATACAATCACCCAAATGAACATTTGCATACTAACAGAATATTTTTGGAAATAAAATATAATTATTATATTAATGTTTTGTTACATTTTCCAAGATTAAATTATGACCCTCTGGACTTAAAGTTCCCAACTTAAAGATCCAGTAACATTCTGTTTTAATAAGGGCCCCTAGACGATCATTTACATTATCTCTTATCTGATCAATGATTGTGAGCTTCATTTTCGTGGCATCTTTTTGGTGGCAGATGGTATAATGCCTTGATAGACTGTGGAATTGATATCCAATCTTGATGTTGTGTCTATGCTTATTAAGCCTAGCATGCATGGTCTGTATGGTCCGCCCTATATATTGAGTACCACACGGACATTCGATTAAATAAATCACATAGGTAGATTGGCATGATACCCTATGTTTGATATGGAAACTTTGCTTTGTTGTGGCTGACATGAAAGTTTTTTCCCCATTCTTAATGACCTTGCAGCATAGGTATTTGGGGGTCTCACACGCATAGCATCCATTGTTCATATCATCCCCTTTTATTAGTGCCCTATCTTCCGTTTTCTGGCACACATTACTAGGAGACAACATTTCTCTCAGGTTTTTGTTTCTCCTGTAAATCACATTAGGTTTAGTAGGCAAATGATCAGCGAGAACTGGGTCACTCTTTAATACGAACCAATATTTGTTCATTAAATCTAGAATCATTTTCCTTGGTTGGCAGTATGTTGTAACAAGACTCCATTTTATTCTATTTATAGTTTTCTTATCACTTATGTTTTTTTTGGATGACATCTTCTCTATACAGGATTCCTGAGATAGGTCTTTCGTTTTCCTAAATGCGTCTTGCAACAAACGTTTGGGGTATCCTTCGCTAGGAACCTCCTTTTTAGGGTTTTTGATTCCTGTCTAAAATCACTATCCTCAGTGCAATTTTTTCTTACCCTCCAGTATTGGCCATAGGGTACGCTGGTTAACCACCTGGGGAGAGTGGTGAAGGACCTGGTGTTCCCTAGATAACAAGCAGTGACGCACATCCAGGACCGGCGCCACATGACCGGAAAGATCCTATACGGACAGCTGAGGAACAGCGAGGTCGAAGGAGCGGAGCGTGCACATTGCCGGGGTCCCCCATGTATCAGAGGCCATTACACCGGGTTGTGCAGGTCGTGCACAACCCAAACAGGTGAGTGGCCACCTGTAATAATGCCATATTAACTGAGCTATAGTGATCCTACACATGCGCCCCTTCTCTCTTTTTTTTCTTACACCTTCGAAGAAAGGACCACTTGAGTCAGAAAGCTCCATTGCAACCAATCGTTACCAAAAGACCTCTTGAAATAGTTGCCCTAGATCATGTGAAGTTAACCCCAAGTCGAACCGGGTATACTTGCGCACTCACCATGGTTGATCACTATTCAAGATTCCTTGTGGTTGTTCCAGTTAAAGACTTAACCGCAGAAGTAGCAGCTAAAGCATTCCAGAGTTACTTTTGTCGCCCACATGGGTACCCGGACCAAGTCTTAACTGACCAAGGACCAGCATTTGAGTCAGAACTGTTTCACGCATTATTAGGACTTTATGGTTGTAAAAAGATCAGGACCACACCATATCATTCTCCGACAAACAGATTATGCGAGAAAATGAACCACATTGTGATTGATATGCTCAAAACTCTACCCTTTGAAGAGAGAAATCAATGGCCTGAAAAACTTCTAGACCTTGTGGATATCTACAACCACATACCAGTTAGTTCAACTAATTACTCACCCGCTTATTTGATGCGCGCAAGACCAGGTAAACTACCAGTTGATCTAGAAATGGGAACCATTGAACCTGCACAATATTCTCTAGAGAAAGATTGGGTTAATCAACGCCAAGAACAATACAAGAAGGTACAAGAGAGTGTGGAAAGAAATCTGAACCTAAGCAGAAGCAAACAAGAGCATGATTTCAATAAGCACGCCTCAGCAGAACCTTTAACAACAGGTGAACTCGTACTAAAGAGAAAAAGAAAAACCAGCAAATAGGATGACAATTGGGAGTCAGAACCTTACACAATAATGCCATCACAATATGACAATTCCAAAACTTGTGTAATCAGCAAAGTTAAATGGAATACATTTACAACTGTATGCAGAGACCATTTGAAAAGATGTCCAGAACAGTTAATACCTCAAGAAACCAGTTACCCTACAGTAACCGTTGAACAACAAAAGGAAAATCTAGCCCATACAGAAATAGGAGATTTACCTGCCGACTGGCCTCAATGCGACGGAGCATTTATCATACCAGTTATTTCGTTCTACCAACCTGTAGAAGATCCAATATCAATTCAACCAGTTCAAGAACAACCAATTCAAATGCAAGAAATGCAGCCTGTTATTCCGGAACCTGAGATTCCTATAATCGGTGAACCTGCTAGTCTCGTAGTAAGACAAAGAACTCACAGACAGTTACCTACACTACCACCTTTAACAGAGGATAGTCCAGTAGAAAGATTACGCACATACTATGGAATTACAGACTCACGTAGGACCAATAGAGAAAGAACCAGTATGTACTCTACACAAACAACAGCTTTTGACACACCAAAACTACGCAGATCCACACGTAGTACATTGGGACAAACCCCAAATAGATATGGAGAATGGGTTTAAAATGTAGTGGAACAATCATACCTGTTAAATAATGTAAATAGTACCTGTGCTCAAAAACTGTAAAAAGTAGTGTACAGAAGGGTGGAGGAACTGGGCCCTGTCCCAAGTAAATTAAGTTGGGGACAGAAAGCGCCTGGGTAGTGTAAGAAGGTTAGACCCGGCCTCCTAAGCAGAGACACCCATAGGGAATTTGTGTATAAAGTTTAAAATGTATACCCGTGTATGTGTTTAAGCCATCAGAGACTTTACTGCTGGACTTTGCCCTTTTCTTTAACTTGGACAATAGTCACAGGACTTGTGTGACTAAAACTTACTTTTTCCAGCCTGTGGCAGATGAACTAGTGCCGTATGGACTAATTTTCATATTTTTCCTTCTGTTTAAGTGATTTTTGTATTTTTCAATTTAAGACTTTGTACGTACAGGTTATTAAATGTATATAAAATGTTTAGAGTGTTAAGTTGTAAAGAAAACTTTTGCTCAGTCCGGGAGAACTAAAGTTAACTAAGGGGGAATGTGGCACCCTGGTTGGGGCATCACAGACACTCTTAGGATACAAATGGAGGAGTACACAGCAAGTAGCCCCACTTACTAACACAACTTACAACACCCCTTTCACCCCAGGCCTCTAGGGGGAACACCACTCGTTACCTTAAGCCAGTTCCCCCTATAAATACGGGTCCTGGAGGGAGAAACTGTGGAGTGTGCAGTCACCTTAGAACTGTGAACAGCTAGGAGAGCTGACCTGGTACTGGAGCCACACTAGGCCCATACCAGCACACCTGGAAAGTGGGAGACCCTCGTAATAAGGGTCATCGGAACAGGAGGCAAATACCTTACAGGGACAAAGGAGTTACTCTAACTCACCCTAACAATCCGGTCACTGGGTCCGAGCTGCAGGAGCCATAGTGCAGGCTGCAGAGAAACCAGCACCTCAACAAGGGGTTTAGCTCCCTGGACACCTGATGCACCACCAAATGAGAGCCTGGAGCCAAACGCTCAGACAAGAATCCTTTATAGTGCCCTCAGTGCAGCAAACTCAGGTGTAACAAGTCACACCAGAACGTGCAACCCCGGTTTGGTAGGATTCCATGTCCACCAGACCCAGTTAGAACTACGTACATCAGGAAGCCTATACCACTGCTTGCTGTGGAACCTCCAGGAGTATCTACTTCATCACCCGGTTGAGTGTACCTGTTGACAAAAGGTACAGAAAAGACTTTATGTGTCCGTGCATTCTTCCTGGATCACTACTTAAAATGACCGAGCTGCCATTCCATCCAGTACAGCTCCTGGCCCCGGGGATTACTGCTCATCCTGTGGGGAGCATCCCATCTAGCTGCCTTTTAGTTTGGAATATATGTCCGTTAATTCTTCCTCTGGTCAAACTATAGTTGCCCCAAACTCTCCAATGAAGTATGTTAGAAATTGTACCTCCTCCCCTTGTGAATCTCCCTTTCCTATATAAAGACACTTCTTATATATATCCCTAATGTGTTACCTTCTAAATCCTGGGACCTAAATAACATAACCAAACTTCAAACACAGTTATTTCCCCTCCTCTTAACCATCATCCGCCCTTAAGAAACGTTTATGCGTGTTCACAGATCACTCAGGGAATCACCGCAGTGTTTATATGGGGCCAAGTACTTGTGCGCATGCGCCTTACTGCCTCCCACCCACCGTGTGACGTAACCCGCACGGAGCAGACGTAGCAATGCATCGCTAGGGAGAGAGATTTGCATGCGCGGTAGGAAGGCGTGCGTTCCGGTTGGAACGCACGCGCTGCCCGCATGCAAATTAGCGCTGGGAGGTGGCGCTGAGACTGTGATTGGGGCTGTACTATATTAACACTGCAGTAGGGCGGCGGCTCACATCTATTACTTGAGGTGAGGATGCTGACCGCGCCACAGGCGATTTTGTGAAGCTGGACACCAGGCTGTGAGTCTCCACAGGAAAGGTAAATGGAGATATGGGAGTATAAGTTAAAAGTGAGGGAATAACATAAGGAGACTAATAGGTCTATTAAGCATAATGATTTGTCCACAGAGACAGAATCCGATGGGCCTTAACATAAGAAGGCTGATAGGACCCAGGTAACAGGAGACACCTGGGCTCCCTGTGACCATAATAAACTTCTATCTGATAGTGAGACCATCCACATTTAACAAGGGACATATCATCCTAACAAGGTATGCGTGTTTAACCTATGATCAAAACTTATTTTTACATATGTAGAGATATATACATGTACTATACACATGTATATTTGTTTCAGGACCACAGAGTTTATAACAATAGGGGTCTGGACTCTTGGGGGACTTTTGCAACATCTGGAGGGTATGTAATATTGAGAATTTACAAACATATATAAGGTCAACTATCTTTCCTTCCCCTTCCTTTTTCCCTCCCCCTCCTTTTCCTTTTGTTGTCATTTACCTCTCCACTGGTTTTAATTGAAAATTTATTACAAACCCCCCTCACCGTGTTTCCATTCCTTTTTATAGTTTCTTATTGAAACGTAACAAGATCCAAATTGATTATTTACCCTTGGGGAGAAAAGTGGAACATGTCCATTGTTTTTGATCACATACTAACACAGTGGATTATATATGTAGTTGAATACTATCACTCTTTTACAATGGTGGAGGTTTTTATACAAACTTGAATAATTTCTTCAGTTATTACCGTTGGGGATATTTCCTCATGTAATACGACAACCACGGCTTTCTCCTATGTTTACAGAAAGAACTCTCTGTGGATGTGAGACCCCCACATATACATATAGGACCTTTTTCCATCCCCATCTGAGATAAGGAAAGCAACCTGGGACCAGATGTCACAATACGGGCTACCTGAATACCATAAGGAACCCGTTCATCATCTGATGTTTTATCATATATCCTGATGCATAAGCCCCTGAAGAGCCTTTAAATTACAAGAAAGGTGAAACGCGTCGGGCGTTAAAAGACCATAACATGTGGTTATATATGTGTATACATCATCTACTGTATTTATGTGGATGCCAAATGTATGATATTAGATGTTACGTATCCTTTGGAGACCTGACCTTATATAAGTGCTATTTGGGGACTCCGCTTGTGATATACTAACAGTGACTAAAGTGACAGACGGACTACTAATACCTATGTGGCTTAGGTCTGGAGTTTTTTACATCCAGGCAAACCAATAGGAATTATACGGGACACCAGCACTGTTCAGGTGACATTTATGGAATCACCATTTCTTCCCTAATACAATAGAGATTGTGTTTTCTCGGGTGTGGGGGAGGGTTTATTCTATGTTACGTGTACGTCAAACACTACAACACTGTCACACGGTCCACACAGGACATTTTAATACGCAATAAAAACTATCTGTTAAGAGATATTCCTGTAGTATATTGAGCATCCCATCTAGCTGCCGCACATCCCCCGGAGGCCTAAGCAGCACCAGTGCCATCACCGGACACCCACAGGTGGTGTCACGACAACCAAGACTTTATCCCAATCCTTTAATCCCTTTTTATTTGACCACCGGGCCCCACAGCCTCAAGCACGGAACCGTGACGAGGGAATCAACGCCTGAGATCCGAGACTCGGCAACGGTGAGTCAAATACCTCAGACAACACAGCTCAGCATTAGAGAAAGGGAGAGAAGACCCTGAAGTAGTGGAAAATACACCAATCAGACTGTGTTTTACAACTGCAAAAATGGAGAGGAGTATAGTAGTCTGCCAATGCAGAGATTTATTTGATAAAGGGCAATAACATTATCGTTAGCGGCAGAATTCATCACATAGAGATATTTTCAATATGTTTTTTCCAGCCTTTAAATCAAGGAGGTAGATTAAGCCTTTGTAGTCCTATTTTTCTTCAAAAGAAAAAACTGAAATCAGAAAGTACCCTTGCATACTTATACAAATTGTCTCTTCAGAGAAGAAGACTTGAACTCTAGTGCCATCTATTGGAAGTAGCAATCCAAAAGGTCAATGTCACCCCTTTAACAAGCCTTGCCATATGATATATGATATCAAAAACAAACCAGAATCTCAATTTGCAGACACAGTGTTTCGAGGTATTGATCCCCCATCAGTGTAAAGTATGAGATTATACTGACAAGTGATAGGAAGCAACTTTGTGCATACTTCTGCTTTTATTTTTGTGAATGGATATTTATTTTTAAGTGTACATGTTATAATTATTTTTTTTGCTCACTTGCTGTTCTTGTCCAACTTCGCACTTGTACACTTCACAAACCTAGTGCACTGTTGCAGATTATGTCTTTAGGGACATGTACTTACCTATTTTTTTCTGAAATGTGAAGGGATAATGTTTAAAAAGGATTTAAAAATGAAAAGTTGCTTTTTGCACCCTTTTTACTATCCAAGTTGTTGCAACCATATACCCCACAACAATACAGTGGACTGTTGCCACATTTTAGGCTAAGGGTTTTTGTCAGGAGAGATAAATGATGGGTGTAAATGTCATTTCATTGAAAAAGAAAAACAATACTGCACTAGTTGTTAATGATGTATCACATACAGTAGCAACTAAGATAATGCTTTTTTGTGCCATATGACTTATTTTTTCCCAAATTTTTCTATGCTCTTTCAAAAATTGCATTTTATGGCTGTGTGGGCATGGCCAGCGTCTGCCAGCACTGTGAGTGTATTTCCACAGCTTCTAAGAGCAGGCTAATAGTGAAATGTGTGGGGAACCAGCAGACAAGGGGTTAACAGAGATTCTGACTGAGCTATGCGGGCCCAGATGACAGATATTTCCTTGGCACAAGCTTCTGAGGATTGTGCACTGATCCTAACATTGCTTAGCTGTATGCTGAGCTAATCTGATACATTGTTTCCTCACCAGCTGCTTAACTGTATGCTGAGCTAATCTGATACGTTACATTGTTTCCTCACCAATTAGCATTGCAGGCCATGCCCCCTTTCCCTTATATGGTCACATGCCCGTATTCATTGTGAAGATGGATCTGACTGATAATAAAAATATGTCTGCTTCACACACAGTGTAGTGGGTACACCTTATGGAAGGTTTATGAATGGTTTACGACCAGAATTTTCTAATGAAGTATATTTGAAAGTTTATTATAAAGACTTGCTCTACATTATTATTAAATAAACATTTAAATGTTGGTTACACTTTAAACAATAAATATAAAAAACATACATATTACTTTCTCATTACCTGTTTTACATACCTCTGACTGAAAAAATATTACTGACTTTTACATTGTTGCATTTGCCTTCAAAGATGGGAGCTTCACCAGCATTTTGTTGTAACGTCCTTTGATTTGAAGAACCATAAAACAAAACACTAAATTTACACATTTAACTTTGCAGGTCAGTTTTGGCACACATGCTTTAAACAGAATATGTCATCAGATTTTGCCTCAAATTGGACGATCAGCCAAAAACGCTGACAGCTGGGATCTGGTATTCTCAGGGTGGGAAGGGCCCTTGTTGTGAGCCCTCTCCAGCCTAAAAATGGCAGGCCACAGCCACCCAAGAACTGGCATCTTCAATAGATGTGCCAATTCTGGTGCTCCTACCCTGCTCTTTCAGCTGCTCTTGTGCAATTGTAAATGGGTTACTGGCATTTGAGGTTTATTCCACTGTGTAATGACTGCTGGCATCAAGTGCAGGGGTTAGTAATGTCAAGGCGTCTTTACTAACTCAATGATGAAAAATTGATCAATCTCTCCCATTGCCAAATTTGTAGCTGTGGAGATGTTGCCATTTAGGCTTGTGGGAATGTGGCACCCCTGCAGTCCGGTCGGCATTATTAGTTTGCGGCAACTGGGATCGGCAATTCCAGTCACCCACAAATACACCCAACACACCCCAGTCCCAGAGCAAGCAAGTGAACCCAGGAAGTGGGATGGCTCATGCAGCTGTTGGACAGTGGGGGGGAGACAGTGTTGGGTGGAAAGTGAGCAGAAAGAGATTAGGGAAAGGAAGAGAACAAAGGGAAGACACCACAGGGAGCAGTTAGTTAGTCGGAGGAGAACAAGAGGCAGGGAAGACAGAGAGCATGAACTTGGAGGCCTGAACCACGATTAAACCTATCCCTGGTCCCGAGGCTAAAGACCACAGGAAGGCGAAGGGAGTCCTAGGGGCATGGGCAGTGAGCGATCCACCCATGCATCCGAATCTGCAGTGAAGTGGGAGGGCAGGGTGAGAACCAGGGATCCGGCCCTGAAGGTGGCAGGAAGGCTCCAAGCTCCAACCACAAAACCAGGGTCCACAAGATCTCCAAGGGCTGTGGGCCAACTCCCGTCATAGCTCAGGGAAGGCAGCCATACTAGGGCCAGGAGACCCAGGCGGTCTCCCAAGAAGGCCCGTGGCTGCTGGACCGGGGCTCTGTTTGCGGAGGCGCATGCAGGAAGGGAGAGAGCAGGCAGCACCGTGAGAGAGGAAATCCCAAGAGGAAAGGAACACAAAGGGGGTGCACTGGACGAACCATTCTGGTTGCCAAAGACTCCCCGGGCCGCCACTGTACTTGTGCTGTAACCTGAAGTGCCTGAGAACAGAAGCCAAGTAAACCGGGTTTGAACTTAGACTGTGTGTCAGACCCTTATTTCCTTCCTGCACCTGGGGAGCAGTAGATTGCAGGGCCCCACAGGGGACCTGTCCTGACCCTATCAACCATCAGCTTTGCCCCGCTGGCCTTCCATCACCCCCCAGTCACATCAACTCCGGATGCCCTGGGGACCTGCTCCTCCCATGGGGAGCTAAACCATCACAGCTGCAACTCCATCATCTCCAGAGGTCCCGGACCGCAGCAGCGGCCCTACCGGTCACCTTCCATGGGTGGCATCACGACAAACTCTTTTTATTTTACTTTTTTCTTTGCTTTTTACCCAGGGGCGGGTTTCTCACTCCGAGAGGCAGAATGTTCCTGCCAGCCCTAGGTGAGGAGCGGGGGGGAGGGTTTGGGGGGGCTGGGGTGCTATCGGAGAACTCGAGGAGCGGGAGGGTGCTATTGGAGAACTGGAAGAGCAGGGGGGGTACTATCGGAGAACTGGAGGAGCGGGGGGGTTGGTTGATGAGTTTGGTGTTCACTCACCTGGCTGTCCATTGCGGCTGCTATTCTTCCAGCAGCTGCGGCCGCAAAGTGAAGCCGGCTGGCCCATTTCAACAGGGGACATACCACCAGCTTGGGAGGCGCTTGCCCCCCTGCCACCTGGGACAGTCCACCCCTGTTTTTACCCCTTTTTTGCCAACCCAGGCAGTTATTCAACACCTGTAACTCCCTCCTCCTCCCCCACTGTCCCCTCCTACTTCTCGTATCTCTGCAGAAAACTTTGCAACATACTTCACCAACAAGATCAATCAGATCAGACAAGCTTTTGCTAGCCAACCACCACAACCCCCATGTATTCCAGACAACTCCTCTTCCCCACTAACCCTCCTCCCCTCTATCACTGAAGGAGAACTTGCTCACCTCCTCTCAAGACCGCACCTCACCACTTTTGCACTGGACCCCATCCCATCCCACTTCCTCTCCAACATCACCACAACATTTATCCCTGCCCTAACCCACCTCTTCAACCAAACACTAATTTCTGGTACCTTGCCTTCTGCTTTCAAACATGGAACAATTACACCTATCTTAAATAAGCCATCCCTTGACCCCACTTCTACATCCAGCTACTGGCCCATATCCCTGTTCCCGTTCGCTTCCAAACGTCTTGAAAAGCATATCCACACTGTTCTCTCATCCCACCTCTCATTCAACTCTCTCTTTGATGACCTTCAATCCGGCTTTCGCCCCTACTACTCCACTAAAACTGCCCTGACCAAAATTACGAATGACTTAGTTGCAGCCAAAGCTAACAGACAGTTCTCCATCCTCCTCCTTCTTGACCTGTTCTCTGCATTCGACACAGTCGAACACTGCTTCCGATTACAGATCCTTTCTTCCATTGGTATCACTGACCTTGCCCTCTCCTGGGTCTCCTCCTACCTTTCCAACAGCACATTTAGTGTCTCCCACTCCCACACGACCTCCTCGCCCCATACCCTCTCTTTTGGGTCCCTCAAGGCTCTGTCCTGGGGCTCCTCCTTTTTTCAATCTTTACCCTTGCTCTGGGACAACTCATAAAGTCCCATGGCTTCCAGTATCACCTGTATGCTGATGACACTCAGATCTACCTCTCTGGCCCAGACATCATCTCTCTCCTGTCCAGAATCCCAGAGTGTCTATCAGCCATATCCTCCTTCTCTTCTTGCTTTCTAAAACCCAATGTAGACAAAACTGAACTCATCATCTTTCTTCAACTCACAACTCCTTCCTTACCAGACCTATCTATCACAATAAATTACATCACACTTTGCCCTGTACTTAAAGTTTGCTGTCTCGGAGTAACACTTGACTCTGCCTTGTTCTTCAAATCGCACATCCAAGCCCTTGCCACCTCCTGCCGCTTCCAACTCAAAATATTTCTAAAATCTGTCCCTTCCTCAACCCTCAATCTACTAAACTACTAGTGCATGCCCTCATCATCTCCTTTCTCAACTACTGCAACCTCCTCCTCTGTGGCCACCCTGCTAGCACTCTTGCACCTCTCCAATCTGTCCATAACTCTCCTGCCTGACTAATCCACCTCTCTCCTCGCTATCCCTCCACTTCTCCCCTCTGCAAATCCTTCCACTGGATCCCAATTCCCCAGCGTATCCAATTCAAACTACTAATATTGACTTACAAAGCCGTCCACAATCTGTCCCCTCCGTATATCTCTGAACTAATCTCCCAATATCATCCAACTTGTAATCTTCGATCCTCCCAAGCCCCCCTTCTTTCCTCCACACTTGTACGTTCCTCATCTACCTGCCTGCAAGACTTCGCCCGAACATCCCCTATTCTCTAGAATTCTGCACCCCAAAACGTCGGACTGTCCTCCACACTCGAAACCTTCAAGCAGAACCTGAAAACCCATCTCTTCAGAACAGCCTTTTACCTGCAATGACAACAATGCCACCTCATAGCCACTGGACCTGGTGCCCCACCACCACTAGACCTGGCACTCCACCACCGGACCCAGTGCTCCACTACCATCGGACCCGGGGCGCCGACACCACAGAGCAGACCCAACCTACTGTCTCTCTCCCCATTGCCCTGTAGAATGCAAGCCCTCAAGGGCAGGGCCCTCTCTCCCCTCTGTATCGGTCTGTCACTGTTAATTTGTTCATTGTATTTTTAACTTGTTTGTATGTATCCCTTTCTCGTGTACAGCACCATGGAATCAATGGTGCTCTATAAATAAATAAATAAATAAATTAATAATAATAATAATAATAATGCTACAGAGGGGACACCCAACCCAAGCTTCATGCCTGTCCACCCTGGATGGGCTAGAGAGGAGGAGGTGGAGGAGGAGAGTGAGCATAAGGAGAGGATGGGTACTGGTCCAACTGTTGGGGACTGTTGCCTTTTGCCAGCTTGGCCTACATGGCACAGTTCATGTGTAACTGTCTGTGGCAAGACCCCCACCTGATGTACATTTTATCCAACAACCTACACTAGTTGGCCACCTTTCTCGCTGCATGGTACAAGGAGAAATTTCCTTTTCTCCTTTTGGAGTCAACAAAAAGTTTTACAAAGGAATCCTTCAAGATGGTTGTTGTAGATCAGTTGCTGTATCATCCTCAGACAATGCTAGTGGCAGATGTATCGGCACTTTTCAACACTAGGGGATAATGGTGAGAGACATGAACACCAGGTCCAACAGAGGTGGGAGTAAAATGTGCACAAATTGGGCAATATTCAATAAACAAGCACAAAGCAAGGGCTATCTGTGTGTCACTCACTTAGTTTGCGCTGACATCGCTGGATGCTGCTGTATGTGTTGTTTTCCTTTAAGGGCTGCATGAGGGATTGGTGTGCAGGTCCTCACTCCTGTGTTGTGCTCCAGAGCTGGTTGAGTGGTTCAAGTGTGACTCACCTGGAATCCCCTCCCTCTGGGTTTAAAAGCTTTCCCTCTCCTCTGTCTGATGCCGTTTATAGAGTTAGTTGGCTCTTTGTAATTAAGCTGAGAAGAAGTCTTGCTGCTGTGCTGAAGCCTCTCCTGGAATTCTATTGCCATGGGAATAGCTGTGATCCCTGACCCGAAGGTGGAAGTAGGGGCCCTCAGCCTAGGGCTAATCAAGAGTTTAGGGTACAATGTGGCGGCTTTGAATTCCTCACCATCAGAGGTAACTCTGAGATCAGGGAAAGCCAGGGACCCCAGCATCAGGGTCAGATTAGGCACTCCTGACCCCCTTTGCCCTTCACGGGAATCAAGTTACCTGATTCCCTCACCTCCCAAGCGTGACACTGTGCCTGTAACAATGCCAAAAAGGGAGAAGCTCCAAAATATGGTCAAGGGGTACTTAAGTGACCATAAGTGCATCCTTTCTAATGCTTCAGTTCCCTTTAATTATTGGGTTTCCAAGATGAGCACTTACCCCGACCTCACCTTATACGCCATGGAGGTGTTGGCCTGCCCGGCCGCTAGTGTGATGCCAGAGTATGTTTTCAGTTCCGCTAAGTCAATCATCACTGCTAAGCGCACACGCCTCTCTACGGAAAATGCAGACAGCCTTACTCTGATTACATTCAACAAGGACTGGATATCTCCACAGTTTGTTATCCCTCCAGATTACAGCAAGCCAACCTAAATTCACCAAAAATGCTAATTCATGCTACTGCTATTAATGTCAACCCCTTCCCATAAAAACCTGTTTCCTTCCTTTACCAACCATGACTCAGCCATTAGGGCTAATTTTTACAAACTGTATGCACATTGTGCAGTGGACAAACTAGGAAAGTATTCCTACTCCAGCCTAACTACTATCTGTGATTGGAGGCCCTTGGTATGGTGTCTTCCTGCGTCAACTTTCACTCAGCCCATAGGAATAATTTTTGCAAACCCCTATGCACATTCTGCAGTGCACAAATCTGGAATACACAGTGGTCCTACCAAACTAATATTTGTCATTGGAGGCGCTTGTCACAGGTTGTGCCACATTGTGACTGAGATAGGGGATACATATTCAATCGAAATCTACTGTCTCTAAACTCCTGGAACGCTTGGTCCACTCCCGTATGATCCGCTATCTTTCTGACAACTCTCTTCTTGACCCTCTACAATCCGGCTTCCGCTCCTTACCTTCTACTGAAACTGCCCTCACTAAAGTCTCTAATGATCTACTAACAGCTAAATCTAATGGTCACTTTTCCCTGTTGATCCTCCTGGATCTTTCCGCTGCATTCAATTCTGTGGATCACCAGCTCCTTCTTCCTATGCTTTGCTCTATTGGGGTTAAGGACACTGCTCTCTCCTGGTTCTCCTCCTATCTCTCTGACGGCTCCTTCTCTGTATCTTTCACTGGCTCCTCCTCCTCTCCTCTTCCCCTCATGGTTGGGGTTCCTCAGGTTCAGTCCTAGGTTCCCTTCTCTTCTCTCTATACACTGCTCCCATTGGACAAACCATCAGTAGATTTGGTTTTCAGTACCATTTCTATGCTGACGGCACCCAGTTATACACCTCTTCTCCTGACAACACCTCCACATTACTACAAAAGACCAGTGATTGTCTGTCTGCTGTCTCAAACATCATGTCTTCTCTCTACCTTAAATTTGAATCTGTCAAAAACTGAACTTCTCGTGTTTCCTCCCTCACTAATCTTCCGAAACCTAATATTGCCATTTCTGTATGTGGTTCTACCGTTACTCCTCAGCAGTACGCCCGCTGTCTTGGCGTTATATTTGACCCGGAACTCTCCTTTACTCCCCACATCCGGTCTCTCGCTCATGTCACCTACACCTCAAAAACATCTCTAGAATTCGACCTTTTCTTACTGTTGACTCTGCAAAAACTCTAACTGTTGCCCTTATTCATTCTAGCCTGGATTACTGCATTTCTCTATTAATCGGTATCCCTCTTACTAAACTCTCTCCTCTCCAATCCATCATTAATGCAGCAGCCAGGATCATATTCCTCTCCAACTGCTTCACCGATGCCTCTATCCTGGGGCAGTCATTGCACCGGTTGCAAATCCGCTATAGAGTACAATATAAAATATCACTCTCACCCACAAAGCCCTCCACAGTTCTGCTCCGCCCTACATCTCCTCCCTCATCTCTGTCTATCGCCCTAAATGTGCCCTCTGCTCTGCAAGTGACCTAAGACTGACATCAGTTACAATCCAAACCTCCCACTCCCGTCTCCAAGACTTCTCACGAGCTGCACCAATCTCTGGAACGGATTACCAAGAAACAATTCAATTAATTCCCCTTACCAATAGTTTTAAGCGAGCCTTAAAAACACATCTCTTTAGACTGGCCTATCACCTCACCTCACTTGTCTAACTATTCCTATCTTCCCTTTTCCAAATCTGGCCACTCATGTCATCTGTCTGCATCTGCAGACTGTCTGTCTGTCCCCCATGCATACTATAGCACTTTATCTGTACTTGTACAGATCCTGACCGATGACCGATTCATGCAGCGTTATATGAATCCCCTAATTATTATATCGATGGCTGGACCATGTATGACATCATTTGTTACTGTTTGTTACCTTTTGTGCCTCCCATATTTCCTCTATATTGTAAGTTTGCGAGCAGGGACCTCACTCCTCAAGGTTTTTGAATTTTTGTTACTCTGTAGTGTCTCATATTGTCTGTACATGTCCCCTCCGGATTGTAAAGTGCTGCAAAATATGTTGTATAAAGAAGAAAAAGACATGGCACATGAATACAGGAGCACACAAGTATAAAGTGAAAAATATACAAATGGTTTATTAACACATATACAGACAAATACATATAAAATCAATTAAAATCACAATCAAGGGTTTCCGTACATGCATATATATATTATATATATTAAACCAATGATAATGTCAGTAGACCAATTCCTCACCCAATGGGTATACTATATAGACATGTAACACTGTGCTATGTAACAATAGAACCAAGGTGCCGTACTTAACATATGAGAATTGGTACGAGCCAGAAAAAACACAACAACCATGTAAGGCCATGTTCACACACATGCGTTTTTTTGCCCATCTCTGCGTTTTTTGGGGTGTGAAAAAAAACGCAAATGCGTTTTTCAGGGCCACTTGCGTTTTTTTGCCATAGCCCAAAAAACGCTGCATGCAGCGTTTTTGGGTCCCAGAAAAAAACGCAGGTGTGTTTCCCCAAAAACGCATGCGTTTTATAACATGGGCCCCTATGGGAAGCGCAGGGAAACGCAGACGGAAACGCAGGGCACATGCAGACACCTGCGTTAACGGAAGCGTCCTTGTAAAGGGGTCATCAAAAAGGAAATTTTTTTTTTTTCAATAGCACCCCCCCTCCCCTCCCCCTATATAAGCAGGAAAATGAAATAACATTTTTTATGATAGCACCCTCCCTTGGTCGGCAGGAAAACGAAAAAAAAATTTCCTTCAGTAAAAACATAAATTTTTATGCCATGCGTTTATTGTTATTTGGGTGTTTGGTGAAAAAATGACTAAGTGCAAAAACGTTTTGAAAGCTTTCACACACAAGGCACATTTTTTGGCACTCTTAAAAAAACGCAAGTGGTTTTAGGAGTGCTAAAAAAAGCGCAAATTGTGTGTGAACATGCCTAAGCAGGATATTTCAAGAGGACAAGTAGAAATATCCTCCCATACGAGGCAGCAGCAGAAAAGCTGACAATAACATAAGTTAATAGTAGAAAATATAGTTCTCAGGTGTGGATCACAATAGGCAGCAATTTCATAAGAATATATACATATATATTTAGCTGTGCGCCCGCACTGGAAAGTGATAAAGAGGTCTTAAAGAAATGGTTGTGAGAATACCTAAAAGGCAGTAAATAAACCCATATGTAACACCAATCTGTACATAGATTAGAACAATGTCCCAGGTGGGAGTAAGGGACAATATATCACTGTAAAGGTAACCTGAAGTGATTTACATCATAGGAATGACATAATGATATAACAATAGACATAACAATACTGCATGGAATAAATAATAGATGTAAATCAACCAATGATCACAAGTAGTCAATAGTGACTAATATATCTGGGATGATGTGCATTATTAGGCAATAATATACAAAGAGCAATATAGGCACAAGCCAGGATGTAATAAAGGATGTAGAATTAATAGCCCTACAGCACTTGCTGGAATAGGAATATATATAAGTGGGTGACACCTGTCAAAGAAAGTAATGTATGTGGCACACACTAACCAAAAAGCTAGCACAGAGTAACAGATAATAATATACACATACAATACTGTATAAGAGATAGTGTACAGTGGTGACACCTGTCAGAGAAAGTAATGTATGTGGCACACACTAACCAAAAGCTAGCACAGAGTAACAGATAATAATATACACATACAATACTGGTATAAGAGATAGTGTACAAGTGGGTGACACCTGTCAGAGAATGTTATAAATGTGGCACACACTGTCGAAAAAGTAGCTGCAGAGCTAAAGGTAGCAATATACATATCCTAGTATCGCATAAAAGTGATTAAAGAGGAGGCACAAAATCCCCAGAGTATATATTATGGTCATAAGCAGTGGCCACCACAAATAAAGATTAAAGTGCCCAAAGGTAATGGGTGAAGACAATGTCTAGAGAGATGTGGTCACTGCTGACCAAGGTTACCATACGAGTGTGGGGAGTAAGTATAAGGTCAAAGACAGCACGGCAACCCCAGAGAGCCCTTCCCAACGCGTTTCGCCGCTAAGGGGGGCGGCTTCATCAGGGGATGTCTGTAAGTGAGTAAGTTTACGATATAAATACCAGAGTAAAAGAGCCGCCACTTCCTGGTCCGTCCGGAGCCCAGGAACCGGAAGAGAGTCATAGCAGTATCACATGGGCTCGTCGTTAGGGTAACAAAGTAAACAGGCCGGCGCGACCTGAAATGACGTCGCGCATCATGTGACGGTTACCAAGGAGACCAGACAACAAGCGGGCGGTGATGGAAATAAGCTGCACAGCTTGCTGTGATCAATGGAAAAAGTACCTATTCATCACAAAAGGGTGAAGGAAGCATGTCTGTGGCATATGAGGACTAGGGATAACAGTATAAATGTAGAAGTGCGCTAAAATAAAGCAGCTTGGTCGCATTATAACGTATTAACCCAGAAGTCACAGTGCTATTAAAGTCATGGACGGTTCAGTATGAAGCAATCACCCAATAACAAAGTATAGTTCCCTTGGCATAGATGTAATAGGAATAATTCAACAAGTGCCATAATAACTAGAGTAGATGGCTCTAAAAGAGCAACTGATAATACAGTGTGATAAGGAATGGTTAAGTATAAAGCAACCATTGTATAGATATATGTATATTGAAAATGTCTTATGGCCCTAGGCACCAAGCTTTAAGAACAGTATATATGAGGCGTTATATGTAAAGCATGTGCCAATAGTACCTGAAAGAATTTATATATCAAGACACCTTATCAAACAGAGAGATGGTGAATCACCATACATCTATTTATTGAGATCACATATGCCAAATACTACCAATTATACATTGATGAACACAAAAGATGACTTCGTGCTAGATAACGCACTGTTCAAAGACACCATCCCATGATATAAGTCACCACACTAGCCACAGACCTATCACCCAGTATCTACATAATTGATGCAGATTATAGAGCAACCAGTATGGCATCCATAGAATGGAATATGGAACGATATACGTTGAAAAATAAATTAATCAAGAGCTGTGAAGTCCCAAGTGGGACTGCAAGTATAATAGCATTGGTATAATAGTAGCTATTCCTGCAAAGGGTGGTATCGATTGTAACAGGAATCCAGGAATCATAAGTCCAAAGTCATGGAATGGAAGAGAGACGACAGACGCATCGCAAGGCTTAGAAGTCCAATAGATGACCAACAGAAGAAGAATCCATGAGTCAGTGCCACAAGTCAAATGGTACAAGTTGAAGAGATTGTTGAGTACTCCAAAGGCGTCCATCAAATATCCCAAAAACCAGTAGGTGAAGATGCGGATGAGGTACAACGAAGTCGTCTGAGGACCAAGCGTTCCTTATCCAAGAAAACCGGTGAATGCAAATTCCTCATTCAGACCTATTGGGGACATACAATTCAAGATGTAAATACATTTGGTCTCCAATTGAAGTAAGAGTTTCTTAACATTTCCACTGCGAATACCAAGCTTGACATGGTCAATCCCCGTTTTTCGTAACCCTCTCGGGTTGCCATTGTGGCATGAAAGAAAATATGCTGCCACAGGGGTAATGTTAAAACCACCTGCTAGATGTTCGGCGACAAGTTTAATTGTGGAAATATGTTTCTGCGCCCTTTTTCTAAGTTCTTGAGTTGTTTCACCCACATAAACCTTATTGCAAGAGCATGTAATGGCATAAATGACGTTGTGGGTTTTGCAGTTTATGTAATGTTTTAGCGCACTTCTACATTTACACTGTTATCCCTAGTCCTCATATGCCACAGACATGCTTCCTTCACCCTTTTGTGATGAATAGGTACTTTTTCCATTGATCACAGCAAGCTGTGCGGCTTATTTCCTTCACCGCCCGCTTGTTGTCTGGTCTCCTTGGTAACCGTCACATGATGCGCGACGTCATTTCCGGTCGTGCCAGCCTGTTTACTTTATTACCCTAACGACGCGCCCATGTGATACTGCTATGACTCTCTTCCGGTTCCTGGGCTCCGGACGGACCAGGAAGTGGCGGCTCTTTTACTCTGGTATTTATATCGTAAACTTACTCACTTACAGACATCCCCTGATGAAGCCGCCCCCCTTAGCGGCGATGCGCGTTGGGAAGGGCTCTCTGGGGTTCCCGTACTGTCTTTGACCTTATACTTACTCCCCACACTCGTATGGTAACCTTGGTCAGCAGTGACCACATCTCTCTAGACATTGTCTTCACCCATTACCTTTGGGCACTGTAATCTTTATTTGTGGTGGCCACTGCTTATAACCATAATATATACTCTGGGGATTTTGTGCCTCCTCTTTAATCACTTTTATGCGATACTAGGATATGTACAGTTAGGGCCAGAAATATTTGGACAGTGACACAATTTTCGCGAGTTGGGCTCTGCATGCCACCACATTGGATTTGAAATGAAACCTCTACAACAGAATTCAAGTGCAGATTGTAACGTTTAATTTGAAGGGTTGAACAAAAATATCTGATAGAAAATGTAGGAATTGTACACATTTCTTTACAAACACTCCACATTTTAGGAGGTCAAAAGTAATTGGACAAATAAACATAACCCAAACAAAATATTTTTATATTTCAATATTTTGTTGCGAATCCTTTGGAGGCAATCACTGCCTTAAGTCTGGAACCCATGGACATCACCAAACGCTGGGTTTCCTCCTTAATGCTTTGCCAGGCCTTTACAGCCGCAGCCTTCAGGTCTTGCTTGTTTGTGGGTCTTTCCGTCTTAAGTCTGGATTTCAGCAAGTGAAATGCATGCTCAATTAGGTTAAGATCTGGTGATTGACTTGGCCATTGCAGAATGTTCCACTTTTTTGCACTCATGAACTCCTGGGTATCTTTGGCTGTATGCTTGGGGTCATTGTCCATCTGTACTATGAAGCGCCGTCCAATCAACTTTGCAGCATTTGGCTGAATCTGGGCTGAAAGTATATCCCGGTACACTTCAGAATTCATCCGGCTACTCTTGTCTGCTGTTATGTCATCAATAAACACAAGTGACCCAGTGCCATTGAAAGCCATGCATGCCCATGCCATCACGTTGCCTCCACCATGTTTTACAGAGGATGTGGTGTGCCTTGGATCATGTGCCGTTCCCTTTCTTCTCCAAACTTTTTTCTTCCCATCATTCTGGTACAGGTTGATCTTTGTCTCATCTGTCCATAGAATACTTTTCCAGAACTGAGCTGGCTTCTTGAGGTGTTTTTCAGCAAATTTAACTCTGGCCTGTCTATTTTTGGAATTGATGAATGGTTTGCATCTAGATGTGAACCCTTTGTATTTACTGTCATGGAGTCTTCTCTTTACTGTTGACTTAGAGACAGATACACCTACTTCACTGAGAGTGTTCTGGACTTCAGTTGATGTTGTGAACGGGTTCTTCTTCACCAAATAAAGTATGCGGCGATCATCCACCACTGTTGTCATCCGTGGACGCCCAGGCCTTTTAGAGTTCCCAAGCTCACCAGTCAATTCCTTTTTTCTCAGAATGTACCCAACTGTTGATTTTGCTACTCCAAGCATGTCTGCTATCTCTCTGATGGATTTTTTCTTTTTTTTCAGCCTCAGGATGTTCTGCTTCACCTCAATTGAGAGTTCCTTTGACCGCATGTTGTCTGGTCACAGCAACAGCTTCCAAATGCAAAACCACACACCTGGAATCCACCCCTGACCTTTTAACTACTTCATTGATTACAGGTTAACGAGGGAGACGCCTTCAGAGTTAATTGCAGCCCTTAGAGTCCATTGTCCAATTACTTTTGGTCCCTTGAAAAAGAGGAGGCTATGCATTACAGAGCTATGATTCTTAAACCCTTTCTCCGATTTGGATGTGGAAACTCTCATATTGCAGCTGGGAGTGTGCACTTTCAGCCCTTATTATATATATAATTGTATTTCTGAACATGTTTTTGTAAACAGCTAAAATAACAAAACTTGTGTCACTGTCCAAATATTTCTGGCCCTAACTGTATATTGCTACCTTTAGCTCTGCAGCTACTTTTTCGACAGTGTGTGCCACATTTATAACATTCTCTGACAGGTGTCACCCACTTGTACACTATCTCTTATACCAGTATTGTATGTGTATATTATTATCTGTTACTCTGTGCTAGCTTTTTGGCTAGTGTGTGCCACATACATTACTTTCTCTGACAGGTGTCACCCACTTGTATATATTCTTATTCCAGCAAGTGCTGTAGGGCTATTAATTCTACATCCTTTTTTACATCCTGGCTTGTGCCTATATTGCTCTTCGTATATTATTGCCTAATAATGCACATCATCCCAGATATATTAGTCACTATTGACTACTTGTGATCAGCGGCGGACTGGGGTGTCTGTGGACCACCAGGAAAATTGACTCCAGGGGCCCACCTACCCGGGCCCACTCATTCTTCAGCTACATGCAATACCTGTTATCCGTTATACCTATTGTAGTGGAGCGTGGACTGTAAAACACAGGCGGCTCCTGCACATCACTGTGTGCTCACCATTACTGCGATGTATCATAATTGTAGTTTGCATTAATTTGGATTTTTTTGGGTGAAAACAAGTTATCAGTGATGCACCGGCAGGAGCTGGCTGGCAGATCTTGCCCTGGGGGGCAGTCGACTTTTTCTAGCCAGTGGCCAACTGAATAGCGGAGGGATGGGTGCTACCACTACAGAGGCCAACTGAAGAGCATGTGGGTGCTGGCGCTGCTTCACTAGTCTGCCAGCTGACTGCTGCCGCCGCTCCAATCCCAGGTAACAGTTAGCCTCCACGCTGACGCCCGCGTTTTGCCTGCTGTGTCCCGGGTCCCACGCAGCCGCTCTCACTGAGGGGGCAGCTCTAAACTGGGACTAAACCACCGGCCTGGGGGGCAAAAGCATCCCTGCCACCTGGGCCAGTCCGCCCCTGTGCACAGGTTAGGAATGTGATTACTTATTTATTGGTGGAAGCCACACCATCAGAAGAATGTGGCACTTTGAGTATTTGGTGAGTTTTGTACCTCAGTATTTGTAAGGCCGACTTCACACCACGTTGCGATCAGGTCCGGGGCTGTCCAATGTGAATCAGACAGCCCCGGACCTGATTTTGACATAATGCAGCCTTATGGTGCTGGACAGGGCCGGATGGCAGCTATTTGCCATCAGGTTTTGTCCCTGTCCGGCAGCATCAGGCTGCAAACTATTTTTGCCCCGGACTCAAAAACGGAGCTTGCATCATTTTTGTGTCCGGGGTGAAAAATTTAAGCAAATCAGATCCTACCGGATACTCCCGTTTCCGGCAAACCCTAACATGATCTGGCACCCCCTAACATGAGAGTCTATGGGGCGCCGGATTGTGACGGACGCCTGCTGCTGGACTTCAGCGTGAGCTCTGCTGAACTTCAGCCCCAGGAGCTGTCCTCTGTGAAGAGGTTCAGCACCATTTCAGTAGGGGACAGCTCCTGAAAGCTGCGCTCTGCAGAATCTGACTACAAACAGGACCGGAGGGTATACTAACCCTCCGCTTCTATCTGTCCGGACCTGTCAGGCTGTGTCCAGTGCCTCCTGCAAAGCACCAGACACAGCCTGACAGGGAAAAAAACGTGGTGTGAAGCCGGCCTAAGACAAAACCAGGAGTAAAGCGAGCAGAGGTAATTTTTTTATTCATTTCTCACTCACTCCTAGATTTGTCTAATAAATACTGAAGTCACCAAATGCTCAACTGCTTTCTCTGGCAAACCTCTGCATCTCTGCTGCTGTGTCACAGGACAGGGAGGGGTTAAACATCTAAGTATTTAATATCTATTGGAAATAAAATAGTTTCCACTTATTGATATCAGATAAAACAAATGACCGACCAAAATCCACTCTACCAAGACCAATATTACCAGATAGAAGTTAGAAATGCCACAACACTGTGACCAGATCACATATTACCACCATATAGTACCCAAATAATGCCACATACAAGGCACAAATACTGTCACACCATGACGAAAGCACATAATACCACCACATGGTGATCAAATACTACCATATACAAGGTATAAATACTGCCATCACCATGAGACCTCATATTACCACCACATAGTGACCGAATAATACCATATACAAGGGACAAATACCGTCATGTCATGACCAAAGCACATAATGCCATGGTCCACCACATATATCACTAAATTAACAGAAATATAAAAAAGCTCTGCATATTGGGTCAGTGTACAGGTAATACAGTGATCACCAGTGGCATACACAGGAGTTCAGGTTTAGTTTCAGTGTACAGGTAATACAGTCATCACCAGTGACATTATACACAGGAGTTCAGTGTATAGTGTCAGTGTACAGGTAATGCAATGATCACCATTGACATTATACGCATGAACTCTGTATATAGTGTCAGTGTGTGTGTATAGGTAATACATGTAGCTTCTCCACCCAGCGTTCAATGTAGCTTCTCCTCCCTATCCATCCATGTTCCTTCTCCCTCTATTCCCCCATCCATACATGTACCTTTTCCCCCATCCAAATCATCCATGTACCTTGTCCCATCCATCCATCCATCCATCCGTTCTCCCCCCTTTTCCATGCCGCCCCTCCATCCATCCCATTCTGTCCCCTTTTCCAGGCCGCCCCATCCATCCATTCATCCATTCCACTCTGTCCCCCGACTGCTATCTTCGGCTTTAACAGTGCCTTACCTGACTCCACACTCCTGATCCTGGCAGCTTCTTCCTCTGCGGCTCCCGGTCTCCCGCTTGCGACACCAGGCAGCTTCTTCCTCTGCAGCTGCCAGTCTCCGGCACCAGGCACCCGGCAGCTTCTTCCTCTGCGGTTGCCGGTCTCTGGCACCAGGTACCCGGCAGCTTAATACTCTGAAGCTCCCAGTCTCCAGCACCCGGCAGAACCAGGCACCCGGCAGCACCAGGCCCCACCAGGGGCCTGGCACCATCAGGCACCACGGGGCCCGGCACCATGGGGGCCTGGCAGCACCAGGGGCCCAGCACCTTCTGGCACCCAGGGGACCCGGCAGCACCAGGCACCCAGGGGGCCCAGCAGCACCAGGCACCCAGGGGGCCCGGCAGCACCAGGCACCACCAGGGGTCCAGCACCACCAGGGGGCCCAGCACCACCAGGGGATCCACTGCCAGGGGGCCCAGCACCACAAGGCACCACCAGGGGACCGGCACCATCAGGCACCACCAGGAACCCAGGGGCCCGGCAGCACAAGGCACCACCCACTATGAGCCCGACAGCACCAGGCACCCTGGGGGCCCGGCAGGACCAGGGCGCCCGGCACAACCATGGGGGCCCAACACCACAAGGGGGGCCCAGCACCAGCAGGGGAGCCCAGCAGCACTAGGGGGGGCCCAGCACCAGCAGGGGGGGCCCAGCACCAGCAGGGGAGCTCAGCAGCACCAGGGGGGCCAGCACCCGCAGGGGGGCCCAGCAGCACCAGGGGGGGCCAGCAGCAAGCAAGGGGGCCAAGCAGCAGCAGGGGGGGACCAGCACCAGCAGGGGGGGCCCAGCACCAGCAAGGGGGCCAGCAGCAGCAAGGGGGAGCCCAGCACAGGGGGGAAGGCAGCAGCAGCCAAAGGGGGGGGCCCAGCAGCAGCTCCATACTCCAGCTCCAGCCCCGCACATACTCCAGCTCCAGCCCCCCATAATCCAGCTTCAGCCCCCTCCATACTCCAGCTCCAGTTCCCTCCATACTGCAGCTCCAGTCCCCTCTATACTCCAGCTCCAGTCCCCTCCATACTCCAGCTCCAGTCCCCTCCATACTCCAGCTCCAGCCCCCTCCATACTACAGCTCCAGCCCCCTCCAGCTCCAGCCCCCTCCATACTCCATTTCCAGTCCCCTCCATACTCCAGCTCCAGCCCCCTCCATACTCCAGCTCCAGCCCCCTCCATACTCCAGCTCCAGTCCCCTCCATACTCCAGCTCCAGCCCCCTCCATACTCTAGCTCCAGTCCCCTCCATACTCCAGCTCCAGTCTCCTCCATACTCACCGCAGTGCAGGCAGCAGCTGCCTGGGCGGTCTCCCCTCTACAGCGCCCTGAGCGCCGGCTCCCGCTGCGCACACAGGAAGCAGTCTCAGGGCAATGACGTCATCACCCCGAGACTGATGTCCTGCGCACAGCAGCGGCAGCAGGCAGAGCAGGTGAGATCGCTCTCCGTGCTTTGCAGCTGCAGAGGGGAACAGACATCGCTAATTATATCGGCAGTGCTGCCGATATGATTAGCGATATTACCGGACTGGGGGCCCAGGGGGGTACGGGGGCAGGGCTTGGGGGCGTGGCCATATGTCTCAGGGCCCACCGGGGATTCTCCCGATCCTCCGGTGGGCCAGTCCGTCCCTGCTTGTGATCATTGGTTGATTTACATCTATTATTTATTCCATGCAGTATTGTTATGTCTATTGTTATATCATTATGTCATTCCTATGATGTAAATCCACTTCAGGTTACCTTTACAGTGATATAGGGGTTCTATATTGTCCCTTACTCCCACCTGGGACATTGTTCTATGTACAGATTGGTGTACATATGGGTTTATTTACTGCCTTTTAGGTATTCTCACAACCATTTCTTTAAGACCTCTTTATCACTTCCCAGTGCGGGCGCACAGCTAAATATATATGTATATATTCTTATGAAATTGCTGCCTATTGTGATCCACACCTGAGAACTATATTTTCTACTATTAACTTATGTTATTGTCAGCTTTTCTGCTGCTGCCTCGTATGGGAGTATATTTCTACTTGTCCTCTTGAAATATCCTGCTTACATGGTTGTTGTGTTTTTTCTGGCTCGTACCAATTCTCATATGTTAAGTACGGCACCTTGGTTCTATTGTTACATAGCACAGTGTTACATGTCTATATAGTATACCCATTGGGTGAGGAATTGGTCTACTGACATTATTATTGGTGTAATATATATACCGTATATACTCGTGTATATGCTGTCCCGTGTATAAGCCGACCCCCCTACTTTTGCCCCCAAAACCTGGGAAAACGTATTGACTCGCGTATAAGCCGAGGGTGGACCCCAGCACAGGTATACAGCCCCCAGCAGTGTGGTATACAGCAGGTCCATAGCACAGTATACAGCCCCAGCGGTGTGGTATACAGCAGGTCCCCAGCACAGTATACAGCCCCAGCAGTGTGGTATACAGGTCCCCAGCACAGTATACAGCCCCAGCAGTGCCATTATACAGCCCCCCCTCACAGTATACAGCCCCAGCAGTGCCATTATACAGCAGGTCCCCAGTACAGTATACAGCCCCAGCAGTGCCATTATACAGCCCCCCTCACAGTGTACAGCCCCAGCAGTGCCATTATACAGCCCCCCCTCACAGTATACAGCCCCAGCAGTGCCATTATACAGCAGGTCCCCAGCACAGTATACAGCCCCAGCAGTGCCATTATACAGCCCCCCCTCACAGTATACAGCCCCAGCAGTGCCATTATACAGCCCCCCCTCACAGAATGGCCCCCGCATGCAGCGCTGCGCACATACATTACCAGGCTATCAGCTGTCACCCTCTGGTGCCGATTTGCTGCTCCTGGCTCCGGGCTGCATCTTCCTCTGTGTCTTCCTGCTTGTCATGTGACCGGCCGGGGTCGCGATGACGTCATCGCGATGAGCCCCGGCCACAAGCAGGAAGACAGAGATGAAGATGCAGCCTGGAGCCAGGAGCAGCGAATCGCCACCGGAGGGTGACAGCTGATAGCCTGGTAATGTATGTGCGCAGCGCTGCATGCGGGGGCCATCCTGTGAGGGGGGGGACACCATACTGTGAGGGGGGCCTGTATACTGATATGACTCGCGTATAAGCCGAGGGGGGGACTTTTCAGCCCAATTTTTGGGCTGAAAAACTAGGCTTATACGCGAGTATATACGGTAATATATATGCATGTACGGGAACCCTTGATTGTGATTTTAATTGATTTTATATGTATTTGTCTGTATATGTGTTAATAAATCATTTGTATATTTTTCACTTTATACTTGTGTGCTCCCGTATTCATATGCCATGTCTTTTTCTTCTTTTTACATTCTGAGTACTGTGGCAGGGTGATCACCTAAAATCTATTGATTTATTGTGGTGCTCCTTAATACATATTTTCACTACTGCAAAATATGTTGGCGCTATATAAATAAAATTATTATTATTATTACTGTCAGTCACCCTGTTTAGCAGAAAAACATGCTTGGCTTGTGCCACATTGTGACTGAGATAGGGGAAACATGTGCAAAGAAATCTACTGTCAGTCACACTATCTGGCAGAAAAATATGCCTGGCTTGTGCCACATTGTGACTGAGATAGGAGATTCATATTCAATCGAAATTTACACTGACTGTTGATGACTGACTGATTTCCCTCTGAAATCTTGAATTGAGGACCACAACTAGCACAGTAGGCCATCGTAGATAATGTTTGTCAAGGGAGGCCCTTATCATGGCATCTTCCTGCACCTATGACACAGCAGAAGGAGTCATTTTTGGAAATATGATGCACATTCTGCAGTGGACCAAGTAGTATAGTATCAAGAAGTCTTCTCTTCCTGTATAATCTGGGGAATACTGTCATTCACAAATCTCTGAGCCATTTGGAGAAGCTTCTCCAACCCATCCTGCCGGGGGAGGGGGGCAACAAATATCCTTTGTCCATTAACTTGCACAAGAGATATATTTGAGCTCGTCATCCAGTTGACTAGTGCAGCTTTATTTTTCCGTTCATAGAGTTCAGCCAAACCTGACGATAGCAGGCCGCACTCACTGCTACCTTCTATTACTTCATGTCTGTTGCCCCTTATCTATGCAGTCTCCGCCCTGTAACCCCTTCACCACCCGGCGATTTTTCGTTTTTCATTTTTGTTTTTACTCCCCTGCTTTCAAGAGCCATAACGTTTATATTTTTCCGTCAATATAGGCATATGAGGGCTTGTTTTTTGTGGGACTAGTTGTATTTTCAGATGAAATCATTTATTTTACCATATAGTTTACAGGAAAAAGAGAAGAAAATTACAAGTGCAGTGAAATTGCAAAAAAAAAGTGCAATTACATGTTTGTTTTTTGGGTTTTTTAGTCACCATGTTCACTATATGGTAAAACTAACATGACAGCGTGATGCCTCAGGTTGGTACGAGTTCGTCGATACTAAACATCTATACTAGTATCTAAGTGCTGAAAACAAAATCAGCAGTTTGAAAAAAAAAAGAATCGCACTTTTTGCGCCATGTTTTGTGACCCCTAGCGTTCTGGTGTTTTGGGATCTGTGACTGTGTGATGGCTTATTTTTTGCGGCTTGATCTGACATTTCTAATGATACTATTTTTGGGTGGATGCACTCTTTTGATCGTCCATTATTGCCTGTTGTTACTGTGACCAAAAAAACATAATTTTGGCGTTTGGACCTTTTTTTTTCCTTTATGCAGTTTATGGCTCTCATTAATTGATTTTATATCTTGACAGATCGGGCAATTCTGAACGCAGCAATACTTAATATGTGTATTTCTTAATTTTTTTAATACTTTTATTTGGAATGGGGGAAAAGAGGTTTTGAACTTTTGTGCTTTTTTTTCATTTTTTAAAAACTTTTTTCTTTCATTGATTCCTTATTTTACACCGCCCCAGAGGGCGTCACAGTTTTGCAGTGGCTAATTGCTTGTGACAGGTCCCAATGAGCTGCAGCACATTGTGACCTGTCACAAATGCGCACTGCAAGTGGTTGTCAATGCTTGCCAACCACTCACAGGACGTGATCAGTGATAGCTTCCGGGGTCTCGGCAGGACCCCAGGCTATCACGTGAGCACCGGGTATCCCGCAATTATATCGCAGGATCTCCGGTGCCAGCGGGGAACAGCGCGATCCCCGCCAGGTCAGTGAATGACAGCAGGATTGAAGGGGTTGACAGCGCCGATAGGATCTCAGATCCCGATATCTCAGCTGATGACATAACCGCACCGGAGCTCACATCAAACACCGAGACCCGACCCTTGACCATATATTACGTCAAGGGTCGGGAAGGGGTTAATGAGTTAATAATAGAGTGAGAGCCCTATAATATGAATAAGTGAGAGCACTCTCAAATGTACACAAGAGGGACCTCCAAAATTTTTAGAGAAGGGCACTTCCAAGACATATGTTACAGAGACATATGAGGACTCTCACTAAACTCAGGTTTCCTGCCTACTGCAGGCCCTCTGAACATTTGAATTTAGGGCCACAGAATCACCTGGCAGTGGAGGAGGAGAGTCAAGCCCAACACTACAATGAGCACATTGTAAACTGCTATGGAATAAGTATTCCACTACTATCAGTGGGCGAGGGACTGCCCAAATGTCTAAGTAAGAGTGGTCCCTCCAAAACGTACGTTACAGGGCCATCTCTGGGTCCTCAGCAATCTCAAGTTGCTGCCTACTGCAGGCCCTCTGAACATTTGAATGTAGTGCCGCAGAATTACATGGCGGTTGAGGAGGAGGTGGAGGAGGAGAAGGAGGGTGAAGCAGAATGCTACAATGGGCACATTGTAAACTGCTATGAAATATGTATTCCTCTATCACAGTGTCAATGAGGGAGGGACCACCCAAATGTCTAAGAGCTGTCCATCCAAAACATATGTTACAAGACTACCTGAGTCTTCTGAGGTCAAAGATCAACATACCTACTGGTATATTGTAGCTGGCCTCGTAAAGTGTTAGGGAATAGCTAATTAAAAATGATGTATGACAGAGGGACCTACAAAATGTGTAAGTCAGGGCCCTCCCAATTGTAAAAGGTGAAAAAAGCCAAAATCGCACGTGTGAACAAACGCTAAAGCGATATTTTTTGGTTTCTCTGGTTTATTTAGCCTTGTATCAAAGTGGTTAGGCAGGAAAAACTGTTTCTGAACCTTTTTGGCTTGTTAAATGCAGTTTAGGTTAGGTTTGGTAGTTGTTTTGTGTATCTGTAAGGGTACCTTTACACGCCGAAACTTTTGGCAGCGATCGGAGGCAACCGCACTGAAGGCGCTTTTACACGCTGCAATTTCGCCCTCAACCTAAGGCGATGTGTCTCCCCGGAAGTTGCCACACAAACTGCGGGAAACATCCGGTAGACTCCCGTCGCTGCTTCACACGCTGCAATCCCCAAAGGAATGTGGGCGTACATGGTTAGCGTGTATTCCGCGCCCCAAACACGCTGATTAGGCAACGCAATAGCGTTATGATTGGCCAGCCTGCGCAGGAAGGCTGGCTAATACATGACGCCATTGCAATTGTGTAGTGTGAATGGACAGCTGTTCAAATATGGCGCCCTGTGAAGCGACAGCCAATGGAAACACAGAAGCCACCACCAATAATCGCTGACAGGGCGCGGTCTCCAGCCTGCTGTGGCACGCCTCCGGGAAATCAGTAGGCGACGCTGATTCCATCCCTATCGCCCCTTCACACGCCAAAAGCAGGGAAATTCACCTTCATGGATGCGTCTGGTTTTCGAGCAGTGCTCTAAAATTGCAACCGGGCGCAACTTTCAGAAACACCACTGGATTCTCCAAATACACGCTGCAATTTCGTAGCAATTTCACGACGACGGTGACGGGGCTCCAGATTGCCTCTCAGTTTTCTCACCCCAGTTGCGGCGTATAAAGATGCCCTAACAGTGGCGTAATCCTGTGACCAAGTTACTCCCACAAACCATATGTGAGTCCGAAATGTATGAACGCATACTCTTCAGGTTCTTCCCATTCTGTTTCACTACTTTCCCATCCATTTCAGCCTTGTCCTCAGGCCCCCAGATCCCTTTGTAGA
The DNA here is from genome assembly GCA_033576535.1 of Allobates femoralis. Taxonomy (NCBI): domain Eukaryota; kingdom Metazoa; phylum Chordata; class Amphibia; order Anura; family Aromobatidae; genus Allobates; species Allobates femoralis. The sequence goes on from JARQOC010000008.1 coordinate 93,917,365, forward strand.
GTCCAGCAAAAAATTACTCGCACTTCCCATTGACTTACATTGTACTCGCTATTCAGACTGAATACTCAATTATTACAAACTACTCGTAACGAGTATTGTGATCATGAATATTACGGTACTCACTCATCACTAGTTGCACCTTGTCCTGACTGACTTAACCATATCATTAGACTGCTTACTGGCTGAAATTAATAAGTCTCATCTTTTGCACTAGGTACAAAAAGTGGTACACAAATGGCACCTAAGGCTGTGGTCACAGTTGGCATGCGTTTTTGCAGTGACTTTTAAAAACGCCAGCGTTTTTACATGCGTTTTTCATGTCATCATGAGTTTTTAAGGTGTGTGATGGCTCCCTGCGTTTTTGGCTGCGTTTTTAAATCCGCACCAAAAAATAGTGCATGTACTATTTTTTGGTGTGTTTTTTTAACATGGGCTCCCATGGAAAACGCATGCGTTTTTGGATTGTACTAATTGTACATGCGTTTTTGCATGCGTTTCCCATAGGGCCCCATATTAAAAAACGCATGCGTTTTTGGAAATGCACCAAAAACGCATGGTACTGTCACACATGCGTTTTTGCTATTAGGGCATGCGTTTTTTTAACATGGGGGCCTATGGGTGCGTTTTTTACATGCATTTTTGAAAACGCAGGTCTCCAAAAACGCTTGTAAAAAATGCAACTGTGACCCTAGCCTTAGATGAGCTTTGGAAATGGGTTCATATATTATCCATGTTTATTTATTTATTGATAGCAGATGCCTTTCTTTTGAAGTTTTCCCTGTTTATTCCTTTTTTTATCATGTTTTTACTATGTTATAAATAAAAAATACTATTTAATTAAACATTTCAGCATCATTCTCTTCTTAATTCCCTTGTTTATTTTTGTGTATAAGAATATATGCCTTTGAAATTGGTAGGCACATATATAAACTAAGACTATATGAATTTACATGCTCTCAGATTAAGTAGCCAAAACTTTCCTCCTATCAAGAGCGAGCATTCGACTTTCAATGTGGCAGCCATATTTACACACGCAAATGATGGGTGTTGGAATAAGGTGCTCGCTAGTGTTAGTGGCCCCTTGCATACTACCACCAGTGGTGCCGCCAACAACTGGACCCAATGCAATCCCGCAACCGACGTCATCCCACCGAACGCACAGCAGAGAGGGGCAGAGAGAGAATGCATCAGGGGAGGAAGGGGGCAAAAAGAGCATACAGCAGGGGGGGCAAGAGAGAACACATGGGAGAGATGAGAGGAGGAGGGGGGCAGAAAGAGTGCACAGCAGGGAGGGGAGTGCAGAAAGAGCATACAGAGAGGGGGAGCAGATAGAGCACACAGCAAAGAGAGGGGCAGACAGAGAACATACAGCAGAGAGAGGGACAGAGAGAATGCACGTGAGAAAGGGAGGAGGGCGGCCAAGAGAGAAAACATGAGAGGGAGGAGGGGGCAGAGAGAAAAAACATGGGAGAGAGGAGGAGCAGAGAGAGAACACACAGGAGTGGGGGCAGAGAAAGAGTGCACAGAAGAGGGGCAGAGAGACTGCACAGCATAAGGGGGCAGAGCAACTGCACAGCAGAGAAGGGGTGCAGAGAGAGCGCACAGAGAGGGGACAGACAGAGAACACACAGCAGGGAGGAGCAGAGAAAGAACACAGAGCAGATCGGGGGCAGACAAAGAATGCCCAGCAGAGGGGCCAGAGAGAGTGCACAGGGGGAAGAGTCAGGGGGGCAGAGTGAGCACATGCACACTTACTCACACGGCCACCATCTTTGAGCGCTTGGGTATACAAAGATGGCAGCGGCACAACGCATCACACCACCCCACTGCAAGACTACAGTAATTACAGGATTAACTTGGGGGGAACTTGGTGGGAACTAATAAAGTGGATAACAAGGTTTCTCTGTCTATTTTGTATGCAATAAAGCATTTCTCTCGGTGTTGTGTTTTTTCTCTTTACTGAAAATATTGCTAGTACGGCTGTGGTACTGCCGGCTGACATTAGCAATAGAGCTTGACACCAGCTGCCAAAAAAGCTTACATCAACCCCTTTATTACCCAGTCTGCCAGCACTACACAACAGCTGGAAGAGCAGTGTAACCGCCAGTTTTGGCATCTCTCATGGAGGTGCCAATTATGGGGTGGCTTCTGGCTGCAATTTTCAGCGTGGGGGCCAAGAACACTTGGGCCTCACCACACTGAAAATTCCAGCTTCCTGGGTTACCTTGACTGGCTATAAAAAATACGACAGAACCCACACCAATATTTTATTTAATTACGGTAGTTAAATAATTGAAAAAAATGGCGGCTCCCCTGTATTTTTCATTGGCAGCAAAAGTAACACCAGGTAGCGGGGGTTGGCCGCCAGTAGCTGCTTGATTTACCTGCACTGGCAATAGAAAACACAGCAAAGCCCTATACATCCTTTACCAGGAAATGTAACACTTTATTAATTTAAAATAAACAAGTTTTTAAGTAAAAATATAAGATATTTACATACATTGGGAGCAAGCAAGAGGGGGGAGACACAGAGAGAGACCGCACAAGGGGGAGAGTCGGCCGCCGCCCCCAGTGCCACAGAGCTCGGTCCCCATTATGATGTCATGTATGCATATGTCAGTGGTCTGTGTAAACACAGGATGCTGTTTATAGCCATCGTACAATACGTCATCACATCACAACTTCTTCTCTAATTACCTTCTCTTTTTTATATGTGATGACGTATTGTACGATGGCTATACGTAGCATCATGTGTTCACAAAGACCGTTGACGTATGCATACATCTCATTTCCGGCTACCTATTTATAGGAGGTTGTTGGAATATGTTTAGTGCAACAACTCCATTCCTGTATGTATAGGTGTTGTATTGCTAGGTTTGTCCATTGTGTACAAAGTTAGTTTAAAGAAAAAAAAGAGGAACATTCCTAGAGGCACACACACAGGAAATACCATGTGACTGTAACCAGTTTCCTGTGTCTGTGCATGTGAAGATAAGCACAGCAGCTTGCTGATGCTACAAAGGGACATTTAAGATGTATATTCCTGTTTCCACAAAGCCCTTCACATCTGTACCTGTTTGTTGCTAATTAAAGCTAAGTTCTGTTGTTAACACGCTTTCAGTGTATCATGAATGATCCACTGCCAACAGGTTATGGGCCCAGTGTGACACAGAACTCCAGCGTGACACAGAACAACAGAAGTGACACAAAACACAGTGTTTCTGCAGGACAAAGTACCTCGTGGTCCGAGATGCTGTGTTCGTATGATGTAAAAACCAGATACAGCGGTATGTCTGGGTATAGTAGTAGCTGTTTATTTTCTGACGCGTTTCAGCATCATAGCCCAAACTCCTTCCTCAGGGATGTTCCCTGAGGAAGGAGTTTGGGATATGACTCTGAAACGCGTCGGAAAATAAACAGCTACTACTATACCCAGACATACCGCTGTATCTGGTTTCTACATCATACGAACACAGCAGCTCGGACCACGAGGTACTTTGTCCTGCAGAAGCTTATTGTGACCACAGTCACCTGTGGAGGTACGGTCCTGGCAGCAGCTGTACTGTTCTGAGCGATCACTCCGGTTGTGTGCTACACAACCCTATCAGGTGAGCAGTTCCTAAATTTCACCATAATAATCCTGTCTCCTAAGGATAAGACCCTATTTTGCGCATTCTCACCCCTTTCTTAGACAAAACACAGTGTAACACAGATTAATACAGCAACAGAAGCAAAAGCAGCAGACAACAGAGAACATGTCTACAAGCAGGGATTACTGCAAGTTCTCAGTGTTAAGTCTCACCAATCAGAATTATCAGTCTTGGAAATTCAAGGTGAAGATGTTGCTCATAAGATAAGGTATGTGGAAATATACACAGGAACAAGTGCCTCATCCATTACCAGATGACTGGGTAGAGAAGGATCAGAAAGTACAAAGCACTATCTCCCTCAGTGTAGATGATGATCAGATTGTGCATATATGCAAGTGTCCAACTGCAAAGGAGATGTGGGATGAGTTACAGAAAGTGCATGAAAGATCAAATCTTAGCAATAAGCTTTATCTCATGAGAAAGCTATACCTGTCTAAGCTAAGTGATGGCCAGAATATGCAGGACTATATAAGAAACACCCTAGAGATTGTTGAGCATCTCAGGGGTATTGCCGAATAAATTAAAGACTTTTTATGCTGCTGCACTACTATTAAGTGGTCTTCCAGAAAGTTATGACACACTTGTCACTACATTAGATGCACGGCCAGATGATGAGCTCACACTAGAGTATGTCAAAGGCAAGCTTGTAGATGAATTCAAGCAAAAGACACAGAATGTAAGCAGCAGTAATGAATCTAAAGCGGAGACAGCATTAAAGACACAGGACTTTCCTAAATATCAGACCAATCTAAGGGAAACCCGGGAATGCTTTGTCTGTAAAAAGCCCGGCCACCTTAAAGCAAATTGCTGAATTTGGAAAGCAAAAATGAGTCAGTTTAAAAAGCAGAACAGTGATCAAAAGGTAAAAACAGCTATAAAATAAAAATTTGCATGTGATGAAGCTGCATTTAATACCAATACAAACTCATCTGCAAAGCATATATGGTATATAGACTCTGGTGCTAGCAGCCATATGACAAATGATAAGGACTTCTTCACTGACTTTGATGAAAACAAGAAAAAAGGGGGAGGACAAAAGGCGCAATAGTGCCCCTATCACTAGACACTAAACCCAAAGTGAGAATAAAGTTACCACTCACCTATGCCAGTTGTGATACCCACAACTGGTTAGTAGACCTGATAGGATCAATTCCCAGATGGCTGCTGCTGGACTTCCACCGGTCTCCACTTGTGGAGACGAAATCAGAGGCTTGGGGAAGGAAGGTGTGTAACAGTCCGCGCTGCCAGAATTTCCGCGTGTAAATGATGCAAGAAGCCGATGACATCGGCTTCTTGCATCATTTACACGCGGAAATTCTGGCAGCGCGGACTGTTACACACCTTCCTTCCCCAAGCCTTTGATGAAAACAAGTCAGAAAAGGCCATCTTAGCAAATGGTAAATATATATGACTTCAGAAGGAGTAGGAGATGGCTACCTCCACTGTCCAGTTTCCTCAGCACAAAGCAGAAAGATCCCAGTAAAGAATGTTCTCTATGTTCCCAGTCTTGAAAACAATCTTCTGTCTGTAAAGAAGCTCACGCAAAATGGGAATGTAGTTACTTTTAAAGACAACAGCTGCATTATATCAAAGGAGGGTCACACTCTTGCAGAAGGAAAAATCCAAAATGAGCTTTATCAGCTAAAATGCAAAGAAAGAGTGTACAGTACTAGACAAGATCTGCATAAGAACTGTATTCAAGTATGGCACAGACGTCTTGGGCACAGAGGCCCAGAAGCAGTAAGGAATCTAGGTCAACTAGCAAATGGTGTTGAAATAAAGCAATGTAATCAATTATGAAGTGCACTAGCTGTCTAAAAGGGAAAATGTCCAGAAAATCCTTTACTAAAGTAAGCAGTTCTAGATCTGCACAGCCACTGGATTTGATACACACAGATGTTTGCGGTCCAATGAGTGTTCAAACTCCAAGCAAGAAGAGATATTTCCTTACATTTACTGATAACTACTCCAGATATACAGTTGCCTACCTGCTTCACAGTAAGGATTAAGTTCCAATGAAACTTGAAGAATATTTTGCTGTAGTGTTTAACAAATTTGGAAGAATGCCAAAGACCCTGCATGCAGATAATGGGACTGAGTATACACGGGGTAAGGTGCAAACCATTTTGGAAAAGAATGGAACCGTGTTCCAGAGTACCATTCCATACAACCCAGAACAGAATGGCATTGCAGAGAGAAAGAACCACACTCTCTGTGAAAGTGGAATAAGTATGTTGTTTGATGCTAATCTACCTACAACATATTGGGGAGACGTCATCATGACAGCTTGCTATCTTCAAAACAGATTGTCAGGTAAAGCCACAAATAAAACTCCATGTGAACTATGGAACTGTGAGAAGCCTAACCTGAAGCATCTCAGGATATTTGGAAGCATAGCTTTTGTGTATGTTCCCAAAGAAAAACATTCCAAGTGGGAATCACATGTAAAGCAAAGAGTCCTGGTGGGCTATAGCGAAACTCAAAAGGGATACAGAATACTGCACCCAGAGACCAACACAGTAACAATCAGCACAAATGTAGTGATTGATGAGAACTCTGTTTCGCTCAAATTTCATGAAGTTATATCCGTCATTCAAGCAAAGGAACAAGAAGAAGAATCTCAGTCACCAAACCCAGACACTAAAAAAGAAAACAGTGAAGTCTGGATAAGCTCTGAAGCCAGCAAGGAAGAAACAGAAGAACAAAGCCAACCTCCAGTCAGGAGATCAGAAAGACCAAACAAAGGTATCCCAGCTAGATGCCTGTCTGAACACTTCCTGAATCAGAGCCATAGTCATAGCAAGGAAAAGGAGCCCTCAGAAGTCAAAGCTTCGTCAAAACTCCAGCAATGAGAGTTACAACCAAGCAGTGGGGGCACTTCTGTTTATAAAGTCAACCAAGGATGTATTGGACTTGCCCACAATAAGAAGAACAGTGCAAGGACTAAGCACATCAATTTTAAGCATCACCACTTACGTGACTTAGTGGAATGTGATGTACTAATACTTGTGTATTGTGAGTCTGACAAGATGTTAGCAGATGGTATGTCAAAACCATTGCCAAGAGCCAAGTTTGCGGACCTCAGAACTGCAAAGGGACTAACAGGTAAGTAGATGTTGAGTGGGCGTGTTGGAATAGGTTTAGTGCAACAACTCCATTCCTGCATGTGTAAATGTTTTACTGCTAGGTTTGTCCATTGTGTATAAACTTAGTTTAAAAAAAAAAGAAGAACACTGCCAGAGGCTCACACACAGGAAATACCATGTGACTGTAACCAGTTTCCTGTTTCTGTGCATGTGAAGAGAAGCACAGCAGCTTGCTGATGCTGCAAAGGGATATTTAAGATGTATATTCCTGTTTCCACAAAGCCCTTCACATCTGTACCTATTTGTTGCTAATTATAGCTAAGTTCTGTTGTCAACACTCTTTCAGTGTATCCTGAATAATCCGCTGCCAACAGAGTTAATTTGTCTGTACCTGTAATATGATTTTATTTTCCTGAGGAAGTGCGCTGATGTGCATGAAACATGTAGAGATCAATAAAATCGAGTTGTAACTTAGCACCCATTGGTTCTTTGAAAGCAGTGTGATGTTCTATCCACACTTTCCATCTTCTCCATTTGTGGCTTGACTATGAGAAATAAGATTATCTGGTCTGATGAGATGAAGATAGAACTTTTTGATGATAATCCTAAGCAGTATGTGTGGAGAAAGCCAGGCACTGCTCATCACTTGCCCAATACAATCCCAACAGTGAAACATGGTGGTGGCACCATCATACTGCAGGGACATGATGGCTGGTTTCAACTGAAGGAAACATGAATGCGCCCAAGTACAGAGATATCCTGGATAAAAACCTTTTCCATAGTGCTACGGACCTCAGATGTGGCTGAAGGTTTACCTTCCAACAAGAGAGTGACCCTAAGCACACAGCTAAAATAACAAAGTAGTGGTTTCAGAACACCTCTGTGACCATTCTTGACTGGACCAGCCACAGCCCTGACCTAAACCTAATTAAGCATCTCTGGAGAGACCTGAAAATGTCTGTCCACCAACGTTCATAATCCAACCTGATGGAACTGGAGAGGATCTGCAAGGAAGAATGGCAGAGGATCCCCAAATCCAGGTGTGAAAAACTTGTTGCATCATTCCCAAGAAGACTCATTGCTGTGCTAGCTCAAAAGGGTGCTACTACTCAATACTGAGCAAAAGGTCCGAATAGTTATGACTATGTGATATTTCAGCTTTTCTTTTTTAATAAACTTGCATAAATATCTACATTTCAGTTTTTTTTGTCAGCTAAGATGGGATGCAGAGTGTACAATAATGAGAAAAAAATGAACTTTCTTGATTTTACCAAATGGCTGCAATTAGGGATGAGCGAGTACCGTACTATTCGGAATCGCTATACCCGCAACGAGTAGGTCTCGGTACTCGCTACTAGTTGCTAGAATAGCGATTCCGAGTACTTTTGCAGTGTATCAATAGATACACTGCAAAAGTGCTGTAAAAGAGATGAAAAGTGGTTAGAAAATAAAAAAATCGAATACTCACCTTTACCAACGGCTGCACCGGGACCGGCCAATGGACATCTATTCATGTTAAAGGACCTTTCACTCTTCCAGCCAATCATATGGCTGGAAGAGATCTGGCCAATCAGATGCTGCCACGTCACAATGACGTGATCGCTAGCGGCCACCTGATTGGCCAGATGGAAAGGTCCTCGGTGTACCTGACGGGGAGTCTGGAGCTGCACAGAAGCACAAGCAGCCGACAGCCCCGTCCTGATAGGGAGAAGCTGTTCAGGGTCAGTGCTCCAGCCCTTTCCGAGTCTCCTCTGTCAAACTCGGATGAGTGTGTACAAGCCCTAAAGAGTAAGTGCACAACTACACAGGCAACATGTTAATAAAGAGAGGACAGTATAATGCAAAAGGGATAACATGTTTTATTACAATGTCAACATAGAAACAAGTCAAAAGGCAATAGACACAATAATATATATATAAGAAGTGTATCTTAAACGAAAAAATGTACCAATCAGAAATAGGAACTAGTGATAAATATTAATGAATCTCAATAGCCAAACTTCGGCACACACAAAAAAATAGAGAAATCAGTCAATGTTGCATTCAAGTGACGTTTTTATTCAATCACTCCAAGTGAATCCAAAGACATTTTTGAAATGACAAGATCGCTGTTAACGTTTCAGTAAACATTCAGTAAACACCATCTGGTAAACATTTCCCTATTAAGGGGTTTTACACATGTGACACATCCCATTGTCATTTATCTGATAAAATGTCCATGCGGTCTCGGATACATGGGAGAAACTTCTCAGCGTATCCGAGACCGTATTTCACAACATAAGTCTACCATAAGATGCGAATATAATCTCCTCCCCGTTCCTGCACATTTTAGCAAGTGTAAACATAAAGTGTCCCAATTAAGATTCCAGGTCATTGAGGATATTTCTGTAAGTCGCCGAGGCGGCAATCGTATATTACAACTAAAAAACAGAGAATCCTATTGGATTCACATACTCCAGACCTTGGAACCGTTGGGTATGAATAGGGAGTATGAGGTATATGGTAAATGATGTGTTGATATGGTGTAGTGCTCTGTCCGGACCTTCACATCTTATGACACTCAGCAATAAGATGTGTGATGGAGTTACTGTTCTTTTTTTTCCCCGTATTCAGTAACAGAAGCCTTAATACTCTATACTAATTTGTTGAGAATTGGGGTCCTCTTCATGAGAAATATAATGTTTCATAATGTCACATTGCTTTATTATGAATATTTTCCATGCTATAAGATTACACGTATCTAATTGCCTGCTCCTATATAGTACAATGAATCTATTGGTTCTTCAGGTTATATGAATTATGTCACTAATATTTTCCCTTTTTTTTCCCTTTCTTTTTCTATTTTTCCCGTTTCTTTTTCCTTTTTCTTTTCCTATGGGTTATCCACAGCAGACCTGAGAGGTGTGACACAGTGTAACAGCACTTCTGCTATGTTACAATACTCACAGCAAGCTTCTATAACTGAGCACGCAGGTTCCTTGTCTGTTTCCTACTGCGCATGCACAAACTTCCGGTTTGCGTTCCACTATCCTCATGCGTTCCACCGCCCAGAAGTGACGTTACGCGTCACCTCCGGCGGGGTCATATCCTCCACAGACGCCATAAGACACCGACGGGAGCTGTACACGCCGCACATGGCCTGATTACATTAACTACGCCACAGGACAAGGTATCTGCTGCCCACTGAAGGTTCTATTTTGTTTTTTAACATTATTCTAATTGCGGTTTCACTTTGTAGGCTCCATGCAGATTATAATTCCTATAGATGTTCTTTTGACTCAGTGACAAATTAGGTATTGATACACTATATTATGATTGATAGCATTAGATTTCAGGGGATCCATTTGCCATACTCTTGTGACTACAACACTGGGTGCCATACTCTATTATATAGGGTCCTTTGAAGCTACTATTTTATTTCCTTTCCTTCTTTCCTAGTATGGATCATTTTGACTAGGAGTGTACACCTTTTCATACATTATCTCAGTGATCAGTTGTTGGCATATAATTTGCACATATTGTTATGTTCATGTGTATATCTCTTATAGACTCCGCACAAAGTGGTCTTTTCCACAAGTGAATCATTTCCTTTTTCTCTTGCTAACCCTGACCAGAGGTAATTTCTTAGTACGTAATTCTTTTTTTGTTTAATACTGATGTGAGATATTTATAAAGCCTTCTGGGAGACAGTATTTTTTCACACATTGCTCATGATGGTATCATTTGTTTTGATGTCGCATATATATAAACGGAGTGTTATGGTTGTCCATACATAATTAGATCACAATGACTGTTGCTTTTTCTATCATTTCCTGATGTATAAAATATTAATTTTTTGTTTTTTGTCTGATGCTGCATTTTTCGTTTGTTGTTATAGATCAGTTTTGATAAAGGTTCCAGTGGAGAACCGAAACGTTAACAATGATCTTGTCATTTTCAAAATTTCTTTGGATTCATTTGGAGTGATTGAATAAAAATGTCACTTGAATGCAACATTGACTGATTTCTCTATTTTTTTGTGTGTGCCGAAGTTTGGCTATTGAGATTGAATATTTTTACTTCTGAGCACCACCTAATGAGGTGTGCCACACATTCCTCTTTAAATAAAGATAAATATTAATGAGCCAAACTATATTATAAGAGGAATGAAGTAATACATAGAATAAATATTTGGGGAAAGGAAAATTATGAAAATTACAAAGAAATGAAAGATGAATATATAAACAAATGCAGATTAAAATAAAATGAAAAATGATATAGAAAATCTATAATGATAAGACAGTTTTTTGTATTATAAACAGAAATTAGCAGGAGATAAAAAACTTAGAAGAAATATAACTAGGGATTCCCAGCCAGTCTCCAAAGCTGGTGCTTGCAGAGACTCAAACTGTGTAACGTCTGCAACCTGACGAGGGTGGACACATTCAGTTTAGAATGGTCATCATAAGGGGATAAGGGAATAGAATAGAACAAGAGAAGAAAAATATTTGAATAATAAAGAAAAACTAACGTGGTGGAGAAAATGAAAAGATGATAGGACAAAAAAGAGTAAAACAAATACAGGGGTTGGACAAAATAATGGAAACACTTAACATTTTGGCATCATAATCTTCGAACATGTTATAAACATGCAAATCGTGACATATGTTAATGTTTTGTAGTTGATTATTTGTGTTAAGTGATATGTGTATGTAAATAAACTGTTTGTTTTGCCCAAATTGTACGAACATTGATGAAAACCTGATACTAATGGCAGAGCTTTCGGATTTTCAAAAAGGCCAAATTGTTGGTGCTCGTATGGCAGGCGCTTGTGTAACAAAGTGCCCGAATGCTTGGTGTGTCAAGAGATACTTGTCTCCAAAGTAATGACTGCGTTTGAAAGAGAAGGAAAAACATCCACAACAAAGCACAGGTCCGGCCGAAAGTCAAAGTTGACTGAGATAGACTGTCAGACTCTAAAGCAAATTGTGAAAGAGGATCGCAAGACCACGGCTCCGAATATCACTGCTGAGCTCAATGAACACCTACAGAACCCAGTTTCCACGAAAACTGTTCATCGGGAGCTGCACAAATCTGGATTCCACGGAAGAGCTGCAATTAGAAAACCGCTGCTCTCAATGACAAATGTTTCCAAGCATTTAGAGTGGTGTAGAAACCTCCAGAATTGGTCCCTCGAGCAGTGGAAACATGTGATATTCTCAGACGAATCATCGTTTACCCCATTTTTCGACCTCCGGCCAAGTGTACGTTTAGAGACAGCCGAAAGAAGCATTCCATCCAGACTGCCTTCTCCCAGCCGTAAAACATGGCGGAGGTTCTCTGATGATCTGGGGTGCTATTTCGTGGAGATCCACCGGGCCAATGATATAACCTTGTTTGAATCCATGCCTTGGAGAATTGAGGCTGTAATCGCGGCAATAGGTGGACCTACACCATATTAAAATAACTTTTGGTGATTTTTCCAGGTGTTTCCATTATTTTGTCCAACCCCTGTATATATACATATAATAACAAAATAAAATTCACTATAAAAATAAAAGTAGAAAACAGAATGTGAATAGATGTAACAGATACCTTGCTCTAACCATGTTTCAGGTGCAAGTCTCAAAAAAATTAGGGTTCGAGGCTAAAGATGAATAAGCATACATATAAAATGAATTTTCAAAATTGAACAAGAATCTTACTTACATATTACAACATCAAATTGAGAGGGTCCCAGCCCGTGTATCCAGAAAGATTACATTTTTTAAGGGCCGAGATCTGATTACCGATTGTCCAGTTGTAATTAAATTGAAAAAGAACGGTAAAGAAGTTCTGCCATTTCATATTGTAGATTTATACTGTGAAATGCAGTCACATATATGTTGGAAAGCCTCATCAACATATCTGAGACTGCAAGGGAAATGGATGTTATATACCAGAAAAAAAAGTATAAATGCCTTTGGTATGATAAATCTTAGGCTGGTTTCACATCACAATTTTGAGGCATCCGTGTGTATCCGTTTGTAGATGGATACACACGGATGCGATTTTGCCTGCCATGTATTCCTATAGGCTTGGATTGTGCTCGGATGTGACCTTTTGGCCATCAGATGTAAGCACAATCCGTAACCTTCCGATTTGGTCACGGATCCAAAATTGCAGCCTGCTGATTTTGGTGTCCGTGACTGAAGTCAGACACCACGGATCCGTGATGGATCCGTGATGGTCCATAGGGCTACACAATGGGAGCCTATGGACATCGGATCCGAGTCTGATTTGGATCTGATGTCGGCTCCGTGATTATATACTGAGCATGCCCAGAAGCAGTGCTCAGTACATAACCCTGCCTGTCCCTGTCACTCCCTGTCTCTCCCTGCCTGTCCCTCTTATATCTCTGCCCATCCTCTCCTCTATCCTCTCCCCCCCTGTTCTCCCCCTCTCCTCTCCCCGCCAGTATGTGTAAAATAAAAAAAATCCTCCCAGAGGATACTTTACCTTCCGCCGGCTGTGGGGAGGCAACAGTCACCATCTGGTGGCTGAAGGACCTGTGGTGATGTCACAGAGCCGGTCATCTGGCACGTCAGGTAACCGGCTCTGTGACATCACGAGATGCCCTTGCAGCCACCAGATAGTGATTGTCGTATGGAGCCGCCGGAAGGTAATGTATCCTCTGGGAGGATTTCTTTTATCTTTCACATACTGGAGGGGAGAGGACAGGGGGTAGAACAGGGGGGAGGATAGGGGAGAGGGAGAGCAGAGATAGGAGAGGGACAGGCAGGGAGAGACAGGGACAGATAGAGAAGATGCAGGGACAGACATGGACAGGCAGGGAAAACAGAATCCACACGGATCCTGCATCGGATCGGATACAGATGGTTATTTGCCATCCGATTGCAGGGATCCGTGTGGATCCATGGCTGTCCGTGGGGAACCTGCCAAAACTCGTATCCCCACGGACAGCCACAAATCGTGATGTGAAACTGGCCTTACCTGAATGTGGGTGAACAATTCAATCACCCATAATTACATTAGAGTATTGGCCACAAATAAGACAAGGAATGGTACCCTAATTGGCAGGGAAAGGGTAAGTTTGGAAAGTGGATCGACATAGACCAATGACTTGCTTTACAAGATTACGAAAATGACAGGATGTCTGGTAAAAGATCAAAATAGGATTCTAGAATTCAGGAACTTTCTACTGTAGGATAAACCGGTGTTTCAGAACAATTAGCTAAATCTTAGGCATCGATGGATGGTAAGTTTTAATAGAGAGTAAGCAGGATAATATGGATTGATGCAGTTCAGCAGGACTCGTTATCAATTGTCTTGTTTCAAAAATTGATGATTTCCTTTATTTTAAAAACAACGGTAAGATCTTTTAAACATTGTTCATGTAAATCTGAATCTGTAACAATATATTTATTTCTGCGGTAATGAAAACAGGCTAAAGAAAATGTTATATTTTGTGGATGATTATTAGAAAACTATAAGAGACAATTACAAATTGTAGGTTTATGTTACCTATATTATCTTTCAATACAATGGGTATATAGGAAAATAATTTCTTTCATATTAGAATTCAAAGTGAAATAAAGGTTAGGATTAACCTCCTTAGGTTGTTGATGAAAGACTATAATTAAAGAAAATCACCTTCCTGTATATAAAATATATTATAAATGTATCATAACTAGGGATGGGCGAATCTACTCGCTAGGACTCGTTACTCGGCGAGTAGTAAGGGACTCGCAGGACTCGGTACTCTGCGAGTTTCCCAGCAGTTACTCGCACGAGTCCAATGCAAATCAATATCAATCCTAGTTTTGTCAGAAACGCTGACAAAACTAGGATTGCCATTGTTTGCATTAGACTCGTGCGAGTAATCACTGGCTACTGTGCCAGTGATAGCAGGGAAACTCGCAGATAACTGCTGTTTCTTTGCGAGCCGAGTCCAGCTGTCCTCTCTGTGCAGCTCCAGGGTCCTAGAGCCCGCCTGCTCACAGACATTATGTAGCAGTGCTGAGATTGTTCTCAGTCTGCTCATTCCCTGTGTACAGACATGAATGTCTGTGCACAGAGATGATGTAGCAGAGCTGAGATTGTTCTCAGTCTGCTCATTCCCTGTGTACAGACATGAATGTCTGTGCACAGAGATGATGTAGCAGTGCTGAGATTGTTCTAAGTCTGCTCATTCCCTGTGTACAGACATGAATGTCTGTGCACAGAGATGATGTAGCAGAGCTGAGATTGTTCTCAGTCTGCTCATTCCCTGTGTACAGACATGAATGTCTGTGCACAGAGATGATGTAGCAGAGCTGAGATTGTTCTCAGTCTGCTTATTCCCTGTGCATAGACATCTATATTTATGCACAGGGGATGTAGCAGAGAGGACATCGCGTTTTGGACTGCGTCGGACGGAAGAGGATTTTTTTAATTAAAGATGGAGTCCCTAATGGCTTTTTTTTTTATTTCTAATAAAAAATTTTCCTTGTGTTGTGTTTTTTTTAAAACAATTTAATAGAAATTCATGGCGGTCATATCTAATATTGGCGTGACCGCCATAAATTTCGG
Source organism: Allobates femoralis (assembly GCA_033576535.1). NCBI lineage: Eukaryota > Metazoa > Chordata > Amphibia > Anura > Aromobatidae > Allobates > Allobates femoralis. The sequence continues at coordinate 93,932,651 of JARQOC010000008.1, forward strand.
GCTTAGGGCCAGCTGATAATAGAAAGCTGGCCCTAACCTCTTTATTACCCAGCGTGCCACCGCTACCAGGGCCGCTGGAAGAGCGGGGTTCAGCGCCAGAGGATGGCGCTTCAATGAACGCGCCATCTTCTGGGGCGGCTGCGGGCTGCAATTTGCAGCGGGGGGTGCCCAGAAAGCTTGGGCATCCCTGCGCTGCGGATTCCAGCCCCCAGCTGCTTAGCTGTACCTGGCTAGACATAGAAAATTGCGCGGAGCCCCATGCATTTTTTTTTTATTATTTCATGAATTTCAGAGTCAGAGTCTCAGAGTCAGAATCTCAGAATTTCATGAAATAATTAAAAAAAAATGCGTGGGGCTCCGCGCAATTTCTATGTCTAGCCAGGTACAGCTAAGCAGCTGGGGGCTGGAATCCGCAGCGCAGGGATGCCCAAGCTTTCTGGGCACCCCCCGCTGCAAATTGCAGCCCGCAGCCGCCCCAGAAGATGGCGCGTTCATTGAAGTGCCATCCTCTGGCGCTGAACCCCGCTCTTCCAGCGGCCCTGGTAGCGGTGGCACGCTGGGTAATAGAGGTTAGGGCCAGCTTTGTATTATCAGCTGACCCTAAGCCCGAAATTTATGGCGGTCACGCCAATATTAGACATGACCGCCATGAATTTCTATTAAATTGTTTTAAAAAAAACACAACACAAGGAAAATTTTTATTAGAAATAAAAAAAAAAGCCATTAGGGACTCCATCTTTAATTAAAAAAATCCTCTTCCGTCCGACGCAGTCCAAAACGCGATGTCCTCTCTGCTACATCCCCTGTGCATAAATATAGATGTCTATGCACAGGGAATAAGCAGACTGAGAACAATCTCAGCTCTGCTACATCATCTCTGTGCACAGACATTCATGTCTGTACACAGGGAATGAGCAGACTGAGAACAATCTCAGCTCTGCTACATCATCTCTGTGCACAGACATTCATGTCTGTACACAGGGAATGAGCAGACTGAGAACAATCTCAGCACTGCTACATCAGGCAGCAGGCGGGCTCTAGGACCCTGGAGCTGGCAGCCTGTACAGAGGAGACAGGATCTTATCTGTGCGAGTCAGCGATTACTTACAAAGTAAACGAGCAATGCAAATAAATGACAAAACTAGGATTGCTTCAGGCTGAAGCTTCCGAGACACATCTGCGATTTGTAAATCTCACACTACTCGCTATTACTCGCTTCCCCATTCATTAACATTGGACTCGCTAGACTCGCAACGAGTAGCGAGTCCTGTGCTCGGACTCGCTAGAGTCAAGCGATTCCGAGTAATTTAGGATTCGCCCATCACTAATCATAACCTCACTACAGCATGTTGACAAAAAAGTTTATTGAAGTACATGGTATCATTCTTGACCACAGCCATGTAGCAATATGCATAGGGGGAGCTATGTTACAGCCAATGGAGGTCCCTTTTTGCTGTAGGTAAAGATTGTCACTAAATATAAAATCGTTCTCTGTGAGAACAATGTTTAATAGATTTATTAACCCCTTCATCACCCAGCCTGTTTTGACCTTCCTGACCTGGCCATTTTTTGCAATTCTGACCACTGTCACGTTATGAGTTTATAACTCTGGAACACTTCAAGGGATCCCAATGATTCTGTGATTATTTTCTTGTGGCATATTGGACTTCATGTTAGATGTTAAACTAGGTTAATAATTTCTGTATTTAATATTAAACTTTTCATTTTTATACTGTTAAACCAGAGAGTTAAATGACACAAAAGAGTTGTAATTAACATTTCCCACATGTCTACTTTACATAAGCACAATTTTGGAAACAAATTTTTTCTTTGTTAGTAAGTTAGAAGGGTTCAAATTTCATCAGCAATTTCTAATTGTGACGACCATCCGCTGTGAGGCTGAGCTGCTGGTAAGGCAGCACCTCGAGAAACCCCGAGACCCTTAACCCCTATACAGGGATCTGGAATTACAGCGGAGCCCAGGGGTAGCTGCCTATTATAATCAGTAGAGCAGGGAGGTCGCCAGGAAGGGAAAAATCAGGATCCGAAGAACGTAGTCAAGAGTCCGAGTCAAAACCAAGAGGGCAGCTAAGGTACAAAATCGTCAGGCGGTGGCAGACTCGAAAATCCAGGCAAAGGTCAGAGTCAAAACCAAACACACATTATATCACTGGGGAACCAAAACTATATCTGGCGGCCTGCAAGACAAACTCCAATGTATTTGAAGGGCGCGGTTACCTCCCATAGGCTGGAGCTCACAGCCTGATGACCGCCCCTAGAACCAGGCCAGATGGTGATGCACGACTGGCACCAACCACCCCATTTCTGACAGAAGAACGAAGGCTGCGCCTATCAGACACCTCTGCAGTGCTTGCTACTCTGCAACCAACATCACTCAAAGGAGAAACACTGCGGCGTTCAGCGACAGAGGCCGACGTCGAAGGAGCAGGTCCACATGAGGACAAGGCCCTCCTATTACCGACACCATCAGCCGAAGGAATCCGGCTCCTCCCAGCGGCCGAGGCAGGAACACCAGCCGCAGAGTACAATGGCGATGTGACAGTACCCCCCTCTGCGAGTGGCCTCCAGACCCACAAAACCCGGTTTATTGGGATGAAGAAGATGAAACTTCCTGATCAAACCCTTGGCATGGACATTACTGGCAGGCACCCAGGACTAGTGATGGGCGAATCCTAAATTACTCGGAATCGCTTGACTCTAGCGAGTCCGAGCCCGGGACTCGCTATTCGTTGCGAGTCTAGCGAGTCCAATGTTAATGAATGGGGAAGAGAGTAATAGCGAGTAGTGTGCGATTTACAAATCACAGATGTGTCTCGGAAGCTTCAGCCTGAAGCAATCCTAGTTTTGCCATTGATTTGCATTGGACTCGTTTACTTTGCAAGTAATCGCTGGGAAACTCGCACAGATAAGAGTCCTGTCTGCTCTGTGTGCTGGCTGCCGCAGCTCCAGGGTCCTAGAGCCCGCCTGCTGCCTGATGTAGCAGTGCTGAGATTGTTCTCAGTCTGCTCATTCCCTGTGCATAGACATCTATATCTATGCGTCGGACGGAAGAGGATTTTTTTAATTAAAGATGGAGTCCCTAATGGCTTTTTTTTTTTATTTCTAATAAAAATTTTTCTCTGTGTTGTGTTTTTTTTAAAACAATTTAATAGAAATTCATGGCGGTCATGTCTAATATTGGCGTGACCGCCATACATTTCGGGCTTAGGGCCAGCTGATAATACAAAGCTGGCCCTAACCTCTTTATTACCCAGCGTGCCACCGCCACCAGGGCCGCTGGAAGAGCGGGGTTCAGTGCCAGAGGATGGCGCTTCAATGAACGCACCATCTTCTGGGGCGGCTGCGGGCTGCAATTTGCAGCGGGGGGTGCCCAGAAAGCTTGGGCATCCCTGCGCTGTGGATTCCAGCCCCCAGCTGCTTAGCTGTACCTGGCTAGACATAGAAATTGCGCGGAGCCCCACGCATTTTTTTTTAATTATTTCATGAAATTCATGAAATAATAAAAAAAAAGGCTCCCCTATATTCTTGTGTCTGGCCAGGTACAAATAGGCACCTGGGGGTTGGGGGCAGCCCGTCGCTGCCTGCTGGATCCGGCTGGTTCCAGAAATACGGCGAAGCCCATGTAATTTTTTTTCTGAAAAATCAATAAAACAATCCTAAAAAAGGGACTGCATCTTTATTAACCCCTCGCCCATGGCACGCTGGGTAATAAAGAGGTTAGGGCCAGCTTTGTATTATCAGCTGGCCCTAAGCCCGAAATTTATGGCGGTCACGCCAATATTAGACATGACCACCATGAATTTCTATTAAATTGTTTTAAAAAAAACACAACACAGAGAAAATTTTTTATTAGAAATAAAAAAAAAGCCATTAGGGACTCCATCTTTAATTAAAAAAATCCTCTTCCGTCCGACGCAGTCCAAAACGCGATGTCCTCTCTGCTACATCCCCTGTGCATAGATATAGATGTCTATGCACAGGGAATGAGCAGACTGAGAACAATCTCTGCACTGCTACATCATCTCTGTGAACAGGCGGGCTCTAGGACCCTGGAGCTGGCAGCCTGCACAGAGAAGACAGCTGGACTCAGCTCGCAATGTAACAGCAGTTACTTTGCGAGTTTCCCTGCTATCACTGGCACAGTAGCCGAGTCTAATGCAAGACAATGGCAATCCTAGTTTTGTCAGCGTTTGCCATTGATTTGCATTGGACTCGTGCGAGTAAACGCTGGGAAACTCGCAGAGTACCGAGTCCTGCGAGTCCCTTACTACTCGCCGAGTAACGAGTCCTAGCGAGTAGATTCGCCCATCCCTACCCAGGACCTCTCCTCCGGACCATAACCCTTCCAATGGACTAGATACTGCACAGATCCCCTCACTAAGCGGGAATCAAGGATCTGTTGAACTTCGTATTCTACGGCACCCCCGACCAAGACCGGAGGAGGAGGGGACCGGACAGGACAAATCTGAGATCGGTACAATTTGAGAAGGGATTTATGGAATACATTGGGCAGTTTAAACGATTGAGGGAGCTTCAGACGAAAAGCTACAGGGTTAATCATGTCAATAATTTCATACGGACCAATAAACCTGGTACCTAGTTTGGCAGACGGCACTTTGAGCTTGATATTTTTCGTAGACAGCCAAACTTTGTCCCCAACTACCAGGTCCGGACCCTTGGAGCGCCATTTATTAGCGGTAGACGCCTGCCTAGTCTGAGCCCCCTTCAAGTTTTTTTCACTTCAGACCAGATAGTCTTTAACTGATCTACGGACCTTTCTACCCCAGGGACGTCAGACAGCCTAGAAGAAAATTAACCAAAGCGCGGGTGCAGCCCATGATTACAGTAGAAAGGGGTGGTCTTGATGGACTCCTGGTACTGGTTATTCATGGTGAATTCCTCTAGCGGCAGATGTTCCACCCAATTGGATTGATGCTCAGAGACATAACAACGTAGATACTATTTGAGAGCTTGATTAGTGCACTCGGTTTGACCATTGGTTTCAGGGTGATAGGCAGAAAAAAAAGAATAGCCGATTCCAATCCGTTTACAGAATGCCCTCCAATATTTAGAAACGAACTGGGTGCCCCTGTCAGAAACAATATTCACAGGAACACCATGCAATCGCGCAACATGATTAATGAATAATTTGCTCAGGGTCTCAGAATTAGGTAACCCGGACAGCAGAACAAAATGACACTGCTTGCTGAATCTGTCTACCACTACCCAGATACAAGTCTTCCCTTCTGAGAGTGGCAGGTCAGTAATAAAATCCATGCAGATATGAGTCCAAGGACCCTCAGGGGTAGGCAAGGACTGGAGCAGCCAGTACAATTCCTTACAGTCCTTTACTATGGTTGGCCACCATAAATTCCTGGTTACAAGTCTGATGGTGTTAATGATACCAGGATGCCCTGCGAGGACGGAATCATGACATTCCTTTAGGATTTGGAAGTGGAATTTGGAAGGGACAAATAGTTTCTGGGCAGGAGTAGTGTCAGGGGCCTGTTCTGGAGATCCACAAATCTCTTCCAGAAGATCCAAAGACACAGCCGGAACAACAATTCCCTTGGCTAAAATGGGAGTCGATTCCACGTCCTCGACTTGCAAGGGGCAAAAACTTCGAGACAGGGCATCAGCCCTCACATTTTTAGTACCCGGTCGGAAAGTGATAACGAAATAAAATCTGGAGAAGAACAAAGCCCACCTAGCCTTTCTAGGATTCAGTCTTTTCGCTGACTCCAAGTAGGTCAGGTTTTTGTGGTCAGTAATTACGGTAATCTTATGTTTGGCGCCTTCGAGGAAGTGGCGCCATTCCTCGAAGGCCCATTTGATTGCCAACAACTCCCGATTACCTATATCATAATTCATCTCGGTAGATGAAAATTTTCGGGAAAAGAAGGCACAAGGGCGAAGCTGAGTGAGGGATGCAGTGCCATGTGATAGCACTGCTCCCACTCCAACTTCAGAGACATCTACCTCTACAATGAAGGGGCGGTCCAAATCATGCTGCACCAATATTGGGTCAGAGGAAAAACATTCTTTTAACTTAGAAAATGTATGAAGTGTTTCAGGTTTCCAATTAACCACATTCGCCCCTTTACGTGTCAAATCAGTGAGTGGTGTGGCTATCTCTGAAAACCCTTTAATAAATTTGCGATAATAGTTAGCGAAACCCAAGAATCGCTGCAGTGCCTTTAAAGACTTGGGTTGTACCCATTCCTTAATGGCTTTAATTTTAGAAGGGTCTGTGCGAAAACCTTTGGCCGATATATCCCAAAAAATTTATTTACTCCTCCATGAAGACACATTTCTCTAACTTGGCGAATAAAGAATGCTCTCTGAGTCTCTGGGGTACAGTACGGACATGTCGGACGTGTGACCAAAGACCAGGAGAAAAAAACAGAATGTCGTCGAAATAAACGACCATATATACACCACTGATATCTCTAAAAATATCATTGACAAAATTCTGAAAAACCGGAGGTGCATTACTTAACCCAAACGGCATTACGAGATACTCAAAATGGCCGGGGGGCGTGTTAAACGCGGTCTTCCACTCATCGCCTTCTTTTATACGGACAAGGTTATATGCTCCCCTGAGGTCCAGTTTGGTGAAATACTTGGCTCCCAACAGCTGATTATAAAGATCAGGGATGAGTGGAAGAGGATACTGGTTTTTCACAGTGATCGCATTCAATTCGCAGTAATCAATGCAAGGTCTGAGACAGCCATCTTTCTTTCCCACAAAAAGAAACCGGACCCTACTGGTGAGGTGGATGGTCTAATATACCCCTTTCTCAGACTGTCTGCTATGTAATCATTCATGGCCTGACGTTCTGGACCAGAGAGATTAAATATTCTCCCTTTGGGAGACGAGAATCAGGTATCAAATCTATGGCGCAATCATACTCTCTGTGAGGGGGTAATTTCTCTGATTCCTGAATTGAAAATACATCCTCAAAATCTCTAAAGGCATATGGCACAAAGGGAGGAGGCTTGACTTTCACTTGGTTTACAGATAGCGAGATACAGTTATCCTGACACTTTGGGCTCCAGCGCACAATGTCACCCAAGTGCCAGTCTATGACTGGGTTATGTTTACGTAACCGTGGCATGCCCAGGATTACTGCAGATGATAAATTACCAATAGCAAAAAATGACACATTATCAGCATGTAAAGACCCCACCAGCATTGACACTTCCTTAGTGACAATATCCACTCCACTCTGGATGAGGAGCGTGCCATTAACCGCAGTGGTTATAATGGGGACATTAAGCCTTAGTAGTGGTACACTAAGTGTTCTTGCTACCTGGAGATCTATGAAATTCCCCTCTGAGCCACTGTCTACATATGCCTCCAAATACAATAATTTCTTAAGGTAAGACAAATAAATAGGTAGCAAAACTTTGGCCGCATCCGCGGACAATACCTGGGCACCTGGGCAGGCAGAGCCTGAGCCACCCAGGTGCTGACATCCAGGAACAAGGCCTTCTGATCTCCAGGGTTCACACAGAGGACTCCAGATTGTGGCTTGTACAGCATGTTGGTATAGGATGATGAGAATGATCCTCCACAGGACTGAGAAGCAGGACACAGGTGCATTGAGGGAAGCAATCACAGCAGACACAGCTCAGAGCAAAGAAAAAAAAAAAAGGGAAAAACCACTGGGAAAAGGAGAGAAAAAAAAAGATAAGAGAATGTTTTTATATATATATATAGTCGATATAGATATATATATATATATATAAAAAATGGTATGGCCAGATATAATGTGACGACCATCCGCTGTGAGGCTGAGCTGCTGGTAAGGCAGCACCCCGAGAAACCCCGAGACCCTTAACCCCTATACAGGGATCTGGCATTACAGCGGAGCCCAGGGGGTAGCTGCCTATTATGAGCAGCAGAGCAGGGAGGTCGCCAGGAAGGGAAAAATCAGGATCCGAAGAATGTAGTCAGGAGTCCGAGTCAAAACCGAGAGGGCAGCTAAGGTACAAAATCGTCAGGCGGTGGCAGAGTCAAAAATCCAGGCAAAGGTCAGAGTCAAAACCAAACACACACTATATCACTGGGGAACCAAAACTATATCTGGCGGCCTGCAAGACAGGCTCCAAAGTATTTGAAGGGTACGGTTACCTCCCATAGGCTGGAGAAAGGAAGCAGCGACATTTGGTGTTTCAAGCTGTTCTGCCCATTTATGCTCAGTAGAGGAAGTCTTTGTAGTTTGACACTTGTAAGTGTCATAAGAGGTGATATGTTTACCACAACCTGGCAGCATTCCAACAGATGCAACTGTCTTCCCCTTTAAGTTCAGTGTACTTTGTGGAACCACCCCCTGATTCTCTATGAAGAAGGGGACATTTCCGCATACCCATTTAGCACTTGCTTATAGTGCTTTTGTTTTGGTCTAAACTCTAAACGAGCTTGTCCTCATGATGTATAGATATATACATATGTGTATTTAGGCTCTGCGCTAGACATTCATAACAATGGCATATGTGAATCAATATATAATTTATGTAATAAATACACTATGTTGTAAAAATGAAAAATTTTATTTATGACAAAAAAATTGTTAAAACATATTTTTCTTTCTGTGTAGTGTGTGGCTTCTGGCTATACGCCTCTAGTTAGTTACGGTAAGTGTTTTGAAGGTAGCACAGTGTAGGCGATACCTAAGGACATATGATATTACATTAGAATATATGTACTTAATCCTGGATGTTAGTAGATGTGTGGTTGATTCATATTCTCACCTATAAATCATGTAACTATGTCTTGTCTGTTCCCAATAAGATATCCTGCATTCTCAGGGTGTAAAGTTGTGTTGAAAATCTAAAAATATACAAAATAGTTTTATCTGTGGGATCTTGTATATACCTGTAAAAAAATAGGCGATAAAATATGCCTCCACTTACTGTGTACTGATTGGGAGAGTTCAATTGTTGCGCAAATCCTCCAACCCTCTATAGAGTTTTTTTTTTTTAAACGCCTAGGCTAAATACAGAGAATGATTATAAGATACTCATTCTCTGTTGATGTTGAGGTGTGGTCACTCAGTCTCACCTGATGTATGTGACCCTCAGTATGGATTAGTGGAGCTAGATTCCTGGTAACATAATGTGCAGTTGTAGTCTCCTAAGTTTCTAATGTCTGAAACATAGAAAAGAAAAAAAATCCACTGATTCATTCACAATCACACAGTGTCAATTATAATTAGCCATGACTATGTTAAAACTCAATGTCTTAAGGTGGGTTTACACGTTGCGATATCGGCGTCCAATTTCAATGAAAAGTCACGTGGTTCGATCGTTGGAGCCGATATCGTTCCTGCGTTGTATGGTGTGAACGTCCAATACGATGCAGGAACGATGTCAATGCGATATCGGGGATTGAATGAGCGTACTCTCCAATGGTCCGATATTGAATGGAGATTGGAGCCGGATCGTGCTGTGTGACAGCCCAACTCCGATGTGTACTGCCACGTCACCCATTCACTCCCATGTTAAATGGTCGTTCCTGGGTTAGGGGGCGTACACATCGTCGGGACGTTGTATCCCGATATCGCGCTGTGTAAACCGGCGATGCGATGCAGGGAGAAGCGCGCTCAAAAAGCGCGCTCCCGCTCGTTGGATACGATATTGGCCCGATATCGCGACGTGTAAACCCAAAATAAAGTTCAGATATATACTCATATTAAACACTGGATATTACTGTCACTAAGTAATAGATCCTGTCTGTAATGGTAGAATTGTAGAATTCACTAGTTATTATAGTGTTAGTATAATCACACTGCCGGATGAGAATTTCTGGTGCACTGTACCTTGCTGTATCTGCGTCTCCTGCTTCGCTCGCTTGCTTGCGATTCTATTTGCGATCTCCCTTGATGAAGATCTCTTGGTGGAGAGAAGGTGGTCTCTATCAGGTGGCGTATACTGCAGTCAGTGGTTTCACTTCTTTGTGGTGGCTACATCAGAGTCAGCTGATGCCACGTTATCGTTGAGTCACTGTCACGTTTCTGTAGGGCGGGCTTGAGGCAGGATTGTACACAGGACAGGGAAGGTCTCGGGGAGCTTTTGTAGAATAGCGTAACAACCAATGCATTTCGAATGCTTTAGCAACGGCCTTATTCATCAGGGTGTTGGCTAGTCAATCAGAGAAACCTCCTCTTTATAGGGGGTGTTGGTTATTGATAGGACCGAGACAAATGGAGTTAACCCTTACTGGGCATATAGAGCAGTAGCACCATTCTAATCTTTGTTGTATGATTATATATTTAAAGGATGATTATATGTCAAAATATATTATCTTAGTGTTATTGTGCATTAAAAATACTTCTGTGATAATCCATATACTTGTGATATTGTGTTTTTAGGAGGACTTATATTTTCCTAGGAGTACTTATTGACCCCTATATGGGAATGTAGAATTAGATTCAAATACAAACACAACTAAAAAGGAAAACTAAATGGTGAAAATTGCTACCATACTAAGTGAAAAATCTTATTTATGTGTAAAATAATATTACAGGTGATAAATTAATAGTTTTTTCGTGTCTAATGAGAATTTAATTGATTTATTACTGAAAGATATGTAAATTTATACATACCCATACACACATACATGCATACATATACACATACATGCATTCATATGGAAACTGATGTACTCTTTATCTGCTTTTCATATCTGTTATTGGGGTATTGATACCTCCATATATACAACGTTCTGCCTATGTCAAATTTTGTGCAATATGTGGTAGTGCACTGCTACCTTTGTGTCTATATATTTAATATCTAAAGTATTCAACAAATGTTGTCTCATCTAAGGACTATCCTTACTATTAATGTAGGTAACCAAATAGTTCAAATTCCTGATTAAGTCCCTTGGGCGCCATTGTGTCCATTTTGACAATCTATTTGGACTCATGTCGGGTATCACATCACATATGAGTATTAAAGCAGCTGCCATACAGTCACAAATAACAAGAGTACAGCCATCCAGCAAGCGCAACAACATTCCCTCCACACTGATGTTCGTTCTGTGAGGCACCGCCGGCATGATCCTCATGGCCGGGGCGCATCACATGCAGGATCAGGAGGAACCTGTTCACACTGGCCGGTTTTTCCTGTGATAATGCTGTGTGAACCAACTTTGAACATGAGGTTTAATGTGACTAATGAGTGGCTCATGAAATCGAGGAGGCCATGAGGAATGGGATGTAATGAGTGATTGCTGACAGCCCAGGTGGGTGTGTTAGGTCTGTGTGTCCGGAGGAATAGCAGCCCAGCTGGATGACTCAGTGTGGGTGTGGCAGGCACGATAAGAGGTCAGCCAGCTGAGTGATTGGGAGATTCATTCTCAGCCAGAGAGCAGCCTGAGAGCATGTGGGCTGGTTTCCAGCCAAGTGCAGAGCAGTCCAGAGGCTGTGTGAACCTGAAGGGAGCAAGCTAGCTCCATACCGGTAGCCAGGACTGGGGTCGTTACAGCACCTGGTGTGGGGAAGCCGTGGCTGACCTGGTGGACGCTGGACTGGACGTGGGGTGAAACATGTCCAGGAAGGAGCCCGTGGGGGAGGCTTGGCCAACCCGTGACCCAGGTAGCGAGACCCGGATCCGTGCCCGGTAAGACAGCAGTTCCCGTGTAACGGAGTGAGCTGTGTGCGTGATTAATGCCAGGCGGGCATAACCGCCATTGGGTCCGACTAGGCAGTCGGTAGAGGACCCGTAGACGTATGAAAGGGCTTAGGTAACAGTGCCCTGAATGAAAGACGATGGCCTATGTGTAACAGCCACGTATAATGTTGTGGGAGAGAGAGTGACCCAGCTAGTGTGGATGATATTGGAGGCGTTCTGTCCCTGTGGGACGAGAGTTGCCCTCCTGCTTGCAGTGGGTACCTGTCCCTCAACCACGACCTCTAATGGTGTGGGTGTGCCTGTGGCCAGAGACAGGGGTCACAAAGGCTCCTAGAAGAGTAACCATGGCTGATCTGTTAGGGTGCTACTCAGACGCAGGGTACAGTCGTCGACCTGGAGACCTGCCATGAGATGAGATGGAGGTTTGGTAGCGACTGGTGGCCCGTACCGTGGTGAGTAGGCCACGGTGACGCATGGTTAGCCCGGATTCTACGGTTGACCAGGTCCCTGTTATGGTCATGGAGGAGCCACAGTCCATGGATGTGTTATGATGGGCTGTGAGCGGGTGTAAGAAATGCATGTGATCCATGGATGTTTGTATGATGGATCACATATGGTATGTAAGGTCCCGGTCAGGCAGGAATCCTGACTACGGGTTAATGGTATATCATCATGCTGGGTGACTAAAGCCAGGCGGCAGGTACCGCCATTGGGACCCACAGGGCCCGTTGAGGCGTATGTAACGAAGGTCAGAAGCAGGGGTTAAAAAGGGCTCCTAGAGTGGGGACACCATGGTTGAACCAGGTGGGCGCTGACCTGGACGTGGGGTGAAACACGTCCAGGAAGGAGCCCCTTGGGGATACATGACATACCCGATACTCAGGTTGCTCAATCCCTGTTATGAACCCGGAGGGGTCATCGTTGTAATGTAACGTATGTATTGAGGTATAGAGTAAGTAGGCCGGAGGGGCCGTAGCCACCACGGGAGCTGTTAGTAGAGCTCCAATGGGGACAGAGAGATGGTTACATGTCCCGGGTTACAATAAGATGTCATGTGCAATAAGTGTTATGTAATGTTATATGTAAAATGTATGGTGTATTTATGTAAAGTGTTTATAATCAATGTGATATGTGTCAAACATGCTACCCGGGTTATGTTATTAATATGTGAAAAATAAACGGGTAGACATTGGTTAACTTATAAACACGTGTTTGTTGTCGTTATGCAAGCGGGTTCCCCGGTTGCTACCTCACAGTTCATACATAGACTAAGGTCCAAACTGAAGTACCCACCAGTCAGCAGCTAAGCATACAATGTCTGTAATTGGAACATCTTCACTCAAGACGAGGCCACAAACATGCTCTAACAAGTCTCCAATAGTAGTGCTTGCTGCTGTCGCTTGTGCCGAAGCCGAGGCGGACAAAGTGAAGTCCTCCTTCGCCACACAAGAAATGCAACTGAAGCTGAGACATGCAGAGCAAGAAGCAAAAAGTTCACCTGCAGGCAGAAACGGTACATCTAAAGGCAGAGCAAGAAGCAGAGAGTACGCGTCTGCAAGCATCTCCAGAAAGACTTGCTACAGACTAAGAGATAGCAACTTCAATGGCTACAGCAGAATACTTGGAAGCTGTGGAGAACCTTGGTTATGAGAAATGAGGCAATGTTCTCAGATCAGACCTAGACCAGCAGGATCCAGCACAGCACATTTCGGAGTACGTCCACTAACATTCCAGAATAGATGACAGGCTTGATGCACTAATTCATCCAACCTATGTCGATACTAGCGATCCAACCTTGAACTTTAACTGCAAACAACTTCTACTGCAAACAAGAAGGTGTCCAGCACGGGGATGTTTGCTGCAGCTACTATTCTACCAAGCAGAAGGTACAACTTTCATCCTGCCTTAAAGAGACACTTTCCTCATCAGAAAGGTACTATAAAGACTACCCGAAGCTAGAAGCATCTAACAGGTATTATGACACACCACACACTCGACATCACAACAACACACCGACTCATATCAGCACTGACCAAGCCATCATGGACTTTGCAAAGTTCTTTGCTTGCTGAGAACTGGTCACGAAGGGACTTTTAAAGTTCACTGATAGTGCCGAGTACTCTAAGTCATGGCGAGCCTCGTTCCAGAATGCTATTAGAAGTTTGAACTTTTCTTGAAGCGAGGCATTACATCTCCTCGTAAAGTGGCTTAAGACCGAGTCGGTTGCGCATGCCAAAAGAAAACCAACATTAATGTAAAGCACCCACACACAGGTCTGCGGAAGGTGTGGGAAAGACTTGATGAGTGTTATGGGTCAATAGAAGCCATAGAACATGCTTTATGTAAAAGAATTGATGATTTCCCTAAAATAGTGTCTAAAAGTTACCAAAAGTTCAGAGAATTAAGTGATTTGTTAATAGAGCGACAAGTTGCTCAAGCAGAAGGAGCTTTGCCTGGATTGGCATTCTTGGACACCACCAGGGATGTCAATAGCTATTTATGGTTTCCGAAATTCCGCCAAAGAGGGTGAAGAAAAGTATGGGTCAGATGTCAGGTCCTTTGTAGAAAAAGACTTCTATGTAGATGACTGTTTGAAATCCACACCGACAAATGAGGCTGCAATCAGTCTCCTAAAAAGAGCTCAAGAAATGCTCGCTCTGTCTAACTTGAGGTTGCACAAGATTCCTTCCAACAGCTGATAATTAATGGAAACCTTTCCCTCTCAAGACTATTTGAGAGGACTTGAACCTAAGCACCAACTCCCTTCCCATGCAGCAGAGCCTTGGATTGCTTTGGGATTAGAAAACAGATGCTTTCACCTCTCAGATCAGCAAAGGCAATAAACCCTTCATGCACAAAGGAGTTCTTTCTTTCATAAATAGCTTGTACAACCCCATAGGATTGGTAGCTCTGGTAACCATCCATGGTAAAATAATGCTAAGAGACTTCACCCAAGAGGTGTCTGATTGGGACGATCTGCTTCAAGCAAAAAAAGGAGACCTGAGGTCAGAGAGGAGGAAGTCTCTCAAGCCTTGACCAACCTTCATGTGGAATGACCGCATGCTCCTGCGCCACAAACAGACGTCAGGGAGAGAGAACTCTACAAACAGCAAAGGAAACAAATATATAGTGTCTCCAATGTTTTCAGGGACAGATGGAGAAAATAGTACCTCTCCACTCTACAAACCAGGAGAAAGTGGCAGAATAACCGATCAGACATCAAATCTCACGATGTCATAATCATGAAAGACATCTAGTCACACCAAAATGAGTGGCCACTCGCCCTTGTCACCCAAACCTTCCCAAGCAAGTATGGGAAAGTACTCAAAGTCAAACTCAAAGTGTGTAAAATTGGGGAGAGTAAACTGTTCCTCAGGACAGAAACAAAACTTGTGTTGCTGTTTTCCCCAAAAGAATCTAATAGTGGCATCTGTTGATTCCAAGCGGGGAGTGTTCTGCCTATTTATGCTCATTAGAGAAAATATTTGTAGTTTGACACTTGTTATGATCCATAAGAGGTGGTATGTCATCTCTTTATTACATTTAGAGATGTTTAGCACTACCTAGTAGCATTCTTACACATGCAGTGTCTTCCCCTTTAAGTTCAGTATACTTTGTTTGACCACCCCCCTACTTCTCTATGAAGTAGGGGACATTTTTGCAGACAAGCCCGGGCTCCAGGTAGACAAGACACGTGTTCCTTTCTCCTGCTCACTCTTTATTACCTTTTTCAGCAAATCTGGTGAGAGTTGTAGCATAAACTGTATGCTTATTTTAGAATCTGTGTATGCAGGTCATGTCGCAGTCACTATTATAGAAGTATTGTTAGTACAGATGTATTATGCTCTGAAATCCTCCATGTTAGTTAGTGGTCCTTGCACTGTTTACAGCTAGATAATTCTTCTCTGTAGAATTGTACCTTTTGCATTGAATATGATCTGCCATATAGTGTATCATCAGTGTGACCCCCAAAGACTGTAGCAAGGGATCAAGTGTCCTCTTGTTGTAGTTTCTGGGAAAATAGTGATGGTGTACTGTATAGTTGGTTGGAGGAGGGGAGGAGAGCTGACACAGGAGAGGAGGGGAGCAGGTAGAGTAAGAGAAACAGCGGACACAGGTGAGTAGGCAGTAGGCGGGCACCGCCGCCATGCTTGAGCTGGTGGGAGTGATCACTCCTATCAGAAAACTCCCGTCAGCGCTGGAGGGGGTGATACCTGCCTCCTCCAGCGTTACATCCTATGGAAGGGGTTATGACAGCCCCTTCCATAGCTGAAGAGTGACGATCACTGGGATTGGCTGTTGAAAACTGAACAGCTAATCACAGCGATCGTGGGGGTGGTGAATCCACCCCATCTGACATCAAGCTCCGGTATTCTGTGATAAGAATCACAGAATACAGAGGCATAACAGTGGTTACTGCTGCAACAGTGCCGCGATCTTGCCATGACATTGTGGGACGTCAAAGTTCAGTAAGTCACCGCAACCTATGACGTCTCATTACATGAAAGGTTAGGAAGGAGTTAAAGGGACTCTGTCAGGTCATTTTTCAGTATGATACTAATAGTACCCTTGAATTGTGCCTGGACAGCCTTTTCAGAATATGTAAAAATCGTTACTGTACCCTTTGTAGTTCTCTTGCTATAAGCACCTTCAAACCCAGAAGGCACCTATATTCAGCAGCAAAACTAGTTGACCGTACTAGTGAATGTATTTAAATGTTCATTAATTATTCACTACTTCTTAAGTAGCTATCCCCTCCATTCGCCTGTGCTGTGCCTCACTTCAACTTTTATTTTCATTTTGCTGTCCTGCACGGTGCTTCTGATGAGGAGAGGGAGGGAGAGATGGCAGGCATATATTAGATAGCTCATCTAGGTAAGGCTGCCTTCACATTAGCGTTTGTGTCTGCATGCTGATGGCATGCAGACACAAACGCTGTCAAAAGCAGGGACACTTTGATGTGTCCGCAGCGGATAATGTCCGCCTGCGGACACATCACTAGGGAGCCCGGCCAGCCAATCGGAGGAGATCTCCGCCCCCCGGCCACCGGTAAGCTCCGGGACGTGTCGGCGGGGAGAACAGCTGATTTGACAGCTGTTTGAATCTCCGGCGCCGACACCGAGAGGAGATGTCGGCGCGGGAAGATTCAAACAGCTGTCACATCAGCTGTTTCTCCCCGCCGACATCGCCAGCAAATTACAGGCGGCCGGGGAGGAGGAGATCAGCAGAGGCAGAGCTGATCTCCCGGTGGCCGTCGGTGAGCTCCTGTGACATCACCAGCGTCCACCGGGAGATTTTTCAATGGGTCCGCAGCGTTCTCCTGCGCTGTCAAGCGCTGAACACTGCGGACCCATTGACGTCAATGCATTTTTTGTGCGCTTGGGGACGCTTGCTGATCTTCCAAGATCCCCAAACGCACAAAAAAATGCTGCAAGCTGCGTCCCGGGTGGGATGCTGGACACCGGAAGGAGCAGATATCGTCCGCATCCGCACCCGAACGCAGGCACTATGCGTTCCTATGTTAAACATAGGAACCGCAGTGCGCATGCGCTTGCCTGCGTATGGGAACGCAGCTTATGCTGCGTTCCCATACGCAAATCTGAAGCCAGCCTAAGGCAATCTTTTCCATTTGTTTCTCTGAGCAGAAGCCATGCTGTGAGAGATTATGCTTGTTTATTTGAACATTTGTTTTGCTGCATACAAGAAGAGCAAAGACAGAAGGATACAGCCCCTCTTTCCCCCCTATTGTGAGTGACTTCTACATTGCTTCTGTTCAGCGTAATGATGCATAAATATTCAATCAATCAATAATATTTATTATTTTCCAAAAAACATGACAACAACACAAACATTAAAAACAATTAAAACCAAGTAGGTCCTGTGACCCAGGTTAAAGTATTCAGCTTAAGAACACTTATAACTGTAATTTTGTACATTATTGCTGGTTAACCATCAACAGTCATCTCCAGCATACTGCTGAATTGTGATACTATACACTACAATTTCTTTTGGAGATCTGAATCCATATATATTTAACTACAACCGCGTCATTCAATGAGGTGGCTGTGGCACCCTGCGCTACAGGAAGCCACAGGAACACCTAGAGCAAGGAGGGATTTCCACATCTGGTACACCTCACACACACAACACCTTCCACCCCAGGCTTGTAGGGAGAGCTCCACTTGCTACACTTAGGCAAGATCCCCTATAAATACAGGTGCTGGGGGCAGAGTTAGGCTGTGTGCGGTTCCTGGGAGGACTGTGAAGAAATCGCGAGAAAGAGCAGTGCTAAGCTCCTTTCAGACACCGTGTGAAGCAGATCCAGTCAGGACTGCGAAAAGCCTTAGCCAGTGTGAGGTACACGTGAGTAAGGGACGAAGGCAAGGCGAGGAACAGAACAACGGGGGCTGAGGGGCCATACCGGCTCACCCCAACAAGAAGCAACCCGGACGCCGAAGTCCGAGTCTGCTAGGGAGATTTTAGCCCATCAGAAAACACTGGTATACTGAGGAGACTCCAGTCTCCCAGGCACCCGCAGCACCTTCAACACGAGAGCCAGGAACAGCAGCTGCAACCAACAGAGGGTTCTCAGTGCAGTTCACACGGGTGAGAGACACAGAGGAGGCTAGGCCAGGTTCCAAACAGGTCTGGACTTCAGCGGAGAAGAAGAAAGACAAGGAGGCCTTATAACACACTAGATGTGGAGATCCTGAAGTGCTCCCACGACCACCTGGAAGTGTACCCTGGACAGTGCCTGGTTGTCATCAGTAAAAGGTATGAGAACTACTCCCAGCGTGTGTGTGTCAATCATCACCTGGGGGTTGGGGGCAGCCCGTCGCTGCCTGCTGGATCCGGCTGGTTCCAGAAATACGGCGAAGCCCATGTAATTTTTTTTCTGAAAAATCAATAAAACAATCCTAAAAAAGGGACTGCATCTTTATTAACTCCTCGCCCATGATCCAGGGGTTAATAAAGATGCAGTCCCTTTTATTTACATTGTTTTATGGATTTGTCAGAAAAAAATTTCACGTGGGCTTCGCCGTATTTCTGGAGCCAGCCGGATCCAGCAGGCAGCGACAGGCTGCCCCCAACTCCCAGGTGCCTATTTGTACCTGGCCGGACACAAGAATATAGGGGAGCCCTTTTTTTTAATTATTTCATGAATTTCATGAAATAATTAAAAAAAAAATGCGTGGGGATCCACGCAATTTCTATGTCTAGCCAGGTACAGCTAAGCAGCTGGGGGCTGGAATCCGCAGCGCAGGGATGCCCAAGCTTTCTGGGCAACCCCCGCTGCAAATTGCAGCCCGCAGCCGCCCCAGAAGATGGCATGTTCATTGAAGCGCCATCCTCTGGCGCTGAACCCCGCTCTTCCAGCGGCCCTGGTGGCGGTGGCACGCTGGGTAATAAAGGGGTTAATACCAGCTTTGTTATACAAGCTGGTATTAAGCCCGAGATTCTTAATGTCAGGCCACGTTTGACCCAGCCACTAAGAATCTCCAATAAAGGGTTAAAAAACACAACACAAAGAAAATTTTTTATTAGAAATAAAAAAAAAAGCCATTAGGGACTCCATCTTTAATTAAAAAATCCTCTTCCGTCCGATGTAGTCCAAAACGCGATGTCCTCTCTGCTACATCCCCTGTGCATAGATATAGATGTCTATGCACAGGGAATGAGCAGACTGAGAACAATCGCAGCTCTGCTACATCATCTCTGTGAGCAGGCGGGCTCTAGGACCCTGGAGCTGCGGCAGCCTGCACAGAGCAGACAGCCAGACTCAGCTCGCAAAGTAACAGCAGTTACTTTGCGAGTTTCCCTGCGATTACTTGCACAGTAATGAGACCAATGCAAGTCAATGGCAATCCTAATTTTGTCAGAGTCTCTGACAAAACTAGGATTGCCATTGATTTGCATTGGACTCGTTGCTGTGCGAGTAATCGCTAGGAAACTCGCAGAGTACCGAGTCCTGCGAGTCCCTTACTACTCGCCGAGTAACGAGTCCTAGCGAGTAGATTCGCCCATCCCTAATCCTATGAACAACAATCTATAACAAACACTTATAACATTAAATTAATCTCTTTATTTTTACTTATACCATCAAAAAGCTATTGCAAATGAAATTTAATCAATGTATACCGCAAGGATAACATTTATAAATAAATAAAAATAAAAGTATGCAAAACAATGGCTAAAGAAACTAAAAAACATATATAAAGAATTTTTTTGTTTTTTTTATGTATGTACAGTTAGGGCCAGAAATATTTGGACAGTGACACAATTTTCGCGAGTTGGGCTCTGCATGCCACCACATTGGATTTGAAATGAAACCTCTACAACAGAATTCAAGTGCAGATTGTAAAGTTTAATTTGAAGGGTTGAACAAAAATATCTGATAGAAAATGTAGGAATTGTACACATTTCTTTACAAACACTCCACATTTTAGGAGGTCAAAAGTAATTGGACAAATAAACATAACCCAAACAAAATATTTTTATTTTCAATATTTTGTTGCGAATCCTTTGGAGGCAATCACTGCCTTAAGTCTGGAACCCATGGACATCACCAAACGCTGGGTTTCCTCCTTCTTAATGCTTTGCCAGGCCTTTACAGCCGCAGCCTTCAGGTCTTGCTTGTTTGTGGGTCTTTCCGTCTTAAGTCTGGATTTGAGCAAGTGAAATGCATGCTCAATTGGGTTAAGATCTGGTGATTGACTTGGCCATTGCAGAATGTTCCACTTTTTTGCACTGATGAACTCCTGGGTAGCTTTGGCTGTATGCTTGGGGTCATTGTCCATCTGTACTATGAAGCGCCGTCCAATCAACTTTGCAGCATTTGGCTGAATCTGGGCTGAAAGTATATCCCGGTACACTTCAGAATTCATCCGGCTACTCTTGTCTGCTGTTATGTCATCAATAAACACAAGTGACCCAGTGCCATTGAAAGCCATGCATGCCCATGCCATCACGTTGCCTCCACCATGTTTTACAGAGGATGTGGTGTGCCTTGGATCATGTGCTGTTCCCTTTCTTCTCCAAACTTTTTTCTTCCCATCATTCTGGTACAGGTTGATCTTTGTCTCATCTGTCCATAGAATACTTTTCCAGAACTGAGCTGGCTTCTTGAGGTGTTTTTCAGCAAATTTAACTCTGGCCTGTCTATCTTTGGAATTGATGAATGGTTTGCATCTAGATGTGAACCCTTTGTATTTACTGTCATGGAGTCTTCTCTTTACTGTTGACTTAGAGACAGATACACCTACTTCACTGAGAGTGTTCTGGACTTCAGTTGATGTTGTGAACGGGTTCTTCTTCACCAAATAAAGTATGCGGCGATCATCCCCACTGTTGTCATCCGTGGACGCCCAGGCCTTTTAGAGTTGCCAAGCTCACCAGTCAATTCCTTTTTTCTCAGAATGTACCCAACTGTTGATTTTGCTACTCCAAGCATGTCTGCTATCTCTCTGATGGATTTTTTCTTTTTTTTTCAGCCTCAGGATGTTCTGCTTCACCTCAATTGAGAGTTCCTTTGACCGCATGTTGTCTGGTCACAGCAACAGATTCCAAATGCAAAACCACACACCTGGAATCCACCCCTGACCTTTTAACTACTTCATTGATTACAGTTTAACGAGGGAGACGCCTTCAGAGTTAATTGCAGCCCTTAGAGTCCATTGTCCAATTACTTTTGGTCCCTTGAAAAAGAGGAGGCTATGCATTACAGAGCTATAATTCCTAAACCCTTTCTCCGATTTGGATGTGGAAACTCTCATATTGCAGATGGGAGTGTGCACTTTCAGCCCATATTATATATATAATTGTATTTCTGAACATGTTTTTGTAAACAGCTAAAATAACAAAACTTGTGTCACTGTCCAAATATTTCTGGCCCTAACTGTATAGGGATATGTATATATGTATATAATTAGAAATGCGACATCCTAAGGACATTAAAAGTAATCACATCCAACTACAGTTAGGGCCAGAAATATTTGGACAGTGACACAAGTTTTGTTAGTTTAGCTGTTTACAAAAACATGTTCAGAAATACAATTATATATATAACTAGCTGGGTGCCCGATGCACATGCATCGGGATTCTAGAAGAGCGAGTCTCTGACTCGCAATGGCCGCTTCGCGGCCAATGCTTCGGGCGTATCCACATGACCACGCTGACTCGCAGCGCGAGCGGACTCAGAAGGGGCAAAAAACCCATTCGCAATTATATAATAGATATGGGCTGAAAGTGCACACTCCCAGCTGCAATATGAGAGTTTCCACATCCAAATCGGAGAAAGGGTTTAGGAATCATAGCTCTGTAATGCATAGCCTCCTCTTTTTCAAGGGACCAAAAGGAATTGGA
Source organism: Allobates femoralis (assembly GCA_033576535.1). Lineage (NCBI taxonomy): Eukaryota > Metazoa > Chordata > Amphibia > Anura > Aromobatidae > Allobates > Allobates femoralis. The sequence goes on from JARQOC010000008.1 coordinate 93,954,671, forward strand.
CAATGGACTCTAAGGGCTGCAATTAACTCTGAAGGCGTCTCCCTCGTTAACCTGTAATCAATGAAGTAGTTAAAAGGTCAGGGGTGGATTCCAGGTGTGTGGTTTTGCATTTGGAAGCTGTTGCTGTGACCAGACAACATGCGGTCAAAGGAACTCTCAATTGAGGTGAAGAAGAACATCCTGAGGCTGAAAAAAAAGAAAAAATCCATCAGAGAGATAGCAGACATGCTTGGAGTAGCAAAATCAACAGTTGAGTACAGTCTGAGAAAAAAGGAATTGACTGGTGAGCTTGGGAACTCTAAAAGGCCTGGGCGTCCACGGATGACAACAGTGGTGGATGATCGCCGCATACTTTATTTGGTGAAGAAGAACCCGTTCACAACATCAACTGAAGTCCAGAACACTCTCAGTGAAGTAGGTGTATCTGTCTCTAAGTCAACAGTAAAGAGAAGACTCCATGACAGTAAATACAAAGGGTTCACATCTAGATGCAAACCATTCATCAATTCCAAAAATAGACAGGCCAGAGTTACATTTGCTGAAAAACACCTCAAGAAGCCGCTCAGTTCTGGAAAAGTATTCTATGGACAGATGAGACAAAGATCAACCTGTACCAGAATGATGGGAAGAAGAAAGGGAACGGCACATGATCCAAGGCACACCACATCCTCTGTAAAACATGGTGGAGGCAACGTGATGGCATGGGCATGCATGGCTTTCAATGGCACTGGGTCACTTGTGTTTATTGATGACATAACAGCAGACAAGAGTAGCCGGATGAATTCTGAAGTGTACCGGGATATACTTTCAGCCCAGATTCAGCCAAATGCTGCAAATTGATTGGACGGCGCTTCATAGTACAGATGGACAATGACCCCAAGCATACAGCCAAAGCTACCCAGGAGTTCATGAGTGCAAAACAGTGGAACATTCTGCAATGGCCAAGTCAATCACCAGATCCTAACCCAATTGAGCATGCATTTCACTTGCTGAAATCCAGACTTAAGACAGAAAGACCCACAAACAAGCAAGACCTGAAGGCTGCGGCTGTAAAGGCCTGGCAAAGCATTAAGAAGGAGGAAACCCAGCGTTTGGTGATGTCCATGGGTTCCAGACTTAAGGCAGTGATTGCCTCCAAAGGATTCGCAACAAAATATTGAAAATAAAAATATTTTGTTTGGGTTATGTTTATTTGTCCAATTACTTTTGACCTCCTAAAATGTGGAGTGTTTGTAAAGAAATGTATACAATTCCTACATTTTCTATCAGATATTTTTGTTCAACCCTTCAAATTAAACGTTACAATCTGCACTTGAATTCTGTTGTAGAGGTTTCATTTCAAATCCAATGTGGTGGCATGCAGAGCCCAACTCGCGAAAATTGTGTCACTGTCCAAATATTTTTGGCCCTAACTGTATGTCTGAAGTAGAGATGAGCCACAACCCTAGTGTTCGAATTCGATTCGATTTGTCGAATTGGGGGTGTGTTTGTCGAATGTTCGTCAAATACCGTCGAACACCGTCGAACGCCATTGAAAACAATGGCAGGCAAACACAAACACATACAAACACTTAGAAAACAAATAGAAAACACCTTCTAAGGTGTCCAAAAGGTGACAAACTATTAAGAAGATACAACAAACACATGGAAAAGTGACAAGTACATATAAAAATGCAAAAAGAAAAAAGATGGACGAGTAAAAGAAGGAGGAGACACAGATATAGGCATGTCATGCCCTTCTAAAATCTGGTTTTACTCTAGTATTTGTAAGGCCTCGTGCATACGATGAGTATTTGGTGAGGTTTTTCCACAGTATCTGTAAGGCCTCGTGCACATGCTGAGTATTTGGTGAGGTTTTTACCTCAGTATCTGTAAGGCCTCATGCACACGCTGAGCATTGTGTCACATTTAGGGGACTACAACAAGAGTCACCATTTTTTCCAAAAATTTGGGCACAGACACCACTTAAGTGGCATCAATTGCCCCACAGTTGCAAACTTAAAATGGTGAGTTGAATGCAAAAATCCACAAGCCTTTAGTCTTCCCAGGATGACACAGGGGTAGAAAAGTCCTTGCGGAGTCATGCCTTGTTCATCTTGATGAACGTTAGTCTGTCCACATTCTGGGTAGACAGACGCGTGCGCTTTTCTGTCAGAACACCACCAGCAGCGCTGAAGACACGTTCTGAGAGAACACTGGCTACAGGGCACGACAGGATCTCCAAGGCGTGAGTGGCGAGCTCAGGCCATTTTTCCAGATTGGAAGCCCAAAATGAGCAAGGCTCCAGTTTCCCAGTCATGGCATCGATGTTAAGTTGGAGATATTCGTGTACCATCTGCTCCAGGCATTGACTATGTGTCAGACTTCTCTTGTCTTCAGGCCTTGGAAATGATGGTCTAAAAAAATTGTGAAATGAGGCCACAAAATTGCTGTTACCACCACCAGATACGGTGTTACTGGTACAGTGTGAGTGATGATGACTCGACAGTCCCACGGTTGACAAGTTAGAACTGTGAGATTCACTCTGAGTACCACTGGTGTTTTGTGGAAAAGCCGATCTGAGATTATGTATCAGCTTCTGCTGATACTCCTGCATGCCTGCGTCCCTTTGTATGGCAGGAATTATTTCGGCAAATTTGGTCTTGTACTGGGAATCTAAGAGTGTGACAACCCAGTAGTCAGCATTACTTCTAATTCGGACAATCCGAGGGTCATGATGCAGGTAGTGCAGAAAGAAGGCACTCATGTGTCTTGCGCATCCAGGAGGACCAAGTCATTGTTGTGTTGGTGGCAGGGAGGTGAGAATCATGTTTCCATCCTCTGACCTCTCTCCCCCAACCTTGCAAAACATAAATGTTATCAAGGTCTCCCTCATCTGCAGACTCTTCCATGCCCATCGCCAGTTCGTCCTCCATTTCTTCCTGGGCTCCTGCACCTTCCTCAACAGTTTGGTTGCTACCATACGCCCTCGTTAATCCCTCTCCCCCACCCTCCCATGCCTGCCACCTTGTTGCTGCCGATCGTCAGTTCATCCTCCATTCCTTCCTCGGCTGCTGCACCTTCCTCAATAGTTTGGATGCTACCATATGCCCTCGTTAATCCTCTCCCCCACCCTCCCATGCATGCTGCCTTGGTGCTGCTGATCGTCTGTGCCTTGTGGAGATCTTGTTATCCCTTCCACATAGGACTCCTCCTGTACTTCCTCCACCTCCTCTTGTCCCACCACCTGACTCCGAATATTGTTTAGAGTGTGCTCCAGCAAATAGATGACCGGAATAGTCATGCTGATAATGGCATCGTCAGCACTAAACATCTTCGTTGCCATCTCAAAACTGTGCAGAAAGGTGCATAGGTCCTTGATCTGAGACCACTCCAGCAGCGTGATCTGCCCCATCTCTGGATCTCGTTGGCCCAGGCTTTACGTCAAAACGTATTGCACCAGGGCTCATCGGTGCTGCCACAGTCGCTTCAACATGTGCACAGTAGAATTCCAGCTTGTCGGCACATCGCATTTCAGCCGGTGAACGGGCAAGCTGTAAGACATCTAGAGCGAAGCAAGTCATTAAGCTGCGGGAAGCAAATGCCAGAAGTGAGCACACAGCTATCGTGCCCTCTGTAGAAGCCTATCTAGGCTGGGATAGTGCATCAAAAAATGCAGGACAACCAGGTTCAATACAGGAGCCATACAAGGCGTTGACATTGTGACATTGCCCCCGGTGAAGGGCCGCACCCAGGTTTGCAGTATTGTTGCACATGGCCTTCCCTGGATGCAGGTTGAGTGGAGACAACCATTGCTGAAACGCGGTCTCCAGAGCTGACCACAACTCCTCAGCTCAGGCATTAAAGGCAATAACTCTCTCTTTACCTACTTGCTTCTGTGACAATACTGCTCCTAGTCCCACGTTGCTGGCATCCGTGTATAGAATGAATGGTTGATGGAAATCCGTATATGCCAGGATCTCTTCTCCTGTCAGTGCACACTTCAGCTTGATGAAGGAGTCTTCCCTCTCTTCACTCCACTGGAAAGGAGGATTACGGGTTGAAGACTTTCTTGACTGTCATACCAGGATGTCTTGCAGGTGAGCTGCTAGCTTCGTGAATCCTCTGATAAATCTTCAGTAATAGCCTACCAGGCCCAGGAATTGCCTCACTTCTTTTACGTTTGTAGGTCTTGGCCAATCCCTTATCACTATGAATTTATCAGGAACCGGTGCTACTCCCTCTGAACTCACGACGTGTCCCAGGTACTGTATCTTTGGCTTAAGAAGGTGGCATTTGGATGGCTTGATTTTCATGCCGTATCCGGATAAGGCTTCAAACACTTCTGCCAGATCTTGTAGATGTTGCTCATACGTCTTGGAGTAGACTTTGACGTCATCTAGGTACAGGAGGACAGTTTAAAAGTTCTTATGTCCTAGGCAGCTCTCCATCAGGCGTTGAAAGGTACCGGGTGCGTTGCAGAGTCCAAACGGCATACAATTGAACTCACAGAGGCCCATTGGCGTAGTAAAACGCTGTCTTCTCCTCGTTGGCCTCGGCCACAGGAACCTGCCAGTATCCACTAGTCAGATCAAGGGTGGAAAAGTAGTTAGCAGATTTTAATGCAGCTAATGACTCCTCAATCCTAGGTAATGGGTATGCGTCCTAATGTGTGATGCGGTTGATCTGCCGGTAATCTACGCACATTCTCATGGTCCCGTCCTTCTTTTTAACTAACACTAGAGGTGCTGCCCAGGGGCTACAACTGTCTCTTATTACCCCTGCAGTTTTCATTTCTTTGAGCATGTCTTTGGTGGTTTGGTAGTGAGTGGGTGGTAATGGTCTATACCTCTCTTTTATAGGCTGATGGTTACCTGTGGGTATAGTGTGCTCTACCCTTTTAATTTGCCCAAAGTCTAATGGGTGTTTGCTGAATATTTGCTCATATTCTTTCACTACCCGGTATACTCCATGTTTTTGATGGGAAGGTGTAGAACTGGTACCCACATGTAGCTTTTGGCAGCAATCCTCCAGCTTTTCCCCTGAGCCTTTGTCATCCACCTGACTTGAAGGGTCCAAGGGCTCGACGGCTGTGATGGCATTATTATCAACAGTGTACAATTTAGCCATTGTAGCATACTTTGGTAATGTGATCTCGTCCTCTCCGCAGTTTAGTAGGCGTAATGGCACTCTTCCCCGGTGTACCTCAACCACTCCTCTAGCTGTGAGTATAGTAGGTCAACTGTCTGAGTACACAGGTACTACCAGGGCTTGATAGTCTTTTTTGCCCTTTAATGCCTATTGCGGCTCTACACCAGACCAACATTTCAGTTTTAGGAGGTATTACAATGGATATTGGATCACTTACTCGTACACTGCCAATCTCACCTCCAGATATTTCTACCTGTTGCTTCAACATCAGGGCTTTGATCTCTTTGTGCAGACGCATCTACTGTTCGGTTCTGGCAGTTTCGGCGATTTGCTGCAAAACAGTAATTACCCCGGAAAAACATTTTTCAATTACATTCATTCCTAGTAACATTACTGGTTCACGTTCTCGCCGGTCAACATCTATGATTATAATACCCTGGTTCTGCAATTCTACCTTGCCAATCTGAATAGTCATTTCTCTGAGCCCAACCTGTGGTATTATTTCACCATTACTAGCCCATACGTTTATTGTAATGTCAGATGGAGCATTAGTAATGTCTGAATCAGCCCAGTATCTTTTGTATAGAACATGTGAAATTGATGTTACTTGGGACGCGGTATCCAACAAGGCATTAAAGGGAATGCCATCCAACACGATAGGGATGACCAGGCGTCCTCCCACGAATCTGTCATACCAGGCTGAAGGACCTTGAGAGTTTACTCCTGAGAAGCGGCCCGCCTGCCCAGGGAATCTCCATTTAAAGCACACTCTCGGGCAAGGTGACCTGGTTTCTGACAGCGGCGGCAAATGGGCTGTCCATCCGGTTGATAGCGGTCACTGGGTCGTCCTCTTGTCGCTTGGTACCTTCTGGGCCTCATCCATGGGACATCCTCCTTGCTGGTCGCCAACTCAATCTTGGGTGCAGGCTTGGATCCTCGCAGATCTTTGATGACTTTAGCCATTGAGATAACGGTGTCTGTCAGGGCATCTAGCTTTTCATTGAGGGCCTCATTAGAGATTGGTTCCCTGTTTTCAGCAGCGGTTGTTGACATGGCCGATGTCGCTGATGCTGACGGTTGCTGAGGTGCTGCTGCAGGGTCCTGTATAGATTTTAGATCCTGGGGCTCTTCTACCTGCTGCTGACGGATGACTCTGTCTTTTAACTCAGCAAATGTCATGTCAGGATTCTGAATAATCATCATACTCAGCTGTCCTCTGTGGGAAGGGGATAGGAGGCCCCCCCGAATTGGTCGATTAGCATTTTGTTAGCTCCCGGGGCTAAGGCAGGTTCTGCTAATTTAAGTGCTTTGAGTGCTTCCTGGAGATTTAAGTCATAGTCTCTGGCACTCTCTTTGGGCTTTTGTTGACATGCAAAGAACCTAATTTTAGCCCGGGTATCAGCAGTAGATTCAAATGCTGCTTTTATTCCAGCTATCAGATGCTCTACAGTGTCCTTATCTGTGTCCAGCCAGGACGCTACCTCCCGCTGTGCATTGACAGTCAATTGTCCAATAATCATTCCTACACGTTGGGCTTCATTAAGGGTTACATCACATAATAAGCTTTTATCTTGATAATAAAGTCATTAAGAGTATTAGGCTCACTGGAGTATTGGGGCAGCCACCTTGCCTCTGGAGTATACGGCATCAGGAACGGCATGATAGGTGCTGCTCCTTGCGCCACTACACCCCCGGGTGCTGCTCCTTGCGCTGCTACACTACCGGGTGCTGTTCCGTGATCCGGAGCTGCAGCTCCGCCGGCTGCTCTGCTGAGGCTTGGCGCCGCTGGCTGCGACATCCTGTGCCCCTTAGTTAAGGTTCGCCCTCCTGTCTTCAGCTTTTGTCTGGATGTCTCTTGAAGGTTCCGCGGTGCAACAGGGATTCTCTTCCCCGCTGGATGTTGTCAGCAAAAGGGAAGAGGCTGGATTCGCGCCTTTTCAGGGTACTGCCCCCTTTCTTCCCGCGCGCCACACGCTTTATATATGGCAGATTTTCAAAAGTACAGTTCTTATTGCACAACTTAAAAACAGTTTTCACACAAATCACGATGCCCTTTTTACCGGGCACGGTAGATCCTGTTTGTGACGCCAGCTTGTGGAGTCCACTGGGACGGGGTACTCGGTACCGGACCGGGTTGCTACTGGGGATGTCACGGAGGGCCTGGTCCAGGCCGTGTCCCGGGTTCCACAAGTAAAAGGGAATATATACAGGGGATAAAGTTTGTCGTGACGCCACCCATGGTTTGTGGTCAGTAATGGGACCACCGCTGCTGCAGAACCTCCGGGGATGATGTTTGGTAGCTTTAGATGGAATAGCTCCCCGCAGGTAGAGCCTGGTTCCACCAGGGCAGTGGTAATTAGAGTTTATGATGGATGTTATAGATGCTGCAGGATAGGGATGATAGTGGAGATGATAGGAACAGTTTGTGAGGAAGTTGTGAGGGAGAGCAGGGTTTGCAAGGATTATAATGGGGGTTGTAGTTGACACAGGCACTTTCTTTGCAGTTGCAGCAGTGGTTGTCTTGGTGCTGGATGAGGTATTGTAATAGGTGCAATTCACTTACTTTCCTGCTGTTGCAGCCTTGTTTCTCAGCTTGTGGTGAAAGCAGTGTTCGGCTCTGCAAATGGGGATCTCTGCTGTTGAATATAGGGCAAAGAGTGCAATTAACACACAGACTCACGGTTTTGTAGTTCTCCAAAGCTTTACTGTAGTTGTTGTTCAGCAAGTACTGTCCACGGAGTCTGTAATGGGGCCGGGTTGCTCCCACCCTGTCCGGGTCCTTAGCTTCCTCCTGTTGCGCTGTGTGTGTGGCCCTGCTGCTGCTTTTAGCTGGGCTGCTGGCACTTTGTCTCCTCACAGGTACCCTTTTGGCTAGGCAACTTGAGTCTTCCTTGTGCTTCTGACCCCGCCATGTTGCTTCGCTCAGGTACAGTGTCGATCGACAACCTCCACTATCCTGGTATTTACTGTGCTGTGTGTGTCAGTCACAGTTTCGGATCTGGTATGCTATCTGTGCGCTCCTCCGGGGCGAGTGGTAATGTCACTCAGTCTCTCTGATGTGTTCCTCTGTCTTCTGCACTCCTTCCCTCAGACCCTCGCTAGGCCTGGAATCGATGAGCAGACTGTAGAGAAGCCTGACGCAGCTCCTTTACACTACAGTCTCTCTCAGTTCTCCCAGGAACTGCACTCTTCACAGTACTGCTACGTACTAAACTAAACTACTTCCTCTTGACCTGGAGTATATAAGGGAGCTGGTTTAGCTCCCTCTCCTGGCACAGAGGTGCTAGTGTAGTATCAGTGTTGTGTGGGGAGGGAACCCATGTGATGTTACTGTGGCACTTTAACCCTTGGCATGCCACAAAACAGCACTAGACTGCACCACTGCAACTAGTACAGCACAAGGAAGATAGACTGACTGGAACAAGACCAAAAGGATACACAAACTTGAATGAAGCACTTCAAACACCCGGGCTAGTAGCAGGCAAGGGTGCAACAACAGGACTCAGCCACATAAACACCAGCAGCCAACTGAAGACCTCTTCACTCCACCAAGGTCAACATAGAATGGATCTTCTACAACCGGCATCATGTACAGGATAATGTCACCATTTATAGGGAAGAGGGTGTGTTCACTAACTTGACTGTAAACTGAGATTAACTAGTCTAGAGCTACCAGCAAAGAAAAACTGACATTAACACGTGCTGATGTAAGAGAAATTAAATACATTTAAAACCAAAAGACCCAGAGCTATCACAAGTCTACAACTGACATGTGACAGGATTTGGAGTAAATTTATGGAGCTATGTAACTTTTCAAAAACTTCATAGGTAGGCACAGCCATGCCTCATCAATGCCACACTCATGCTACATCCATATTGGTGTAGCTGGCTGAGATTGGCCTACCTAATGTCCAAAAAACTAAGAAGTTGTGCAGAAGTATTGAAACTTAAAGTCTGTTACTCCAGAATTTTGGCATAAACACTTCAATGAATTAAAGCTTTGATTTAAAAGTCAGTTTAAATCATTAAATGTCTTTTTATCATTGTTTAGTAACATAATGAATGAATACAGCAGAAGGTTATCTTCATAATAAAATATGAGGTTAGTGCATTATGACAACTTAATGTTCGTGTTATCACTATTGTATTGCAATTTTGTCTTACAAGAATGCATAAACATTCATCTGCATTATCCAGACAGATCATTTCATCAGTATCAGTCGTGGCTCATAGTTGTAGAAAATACCACTAAATGAAAAATAGCATTGCTCAAGTGCTTTTAGGATCCTTTCAAAATTCCAGGTGTCAAAAAAGAACTGACACATTCAGGGCGGGAAGAACTTTGGCAAGTTATCTCATAAACAACAGATAAGAAACACAATGAAATTGTTCTCAACGAGCAACAAAATCTTATTTTTCAGCAAGGTCTTTGAAAGCAGGGTATTTCTGTGTGCAAATGATATGTCGGAGGAGGAAAAAAACATTAAATCAAACCAACAGGTTACCATAGGGCTGAAAAAAAATACATTTTAGATTGGCTTAATTAAAATATTTCACATTTTTATTATATGAAAAGGGAGGAAAATGTAGCACACCTCTTTGATTTGAATCTCAGTCTTAGAAATTCATATTAGGAGAGTACTCTAAGACAACGTATATTACCATACTTTTCGGACTATAAAACACACTTTTTTTCTACGAAGCTTAGAGAAAAGTGGGGAGGTGCATTTTATAGTCCGAACATAACATGTATATATAACTTGGCTTGCTAGGGGGAAGTCAGCGGTGGAGTTGGGTGACCAGAGGTGGGAACGGGTCTCCGCTGAAGTATCTGGCTGTTGGGGCAACCATGTCTGTCGGCTAATTAGGAAAATGAATATTTACTGTTTCCCCACATCTCGGCACTGAAGTTAGCGCCAAGAGATGGGCATGAAGAACAGGTTATCTTAGCCCACTCACTCTGCCAGATCAGAATATCCCACACACTACACTGATGAGGGGCAGGTACCCCGAAACGCAGCGTCTGTAGTTTGGGGTTCTGATCTGGCAAAAATCCCTTAGTTATATTAAAAGCTTGTAGGAAAGCGATTATGACTTTGAGGAAGCTGTTTAAATGTGGCACGGGAGTTTCTCAACTTCCTTAGTGAAGTGCAAATTTGCATATATGCATATATCTGAGAGGAGGGAAGTGGCTTACAATCTCCTCACCTATTTCGCTCTCTCCATAAGGTTGAGAGCAAGTTCCCAGGTTATATTCAGTTTTTTACGTAGTCGGCACACGTGGATGCTCCTCAGCTCCTAGCTTCCTGCAGCTGCTGGGGAGATTGTGTGCCTGTTATTAAAGAACCGAGGAGTAGGGTACCAGCGGCAGCAAGGGCATCAAGCATTGCACTTGTGCTGAAATCACTGCCGCAAAGATGATTGATGCCAGAGACAGAAGCACATGAAACGTAGTAGCACTGAGCACTGCAAAGTCCTGTGGTCGCGATAAAAATGTCAACCTTGCCCTGTTGCCACATTAGAAACCAGGAAGTGGATGGTCTCCCGTCCAGCTGAAGTGCTGCAGTGAATGACGAGGCAGGGCTGGAGCATCATAGAACAGCACAGCGTACATTCCCCAGTCCCCCTGACCTTGCCTCTTCATTATATCACTGCAGTACCTCGGCTGGATGGGAGACCGTCCACTTTTTGGTTCTAACATGGCAGCAGGGCTACACTAATATCTTTCACATGAGCACAGGAACTTTTCAGCGCACTGAGCTTAGTAAGGTACATGTGCTTTTGCCCCTATCATCACTCATCTTTGCAGCAGGGATTTTAGCATGAGTACGGTGCTGATACATTTGCCACTGCCAACAACGTGCTCCTCCGTTCTTTAAAAAGTACACATATCATACCAGGATGGAGGCCAAATATACCAAGAACGGGGCCTTATTCCAGGATGGTGGTCATAGACGCGGATGGTAGCCTTATATACCACAAGATGGGGTCAAAAATTCCATGATGGGGACATGTGTACCAAGATGGGGCAATATATACCAGGATAAGGACCATATTCTAGGATGGAGGATCATATATACCAAGATGGGGTATCTTATGCACCTGGATGGGGGACATATATATCTGGATGGGGTTATCATATACAGGGATATAGCCCATTTGTCAGGATGGAGATCATATAGTAGGATGGAGGATATGTATACCTGGAAGGACCCCAGGATGAGGAACATTGTTACTGAATTTAGGGATGTTGCCACCATAACAGTGTCAGCAGCAGATCCACCCCCCTTCCATAATATTGTGTCATGACCACATTGTTTGCTTTAAATTATTTTCCATTCTCCTCCTCTAAAACCAAGGTGTGTCTTATGGTTCGGTGTGTCTTATAGTCTGAAAAATATGGTATATTATATTTTGACCAAAACTAATGTACATCAGTTAATTTTTTTCACTAATCTTTTTAAACTAAATTACAAGCTCCCTTCCAGTAATAGTCTCTTATTATGTTGTTGAAAATATGGACTAGGAGCCTGGTTTTAGTGGGAGGAGGAAAGATGAAACATTTAAAAATAAAGGGGTTGAATAGGGGCTTGCATTAGTGTGACATGAAAATAATGTTGGGCACAAGCGTGAAATAAAACAGATGGGGAGGAGACCAAAGTGACTGGATTCCCTCAGACACTCTGGAAAAAATAATTCTAAGGCCGACTTCACACCACGGTTTTGGTGTATCAGGTCCTGTCCGGTGTTTTGCAGGAAACACCGGACAGAACCTGACATCCCTGGATAGAACAGAACTGGGTCCTGTTTTCTGTCTGAATTGGCAGATCGCAGGGTTCAGGAGCTGTCCCTGCTGAAATTTCAAAATTCATGGTCCTGAAATCTCAGCGGGGAGCTCTCCACAGTGCTGAAGTTCAGGGCTGGCCGGCGCTGAGACTCAGCACCCGGCGTCCGGGAGTCAGACCGATTTTATGCTGGATCCGGCGTGATTCGGCATCATAGACTCTCATGTTAGGGGGTGCCTGGGTCGGGAGGATCCGGGAGCATCCGATTTGTGCAGATTTTTGCCCCGGACACAACATCACACCAAGCTGTGATTTTGTGTCCGGTACAAAAATTTGAATTCTCCCAGATCCTCCTGGACAGATGGGAACTGGATGGCCCCATCCGGCCCCATAGGAATAATATGGGGCCAAAATCTGATCCGGGGCTGTCCGGTTCAAACCCTTAGATCAGCAAAACCGTGGTATGAAGCCTGACTAAGTTTGCCAGTCTCCTTTGATTTCCATTACAGAAATCTGAGGGATAAAAGCTAGCATAGGCTGGGGTCACACATGCCTATCCACTTTTTTAGGAAGATGTGGGGGAAACAGAGGTGTATAACAGTCCGCGCTGCCGAAGTCCACTTACTTCAGAGAACACACAGGTCAGTGATGTTCAGACAGGTTTTCTTTATTGAATCCATAGGATTCAATAAAGAAAACCTGTCTGAACATCACTGACCTGTGTGTTCTCTGAAGTAAGTGGACTTCGGCAGCGCGGACTGCTATACACCTCTGTTTCCCCCACATCTTCCTGTGATTCCACGTGCGAGTGGTTGGTGGAGGTCCAGCAGCAGCCGGCAGGATATCATTACTACATGTCTGCATGCCAGTGTGGCGCCCCTGCGTCCAGGGTGGCCACAGATAGTACTTCAGCCAGGTAGGAGGGTAGACAGTTTGTTTAACAAACACCTCGCACACATATTCACTGCATGGGGACCTAACCCTGAGTCTGGGACTCTATGCAGACAAGGGGTAATAGGCTAGATATGAGTGGATGGAGCGTAGTCATGGTAACGGATGGGTATATAAGGGAGTGACAGGAAGCGGTTAGCCAGTAGGCAGGTGCCGAGCAGTCAGACAAGACCAGTACCATCAGGTCCAGAAAAGTAGTGAAGACCAGCAACTGACTGATAAGAAAGTTTCCCTGATTATACCCAGAAGTTACACAGAAAGGAGAAGGGACCCGGTAATCTCTTGAGAAATAGGGATACCTGTGGTTTGGCTGAAAGCAGAGTGTCAGCTCTGAAGGGGACTGACGATTTACCTGGTGCCCCAGACAACCTGACGGGGAATACAGACTCCAGATCTATATTCCCACCATAAGATTGGGGAGCACAGCAGCATAGATAGGACCCGGCGTACCGCCTAAAGAATAAAAGGGGGAAGCTGCCAAAAGGGACCGAGCTGCCGCTCCTTAATCCACTTTGAGGAGAAAACACTGAGAAATAGCCTGAAAGGACACGTAGAAAGGCAGAGGAGTCTAAGAAAGATAACCTGGCTGCAGTGGGTTCAGTATACCGGATTCAATATGGCAAAGCTGTAAAGAATTGTATTGTACCGTGCCTGTTTGACTGAAGGATAAGAACAGTAAACCCGGGTGAACCCTGCTACGTTGTCTGTATCTGATTTCAGGTATGAGAAGCTGTCAGTTCTCCATCTAGCCCCGTCAGGAGCCATCTCCACATCACCCCTTTCTCCTGCACAGCCTACAATTACCATCACTGACTTTCACTACCACTGCCCCGGGGATACCCAGTTCTGCCCACAAGAACTACACCATCCTAGCTGCTGTCTCATCATCCCCGGAGGTTCTGCAGCAGCGGTGGTCCCCATCAATTGACCACATAATGTGGGTGGCGTCACGAGTGACAAATCCCCTGTAAATAACCCCCATTTTATTGTGCGGGCCCGGGACACGGTCCGGACCAGGACCGCCGTGACATTCCCCAGCAGTACCCAATCCAGCACCGAGTACCCCGTCTCAGTGGGCTCCACAATCGTTGTGGGTTTCACAACTGACATAGGTGAGTGTTTTCCATATACACCACTTTTTCATAGTGTCTGAGTGATAGGGCACTATTGCGCCTCTTGTTCCCCTTCCCTTTCTTTTATTATCCACTTTTTTAAGCCCTTAGAAAACGGATCAGTTTTTCTAAGGGTACCAATAGTGTCCTCTGAGGTCCTGGACGTTTTTTGGAAATTTTTGGACTTTTTACCCAAAAACGCATGTGTTAATGCATGGTGCCTATATGTACCATGTTTCCCCGAAAATAAGACACTGTCTTATACTAATTTTTGCTCCGAAAAAGTGCACCATGTCTTATTTTCGGGGGGTGTCTTATATTAGCCAAAAAACAAAATTGACAAAAAAGCAGCCTCCCATCCCAGTACCGTATCCCACTGCAGCAGCTCTCCATTATCCCAGTACTGTATCCCACTGCAGCAGCCTCCTATCCCAGTACCGTATCCCACTGCAGCAGCCTCCCAAGATCCCAGTACCGTATCCCACTGGAGCAGCCTCCCATCCCAGTACCATATCCCACTGCAGCAGCCTGCCATGTGTGTACACACACCACACACACAAACACCACACACACCACACACACACACACACACACATTCACTTTCTTACCGTACTTCTTTCTTTGCAATTTCTTTCCTCTGTGGTGCTGCTTTGGTGGTGCACTGTGCAGGTGCCCTGGGCCAATCACAGCGCAGGAGCCCTGGGCCAATCACAGCGCAGGAATCCTGGGCCAATCACATCCCAGTACTGACATTAGCTGGCCTATGATTCCTGCGCTGTGATTGACGCAGGGCTCATGGGCGGACCAGCACAGAGTGCCGGAGCTGTGATTCACGGCTGCGCTCCATGGCTGTGAGAGGTACAGAGTGGCGGGCCCGGACAGCGGGGGCAGTGGGTAGCGAGACACAGATGCATGCCCCGGTCTTGTGATCGGCGGCATGCTGTTGACGTACGCCTTATAATCGGGGGGGGGTGCCTTATATTAGGAAGTAGGACGCCCCCAAGCATGCCTTATTTTTAGGGGGAGCCCTATTTTCGGAGAAACAGGGTACCATGCGTTAACGCATGCGTCTCTCATAGGGCACCATGTTAAAAAAATGCATGCATTTTTTTAATGCACCCAAAAATGTTGCTGCCAGCGTTTTTTGGGTTGCTGCACAAAAACGCATGCGTTTTGGAAAAAACGCACACACACATGCGTTAACGCATATGCGGTTTTGGACTTTGAAAAAAAATTGTCCAAAATTATACCAGAAACGGATTTAAGCCAAAAACGGATGGTATGTGTGACCCTGGCCATAGTAATTTTTTCTGGATCCTCTACAGCTCTCAGCTCTGCACTGGGTCCTGATGCACCAATGTCCTGTGTGAATTATCACCTGGAGAGGAAGAGGACCTGGGATCAAGGAACTGTAAATAAATGATGGGATCTAGTACGGGATCTGAATTTGGATCTCTCTTTGTTAAAGTTTCTGGTCTGAGGTCTGAATATATTTTGGAGTCTGAAATGATGTCCATTAATATAAGCTGCATTTGGTTCTAAATTAATATTATGGACATTTCTCTGGACTAAATTCATTTTTTTTATCTGTTATGTAATTTTCTGCCTTACCTACCCCAACCTACTTTTTAAATTTATTTAGCTGTCATTATAGTGGCTCCGTCATGGGGTGATTATAATGGACGAGGGAGTAAGGTAGTTGAATGGCAGTAATGGGCAAAAGGTAATAGGGGTACTAGTCTGACCCTTAGACTGGCTGTCTCTAGCTGACCCTGTTCTCTGAATTACCTCTGAAGGTGAGGATGACTTAACCCCACCCTTGCCCAGTCCCTGACCAGCCCTAGATTAACACCCTCTCACCTACACCCCGGAGTTGAGGTTAAAAAAGCAAAACCCCATACACAAAGTTGAACTCCAAGGAAATAGCAGCTCTAAAAAGGGTTCAGCAGAACTGCAAATAGCATCCATACAGCTCAGTGGTCAAACAGAATATAAACTCTATCAGCGACATCAGGTGATGGGTCATGGGACTATTTAAAGGCTGAGGAGTGATCAACCACATAGTTTCATAGTTTTTAAGGTTGAAGGTAGACTTTAAGGCTACATTCAGACTGCGTTTTTGATCCGTTTTTTTAAGTGAACTGCAGAATCGTTTTTTTCACTTTAGGAAAGCTCCGTTTTGGAAAATGACATGTCAATTTCTATAGCGTTTTTGTCCTGTGTTTTTCCCATAGGAGCCCTTCCAAATTGGGAAAAAAATGCAGCAGTCAAAAATGGATCAAAATATGCATCCAAAAACGGATCCCTTTTTTGGGGTGCTTTTCTTGGGCAGCTCCTGTTTTGCAGCTAAAAATGCAGCAGAACAGAAGAGAAAAACGCACAGTCTGAATGTAACTCCACATTGGGGAAAAAAATTCCTTCCTGCCTCCACAAACGGCAATCAGACAAGTTCCCTGGATTAACACCCTATCAAGGAATCTAGTATTTATGACCTGTAATATTATATTTTTCAAGAGGGCATCAAGGCCATTTTTAAATTTTAATAATGAATCACTCATTACAACATCATGTGGCAGAGAGTTCCATAGTCTCACTGCTCTTACAGTAAAGAATCCACGTCTGTGATTATGATTAAACCTTCTTTCCTCCAGACGTAGAGGATGCCCCCTGATACACACATCAACAGTGAAGGTACCTTTACACGCCGCGACGGCAGGCTGGATACATCCCGCTACTTCACGTGCACGAGCACGCTCAAACGGTTACAAACGGTCAACGCACCCTCTTTACACGCCGCCACAAGGTGCCACGCTACATCTATAGCTAGCTACATCGCCGGGTGTCTCAAGTAGCCAGCTGTAGCTCATTTACACACCGCTACAACCAGCTACTATGGGAGGATCTGGTGCAGCAGGGACAGCACATAGGCGTGCTCCAATCGTGGATTACGAGACGTCCGTACGCTGATAGGACGAAGCAATAACATCCTGATTGGCCAGGCATCGCAGGAGGCTGATTAATACTTGACGCTCGAGCAATTGTGTAGTGTGACTCGTCAGCTCCTTAAATATGCCGCCCTGTGCGGCGACAACCAATCGCAACGCACCATCTTCCACCAATGATCGCACATGGGGCGCGGTAACACGGAGCCAGGGTCACGCCTTAGCTACATCGCAGGCTGTCCAGAGTTCCCTTCCTTTGCTTCTTTACACGCCGATACAGCTCGCTACCATCGGCGATGTAGCCATCAGTTTTCGAGCAGAGCTAGGAAACAGATGTATCTGTTGCCGGCTGTATCATCACGTCTTCAGACGCCGCTACGACGGGCTACATTGGCGCTACAAGCTACATTTGTAGCCTGTAGCGGGATGTATCCAGCCTGCCGTCGCGGCGTGTAAAGGTACCATAACTCATACTGCAGAGCCACAGCAAAACTGTTACCCTTAATGTACAACAGGTAATTTACTCCTATATAAACTACTGCAAAACAGTTTACAGAGACTGCAGACCAGTCTATATGTGACAGTGCCCCCCTCCCTTTATGAAGAGCTTCTGAACCCTAAACTGGGCTTATCCAGAAGAGAGATCCACATTTTCTGAATGATGACCGGTGGAAAATGTTATGGATATTCAGCACTGGGGTAGTTAGAGCAGGAATATCATAGGGTTGAAAATGGTGAACACCATAAACGGACCAATAACTTTAGAACTAGGAGTCCCAGCAGCACACTTCTACCTGACTTGTTTATAAAACACCTACACAAAATCATCTACTCTCAGGACAGGACCTGAATGTTTATTAACATTCATCTCATTACTGCCAGGGAGTACTTTTTTAGGAAGGCAAACAATATTCCCTTAACGTACTTAGTGGGAATCACCGCCCACATTTCCCAGGACTGCGTCTAGACGTAGCTTTAACCTGAGGAATAGGTAGAGCTTTACCCCAATTCTCCGTAGGCAGGTAAGTAGAAGCAGACATGACCAATACAACAGTTACAATAGTATTAAGGCAATTATTTTGACAAAACTTGCCCCAACTAAGTACTTTTTCGAACCGCCAGTCAAACACTGGATTATGCTTTCTTAGTCAAGGAAGTTTCAAAACGATGGACGTAGGCAGATTCTCAAAGACGTAACAAGACATGAACTCCTTATGAAGAGTTCTATACACAAGTTCACATTACATACAGTCTTGGCTATAAGTATTGACACCCCTGCAATTCTGTCAGATATTACTCAATTTCTTCCTGAAAATGATTGGAATCACAAATTCTTTGTTCTTATTATCTTCATTTAATAATTGAAAAAAACACAAAAAGAATTGTCCTAAAGCCAAATTGGATATAGTTCCACACCAAACATAAAAAAGGGGTGGACAAAAGTATTGCCACTGTTAGAAAAATCATGTGATGCTTCTCTAATTTGTGTAATTAACAGCACCTGTAACTTACCTGTGGCACCTAACAGGTGTTGACATTAACTAAATCACACTTGCAGCCAGTTGACATGGATTAAAGTTGACTCAACCTCTGTCCTGTGTCCTTGTGTGTACCACATTGAGCATGGAGAAAAGAAAGAAGACCAAAGAACTGTCTGAGGACTTGAGAAACCAAATTGTGAGGAAGCATGAGCAATCTCAAGGCTACAAGTCCATCTCCAAAGACCTGAATGTTCCTGTGTCTACCGTGTGCAGTGTCATCAAGAAGTTTAAAGCCCATGGCACTGTGGCTAACCTCCCTAGATGTGGACGGAAAAGAAAAATTGACGAGAGATTTCAACGCAAGATTGTGCGGATGGTGGATAAATAACCTCGACTAACATCCAAACAAGTTCAAGCTGCCCTGCAGTCCGAGGGTACAACAGTGTCAACCCGTACTATCAGTCGGCGTCTGAATGAAAAGGGACAGTATGGTAGGAGACCCAGGAAGACCCCACTTCTTACCCGAGACATAAAAAAGCCAGGCTGGAGTTTGCCAAAACTTACCTGAGAAAGCCTAAAATGTTTTGGAAGAACGTTCTCGGGTCAGATGAGACAAAAGTAGACCTTTTTGGGCAAAAGCATCAACAGAGAGTTTACAGGAGAAAAAAAGAGGCATTCAAAGAAAAGAACACGGTCCCTACAGTCAAACATGGCAGAGGTTCCCTGATGTTGTGGGGTTGCTTTGCTGCCTCTGGCACTGGACTGCTTGACCGTGTGCATGGCATTCTGAAGTCTGAAGACTACCAACAAATTTTGCAGCATAATGTAGTGCCTAGTGTGAGAAAGCTGGGTCTCCCTCAGAGGTCATGGGCATTCCAGCAGGACAATGACCCAAAACACACTTCAAAAAGCACTAGAAAATGGTTTGAGAGAAAGCACTGGAGACTTCTAAGGTGTCCAGCAATGAGTCCAGACCTGAATCCCATAGAACACCTGTGGAGAGATCTAAAAATGGCAGTTTGGAGAATGCACCCTTCAAATATCAGGGACCTGGAGCAGTTTGCCAAAGAAGAATGGTCTAAAATTCCAGCAGAGCATTGTAAGAAACTCATTGATGGTTACTGGAAGCGGTTGATCGCAGTTATTTTGGCTAAAGGTTGTGCAACCAAGTATTAGGCCGAGGGTGCCAATACTTTTGTCTGACCCATTTGTGGAGTTTTGTGTGAAATGATCAATGTTTTGCTTTTTACTTCATTTTCTTTTGCGTTTTTTCATTGAAGACAAATTAAATGAAGATAATAATACCAAAGAATTTGTGATTGCAATCATTTTCAGGAAGAAACTGAGTATTATCTGATAGAATTGCAGGGGTGTCAATACTTTTGGCCACAACTGTATGTGTATGTGTGAGGTAATATATACTGCCCAGCTGGGGGGAGGGTTTACTGTTGGCTGGAGATTTATCAGGCTGCCTATAGCAACCAATCACAGCTCAGCTTCTATTTTCCTACAGGTCATTAATCTAATATATAAAACCCGAAGCTACTTCCGTCTTCAAGGGACAAAAATGACGTCACACGACGGAAGTGGCTTGGGCACTACACCCGCTCAGGGTGATCCAAGATGGCGGCGAGCGGTGGCGCTTTAGCGCCCACCGAGAGCCGCTGTCAAAACGGCGGTAGCGCCCACCAGACCCCGAGCGGTAGGCTCGCGAGCGCCCACCGCGAGCCGCTATCCCGACACCAGACCCCCGAGCGGTGGGCGCGAGCCACCATCCTGACACCAGACCCACGAGTGGTGGGCGCGAGAGCGCCCACCGCGAGCCGCTATTCCGCCACCGGACCCGGGACCACGGTGGGGCCGAAGCGAGCTGAGCGCTGAGCCTGAGGTAGCCGGGAGCGCCATATTTGAAATCCCGAAGTCATCCCTGGATTTCCAATTTGGTGCCATGCCACGCGTCGCTCCTCTTATTGGTCGCTGCGAAACAGCGGCGACCAATCAGAATGGCGGCTCCCTGCAAGGCGCTACATTTGAAATCAAAAGTCCTCGCTGTATTTCTAAGCTCGCGCCTTCCGCTCACTCCCCACAGCCCGGTCAGTGTCCTCAGCCCTCCAGCCTCCCCTGTCCTCAGCCCTCCAGCCTCCCCTGTCCCCAGCCCTCCAGCCTCCCCTGTCCTCAGCACTCCAGCTTCCCCTGTCCTCAGCCTCCAGCCCCCCCTGTCCTCAGCCCTCCAGCCTCCCCTGTCCTCAGCCCTCCAGCCTCCCCTGTCCTCAGCCCTCCAGCCTCCCCTGTCCTCAGCCCTCCAGCCTCCCCTGTCCTCAGGCCTCCGCTCTCTTCACCCCTCCAGCCTCCCCTGTCCTCAGCCCTCCAGCTTCCCCTGTCCTCAGCCCTCCAGCCTCCCCTGTCCTCAGCCCTCCAGCCTCCCCTGTCCTCAGTCCTCCAGCCTCCCCTGTCCTCAGCCCTCCAGCCTCCCCCGTCCTCAGCCCTCCAGCCTCCCCTGTCCTCAGCCCTCCAGCCTCCCCTCTCCTCAGCCCTCTAGCCTCCCCTGTCCTCAGCCCTCCAGCCTACGCTCTCCTCACCCTCCAGCCTACGCTCTCCTCACCCCTCCAGCCTCGGCTCTGCTCACCCCTCCAGCCTCCGCTCTCCTCACGCCTCCAGCCTCCACTCTCCTAACCCCTCCAGCCTCGGCTCTCCTCACCCCTCCAGCCTCCACTCTCCTCACCCCTCCAGTCTCCGCTCTCCTCACCCCTCACCCTCGAGCCTCCGTTCTCCTCGCGCCTCCAGCCTCCGCTATTCTCATCCCTCCAGCCTCCGCTCTCCTCACCCCTCCAGCCTCCGCTCTCCTCACCCCTCACCCTCGAGCCTCCGTTCTTCTCACGCCTCCAGCCTCCGCTATTCTCATCCATCCAGCCTCCGCTCTCCTCACCCCTCCAGCCTCACCTCTCCTCACCCCTCCACAGTATGTGTATATATGTGTGTATGTAATATAATTTGTGAATGATGTGTGTGTATGTATATATATATTTCTACATCTTTATAGATTTGCATGTGTGTACATATAATGTGTGTGTATCTAATATATAAAAGCCCAAGGCACTTCCGTCACTTTGTCCGCACTTCCGTCACTTTGCCCGCACTTTCCGTCACTTTGTCCACATACACACATACACATACACACACTCCGCTATACTTACCACCGGCTCTGCGTCCGCCGCCTGGATCCTCAGTCGACATGTCGCCACCCCCGAACTACTGGATCCAATATAGCATCCAGGAAGTCTCGCCAAACTTCCCGGACGCCATATTGGATCCAGTCGTCCGGGGCCACCGACATACTTTGTCCAAGATGGCGTCCGGGAAGTCTCGCCAGACTTCCCAGACGCCATATTGGATCCAGTCGTCCGGGGGGGGGCGACATGTTGACTGAGGATCCAGGCGGCGGGGAAGACGCAGGGCCAGTAGTAAGTATAGCGGAGTGTGTGTATGTGTGTGTATGTGTGTGCTGACCACTGCCCACGGCGCTGCGCTGACCACTCGGCCCACGGCACTGCGCTGACCACTCTGCCCACGGCACTGCGCTGACCACTCTGCCCATGGCGCTGCGCTGCCAACTCTGCCCACGGCGCTGCACTGACCACTCTGCCCACGGCGCTGCGCTGACCTCTCTGCCCACGGCGCTGCGATGACCACTCTGCCTACGGCGCTGCGCTGACCACTCTGCCCACGGCGCTGCACTGACCACTCTGCCCTGACCACTCTGCCCACGGCGCTGCGCTGACCACTCTGCCCACGGCGCTGCGCTGACCATTCTCACTGCACTCACTGCTAACCACTGAGCCACCACACTCACTGCTAACCACTGAGCCACCGCACTCACTGCTAACCACTGAGCCACCACACTCACTGCTAACCACTGAGCCACCGCGCAGTACTAACCACTCAGCCACCCGTTAGCAGTGCTAACCACTGAGCCACCGCGCAGTGCTAACCACTGAGCCACCACGCAGTGCTAACCACTGAGCCTCCGCGCAGTGCTAACCACTGAGCCACCGCGCAGTGTTAACCACTGAGCCACCGCGCAGTGCTAACCACAGAGCCACCGCGCAGTGCTAACCACTGAGCCACCACGCAGTGCTAACCACTGAGCCACCGCGCAGTGCTAACCACTGAGCCACCGCGCAGTGCTAACCACTGAGCCACCGTATACTCTGCTACCCACTGAGCCACCTGTATACACACAATTCATTTCACCGCACTCCCCTAACTATTAGTATATAAACTATATATGGATTCTAGACTACCCGATTCTTTAGAATCGGGCCGCCATCTAGTATGACATATTCAAATTCTATTTTGTTATAGCTAACATCAGTTATTTATTAACCCGGGCGTAGCCAGGTAGTAAATAATAATGATGTGAATGCAGCTCTAATGCTGTATATCCAGCTCTCTCCTCCCCAGACTTACTAGAAAAGATGGTGATGAAAGAATATGACTTTCAGTGCCTGCTGATAAATTGGACACAAAGAAATTTATTTTTCAGTGTCTAAGATGTCAGAACCACTTGAACTATTGTAATACATTATGCTATTAAAATACTATCACTTTTTAGAAATATCTATTCTACATTTATTTACTCACTAATGTAATAACAGTCCTATATTTCTGTCCATAGGGAGCAGACGCCTCCTGCTATTGGATGAAAAAAAATATCAGACATATTAATATTCAGCATTCTGGGCACTCGTTCACATTAGCTTTTCAGTTGATCTGGTTGTGTCTGCTGATAATTCCGAAATGTCCATGATAGTGTCAGTAATCCACCCATTCTATGATATCATTACTAAGGAGTGCTACCCACCAACCTTGATCAAGTCCTACTTACAATCACATACTGTTTATTGTAGCAATTCCTTCCTATTCTCTTATATTATCCTTAAAGGATATTATTTTTTTCTTTGTGTAGTGATTACTATGGTGATATAAATAGCTACTTATTATTATATTGTAAAACACAGATGTATAATAATTCTGAATGCCAGTTTCTATTTCAATGAATGTGACATTCTGCGTATTTCAGATTGGATATGAAACACGTTAAGTAAATACTCCCATACCTCAGTGTTCTGGGAAAAATAGAGGGAACGCCTGTCTGAGACAGGCCTCGTCACGTTAGCTTTGCCCAGTTAATTCTTACCGTATGTACCATGGGACTGCTAGCAAATTTCAAGCAATTGGTCACCTGAGATATCTTCAATAGCAAATGTGGTCTGTTTTGCGGTTTGGTTGTTTAAGCAGCCTTCCCCTCACTCTTTAAGTACTGTATAATGACACCCAAAGCTGTAATATCTCTACAAACCATAACAAGGTCTGTTTAACGTAATGTTTAATCAATGAAAGCTACTGAATCCAGCTCACTAAATAACAATATCTAAAATTAAAGCTTCCACAACCCCCACCGTGTTCCGTTACCAAAAACATTTATAGAAAAAAGTTTTTACATCATTTATGATCATTTGTTTTTAAGGATAAACTAAGATGTAACATAGTTTTGAATTATAGTTAAGGCAAATATTTGTAGAGGTGTGGTTAACTTGTAATGTTACCTCTCTAAATAAGGAAAACGTAACACATTCTTAGAAATTACAATGTACCATCAGTCTATGAAAGGAATCCTCTAATATTCTGCCTGCACTTCTTAGCTCAAAATGCAAGGGAGGCCTAAACCAAAAGCATACTTTGATTCTGCTAGGGCCCAAAACAAAAGCTAATTATAGGCTAATTATGTACTCTTTTTAAGGTATGTTCATGCAGAGTTTGGTTAACTTAGATTTTAGATTTTTTTTTTACTCTTTTCTATGCAAAAATTTCCTAACAACAAAATCCATTGCAAAAATTGCTCCCACTGGGAACGTATAGCTATATCAGTGGCCTAAATCTCGAGTACTAACTAGCTGTCACCTCAAGTAGAGATGAGCAGACTTTTTGAAGTTTGGGTTTTGCCCAGTTCACCAAATGGTCATATGTTTGCCAAATAGATCGGCAAACAGTTTGCCGAACTTCTCAACTTATTCAAATCAATAGGAGACAAAATCAAGGGCCTAGAAAAAAACTGTCAAAGGGGCCCAAAAGCAGCCAAACACAAGTCAAACCATTTAACATTGGAGCCCCGCTGTTTTGCTACTGCCATTAGCTTCCTAGACTATTACCTACCAAGCTAAAGTGCCACTGTCACCCTGATTCTGGGCCTGCTCATGAACCTCACTGCTTCCCCCTATTGATTGGCTAAAGTCAGACTTAGCCCCATCCACCCTCTCTGCCAGTGTCTGTGATTGATTGCCAGTATGGCAACCAAACTGATGTCAGATTATAGTAAAAATAAATAATTGAAAAATGGGTGTGGTTTCACTGTATTTTTGATTGCCAGCAGGGGCGGATATATGATGAGGGGAAAGTGGGCTACGGCCCAGGGCCCAGATCCCCAGGGTGGCCCTTGGCCCAGAAGATTATTGCCCCCATTATAATCTGCAGACAGGCACCGCAGCACAGGTTGAGTGATGCTGCACCCTCCCTGCCACATGATCCCAGGCAGGGTGGGCCTAGTATACAGGGTTGGAAAGTGTGGGAAGACATGCCTACCTGTTGCTGAAGAGTGAGGATGAGGAAGGATTGATCATCTTCTGATAGATTTCCTGCAGCCCCTGTATGCCTGAACACTGTGGGTGAAGGTCAGTGGGTCCCATCTTCCTCAGCTCACTCTGTAGTGCAGCACATCACTTGCTGCTGCTGCATGCACTGTTTCTGCCACTATCTGTATGCAATATGTGTGTGGCAGGGTGCCAGAGCAGGCTGAAGCACAGCTCTATATATAAGGACAGGGGACATTATTAAAATTATTACAACTTCTGAATAAAATATAGGGGATGAGAGAGCATTAAATTACATGAAAAATGCCCCTGGACACCGTGCCCCTCCCCCATGCAAACTGTGTGAGGTGTCTCACCCCTGGTTGGGACCGTGGGGTACTTGGAACCAGGCTCTCTCGTTGTCATCTGGGGTTGCTAGATGTCACGGTGGCGTGACCCGGTCCGTGATCCCCTCGTCAGGGAGCAGTTAAAAAGGGGTTTAGAAAAATGGATTAAAATAAAATAAAGCGAAAACAAAGGAGTGTCATGATGCCACCCGTGGAATGTGATCGATATAGCCGCTGCTGCAGTCTAGACCTCTGGGGATGATAGGAGTAGCAGCGTAGATGGTTCAGCTCTCCATGGGAAGAGCGGGTTCCCCAGGGAAACTGTAGAGTTTATGGATTTGCAAGGCTTGTTGTACAGCCAGGCAGTCTCCCGCTGCCGGTTCACGAAATCAGTCTATCTTCCTTCAGGTACAGTAATCACAGTCTCACACAGCATAGAGCTTTAACCAGGTTTAGTCTCTTTCTCAGCAGATGGTTAATTTACAGACAGCACAGTGGCAGCTCCGGTGTGGCCTAAGCAGGCGGGATGGCTCATCATAATCACCCCCTTTTGTGCTCCTTTTATGGACCTTTTTGGTCTGTCCGCCTGCTAGCTACAGTGAAGCGACCACGGGCTTTTATTGTGTGACCTGCCAGGTCCCCTAGTCCTTACACGGCGGCCTTCCTTTTGCTGCACTGGAGGTTGAGTCGTGGGACATAAAGATCCTGCACCTCGCTTGGGTTTGTGGTTGGAGCATAGTACTTCCTGTCCACTTTAGCAGAGCTGGCACCCTGGTTCAGGCCTAGTCCATCAGTGTCCTCGCTACTTCAGGCACACCTTTAACTCGTTCCTTCTCTCTCTACGGTCTACAGCCGGGGACCCAGACAAGCCTCAAGCTGGCACAGGCCGCCAGGTCCATGTCCCCTCAGTCCCGTATGATGGTGTTCTCGCCTTTCCTCCTGACTGAACTTGACTCTCTGGTGTCTCTTGCCTGACTGCTCCCTCTGAACTTCTTGTTGTGTCCTTTTGTTTCCTCCCTTAACCGGGTTTGGTCCTAAGTTCCAACCCTCCACTTGTCTCCTCCTGACATCCCGTTGCTGAGTATAGAGTCCCTAGTCTTGGGATCAGAGTGTGTTGGGTGTGTGTTTGGGGTGACCAACTTACCAAGCACGGCTGTTGCACCATCTAGTGGCGACCGGTCTGCAGGGGCGCCACACCTCCACCTTGGACATTTAGCTTGTATCATGTATTTGTATAAATAGTATGCAGGGGGGATGAGCATAGTGTCCAGGGGCATTTTCTATGTAGTTTAATGTTCTCCCATCATTCACATGTATTTAGACGCTTGCCCTTAGATGCAGAGTGTCACTAGAAATTCTGCTTGTGTTTATTTCTCTGGCAGTATGTCATTGTCTGCAGGCACTATGTGACTGCAGACTAATTATAGGTGACCAGATACCCTATAACCCCTTTATAACCAAGTACGTACCTATGTGTCCTTGGTTATGTCCCAGGCTTTAATGTAAAAAAATGGGGAGAAAAGAACTTCTGTACAGGAAGAGCACAACTAGGGTTTATCATGCAAAGTGAAAGTTTATTCAAAAACAGGTGCAGGCTACACAGAACCCCAAGGATTGAAAACAATTAAAACTATATGGTCTGGACCATCTAAATTGCTGTAAGTCACAATGGTCACAATTACAAATCATGATGGAAACATTGGACAGATCATATACCGTGGTGATAACAAAAATTACAAAAAATTAATGCAGTATAAGGACAGAGTCAGCCAAGTGATATCACAAGACAATTTCAGGAGCCGGGTTTAGGGTCGGCACAGGGGGATACAGAAATAATTATAATCACAGTAATAAATCATATAACCGATCAATGTGTCCGCAGGGGTAAAAATGGAAACCATAAGATAGTAACATAGTAACATAGTAATATAGTTTTTAAGGTTGAAGGAAGACTTTAAGTCCATCTAGTTCAACCCATAGCCTAACGTGTTGATCCAGAGGAAGGCAAAAAAAACCCATGTGGCAACACTAAGCTCCACATTGTGGGAAAAAATACCTTCCTGACTCCACATACGGCAATCAGAGTAATTCCCTGGATCAACGCCCTATCAAAGAATCTAGTATATATAACTGGTAATATTAAAGTTTTCAAGAAAGGCATCTAGGCCATTCTTAAATGTTAGTAGTGAGTCACTCATTACAACATCAAAAGATCAAGATCAAAGCATGAATGATTAATGTACCCCACATCTGTGGTGGATAAACAGCAATGATGTAAATAACTACTTCCAGTGAAGTTATGGAGGGAATGATGTGCAAGATAATCAAAAATTAGTATCAATGCATTATGTATAAATAGAGCATTAGCAACTGTGAGGCACCGCCGGCATGTCCCATGGCCGGGGCGCATCACATGCAGGATCAGTATAGGATCCTGTTCACATGAGCCGGTTCTTACCGTAGGTGTGTTGTGTAATCATGTCCGTCACCCAGTGTGTCAATGTATGAAGGATTCATGAGACCAATGAGCGGCTGAGAGCATTGTGTGTACTGTGTGAACCAACCCGGAACACAGGGAGTTAAACAAGCTCTAGAGATCAGGCACATAGATGAGCAGCTGTATAGGAACTAGAGGAGGCTGATTACTAGCAGCCAAGTGGGTGTGTCCTTGTGGGCGTGGCAGGCACAATAAGAGCCTGCTAGCTGAGTGAGTGAGAGAGTTCACAGACTTCTGAGATCAGTCAGCCGGATACATCTAGAGAGATGCAGATCCAGCCTGTGTGAGGGACTGAGAGTGATAGTCCAGACCGCCATGATGACAGATGGTGAAGGGAGCATGCTAGCTCCATGCTGCTAGCCAGGACCGGGGTCATTACAGCACCTGGAGGGGGAAGCCGTGGCTGACCCGGTGGATGCTGGTCCAGACATGTCTCAACCACACGTCCGGGAAGGAGCCCGTGGGGATGCATGGTGGACCTGCGATACAGGTAGCGAGACCTGGATCCGTGCCTGGTATGAAGGCAGTTCCTGTAGACTGAGTGAACTGTATGCCCTGTGCGTAGATTGTGCCAGGCTGGCAGAGCCGCCATTAGGTCCGACTAAATAGTGAGTTAAAGGACCTGTTGAAATGTAGGGATATTTTATGTCTTATGTATAGACCAGCAAATGTATGTATAGCCGCCCTTACGTCCGACTCAAGTAGTCAGTTAAAGGACCTGATGAACTGGAATGAATGTAGCTCTTCAAGAGGTGAATGGATGTAGCCCTTTGGGAGGCGATTTTATGTATTGTACCAGGCGGGCATAGCCGCCCTTGGGTCCGACTCAAGTAGTCAGTTAAAGGACCTGATGAACCGAAATAAATGAATGTCGCCTTCGTGAGGCGAAATGTATGTATCGTGCCAGGAGGGCATAGCCGCCCTTGGGTCCGACTCAAGCAGTCAGTTAAAGGACCTGATGATGCGGAATTAATGTAGTGTATTAGAGGTCAGAAGCAGGGGTTAGAAGGGCTCCCATAATGGGTAGTGTGTGGTTCGCTCCATGGGTTTCTAGGGTTTGCCAATCCCTGTTCTGAGCCTAGAGGTGTCATGGTTGATAGATAACTTATGTGAGGGGAAATGTATGTAGAACGTGTAGACAGGCCGCAGGCCATAGCCACCACGGGAGCGGTTGTTAGAGCTCCAATGGGGAAAGAGAGGTGGTTACAGGTCCCGGGTTACTATAATGGAAAGGTGCAATATTCTATGTAATGTATTTGTGGAAAGTAATGTATTATGTGACGTGTTCATGATAATGTATTAGGTGATGTGTTTATGTTAAATGTTTGATGTACTACCCTGGTTATTGATGCTGGTAAGAAACAAACAGCTAGACATTTGAAAAATTATAAACACGTGTTGGCGTCATTATGCAGCCAGCGAGTCCCCCGGCTCGCTACCTTACACAACATATAACCATTAGGGTACCTTTACACGTCGTAACATTGCATGCAATTTCACTTGCAACTTACTGGTTGCAGTGAAATTATGAACACATTGTTACATTTGTACATGGCAACAAAATGGAACAATGTGTCCATGATTTCACTGCAACCAGTAAGTTGCAAGTAAAATTGCATGCAATGCTGCGACGTGTAAGGGTACCTTTATACTTTCCTCACTGGGGAGTATTATGAGCATATGGCATATGCAGGCTGTTCTACCTCCACACACCACAGCAGGAAGGGGAGTGGGGACCCCTGTGCGTCCCGTGCACTAACCAAAAGTTCTGGACCGGTACCAATTGTCCAGGGGGAGTGGGTAGGGCTCCAAAGCAAGAGGGATGGCAGACAGGCCCAGACTTTAATGTGGGCTCACACACTGAGGCCACATCTTTCCCTACACATGTGCAGTTAACAGTCACAGGAGGATCAGAGAGCGAAGATTCGCTTGCACCTGTGAACTAGTTAGGTTGCGTTGACAAACTTTGATAGTACAATCCAACACGAGCCTGTATGGATCACTCTGTTCCTCGCCACCACCGGCAACCACATGACGCAATCACGAGGCACCTATGAGTTGTCATAACAGCGAGGGGTCAGATGATGACCTCTGTCACTGTCATAATGAAGGTCCTGTGAACACTGCCTGAGCGCTGGCAATCTCAGGAGATGATCATGTTTGCATTACAAAGGGTTGCTGAAGCATCACTCTGAACAGCAGAAGCGATGAGATAGTGAGTTTCAAGCAATCTAAGGGCTAATAAGAAGTGTAAAAAAAAGTTTAAAATTATGAGAAAAAAAGTAAAAATTATCCCTCTTTGCCCCATTGAAAATAGAGCTATAAAAAGAAATACCTGATCTATCAAAAAATAATATCAGTTAATCAGATCTGTAAATTCCATAGCAGGAAAAAATCAAAATGCCAGACTTGTTTGTGGTCACTTCAGCATTGCAATAAAATGCAATAACAAACGATCAAAACATTGCATCTACAAAAAATGGTTGTCATTAGAAACGTCATCAGAAGATGCAAAAAATAAGCCATCATATAGCCCCAGATTCCTAAAAATAAGAATACCATGGGCTGCAGAAAATAGTGACAAAAATGTAATTATTTTTTATTTTTAACTTCTGAATAGTGATGGGCGAATCCTAAATTACTCGGACTCGCTTGACTCTAGCGAGTCCGAGCCCGGGACTCGCTACTCGTTGCGAGTCTAGCGAGTCCAATGTTAATGAACGGGGAAGCGAGTAATAGCGAGTAATGTGTGATTTACAAATCGCAGATGTGTGTCGGAAAGCGCTCGCATTGCCGTGTCGGAAGCCCCACTCGCAACTGTATTTTGCTGCTGTCTCCGAGGCCAAAGTCGCATGTGTTTGAGGCGAGGCAAGCGATTTTCTGCAGCAAACCCCATGCTTTGTGCAAACAGGAAATAAGCCGACTCGAGCTTCCTGGCTGGATGCGCAGAAAGTCACAGCGAGGAAGCATGGCCCCTGTCGACACCCTGCAATTAATTGCTCTGGTGGAGGCTCGGCCCCTGCTTTGGCTGCCCACTGACCCTGCGTATGGGGATAATGTCCAGCGGACTACGGCCTGGAGGGAGATCGCACAGGGCGTTTTCCCAACGTTTCATCGTTGTGGCCATGATGTGCAGAGCAATATGGGTGAGTTAAATGTGTTCACACGTTATATTGCATTTACCGTATATAGTCGTGTATAAGCCGACCCGTGTATAAGCCGACCCCCCTACTTTAGCCCCAAAAAAGTGGGAAACCATATTGACCGCCATCCTTGTAAACAGCGGCTATCACTGTTAGACAGCCCCCCAGCAGAGTATACAGCTCCACCTGCAGAGTATACAGGCCCCCCAGGTGTGTATATATGCCACCGATATTAGGGTATACAGACCCCCCGTGGGTACACAGGCCCCCCAGCACTGGGTATACAGGGCCCCCAGTGGTTATACAGGGCCCTCATAGTAGGGTCTACTGCCCCCCGTGGGTATACAAGACCCCAGCAGTGGGTATACAGGGCCCCCGTGGGTATACAGGGCCCCCATAGTAGGGTATACAGGGCCCTCAATGTGTTATAATGCGCCGTCGCATGGTTGCCTATATTTGGATGGGGTCACAATAGTACACTTAGTTTAAGGGCTGTTCCTCCTGGCTCTGAAGGCCAGGGGGTTGGGTGTATATAAATACCACTAATGAGCGGAGTCTGGTGCCCGCACTATTACATTCTCTATGCGTTGACATGTGCCCTGCCCCATTTGTGATTGTGGCCACGTGAGCTCAATGTCCGTAATGCTGTTGATGATGTTCCACACTGTCGTTTCCATGTGCCTTGTATACACATTACACACACAACATGATTAAAATGTTATTGTTGATTTGTACACATAATTTTAGTGTTTCAAATGTTACAGAGGTCTAAACCCGGTTTGAAATCATTTCACAGTTGACCACATTATGAAGCGATGGAGGAGCTGCCGCGACCAATTCAAGCGGCAAACACCGGAGGATCATGGAGGGGGGCCCGGAAGCTGGTCACGGGATAATATATTGCCACTATGAACGGCTGTCATTTCTGGAACCGGTGGCCCGTATGCCAAGGTATGTGTCTGCTGCACTGTTGTTTACTATTATTGTTATTATTATTTATTTATATAGCGCCATTAGGTTCCATGGCACTTTACATGAGGATAAGGGTTAACGACAAAAAACAGTACATGAAGACAATCAGGTCATACAGGTACAAGAGGAGAGGACCCTGTCCACGAGGGCACACAATGTACGTATGAAGCTCTATAATGAGTGTGCTGGTTTACATACCCACACTGGGGTTTGTTTCTGCCATGGCGCAACACAATTCTATTACCTTTGGCAATGATCCAGGACATACACATTTATAGTCACATTGTGACGTTGGGACAAATAAGCAATGTTCTGCAGGGTGGTCAGACACAATGTTCCGTGACCTCACAATTAGCTATTGTTGTTGGCATGTTTGTGGAACAAAGCCATGTTCTTCCCTGCAATGGCCTCTAAGGTGTGTGGCCCTGTCTGGTTTGCCTGTCATAAGCCTCATTTGTATCAGTTCCTAATGGCCTCGACTTGCATAAGGGCCACATACATCCCTACACATTTAGTTGTGGGTGTTTTTTTCGGCTAAATAACGTTGCAAGGATATACCCCTTTTGCACTAAACTGTTTGTACACCATCCCAGATTGTTGACACATTCACACACATTTCAGAACATACCCTGTATCACTACAAATATGTGTGGTTCAGTTTTCCCATGGGTTTATTTGGGGCTGCAAGGTGATGGTGTAGATATTAGGGCCCACATGTGAATTTTAGTTTTTTTGTCGTTAACTCATGGCCACATTACGAATCCTCCGGAAAACATAGCGTATTAATGCTGTATAAAATCAAACTAAAGAGGGCCATATTTTAAGTGCAACAGCCTTTTATGTCCAAGGTCCTTTAGGAAACCCGAGGTTTGTCCTTGCTGCTCCCGATTTTTTGTTCGGCCCCGTTGGAATAACTAAAACTGTCCATCTGTGCATACCACTTTGTTTGGCACCAACGATGTGTGACCTGCTGCTCAAAAACAACCCCAGACTCTATGTCCATTACAGTCGTTTCAAATCCCAAGCCATCTGTTTGGTGTGTTTTATTTACCAAGATATTCCTGATTAGCATACATGGCAGCAAAAAGGAGTGTAGGCCACTAACGCCAAATGCTCATGTGTCACCTATGCTGCATGACTCCATTTCCTGTATTGCTCACCTGCCCTATAGATCTGGGTTATGTGCATTGAGACCAAGGCCGTCCACACTGTGTGTTTTTGTGTCCATCTGATGGCAAACAACCCTGAATAATGTGTTTGCCTCACAGTGTCAGGCTATAGCTTTGTCCACATAAAGTTTCCACAAAAAGTCTAAACAATAGTTGTGGCCACTAATATGTCTTCAAGTGACTACATAGCTGTCCTGCCTAAGGCAGGGCACAGTGTAATAGTGCGGACAAATTTTAAAATTTGTAATATAATGGCAAAAAATCGTGGAGCAACACTACCCACACATAGAATATAGTTTGAGGCATGAGCCAAAAATGTCATTAATTTATTTGCTGCAATTCCATCTTAAGGGCAACAATGAAAAGACACAGAATACACAGATACACTGAGTCAAAAAAGCGTGCACATGTTATGTTTGGCCTATGGTTTTGTTTCCAAACGCAACCCATTCACCAAATGTTTTTTATATTTACCCACAGAGCTGCTCACTTTCGGAGGCGGCGTCGTCACCCGCCAGCAGAGCTGCCTGAGGAGGGGAGGGAGGCCCCTCAACCCCCACCAGATGAGGAGGAGGGAGTAGCACCACCACCTCCGCCACCACCACCACCACCACTGCCACCACCACCACCACCACCACCACCTTTGGGGCCGCAGATACAAGAAGAGGAGGATGAAGGGCCACACCAGCACCCTCCACTGCCGACTGCCAGCAGCAGTGTGGGGAGTCACTGGAACCCCAGCAGCCCTGCTCTGATCCCGGGGGCACCACAAGACCGCAGAGGACAGTGTAGTGCTGACTTTGCCCGCAGTCTCATACCGTTCTTGGATGACATTCCATTCGAGAGACGACTGCGGACATGGTCAGCAATACACATTGTCCTCGATGCGTGTAGGCCCCCAAACCACCCTGGGCAGGTGTTTACTTTTTTGGAGGAGTGGCAGCTCAGCAGCTCAAACATCATGGACAGGGCCACACCCCGGGACAGGTATGTGGCGACCCAGAGGTGGTGTCCAACAATCAGGGGCCTACCAAGCCAAGGCCAACCGGCCCAGATGCCCCAGCCTACAGGCTTCCAACCACTGGGTGAGGTACTGCATGGGGCCCTGGACCTCCTCAACGACCAGGGTGATGGTGCCACGTTACAGGCAAGCCCGGAGGATGCGGCAACCTACCACCAGCTGTAGACCCCTTTTTTTTGTTTATTTATTTTTTGTTCCTGTGCATTGCACAATTTCTTTGTTATCTTATTATTTGTTTTTACAAAGTTATAACCAAAAAAAAAAAAAAAAAAATTCTGACATCTTTGCCATTATGGCGAAATAATACCCAGTTGACAAAAACTGCTTTGTGTCTGTCTTTTTTCAGGGAATGGATATGTAGGTTTTTTTTGTGGGTGGGCTTAAAGTCATCATCATTAGCAAGTACTTTACGGCCCGCATGGCGCATGAAGGCACCTTGGTTATTATGTGCAAAATCATGACTGCACATACAAATGTTGCTGACAAATAAATAGTGCCTGTGTTTGTGGGGGGGTTACTTAATGACTCGGTATGGCAACAACACTGGGAACACAGATGCGATAGGCTGGGACGTCTACTTGCAACAGAGCGCGTCTACGCGTTATCTCCGTAGCGTACAGTGGGACCCTTCGCCATGCTCCAGCAGGATCTTAGTACAAGCCACGTCTTCGATGCAGGCATAGGCCTGTTGCCACAAAAAATTAGCCCAAGGGGCGGGATCAACTCTATTTAGAAGTAGAGGAGGGTGCGTGGCCCATACTATATTCTTGCTTGTCCTGAGAGCATAGTACAAGCAAGTAATTCTATGTAGGCATAGGCTTGTTGCCTCAAAAAATTAGCCCAAGGGGCTTGATGAACTGTTTTTAGATATAGAGGAGGGAGCGTGGCCCATAGTATAGTCTTGCTTGTCCTGAGAGCATAGTACAAGCAACGTATTCGATGCAGGTATAGGCTTGTTGCCTCAAAAAATTAGCCCAAGGGGCTTGATGAACTCTGTTTAGATATAGAGGAGGGAGCATGGCCCATAATATAGTCTTGCTTGTCCTGAGAGCATAGTACAAGCAACGTATTCGATGCAGGTATAGGCTTGTTGCCTCAAAAAATTAGCCCAAGGGGCGAGATCAACTCTATTTTGAAGTTGAGGAGGGCGCGTGGCCCATACTATTTGCTTGTCCTGAGAGCATAGTACAAGCAACGTATTCGATGCAGGTATAGGCTTGTTGCCTCAAAAAATTAGCCCAAGGGGCTTGATGAACTCTGTTTAGATATAGAGGAGGGAGCGTGGCCCATAATATAGTCTTGCTTGTCCTGAGAGCATAGTACAAGCAACGTATTCGATGCAGGTATAGGCTTGTTGCCTCAAAAAATTAGCCCAAGGGGCGAGATCAACTCTATTTTGAAGTTGAGGAGGGCGCGTGGCCCATACTATTTGCTTGTCCTGAGAGCATAGTACAAGCAACGTATTCGATGCAGGTATAGGCTTGTTGCCTCAAAAAATTAGCCCAAGGGGCTTGATGAACTCTTTTTAGATATAGAGGAGGGAGCGTGGCCCATAATATAGTCTTGCTTGTCCTGAGAGCATAGTACAAGCAACGTATTCGATGCAGGTATAGGCTTGTTGCCTCAAAAAATTAGCCCAAGGGGCTTGATGAACTCTTTTTAGATATAGAGGAGGGAGCGTGGCCCATAATATAGTCTTGCTTGTCCTGAGAGCATAGTACAAGCAACGTATTCGATGCAGGTATAGGCTTGTTGCCTCAAAAAATTAGCCCAAGGGGCTTGATGAACTCTGTTTAGATATAGAGGAGGGAGCGTGGCCCATAATATAGTCTTGCTTGTCCTGAGAGCATAGTACAAGCAACGTATTCGATGCAGGTATAGGCTTGTTGCCTCAAAAAATTAGCCCAAGGGGCGAGATCAACTCTATTTTGAAGTTGAGGAGGGCGCGTGGCCCATACTATTTGCTTGTCCTGAGAGCATAGTACAAGCAACGTATTCGATACAGGTCTAGGCTTGTTGCCTCAAAAAATTAGCCCAAGGGGCGGGATCAACATTTTTAAAATTTATGCAAGGCACTTGAGCCAAACTATATGTTTTATTTCAGTTTGAGAAATGCCCACAATGCAGGCATAGGCTTGTTGCCTTAAAAAATTCAGCCAAGAGACTGTATTGGATTGTCTGACATAAATCAACGGTCAAAAATCATCACAAGTGCATGCATTATTAAAGTAACATTACTGACACTGATTGTGTAGTTTTGTTGTCATGCAGCAAGCGTAGCAGGAACATTATTTATCCAATCTTCTTAGCAGAGGCACATTGTTTATCCTTTGTGTCAGAAGAGGACATAATGTTTAAACCGCACTCAGCCAAACGTAACAAATTTGAAAATGTCCCTCTAGGTTTGGGTACTGTCGTCTGAAGGGGTTAAGAACTTTGATGATATCCAGTCCTTGTTAAACTTAATGAGAGTGAGTCTGTCTGCATTTTCTGTAGTCAGCCGTGACCTTCTATCAGTGACAATTCCCCCAGCGGCACTAAAAACACGCTCTGATGTCACACTAGCAGCTGGGCAGGCCAGCAACTCCAAGGCATACAAAGACAGCTCATTCCAAGCGTGAAGCTTGGAAACCCAGTAATTAAAGGGTACAGAGGGGTCGGTTAAGAAGCTGGTAGTGTCACACACATACTCGTTCAACATGTTTGACAATGTTTGTCTCCTAGACAAGGGGACCGTAGGCACAATCCGTTGCAGATTGGAAGGTCTGTTGAACATCGCCCAGTTGGTGGACATCTTACCACCACCTCTTCTTGACAATGTGGCAGTTTGTGTTCGAACCAAAGACTGCTGTGGCAAAGAGCTGCTTGTTCGTGGTATAGCGGAGTCAGATGGTGAAATTGACATTAAATTGTCAACAACCACACTTTTGAAATGATCCATCGTTAAGCCCCTTGGTGACTGCAACAGCAGCGATGGAAACTTGTCTTTGTAGCGTGGGTCAAGGAATGTTGACAACCAGTAGAGGTCGCTGTCATAGATGTTAATGACGCGTGGATCTTGGGACAGACATTGAGACATGAAGTCAGACATGTGTGCTAGGCTACAAAGACTCATGTCTTCTGTGTCACCTGACTGATGAACAATAGGCATCATGGTCTCAAAATCGGTCTCCGCCTCCTGCTCTTCAGCTCACCCATGCTGTACCGACATAAAACTGGGGTTGGGAGTTCCATCAGGGTGCACCTCAGTACCATGGAGAAATAAATCGTCTTCATCTTCCTCATCACTGTTTTGTTCTGCAGCCAATGTTGCCAGCTGAAATTGGCTTTGCTGGCTCTGATCCTGGATGTTAAAATGTGGATCCATAGCCCTCTGCTATGCCCTCAATGATTCTGTTTTAAGATTCAGGAGAGAATCATTAAGCAAACAGAGCATGGGGATGGTGAGACTAATAATGGACTCATCACCGCTGACCAGTTTTGTGCAGTAATCGAAGTTCTCTAGAGCCTCGCAAAGGTCAGCGATCCAGACCCACTCCATCGTACCAATGTGTCTTGTATTACTTCCTGGGTGACGGGCATGTTGCAGCTGATATTCCGCTATAGCCCTCTGCTGCTCATTGAACCTAGCCAACATATGGAATGTAGAATTCCATCGTGTTGGCATGTCGCAAATTAATCTGTGTTTGGGCAAATTAAATTGCTGTTGAAGGGCAGATAGACTTGCAAGTGCCGTTGATGAATGTCGGAAATGTCTGCAATTTCTACGCACCTTCTCTAGTAGATCAGATAACTCTGGGTAATTTTTCAAGAATTTCTGAACTACAAGATTCAGTACGTGAGCCATGCAAGGCACGTGTTGAAGTTTACCGAGCTTTATTGCTGCAACAAGGTTTCGTCCGTTATCACTGACAACAAGACCTGCTTGTAGTTGCAGTGGGGCCAGCCACTCATCTGTCTGTTGCTTAACACCTTTCCACAGCTCGTTTGCAGTGTGAGGTGTGTCACCTAGACAGATGAGCTTAAGAAGAGCCTGTTGTCGCCTGGCTGATGCAGTACTGCAAAGCTCCCAACTTTGACGTGATGTTGCGGACAAATCAGCAGTGGTCAAGGAAGTAGAAGACGCACATTGTGTTGTAGAAGTATATGAGGACGCGGACACCCGGAATGATGCTGTGCCCGCTATTCGTGGAGTTGGTAGGATCGTAGATATTCCACTATTAGACTTTGGGACACTCTCGACAAGGTTGATCCAGTGAGCCGTTAGGGATATGTATCTGCCCTGTCCACAACTACTTGTCCAGGTGTCAGTTGTCAGGTGAACTTTTCCGCTCACAGCATTTGTCAGTGCACGCTTCAAGTTGTTAACCACGTGCTGATGTAACGCGGGTATGGCAGTACGTGAAAAAAAATTGCGACTGGGGACAGTGTATCGTGGTGCTGCCACAGCCAACAACTCCCTAAAAGCCTCAGTATCCACAAGCCTAAATGGCAGCATTTCTACAGCTAACAGCTTAGAAATTTGCGCTGTCATTTGTCGAGAAAAAGGGTGTGTGGATGGGTGCTTCCGCTGCCTCTCATACAGCTGTGGAACAGACAACTGGACATTTGGCGCAGACTCACAAGTCACTTGACTACTGTCATATCTCTGGTCTAATGCAGCTTGTTAGGAGATCGTATGAGTAGGAGCTGCTGCATAAACAGTAGATGGTGAAGGACGATTCGGAGGTGGCATAACGGTGTTGAGGTCAGAAGGCCCTGATGTCGAACCCTGATGGGCCAACCACTGACTTGGGTGCTTAAGAGTCATGTGCTTTCGCATACTGCTGGTGCTCAAGTTTACTTTGCCCTGGCCTCTGCTCAGCCTGGCATAGCAGATGTTACATATAACGACATTTGGTACTGATGGGCTATCTTTAAAAAATTTCCAGACAATGGATGTTCGTCCTTTAGATTGTGGTGTAGGAACTGGAGGATAAGTCTGGCCAACACAAACTGTAGACACATTTTGGCCAACTGTTGTTAAAGTTGGGGCAATAGTTGGTACAGTTTGTGCAACAGTTGACACAATTTGGGCTACTGTTGTCACAGCTTGGATTCTGGATAAAGGAGTAAGCCTGGGTGCTTTAGGCGGTGGTACACAACCACTTTCCTCCTCCTGGCTGCTCTGTTGGCTCTGCATGTCAAGTGTCCAGGTTGGATCAGTGGTCTCATCATCCACCCCCTCCTCCTCAAAGTCTTCTGCATAACGTGACTGGTCAGGCTGGCCAGATGAGATGTGTGTCTCATCATCATCATCATCCTCCACCTCCTGAGATGGTCTATGCCTTTGTTGAAAGGGACGTTCTTCAGGACGAGGTGAATCCAAACTTTGTCCATGAATGGAATGTAAGTCTGGTTCAAGTATCTGTTCGGGCAGTGACAAAGAAAGGTCAGGTTGTATGAATGGCTGATAAGAACCAAATAAATCTTCCGAATGTCCAAGTTCGCGGTCTACATTTTCCTCTGTCTGGCGATGGCTTGAGGAAATAGGAAGATTTTGCGGATTAGATGACCCCGCTTTGTCAGTAGCGGCACTTGAATATGGTGTCAAGGATGATTGTGTGCTGCCAGAACCAGTGGTTGAGGTCTTGTCAGCCATCCAAGATGTTATTTGGTCTTGCTCTTCCGGCCTCAAGACACGTTTAGGTTGAGTACTGGGAAATTTAGACAGCAGAAAGGTGGATCGATCAATCCTCGTCTGTCTACTTCTACCAGTGCCTTGTTGTTCACGACTGCTAGGGCCACGACCTCGTCCCTGTCCCTTTGCAGACTGGTTTTTGGGAATTTGGTGTTTTTGGGACATTGTTGACAAATGCACAGCCACCGAGATGGAGTTAGGTGTAGATGCAGGCGTCACTGACTGGCGGGTTAAGTCTGTGCTAACACTTGACAGTGAAGCAGCACACTAGCCCCTGAAAAAATTAGAAAGTGCACACAGCCACCGAGATGGAGTTTGGTGTTGCTGTAGGCGTCACTTATTGGCGGGTTAAGTGTGTGCTAACACTTGGCAGTGAAGCAGCACACTAGTCCCTGAAAAAATTAGAAAGTTGCGGTCTGCGCATTTTCGCAAGTCACCTGCTGCTTCAGCCGGCCTTGCCGGCTTTCAGCGCCGTTTGCGTCTTCCGGCCTACAGACTGGTGTGTGATGTCCCCACGCGTTGGAATTCAACTCTGCACATGTTGGTCAGGATATGTGAGCAGAAGAGGGCAGTTGTTGACTACCTGCATCACCTAAGCCGTCGGGAAATGGGTCAAACTGCACACATAACACCTCGGAGTGGAGATGGATGTCCGACCTATGTACCGTCCTCCAAAACTTTGAGGACTCCACCAAGATGGTGAGCGGCGATGACGCCAATATTAGCGTCACCATACCACTACTCTGCATTCTAAAACGGTCTCTTCTGAAAAACAAAGATGATGCATTGCAGGCGGAGCGCGATGACTTGGAGCAAGAAACTGTAGTGGGTGTGGGTGATAACACACAGCCCAGCCTCATGTCATCACAACGTGCAGTGGAGAACTATGACGAGGAGGAGGAGGAGGATGAAGACATGGAGCAACTCTCTGGCCAAATTGAGGATATGACATGCACACCAGTCATACCCTCGATTCAGCGTGGCTGGCCAGAG
Organism: Allobates femoralis; assembly: GCA_033576535.1. Lineage (NCBI taxonomy): Eukaryota > Metazoa > Chordata > Amphibia > Anura > Aromobatidae > Allobates > Allobates femoralis. The sequence goes on from JARQOC010000008.1 coordinate 93,995,520, forward strand.
GACAGGGGAGATGAGGAGGAGGAGGAGGACAGCATGTTCAGTCATCGTGTTGGTTAGGATACTGAAGTGATGGCTGTTAAGAGTCTGGCGCACATGGCTGACTTTATGGTAAGCTGCCTGGCTCGTGACCCTCGCGTTCAGAACATCTTGGCCGACAATCAGTACTGGTTGGCAACACTTTTAGACCCACGCTACAAGGAGAACTTCATGTCTCTCATTCCTGAGGCGGAGAGGTCAGCCAAAATGCAGCAGTTCCAGAAGGCCATAGTAACGGAAGTAGGCAAAGCATTCCCCTCACAAAACGCTAGCGGCATAGGTTAGGAATCGGTGGACAACCAAGGCGTACGGCCGAGAGGGGCACAAGTCCAATCCGCCAGAGGTAGGGGAACAGTCTTTACGATGTGGGACAGTTTTCTCAGCCCCTCACGTACCACAGCCCGTGAGGTGCGGGGTAGTGCCACAAGAAATGCTAAGTTTGGCCAGATGCTGAAGGAGTACCTTGCAGATCGAACAACTGTACTATGAGGTTCCTCTGTGCCTTACAATTATTGGGTCTCCAAGCTGGACACGTGGCATGAATTGGTTCTCTACGCCTTGGAAGTCCTGGCCTGCCCTGCCGCTAGCGTTTTGTCAGAACGTGTTTTCAGTGCCGCAGGTGGAATCATTACTGATAAACGCACCCGCCTGTCAACTGAAAATGCTGAAAGGCTGATTCTGATCAAGATAAAGAAGGGTTGGATTGGGCCAGACTTCACCACACCACACACAAATGACAGCGGAATTAAAATTTTGTTATGGCAATTTGCCATGTACCTCCACTCACCCATGGGTACACACTTCTGGACTTCCGAGTGTCCAAGTGTGGGATCAGTAATGTCCGTGGACGTGTACTCGGCCTGGTGGTAGGAAGGAGGATCAGGTTGGGAAATGTGCGGTGCAGTATCACGGCTACTGACACTTGACCGTGTGGAAGACAGGGTGTTTGTGGAGGTGCCAATCTGACTTGAAGCATTATCCGCTAACCAAGCAACAACCTGTTGACACTGGTCTTGGCTCAAGAGCGGTGTACTGCAGCGGGCCCCAAGAATTTGGGACAGGACGTGTGAGCAAGTAGATGTGCCCCTTTGTTGTTGCGAAATTAGTGCTTGCACACGACCTCGGCCTCTGCCTGCACCACCATCACGTTCACTTCCTTGTTCCTTGCCAACGCCCTTGCCAATGCCCTTGTGCATTTTGCCTGTATACAGCGACAACAGTCTGGTGACTGTTCGGGTCACAGGAGATTTGGATTTTAGACCCTAACCTGTATCAAGGTAGTGAGTACAACAGTCTGGTGACTGTTATGGTCACAGGAGAGAAGGATTTTAGTCCCTAACCTGTATCCAGGTAGTACGTATAACAGTCTGGTAACTGTTCAGATCACAGGAGAGTAGGATTTTAGTCCCTAACCTGTATCAAGGTAGTAAGTACAACAGTCTGGTGACTGTTATGGTCACAGGAGAGTAGGATTTTAGTCCCTAACCTGTATCAAGGTAGTAAGTACAACAGTCTGGTAACTGTTCAGATCACAGGAGAGTAGGATATTAGTCCCTAACCTGTATCAAGGTAGTAAGTACAACAGTCTGGTGACTGTTATGGTCACAGGAGAGTAGGATTTTAGTCCCTAACCTGTATCAAGGTAGTAAGTACAACAGTCTGGTGACTGTTGAGGTCAAAGGAGAGTAGGATTTTAGTCCCTAACCTGTATCAAGGTAGTAAGTACAACAGTCTGGTGACTGTTATGGTCACAGGAGAGAAGGATTTTAGTCCCTAACCTGTATCAAGGTAGTAAGTACAACAGTCTGGTGACTGTAATGGTCACAGGAGTGTAGGATTTTAGTCCCTAACCTGTATCAAGCTAGTAAGTACAACAGTCTGGTGACTGTTATGGTCACAGAAAAGCTTGGATTCCGATCTGGATCACCCTGCCTATATCCTCCTAGATTAGTCCTGAGAAGGACTGTTGTGGTTAGCAGCAGTTTGCAGCCCTGCTCCGGATCTACCTATGAGGGCCGCAAATCTGTCCCTAAGCAGCAGCAGACACTCTCCCTACACTCACTGTCTGGATGGCTGTGGGCAAAGCACAGCGCGGCCGGGTCTTATAAAGGCTCGGTCACGCTGTGCAGGCCGGCCAATCACTGCAATGCCACAACTAACAGGGCTGTGGCATTGCAGTGGTCTGCCAGCCTATCCCTGCATGTGGGCTGGCTCTCTAAAGAGCACCAACATGCAGGGATGAGGACCGCGAGCACAGCACAAGTATCGCGAGATTACTCGGTGCTCCCCGAGTAGCCCGAGTACAGTGATACTCGTGCGAGTACCGAGCAGCGCAGAGCATACTCGTTCATCACTAATTGTTACATTTGTACACAGCCACAAAATGGAGCAATGTGTCCATGATTGGCATAAGGTTCTCATCAATGTTCTTACAATTAGTCAAAACTATTTACATACATATATCACTTAACACAAATAAGCAACTACAAAACATTAACATATGTCACGGTTTGCATTTTTATATCATGTTCGAAGATTATGATGCCAAAACGTTAGGTGTTTCCATTATTTTGTCCAACCCCTGTATCTATAATATAATTGTCTTGCGGACACTTCCGTCTGAAGCCGAAATCGCGCGCCAGCACTCATTGGTCGCCACCAGCCGCGGCAACAAATGAGCACAGCATATGCAAAACAGCCACGCACCGTGGCCGTGATCCAATCAGCGATGCGCAATTTCGGCCTCACAGACACTGCATTGTCAGCCTCCTCCTGGCTGCACCCACCCGCTGGAGCGGGTGCACCCACCTCCGGCTCCCTCTTGCCCGCCGCTGCCACCAGCCGCTCCATTCCCACCTCCTCACTCCATTTTTTCCCCCGGTCCATTCCCCCAGCCGCTCCGGTCTCACCCGCACCCGGTGTTTACATCGCTGCCGGAAGCTACAGCAGGTAATGAGCAGTCATGTGACAGGCTCTGTGCACGTCACTTCAGCTCGCCTATCACATGACCGCTCATTACCTCCTGTAGCTTCTGGTAGCAATTTAAACACTGGGTGCGGGTGAGACTTGAGTGGATGGGAGGGGGGATAGATGTGTGCTGACCACTGGCCCTCCATCCTGTGCTGACCACTGGCCCTCTATCCTGCACTGACCACTCTGCCTCCATCCTGTGCTGACCACTCTGCCTCAATCCTCTGCTGACCACTGAGCCTCCATCCTCTGCTGACAACTGAGCCTCCATCCTCTGCTGACCACTCTGCCTCCATCCTGCGCTGACCACTCAGCCTCCATCCTCTGCTGACCACTCTGCCTCTATCCTCTGCTGACCACTCTGCCTCCATCCTGTGCTGACCACTGAGCCACAATCCTCTGCTGACCACTCTGCCTTCATCCTGTGCTGATCACTGAGCCTCCATCCTCTGCTGACCACTCTGCCTCCATCCTGCATTGACCACTCTGCCTCCATCCTGCGCTGACCACTGAGCGCCCATCCTATGCTGACCACTCTGCCTCCATCCTGTGCTGAGCACTGAAACTCCATCCTCTGCTGACCACTCTGCCTCCATCCTGTGCTGACCACTGAGCTTCCATCCTGCGCTGACCACTCTGCCTCCTTCCTGCCCTGACCACTCTGCCTCCATCCTGCACTGACCACTCTGCCTCCATCCTGCGCTGACCACTCTGCCTCCATCCTGCGCTGACTACTCTGCCTCCATCCTGCCCTGACCACTGAGCGTCCATCCTCTGCTGACCATTCTGCCTCCATCCTGTGCTGACCACTGAACCTCCATCCTCTGCTAAGCACTCTGCCTCCATCCTGCACTGACCATTCTGCCTCCATCCTGCGCTGACCACTCCACCTCCATCCTGCGCTGACCACTCTGCCTCCATCCTGTGCTGACCACTCTGTCTCCATCCTGCGCTGACCACTCTGCTTCCATCCTGTGCTCACCACTGAGCTACCGCGCAGTGCTAACCACTGAGCTACCATACTGGGCTAACCACTGAGCCACCGTACTGTGCTAACCACTGAGCCACCGTACTGTGCTAACCACAGAGCCACTGTACTGTGCTAACCACTGAGCCACCATATAGAGTGCCAACCACTGAGCAACCAAACTGTGCTAACCACTCAGCCACCATAGAGTGCTAATCACCGAGTCACTGTGTACAGTGCTAACCACTGAGCCACCTTACATAGTGCTAACCATTGACCCACCATATTGTGCTACCACTGAGCCTCCATACAGAGTTAACCACTCTGCCTCCATATAGTGCTAACCACTGAGCCACCATACTGTGCTAAACAGTGAGCCACCATACAGTGCTAACCACTGTACAACCATATACTGTGCTAACCACTGAGCAACCATACTTTGCTAAACACTGAGCCACTGCGTAGTGCTAACCACTGAGCCACCGTACAGTGCTAACCACTGAGCCACCATACTGTGCTAACCACAGAGCCACCGTACAGTTCTAGCCACTGAGCCACCATACTGTGCCAACTACTGAGCCACCATATACAGTGCTAACCACTGAACCACCATATACAGTGCTAACCACTGAGCCACCATACTGTGCTAACCACTGAGCCACCTTACTGTGTTAACCACAGAGCCACCATACAGTGCTAGCCACTTAGCCACCATACTGTGCTAACCACTGAGCCACCATATACAGTGCTAACCACTGAGTCACCGTATACAGTGCTAACCACTGAGCCACATTACTGTTCTAATTATTGAGTCACCATGTACAGTGCCAACCACTGAGCCACCATAGAGTGCTCTGCACTGAGGCTCCGTATACAGGGCTAACTACTGAGCCAGCGTATACTGTGCTAACCACTGAGCCCCCGTATACTCTGCTAACCACTGAGCCCCTGTATACTCTGCTAACCACTGAGCCGCCGTATACTCTGCTAACCACTGAGCCGCTGTAAAGTATGCTAACCACTGAGCCCCCATATACTCTGCTAACCACTGAGCCGCCGTAAACTCTGCTAACCACTGAGCCGCCGTATACTCTGCTAACCAATCTGCTACGGGCAGGAGGGGACCGTGGAACAGCGGCTGGGTGCGGGCAGGAGGGACTTCCCCGGCCCCATCCTGCCCGCACCTGGCCGCTGTTCCCCAGCCCCCTCCTGCCTGCACCTGGCCATTGTTCCCCGGCCCCCTCCTGCCCATAACCCGGCCACTGTCCCCCTGGCCCCCTCCTGCCCGCACCCGGCCGCTGTCCCCCGGTCCCCTCCTGCCCGCACCCGCAGGCTCTTCCCCGGCCCCCTCCTGCCCACACCCGGCCGCTCATCCCCGGCCCCCTCCTGCCCGCACCCAGCCGCTCTTACCTAGCTCCCTCCTGCCCGCTGTTCTCCGGCCCCCTCCTGCCTGCACCCGGCCGCTGTCCCCAGACCCCCTCCTGACCGCACCCGCCCACTGTCCCCTCCTGGACTCCGGCACCGCTGCACACTGGCACCGCTGCACACTGGTACTGCTGTAGGTATCTACTATATATTTGTCTACTTCTGTCTGTTTGTCTGTAACGCAAATCCTGCATCGCTGATTGGTCAGGCCAGCCGCCCACGACCAATCAGCAACAGGGACAGTCCGCCCGCAAACTGGCGCGGGATTTCATCCACGCTTCGCTGATTGGTTGCGCCTGGCTGGTTTCCAGCAATCAGCGATATTGGCGCAGGATTTAAATCCAGCTTCGCTTTGCATTATTCTTAAATCTTCTTAAACAAACTACATACATACTCTGGAAAACATAACTTTTATGGACTTTTGAGTCAGTTGTAATTGGGCTCCCTATAGGCTACTACTATCTATTATAGGTGTGTTTCGGAGCGTTATCCCTGCTCCTTCCTCAGGAAGGATCAGGGATAACGCTCCGAAACACGTCAAATAAAGCCACCATTATTTGACAGATCCTTGTGGTCCTTTCATCGTTCAGCAGCGCAGGTCATATAAACACTGTCCCTTTAAGCTCATTTTTAGCTAGCACTGTGCACATGTAGATTGTGGATCCTGGAGCAGCTGTATCATACGCTTATTCTGGTTGTGTGTCACACAACCCAGGTGCGCAGTGACATCTGTCTCATTATAAGAGTGTTTGTAAAGAGATAAGACCCTATTGCTCTTTTATTTCCTTTTTATAGCTGTATCATGGATTGTATGCCTTTATCATGTGGTGTGTTGGTGTACAAAATGTTTACGTCAAAATTAACAAGAAACCAATACATTGTATAGATCAGAAATCGTACTGAGGAATACTGTATCTAGAATGAATAACTTCCTTTTTTTAATGAGTGATGTGAGGTTTTGTTTATAAGAATTTTGATATGGGGGACGAAAGGGAGTCCGTCATTGCTACAATGGGTCTCCCGGGGTGGTTATTCAGTTGGTTATGGATCTTAGGTAAAATGTAGATGACTGGAGTTACCAGGTTCTTTTTGAGTAATAATCATGTGTTTTTGAAACTATAATGTCAAGATCTAGGAATGTTGTGCTACTTCAGGTGCCTGTGACATTTTATAGTCCAGCTCATAAAGGCTACAGTCCCTGTGTCTGAATATTGATGAGACGTTGGTGTCATATCTTTTAGTGTTTTCCTGTGTGTTTTCCTTCCCTAAGTGTTTATATGTGCAGGGGTGGGACTAGTGCTCTTGCTGACCATCTCTGTACTGAGGAGTAAGTTCAAGGCTAGCGATCCACTAGATATTCTGCACAGCAACAGGGTGAAAGAACCCATATAGCAACAAAAGAGAGATCAGGGTACAGTCTCATGTCAGTGTAGGAGGTGTCCCATCCCCTGCTCCTTATTGTCAGGGCCCTCTCTTGTTATTGAGTCCCTGGCAGTCCCCTGTTTGTGGCGGTGCCCGTTGGGGGTTCCCCGGTATCTGGAGGAACCCAGGTAGTCACGGTGTCACAATATCAATGTGAGCTTTGGCAAGAATCTGTTTCTGTTAGCACAGTGTCCAGAGCATGAAGCAAATTCCGAGAGACAGGCTAATACACCAAGAGGCATGGAGGGGTCTGTGTATGGCAACAATTCAGCAGCAGGACCTCTACCTCCTCCTTTGTGTAAGGAGGAACAGGAAGAGCATTGCCAGAGCCCTGCAAACTGACCTCTACCAGGCCACTAATATCCATGTGTTTACTCAAACTGTCAAAAAAAGAGTCCATGAAGCCCGATATAATGGCCCGGTGTCCACAATTGGGTGTTGTGCTTACAATTCTACACCGTGCATGGCGATTGACATTTGCAAAGGTACACCAAGATTAGCAGACGAATGGATATTAGAGGCATGCTGGAGGTTATTTTGCATGGTTCTCGCACTTTCTCTCCTGCTCCTCCCTGCACAAAGTAGGAGGTATCAATCCTGCTACTGGGATGTTGCCCTCCTATGGTCCCTCCACATTTTTTGGTGTACTGACCTATTTCCTGGTATCTGCTCCATGCTCTGGAGACTGTGGTGACATACACTGCTAAGGCTGGCTTCACACTACGTTTTTTACTATCCTGTTCTGTTCGTTTTTTAAACGAACAGAACAGAATCGTTTTTGGCCCCCATACATCCCTATGGTGCCAGATTGGCCATATTTGGCCATCCGGTTTTGTGAATCCGGTGCAGGATTTGTTTCTGTCCTGTTTTTCACCGGTCTCAAAAATGATGCCTGCAAAGGTTTTGGGCTCCGGTGACAAAACAGGACAGAAACAAATCCTGTCCTGTCCGTCACACTTATCATGGGGGCCTATGGCACCAACAACAGAATCGTTTCCAGATCCAGTGCCAGGGTACAGAGCATGCGCAGAACAGGGGCGCTGCTCTGTACCCATAGTAAATCTGTGTAATATCACTTTAATAGTGTATCTATATACACTGCTAAAGTGATATTAACTAAAGGGATGATTAAAAATAAAAAATTAATTCTCACCTGTCCGGCAACAGTGTCCCACGTTGAATACAAACCTTAAGGACCTTGCATGATGTCACCGGGAGGGGCGGGGAAACCCGATCACATGACCGCATCAGATTTGAATGGCCAGGAGAGCTGTAGTCAGCGCGGGACAGTTGTTGTCACCGGAAGGTGAGGATTTATGATTTTTTATTTTTAATCATCCCTTTATTTACTATCACTTTAGCAGTGTACATAGATACACTGCTATAGTGATATTACACAGCGCTGACACAGTACTGACAGCGGGCTCGGCTCCCCACTGCTCTTTCTGTGTCCGGTTACCGGACCGGACACAGAAATGGCATCTGGAAGTGCCAGTACGATGCTGTCCGTTCCTGTTCATTGGATCCTGCAAAAAACAGGATCCAAGGAACAGGCACAAAACCATAGTGTGAAGCCAGCCTAACCTTACCACAACTCACATTGATGTGCCATCCTGGATGAGCTGCGCTACCTGAGCAACTTCTATAGCTGGTTTCACACTGTAGGATTTTCCCTGATCAGTGTCCATCCAGTTTGCGTGTCAAAACCAGGAGTGTCTCCAAAACTCTAAACAGGTATCAATTAGGGATGGGCGAATCTACTAGCTATGACTCGTTACTCTGTGAGTAATAGTGGAATCGCAGGACTCGGTACTCTGCAAGTTTCCAAGCTATTACTCGCACAGTAACGAGTCCACCATCCCTCTGTCCCCCCCGCAGCCTCCCCACCCGATCCTAAGTTAGGACCGGGCGGGGGGAGCAGGAGCGGGGACTCAGGACTCAGGCGGGGAAGCCGGCGGTGAAATTTGCTCACTGTCGCTTCCCCCACTGAGTCCTGACCAGGGGTGGGCTTGGGGCAGGTGAGTGTGCCGGACCGGCCGGCTATTTACCCCTGCCTCCGCAGGCGCCGGCCGCAGACTCGCTCCCCGAGTCACTCTGCTTCTGTTTCCGGAGATTCCCGAACAGTGACAGAGCAGTGAATAAATTAACTTCCGTCACCGCTCGGGAATCTCCGGAGGCAGAGCGAGTCTGGCTGACAGCAGGGTTCAGCTCAGGTCATAATGACCTGAGCTGAACCCTGACTGTTTAGTCAGTTCTCAGCTCTGCTACATTCCTGTGTGTCTATGCACAAACAGGGATGTAGCAGAGCTGAGATTGCGTTTTGGACTACGTCGGACGGAAGAGGATTTTTTAAATAAAGATGGATTCCCTAATTGTCTTCTGTTTTATTTCTAATAAAATTATTTTTTCTCTGTTGTGTTTTTTTTTATATTGATTACTGGAAATTCATGGCGGTCATGTCTAATATTGGCGTGACCACCATAAATTTCGGGCTTAGGGCCAACTAATAATACAAAGCTGGCCCTAACCCCTTTATTACCCAGTGAGCCACCCGCCACCAGGGCCACTGGAAGAGCGGGGTTCAGCGCCAGAGGATGGCGCTTTAATGAACGCGCCATCTTCTGGGGCGGCTGCGGGCTGCAATTTGCAGCGGGGGCTGGCCAGAAAGCTTGGGCCTCCCTGCGCTGCGGATTCCAGCCCCCAGCTGCTTAGCTGTACCTGGCTGGACATAGAAATTGCGCGGATCCCCACGCATTTTTTTTTTATTATTTCATGAAATTCATGAAATAATAAAAAAAGGGGGCTCACCTATATTTTTGTGTCCGGCCAGGTACAAATAGGCATCTGGGGGTTGGAGGCAGCCCATCGCTGCCTGCTGGTTCCGGCTGGTTCCAGAAATACGGCGAAGCCCACGTCAAATTTGTTTCTGAAAAATCCATAAAACAATATAAATACAAGGGACTGCATCTTTATTAACCCCTGGACGAGGGGTTAATAAAGATGCAGTCCCTTTTTTAGGATTGTTTTATTTATTTTTCAGAAAAAAAATGACGTGGGCTTCGCCGTATTTCTGTAACCAGCCGGATCCAGCAGGCAGCGACAGGCTGACCGTTTTTGGCAAGTTTTTGGACTTAGTCATTTTTTCATTATATGTGCCATGTGTTAACGCATGCGTTTCCCATAGGGCCCCATGTTAAAAAAAAGCATGCTTCTTTTAAAAAGGCATGCGTTTTTTTACAGCACCCAAAAAATGCTGCATGCAGTGTTTTTTGGAATGGGGGAAAAAAACGCATGTGTTGATAAAAACGCAGCTACACTTAAGTGCACCATGCGTTAACGCATTTGCTTTTTTATTAACTGCTAATAAATGCAAACAATGCAAAAACGCATGGTATGTGTGAACAAGGCCTATGGGGGGTGTCTTGCTAATTGCCTATCATTTCTACCTGTTGCCTGTTCCATTTACACAACAGCATGAGACATTGATTCTCAATCAGTGTTGCTTCATAACTTGATAGGTTGGTTTCACTGAATTGTGATTGACTTGGAGTTACATTGTGATGTTTGAGTGTTCTCTTTATTTTTTTGAGCAGTGTATATACTGTAATGGCTGCATATCTGCATACAGCAGATGAGACTTATGCCATAATCTGTCCATGTTTGGTGGTTGTCCTGATGAAGGGGTGAGGGATACACTTTGAAACGCATTGAATAAAGCCACTTGCATTCACCGATTTCCTTTGTATATAATCGAAGGTACAGCAGCACTGTTGGATTCCACATATTCCTTCTACTTTTTCTACTATTACTTCGGCCTGTGGATACTGCAGCAGTTGTTTGGAACCTTTTATACTGGTTGTGTGTCACCCTCAGTTGGTCATTTGATTACGAACTGTCAAATGCTATGGAAATCCTGAAAACCTGCACTGTGTGCTGCCCTCAAGGTCTGGCATTTGAGACCCCTGCTCTTAGGCTGGGTTCACATTTACAGATGCCTCCGCAGCGCTCTGCGGAGGACATCTGCAAGCCTCTGCATGCAGACCGCAGCCCTATACTTTATAATGGGCCGCACGGTATCTGCAGATGCTTGCAGACCGCCGTGCGCTCCCATTGCCCGCCATGAGTGATCTGTGCGCATGTCTCCGCCTGCGCACAAATCACACACTCCCGTCCGCACCGGGAATGCAACATGTCGCGTCCCTGGTGCGGACGAGAGTGTGTGATGTGTGCGCAGGCATTCGCCTGCGTACAAATCACATATGGGAGTGAATGGGAGCCCAAGGTCATGCGCTCCCATTATAAAGATAGGGGCTTGCGCTGGCTGCGCACACATGGCGCTTCCCCTCTGCAGAACACTGTGGAGGGGAACGCCAATGTGAACCCAGCCTAAGGTGAGCAGTTTAACTTTAGCTTATCTGTCACCATTTTTATCAGATAAGACCCTATTGCACTTTCTATCCCACAGTTATACATTCACTGTCCAAATACAAATAGCTCGAGTGAGACAGACTCACTGGTTTTACTGATGTCATTGTCATCAGCTAGCACAAGCGAGGAAAGGCTAAGCAACAGAGAAGCAGGCAACAAAATGCTGAATGTAGCACTAGTGCCACTGAAAATTATTGGAGGGCCACAAAATCGTACACACCGTGCGTTCCAGAACATTTTTTTATCTCTTGGCCATCCATGTGGACACTATTGGGTTTAAATCAGATTAGAACCATAAAGAAACCGATTTTGTAAATTCTTTGAAAAAATTAAATATTGCTGCTTAGGTTTTAACCCTTCTAACATCCTGACAAAATAAACGGACATTTGAAAAATATTGCAGCTTCAAAGTAGACATATGGTGAATGTTATGGTACCTTTACACGCCGCCACTGCAGGATGCATACAACCCGCTACAGGCTACAAATGTAGCTTGTCGCACCAATATCGCCCGTAGTAGCGGCGTCTGAAGACGGGACGACACAGCCGGCTACAGATACATCTGTATCCGTGCACTGCCCATAAACAGATGGCTACATCGCCGATTGTAGCGAGATGTATCGGCGTGTAAAGAAGGAACAGAAGGGTTGTTCCTACACCATGCTATGTAGCTGGGGCGTGACACAGGCTCCGGGTTTCCGCGCCCCCTTCAGCGATCATTGGAGGAAGCTCCTGCGTTGCGATTGGTTGTCGCCGCACAGGGCGGCATATTTAAGGAGCTGACGAGTCACACTACACAATTGCTCGAGCGTCAAGTATTAATCAGCCTCCTGCGATGCCTGGCCAATCATGGTATTATTGCTTTGTCCTATCAGCGTACGGACGTCTCGTAATCCACAATTGGAGCACGCCTATGTGCTGTCCCTGCTGCACCAGGTCCGCCCATATTAGCTGGTTGTAGCGGTGTGTAAATGACGTACGATGGGCTACAGATGGCTACTTGAGACACCCGGTGATGTAGCTAGCTGTAGATGTAGCGTAGCGTAGCGCACCTTGTGGCGGCGTGTAAAGAGGGTGCGTTTCCTGTTGGTAACCGTTTGGGCGTGCTCGTGCACGTGAAGTAGCCGTTGGTATCAATCCTGCAGTGGCGGCGTGTAAAGGTACCATTAGGGTACCTTTACACGCCGCTACTAGAGGATGGATACAACCAGCTACTTCACGTGCACGAGCACGCACAAACGGTTACAAACGGTAAACGCACCATCTTTACACGCCGCCACAAGCTACGCTACGTGACATCTATCTCTGGATACACCGCCGGGTGCCTCAAGTCACCTTCTGTAGCTCATCTTACCTCATTTACACACCGCTACAACCAGCTAATATGGGCGGACCTGGTGCAGCAGGGACAGCACATAGGCGTGCCACAATTGTGGATTACGAGAAGTCCGTACACTGATAGGACAAAGCAATAACATCATGATTGGCCAGGCATCGCAGGAGGCTGATTAATACATGACACTCGAGCAATTGTGTAGTGTGACTGGTCAGCTATTAAATATGCCTCCCTATGCAGCGACTACCAATCGTAACGCAGGAGCTTCCACCAATGATCGCTGAAGGTGGGCGGTATCCCGGAGCCTGTGTCACGCCCCAGCTACATACCAGGTACATTGCCTGGTGTCGACACATCCCTTCTGTTGCTTCTTTACACGCCGATACACCTCGCTACAATCGCCTGTGTAGCCACCTGTTTCCGGGCAGTGCTCGGAAACAGATGTATCTGTTGCCGGGTGCCTCCTACCGTCTTTACACGCCGCTACTACGGGGTATTTGTAGCCTGTAACTGGTTGTATCCATCCTCCAGTAGCGGCGTGTAAAGGTACCCTTATTTATTAATTATTTTCCACCACATGACTAACTGGTTTAAGCATATACAAATTTTAATTTTAAAAATAGCTATTTTTTAAAAATGTTTTGACAAAATGTCAATATTTTCATAAATTAACACAAAAAACACACCTAAATTTACAACTAACATTGGGATCCATTGAAGCATCAAGAGTTTTATTACCCAATATAGTGACACTGCTCAGATTTCTAAAATTTGGCTTGGTGATTAAGATCAAAATTAATTTGGAAACTAAGAGGTTAAATTAACTTCAGCATTACCTGTTTTCTAAAATACCATGGAACATGTCAGAATATACAGCTGAAGGTTGCCTGGGACCCATACTGACATGATGAAGGATCTAAGGACACCTTATCAAGCACCATCCTCTATTGGCTTTAGCTCAGTTTCAATCTAAGGACCCTTTATCTGTAATCTAAAGAATCTGTAACAAGTTTATATGCAGTTTCTATAGGATTCCAAGTATTTACAGACAGTGGTATCAAGAGGTAGTGTCAGTAATATACAGCATATACGCTGTACTTCAGAGGGCTCTTATAAGCATTCATTATATTGCAATGCTTTTGTAGAAAGGAATATTGTGCTGACAGGTTCCCTTCTAGCTTTTCATATCCGACATCAGTGAGTCTCTGAAATAAAGGGACCGCTACAAAAATACTCACATGGTTGGCTAGAAATTAATGAATGAACATTGAATCAAATTTTTTCCATTCAAAATTTGTCTTTTTACAGACACTGTTGATAGGATTCCACGTAGACAATATTGCATCTTGTCACGGAAAGTATTTTCCATTCATGGATAAAAGCAAGCATACCTTTGCCAGAACATCAGCCTAATAAGGGAATTTCAGTGTTTTATGATGCATGATGCTTTCATTCTCAGACAGTAGCATGGAAAGAAGTTACAAAAATACAATTTTAAAATCACACAGAGTCAATGCAAAATATGACCTGAAAAACATTTCTATTAACGCTCTCAGTTATTCTAGAGTTTTTCAGTTCACACCTCAATGAGCAAGGCAGGGAAGACATTTCACATTGATCAAGTTTGTTAGATTACCCCTTACTTCTTATCCAATAACTAGAGATGAGCACTCTAGTTCGGATTCAGTTTGGTTCACTGAATGGGCAACGTTTGCCGAACAATTCACCGAACATCTGAACCCTCTTCAAATTAATGAGAGGCAAAATCAAAGGGCTAGAAAACATCCTAAAAGGGGCCCAAAAAGCTGCTAAAACATCTCAAATTATTTACATTCATCAGGAAAAGTGCCATCTATTCCCCAGAGTTAACATTTTCATCATTGTACATTATGGATGCACCGGACTAAGCCTGAGCCAGGATTTCAAGCTTCAGAGAGCCCTGCTAAATTCAGGAAACAGACAAGAAGGAGAGCCCAAGAAGCATCTCCATATTTCTAAAAAGTAGGGCGAGATACCACCAAAGTGGCATCAATTGCCCCCAAATATAAATTGGAGAATGGCACAGCCTGTATGCATGGCAAAGGTTCTGGCCTAACATTTAAAGGTTAAACAAGCAGTGGATGAAGAAATAGATGTTTGTCCAAAAGGTCTTGGGGATTTGAAGACTTAAGGAGTAGCCCTTTCTCCGCCCAGCCCCGCAGCCACCAGAAGTCATCCAATAATGTCCCTGGCCATGTTTGCACATCAAGGTGTCAGTGGTAATATGCACCCTGTTACACACAGAGTTTCTAATGAAACGGGTGATGTCTGCGACGCAGGCACAGTTTGCTTTGAAAAGTAGTGACGACTAGGCAACTGATACTGGGAGCTGCGATGGCCATCAGTATTCATAAATCATCTGTATCCACCAGGTGGAAGGGCAGCATTTCCATGGCCAACAAATGGGTGATGGTTAAGTTTAAGCTTTTTGCTTAGGGATGTGTCAGTGAAATACTGTGTAACTGTGCGATCAATGCTAGCTGCTGTGATGAGACAGGGTGGAGTAGGGTGTATATGTCGTGCCCCAGGGGATGGGGATAATCGAAGCCGAGCCCTGTCATCTTCTAGGGCTGCGGGGTGTCACGGTGATGTGACCTAACTCTGTGGTCCCAGGCGTGGCAATAAAAAGGGGATGAAAATAAGATGCAAGGGGGTTAAAGTTTTGTAAAGAGTTTGTGATGACACCTGTGGGTCGTATCAGATGTGACCACCACTGTTAGTCAGACCTCTGGGGATGATGATGGTGACAGCCGGGATGGTGAGCCCTCCACGGGTAGGGTTATGTCCCCATGGCAGGTGTAGAGGTTGTAGAGTCAATACGCCGCATTCAGCCCCTTCAGGCAGTTTCCACTGCAGCTTGTAAAATCAGTGTGCGGCTCTGCAGGTGAGCCTCTGCTGTCACCGCGACAATAAATCTCACACACAAAGTCCTGAGTTTGACTGGGTACTTTACTCTTAACGCAGTTCACAAGGTACAGACAGTTCAACGCAGGTTCAAGCACAACCTTGCAGCTGGGAAGGTTTAGCGATGGCACTCCCTCTCTTGTCCCTTTCTGAGCCTCTTTCACTTTTCCGTGTGCTAGGTGGGGTACAGAGTAGCTACAATAAAGTTGGGGATGGAGGAATTAAAAGACCAAGGGTTATATGTGGTTGAAGATAATCCTAATGAAAAATACCCCTACATGGTAATTGGTACAAATGTTATTGAAAACTGCTTTAAAGAAGTGTTGTTTTTACTCCGACAGATTTCTCAGACTACTGGTTATGGGCGGACTAGAGTCATCTAACGAGAGATCCGAGCCCTCATCCACAAGCAACAGGTAAATCTGTCTGGGGGAGAATTTGGCAGTGTGCGGGTAACAGACCCGGTTCGCATTGTACTACCACCAAAAAGTGAGATGATGATATGGTGTTGAGCAGCGATAAGTCGCAGAGGACAGGAATACCAGGCAGTTGTACAGCCGGTATTTTCAGAGCACAGACCTACACTACTGACAGCCAAAGGGGTGGTGGATGTACGCAGGGGAAGAGTACCAATCTGTGTATTAAATTGTGGGGAAGAGGAAGCAAAGCTACCCCGGTATGCTATTGTCGCAAAGCTGTATACTGTTTGTAACAACAACATACAGGCAGTGAGACCTGTTTCCTCGTCTAGCCAGGCGGAGGATGACAACTCCAAAGAACAGATAGAGGAGTGGTGTCAGCAGTTGCATGTAGGAACTGATGCCACCCCTTCTCACCAGAAGCGCGGAGTCTACCAGGTAGCACAAGAGTTCGAGCAAACATTTAGTAAGCATCCATTAGATTTTGGGAGGATGAAAGGGGTACATCATCGCATATCCACAGGAGATCATCCCCCAATCAAATTAAGACACAGACCCATTCCACCAGGTCACTACCAACATGCCAAAGAGATGTTGAGGGACATGAAAGCGGCCAGGGTTATAACAGATAGCTGTAGTCCCTGGGCAGCCCCTTTAGTCCTAGTCAGAAAGAAGGATGGCATGATGAGGATGTGTGTGGATTACAGGGAGGTCAACAAGATCACTCACAAAGATCATGGTGAAACAACTGCAACAGTGTCCAGAGATCATTTGAAGAAGTGTCCTCAACAGCTTCAACCAGAAGAAAATGTACCTTGTCCAAAGCTGGAAGAGCAAGAGAAGCCAAAGACAGTCCAAACAATTATTGAGAAGTACCAGCAGATTGGCCTTAAATAGAAGGTAAATATCTAATCCCACCTTTAATGCTTCCACCAGCAGTAGAAGTGCCAAGAGTACAAGAACCACCCATTGTACCGGAACTAGAGAATCCTGCAATCGGTGTACCTGCCATTCCCACTATGAGAATCAGAAGACACTCAGGCATACCTGTGTTACGCAGATCAACACATGGGTCAGTAAGTAGTGTTCACTCTACACCAGGCATACGTACCAGTGGCATACCAGTTTTACGTAGGTCAACATGTGTCAATCTAGACAACCACCACTCAGGTACAGAGAATAAGTTGAAAAATGTGGGAAAATGTAAATATGTGCAGAATGTAAATATGTTATTAATGGTAGTGTATAGAAGGGTGGAGGAACTGGATTAGCACCCATGCACATCAAGTTAGGAAAAGAAAGTGCCTGGGGTGGTATAAGTGAAGCCAGGTGTGACGACCATCCACCGTGAGGCCGAGCTGCTGGTAGGCAGCACCCCGAGAAACCCCGAGACCCTTAACCCCTATACAGGGATCTGGAATTATAGCGGAGCCCAGGGGGTAACTGCCTATATGAGCAACAGAGCCGGGGAGGTCGCCAGGGGAAAATCAAGACCCGAAAAACGAAGTCAGAAGTCCGAGTCAAAACCGAGAGGGCAGCGAAGGTACAAAATCAAGTTAGGAAAAGAAAGTGCCTGGGGTGGTATAAGTGAAGCCAGGTGTGACGACCATCCACCGTGAGGCCGAGCTGCTGGTAGGCAGCACCCCGAGAAACCCCGAGACCCTTAACCCCTATACAGGGATCTGGAATTATAGCGGAGCCCAGGGGGTAATTGCCTATATGAGCAACAGAGCCGGGAGGTCGCCAGGGGAAAATCAAGACCCGAAAAACGAAGTCAGAAGTCCGAGTCAAAACCGAGAGGGCAGCGAAGGTACAAAATCGTCAGGCGGTAACAGAGTCAAAAATCCAGGCAAATGTCAAGGGTAAAAACCAAGAGGGCAGCTGAGGTACAAAATCAATAGGCAGAGGCAGAGTCAGAAATCCAGGCAAGGTCAGACACGAAACTAAACACACACTATCACTGGGGAACCAAAACTATATCTGGCGGCCTGCAAGCCAGGCTCCAATGTACTTGAAGGGCACGGCTACCTCCCATAGGCTGGAGCTCACAACCTGATGACCTCATCCGGACCGCCCCTAGATCCAGGCCAGATGGAGATGCACGACTGGCTCCACCCACGCCACCTCTGACAGAAGAACGCAGGCTGCGCCTAACGGACACCTCTGCAGGGCCCTTTCCTCTGCGACCAACACCACCCAGAGGGGAAACACAGCGGCGCTCAGCGACAGAGGCAGACGTCACGGGAGCAGTTCCATATGAGGACAAGGCCCTCCTATCACCGGCGCCACCAGCCGAAGGAATCCGGCTCCTCCCAGCGGCCGAGGCAGGAACACCAGCCACCGAGTCCAATGGCGATGTGACACCAGGCCTCCTAAGCAGAGACACCCGTATTGTATATAGTTATGTTTTTGAACTTTAAGAGACTTTACCTGTTGGACTTTTGAATTCCCCTTTTCTTTCTATTTTCAAAAATGGACCATAGCCACAGGACTGGTAGTGGCAAACCCCTGTTTCAATAACCCATAAACAGCATACAGCGGATGAACTAGCGCTGTATGGACTGATTACCTGTTTTCTTAATTATCCCTGGTTTTTGTAAATTTTTCATTTTTAAGACTGTTCACTTATCAAATGTAGATAGTTATGATATGTCATGTTATGGAAAAATGTTTCAGTCCCGGAGGACTGTATTTAACTAGGGGGGAATGTGGCACCCCTGCTGGGGATTTCCACAGGTTCCACCCGTGCAAGGAAGGACTTACACCTTGGTTAACACAGCACACACCACTTTCCACCCCAGAACTGAAGGGGGAGCTCTACTGGCTGTCTTAAGTCAGTTCCCCTTTAAGAACACCCAGGCCTGAGGGAAAGAGTTAGTTAGTCCCAGGATTTAGTTTCAGTTCAGTCTAGTGTGAGAAGGAAAAGAGAGGAGATGGAGGAACTGGTCACTGGGGGAGATCCGGGCCCAGGACCAGGGACCACTGACTGCTGTGCGCACCCTAGGGAAAGGGTTGGAGGCAAGTGGAGAAGTCGGGAACTAAGGAAGGGAATCGTGTTCTACAGCCCTTTAGTACACCCAGGCACTGGAGTCCAATGCTGCCAGCATACAGGGCTACAGCAAAAGCCCAGCAGACTCAGGAGGAGTTCACCCCTGAGTAGAGCTAGTAAGAGACACTAAACTGACCAAGTACAGGACCAGGGGCGATAGGAGAGACAGGGACCCTGCAGAAGGATCTTATTGCCAGTTTAGGACAAAGCCCAAAGAGTGAGAAGAAGCGGTGGGTTCAGGCTCAGGCAGAACTCATTCCACACCGCAGAGCACAAACATAGAGGAGGCCTCATAACTTTCTAAGGTGGAAGTTCCAAGTTGCACCAGGGACCTGATTACTACTCTGGACTGTACCTGTTACGTTATGATCAGTAAAAGGTACCGAAGCAACAATCCCTGTGTGTCTGTGTGCCTGTCTATGCGCCGCCATTCACCGCTGTATCAGCAAAGACTTAACTACTACTCTCCTCATCTATCCCCGCTGCCCTGAGGTAACGCTCCACCTGTGGGGAGCTGTTCCATACTCTGCTACACCCACCATCACCTCAGCGGCCGGCTTGCAGCGCCAGTACCGTATTACTGGAAACTACAGGTGGTGTCACGTTCAATTGTAAATATCCCCTTATCCCCCACCATTCCCCGCCATTGAGGGTCCAGGGCACGGGACCGGGGATCGACCAGCCGTGATTCCCCCATCAAAGCTGCCATCAGCCCCGGTACCCGAGTACCCCATACCCTGTCGACCACCTCAGTACCATGTTTTGAGACCACATCGGAAGGAACCCCATGAAGTCTCATGATCTCACTGACAAACACCTGTGCCAGTGTCTTGGCATTAGGAAGTGCTGGTAGTTCCACAAAGTGTACAATCTTGCTGAACCTATCAACCACTACCAAAACTTCCATCTTGCCTACAGACACAGGGTGATCCGTGATAAAATACATAGAAAGATAAATAAGAGAAGTAGCGCTGGCTTGGCGGGGGATTTGAATCCTGCGCCGCTGATTGGTCCATATTCTAGAATACCTGATGAGTTAGAATCGGGCCACCATCTAGTTACAGAATAATTCTTAATAAATTTACGGTAGAAATTGGTAAACCCCAAAAAACATTGCAAAGCCCTCACTTTTTCCAGATGATCCCAGTCCAGTACCGCTCGGACCTTCACTGGATCCATCTGAAAACCATAAGGTGACAACAGGTACCCCAGAAATTGGACCTCCTGAACGGCGAAAACACATTTCTCCAGTTTAGCATACAGTTTGTTGTTCCTTAAAATCTGTAGCACCTGTTTAACATGAGACTGATGTGTCGCCATATCGGGTGAGTAGATCTAAATATCATCCAAGTAAACTACCACAAATCTACCCACCAAATGATGGAAAATATCATTCACAAAGTGTTGGAAAACTGCATGGGCATTAGTGAGCCAGAACAGCATCACGAGACAATCAAAATGGCCCTCAGGGATATTAAAAGCAGTCTTACATTCATCCCCCTCTCTGATTCTAACCAGATTGTAGGCCCCCCTCAAATTCAACTTGGAGAACCATTTAGCTCCCATAATCTGACTGAACATATCAGGAATCAGAGGGAGCGGATATGGATCACGGACAGTTATCTGATTTAAGTCCCGGAATTCTAAACAAGAACGGAGGCCCCCATTTTTTTTTTTTCAAATATTTTTTTAATTGGATTTTTAGAACACAACACTGGATAGGATAACATAGCATAGGATATAACATCCACAATGACACTGTAGATTACCAAAAGTACATATACAAATCCTTCTTGTTAGGCAACATGTCCGTGTAGCATTTAAAATAGTATATAGATACATAAATAGATCTCAGTCAATGCCTTGTAACACAAATTTTGAGGAAATAATGAGAGAAAGAAAAGACGGGCTGAATGTCTATGAGAGTAATAGGGGAAAGAAGAGAATCTCTTTTACTGTATTTTGCATAGTCAAAAGTGTCATTCTATGGTAATATATGTTGTATCTTTAACAGTCATTCTACATCTGGGTTAGTTCCCAAGGCCCCTAACGTCCCGCTCAGATCCTCCAGTCAATACCATTTTGTGTGGTGGAAGGGACTGATCGTTCTTGATATTTTGTGAGGGCTATAGTGAAAACCAATTAATGTTTTTCACAGCGGAAATACTTTCCCTGCAGATTCTTCCTTACTTCATTAAGTGTTTCATCTGGGATATTATCATCACCATCGATGGGATGCTTGGTTTAAGCCATTCGCCCAGTAAACCGCGTAGGGCTTGTGAGGCACCGCCGGCATGATCCTCATGGCCGGGGCGCATCACATGCAGGATCAGGAGGATCCTGTGCACACTGGCCGGGTTGACTGTGATAATGCTGTGTGAACCAACTTTGAACACAAGGTTTCATGTTACTAATGAGCGGCAGTGAGAGTGGGATGAGATCGATGAGGCTCTAAGGAATGTAAGGGCTGAGTGCTGACAACCCGGAACACAGGGAGTTAACCTGAGCTATGTGAAAGGCTGATTACCGGCAGCTAAGGGGGTGTGTCCATGTGGGAGTGGCTGGCACGATAAGAGGTCAGCCAGCTGAGTGATTGGGAGATCCATTTTCAGCCAGACATCAGCCTGAGAGGATGTGGGCTGATTACCAGCCTGAGAGCTGAGCAGAGCCAGTCTGTGTGAGGGACTGGGAGTGCAAGTCCATGCCGCCATGTTGAGATGGTGAAGGGAGCATGCTAGCTCCATGCCGGTGCCGAGGTCCGAGGGTGTGATAGCACCTGGTGGGAAGCCGTGGCTGAACCCGGTGGATACTGGTCCGGGCGTGGGGTGAACCACGTCCGGGAAAGGAGCCCTTGGGGGACGCTTGGTGGACCCGTTACACAGGTAGCGAGACCCGGATCCGTGCCCGGTAAGACAGCGGTTCCCGTGTAACGGAGTGAGCTGTGTGTGAGTAATGCCAGGCGGGCATAACCGCTATAGGGTCCGACTAGGCAGTCGGTAGAGGACCCATTGATGTATGTAGGGGCTTAGGCAATTGCCCTGAATGTAAGATGATGACCTATGTAAGAACATTGTATAATAATGTGGGGAGAAAGTGACCCAGCCAGTATGGATGATGTTGGAGGCGTTCCGTCCCTGTGGGACGAGAGGGAGGCTTGCCCTGCTGCTTGTAGAGGGTACCCGTCCCTCAACCACGGCCTCTAATGGTGTGGGTGTGCCTGTGGGTGCCAGACACAGGGGTAATAGGGCTCCTAGTAGGTAACGGATGAGGTTTCCGTGTACTATGGTTTGCCAGTCCCTGTAATGAGCCATGGAGGAGCCACAGTCCATGGATGATGGGCTGTGAGCGTGTGGAAGAGATGTATGTGATCCATGGACGTTTAAATGATGGATCACACATGGTATGTAAGGCCCGGTCAGGCAGGAATCCTGACTACGGGGTAATGTTAGGTCATCAAGCTGGGTGACTAAAGCCGGGCGGCAGTACCGCCATTGGGACCCACAGGGCCCGTTGAGGCGTATGTAACGAAGGTCAGAAGCAGGGGTTAAAAGGGCTCCTAGAGTGGGGACACCATGGTTGAACCAGGTGGACTCTGACCGGGACGTAGGCGGAGATACGTCCAGGAAGGAGCCCCTTGGGGATACATGACCTACCCGTACTCAGGTTGCTCAATCCCTGTTATGAACCTGGAGGGGTCATCGTCGAAGTATAACAAATGTATTTATCATAAATGTACTGTAAGATGTGTAAGTAGGCCGGAGGCCGTAGCTACCCCGGGAGCAGGTGTTAGAGCTCCAATGGGGAGAGAGTCGTGGTTACAGGTCCCGGGTTATTGTGAATGTATATGTGCAATGTTCTATGTAATGTATGATGTATTTATGTAAAGTGTTTAGAATCAATGTGATATGTGTCAAACATGCTACCCAGGTTATGTTATTATATGTGAAAAATAAACGGGTACACATTGGGTAAACTTATAAACACGTGTTTTGTCGTTATGCAAGCGGGTTCCCCGGTTGCTACCTCACAGGCTACAACTAAGAATGTGTGAATGTTTTTAGGGCTCTTTCATTAACTCCTGTGAGCTGAGTCTCTGGGGGTCTTAACTGATGAAAGAGCATGGCTTGTAGTGTTTGTGGGAGTTGGATTCCCCAGCATGATTGAACCTCTTCCCCAACCTGTGTCCAGTACTCTTTAACTGCTCTGCATTACCCACACCTCGTGCCAGAGATTCATTGAAGGTGTTCCTCACTTAGGGCACGCTGTAATCCTGTCAGGAAATCTATGAGAGGATGTAATATGGAAACCATATAATGCTGTGTGTATGAGTTTAAAATAGGTCTCCCTCCATCTTTCACAAAGAATGGATTTTTTTGACCTGTTCCTGTCGAGCCCCAGGCCCTGCGGTACTCGGGTACCAGGCTTGGCGGGTATTCTAGGATGTCATGACTGGCAGCGCCTAATCCCTTGGCCTGGGTGACACTTTAAAAAGGGTGTATTTACAGGGGATGAGAGTTTGTCATGTGACGCCATCTGTAGTACCTGGTGATGGGTCACCAGCACCGCCACAGTCCGCCGGAGGTAGATGGTAGTGCGGCTGAGATCGCAAAGCTCCCTACAGGCAGAGCTGGTCCTCCGGGGCAGCGTTCCTGCAAGGGAACAGGTAGATGTAGAAACTCACACACAGGCAAAGTCACTTTCTCCCGGGTACTTTACTGTCAACTTGTAGCAGCATCATACAAAGTTCACAGTCCAGCATCAGATGTTAAAATAACAGGAAGCTCTACGGGTGTCTGCAAGTGGATCCCAGGTGGTATGGTGGAACCCTGGTGTACCTTAGTTGACGAACCTGTGTCCTTTTTTCCCCGCCAATGGCTCAGTGTAGCTAGTATTGGGGGTCCTCTCCCTCGTGGTGAGGAAGCAGGCAGACCGCTCTGTCTAGCAGGGTGCTGTGGCGATATACGGACCACAGCAGCCGGTTGTTGACTGCAAAGATGGACTTTGGCCGGATACTCGGGCCCGACGTTCAAGTGGTGGACTGGAGATTTCCCTGGAGTATGGTCACTCCACTCTGGGGTTCTCATTGTTCTCTCAAGGGCCTCGACTGCGCTCGTTGGGCGCCCTCTTTCAGGATCTCCTCAAGACCCCTTCTCCTTCCCTCTGGATCAGCTTGAAACCATCTGGGTAACCCTTCCGCCTCGTTCCACACTCTTTCCAACTTTCCTCCTCCGACTGTTCCGACCCTCTCCCTCTCTCACCGACTAGAGAGAGACTACTCTTTCTCCTAGCTGGCCATTCTGCTGAAGACCTCCTTTATCCCCCTAGAGGTGAATATATCCCCTCCCGGGTAACCTCCTGCCGCTCAGCTAATGGAGGAGTGCAGGAATGGGTCCCACCCACCAACCTAGGGTCCAGTTGCAGCTGGGCAATTACACCTCTTTTACGGGTGCAATACCCCTCTGTGACGCCTGACCATTCCCACCCATGTAGAATTGTCTCTGCAATATTTTTATCCCCAGTCCATTTCTCCGAAGTCTTAAACAGCTTGTTCTGCTTTCATTTCAGGAATGTATGTCATACAGTATTGTATATTGAGGATATGCTCGCATTCTGGATGTTTATATTTACTCTATTATCTAGATTACTAGATGGTGGCCCGATTCTAATTCATCGGGTATTCTAGAATATGTATGTAGTTTATTCATGAAGATTTAAGAATAATGCAATGAATACACAATATCTATCTATCTATCATCTACCTATGTGTCTATCATCTATGTATGATATATTTATTTATCATCTCTCTATGCATGTTTATGAATAAAAGTTCGTGACACTGACTGACAGCCTTATAGACAGGAGTAAAGTTCGTCACACTGACTGACAGCCTTGTAGACAGGAGTGAACTGCGTCACACTGACTGACAGCCTTGTAGACAGGAGTAAAGTTGTGACACTGACTGACAGCCTAATAGACACGAGTGAAGTTCGTCACACGAACTGACAGCCTTGTAGGCAGGAGTAAAGTTCGTGACACTGACTGACAGCCTTATAGACAGGAGTTAACTGCTTCACACTGACCGACTGCCTTGTAGACAGGATTGAACTGCTTCACACTGACTGACAGCCTTCAAACTGCGTGCCAAGATGCGTTATTTCTCTGATTGGTCAGCGCGGCCGCATATTTCCCGCCAAGCTGCACCTCTTCGCTGATTGGTCACTGCGTTCGCGCCGACCAATCAGAGAAGTAGTGCGGCTTGGCGCGCGGTTTGAATCCCACTCAGGTACTACCGCAGCTGACGCCAGTCATCTCCCGACTGGCTCACCTTGGGCCTCTGTGAGGCAGGTAGCCGCGTCTCAGCTACTGCTGCACAGAGGTCAGTGGCTCGCCAGCTTGCATGCTGCGGACCTCCGTGAGGCAGGTAGCCGCAGCTCAGCTACTGCTGCTCAGAGGTCAGTGGCTCGCCAGCCAGGAGATGACCGGCTGACGCCAGTCATCTCCCAACTGCCTCGCCGCGGACCTCCACACGTGGCTGTTTTGCATACGCTGCGCTCATTGGTCGCCGCGACTAGTGCGATTTCGGCCTCAGATGGTAGTGGCCACAAGGCAATTATATAGTAGATGTATTCCCACTTCATTAAATAACCTGCGAAGTCTAGATAGGCAAAAAGACTGGATTTGCATGACCTGTAGAAAGTGTCTGCTTTCTATATGGAATTTGTCTAGGATTTCATGTGGGCTCAGCCATCGTTTAACCTCCGTATGCATAATATCCCCAGCTTTCCTCATGCTATCACCTGCTTGTCCTATCACTTTTTGGATTTCCGTTCCCTGGGGAAATTCTGGGTAACCAAACATTGGCACATGTTCAGAGATCTGGAAGGGAAGACCAAATGCCTTCCTTACTATCTTCCAGCATACGATGGTATCCCGAAGCAGTAGGGATGATTTTAGATTCTGCAGGCGTTTGGCCTACTGTGTATGAAAGAGAGCATTTAATTCCCACTCTGCCGCCAACTGTATTTCCAATTGGATATTAGAGTATCAGTTTGGCTGCAGGAGACTATCTATCACATGTCTGAAAAGACTTGATATGTTGTAGGCTCTGACATTTGGAAAATTGATCCCACCTTCACTTCTCCCTAGCATCAGTTTTCCCAATGCGATTCTGGGCCTTTTACCTGCCCAAATAAAATGGGTGAAAGCTCTATATATTTTGTTTACATCTAGATGCTTGAGTATCAGGGGTAGGAGTCTGGCAAAGCTGATCATTTTAATTAAATGGAATCTTCCCAGAAGAGATAGTGGCAGATTCTGCCATCTCTGAAGTTCTCCCAATATTTTTCGATCAGAGGTGTATAATTTAGTGAATATAGAGCCGGAAGCCTGCCTATCTTAATTCCCAGATAGATGATTCCTGTCTTTACAATATGTAGTTCTAGGCCTAGTTACCTCCATTGTTCCTCAGGCATTTTTCCCCCCAATTCTAAGAGTTTGCTGTTGGCGATATTGACCTTATAGCCTGAGTATCCCCCATATTTCTGGATAAACTGAAAGATATTTCCTAATTGTTCCAGTGGCCGGGACAAGAACAAGATGACATCATCTGCAAATAATGATATTTTAGTGTTGCTAGCGCCCACCCTGATTCTCTGAAATAGATCTGACTCTTCCATATACTGAGCAAAGAGCTCCAATGCCAAGTTGAACAGCAATGGAGACATCGGGCACCGCTGCCTGGTCCCTTTATATAGGTGAAGTTGCTCAGAGAAAAAGCCTGGCGTGTGTATTCTAGCTGTTGTGTCCCTATACACCCCCTGCAGGTATATTCTAAAGTTGCTCTTTATGCTGAATGAGTCCAGAGTCCCAGAGCCAGTCCCAGCTAACATTATCAAAAGCTTTCTCTGCATCCAGAGCTAGTAAAGCAGGTCTCTCTCCCGACTGGCTGCAGGGACCCACCCCGTCCAACACAGTTAGTACCTTTTGTATGTGTTTCACTGCCGCCCTACCCTGACAGAATCCTACTTGTGCAGGGTTCACCAGTCGGGGTAATACTGCTGCCAATCTGTCCGCCATTATTTTTTTACATAATCTTCTGGTTTAGGCTGGGTTCACACATAAGCCCAGGATCCGTTTACAGCATCAGTTTTTTCACTTTTTTTTTCTAAGTCCAAAAACTGATGCTAAAAACGGATCCTGGACTTTAGGCTGCATTTACACCTCGCGTATTTTGTTGTGTATTTTTACGCGTGCATTCTTACGCGTGTAAAAAAACACATGTGTGTTCAGACGATACGATTTTTTATGGATGCGTATTTTTCTACATGTGTACTGCAAACGCATAAAAATAAAGTTTGGTAAAAAAATAAATAAATAAATAAGCCTTGTGATGTCATTTTCTTTCTTTCTTTTCCATTATTACATTCTACATTGAAAAGTATACTAGACAATGGACGTTCTGCATGCCGCATTTTCACTAATGGACTGATGACGCCTAAATAGGCAGAATAGACGTCACCCTGGGGCTCATCATGATCGCAGGCTGGTATGCACCATGTATGCAAAAAATGTATCTGCATGTTTTGGAAGTATTTATGTGAGTTGTTCCTAAAATTATGTTGTCCATTTTGTTTTTTTAGGCCCGCAAGCATCTCCAAAGGATGTGGGTGC
This sequence comes from Allobates femoralis, assembly GCA_033576535.1. NCBI lineage: Eukaryota > Metazoa > Chordata > Amphibia > Anura > Aromobatidae > Allobates > Allobates femoralis. Next base: position 94,023,185 of record JARQOC010000008.1, read on the forward strand.
ATCTAATCCTTGAAGAAAAGGAGGAAAAAGGGACTTTTAACATGCTATTCCAGGAGTTGAGAAGATAAGTTCATATAATCCAAATTTGAAAGTGTTGTATTTTCGTGTTTTTATTTATTTTCAGTTATGCGTATCCATTTACATTAAATATTTTTTTATTTTTTACCCCCAAATATTTTCTACAGTTTCCCTGAAAAATTCCTGTGCTTCACGCGACTCACCTTTCAGGACTTTGATCGGCTCCTTGCTATTGTAGGAGGTGATCTCACCCTCCAGGATGCCTGCATGAGGCAAGCTATCTCTGCGGAACAACGGCTACTCATCACCTTGCGGTAAGTGTTGTAAAAAATGTATAAATAATGTTTTTTCATTGCAGGAATTAAAAACTCAACACAGCTAATGAGGTACGTCTGCCAGATCGGGTGCAAAATTTAAAAACTGCAGAGGTGAATAGAGCCTAATGACCAATGTTCACCCCATCTTGACTGAAAAAAACACCGAAATGTCTATATTTGATCACATTTTTTAAAGAAAAAATGCTCAGTACTGAAAACAAGCAACCTTTTGAGCTAGTACAGCCATACAGAGTCTTCTTGGGAATGATGCAGTTTTTCTCCCCTGGATTTGGAGATCCTCTGCCATTCTTCCTTGCAGATCCTCTCCAGTTCTGTCAGGTTGGATGGTGAACGTTGGTGGACAGCCATTTTCAGGTCTCTCCAGAGATGCTCCATTGGGTTTAGGACAGGCCAGTCAGGAATGGTCAGAGAGTTGATGTGAAGCTGCTCCTTTGTTAATCACCCTAAGTACACAGCGAAAATGTCTTGTTGGAAGGTAAACCTTCAGCCAAGTCTGAGGTCCGGAGCACTCTGGAAGAGGTTTTCATTCAGGATATCTCTGACCTTGGTCACATTCATGTTTCCTTCAATTGCAACCAGTCGTCCTGCCTCTGCAGCTGAAAAACACCCCCATAGCATGATGCTGCCACCACCATGTTTCATTGTTGGGATTGTATTGGGCAGGTAATGAGCAGTGTCTGTTTTCAATAGATAGCAATATTTACATAAATAACTAGGTAGAGATCATTTATTTTTCAGTACTTTCAGTGTAATTATTTTTTTTTCCTGAGTCTCAATTGTGGCCAGAAATGGTTTACTAATAATGTCCTTTTCCTTTGTAGATTTCTGGCCACAGGAGAGAGCTACGTATCACTGCACTTCCAATTCTGCGTTGGTATATCCAACATCTCTGAAATTGTGAGGAGCACATGTGACGTGTTTTGGAAAAAGTTGCAGCCCATCGTGATGCCTTCCCCAACCGAGGAGACTTGGCTACAGGTTTCAGCAGGCTTTCAAACTGTAGCCAATTTCCCCAACTGTGTGAGTGCACTGGATGACAAACATGTAAGGGTGCAGAAGCCACCATGATCCGGATCAGTCTTCTTTAATTATAAGAAGTACTGTTCTGTGGTCCTTATGGTGGTGGCTGATGCCCATTATAAGTTTGTTTCCATTGATGTTGGTGCCCCAGGCAGTTGTGGGGATTTGTGAATATTTGGAAGATCAGAGCTTGAGCAGCAAATTTTTTAAAATCACGGAACGCTCCCAGCCCCATGACCTCTTCCGGATTCCACAGATCCAGTACCCTTCGTGATGATATCGGGTGAGGCTTTTCCTTTGAGATCAAACTTGCTGCTCCCATACTCACGGAGAGGACTGAATACTCAGCAGGGCATATTTACCTATCGGCTGAGCCGGGCACGTAGATTTGTGGAGTGTACCTTTGGAATCCTTAGTAGTCAGTGGAGGGTCTTGCACACAACCATCCAGTTGGAGGGGGAAACAGTTGGCGCTGTGATTAGGGCCTGCTGTGTTCTCCACAACTTTGTGCATGAAGATAGCACAGAGTATGTTGATGAATCACAGCATGCTCAGCTTACTCCTTTCCTATACATCTCAACTTGATCTCACTCTGACTCGGGTGTCAGTGTGCGGGAAACTTTCTCTAACTATTTTGTGAGTCCAGAAGGTGCCGTGCCCTGGCAAAACTTCTGTGTTGGTGTTGTGTAGCTGGACCCGCAGAGAGGCCTTGAAGATAGTCCTGGACCCACTTCTGGAACTTGAAGTCTTGGCTGCGTAGAACATCTTGGCAACATTTTTGCATGAGGGGTCTAAGACAATAACCACAAGCCATTGGATTCAACTTGTTTAATAAAAATTGTAGAATTGTTTTGCAACAAAAAGTGTCTTTATTTTATAAACTTTGATAACTAATCAATAGATTCTAAGTTATTTGTTGGATCATTTGATGTGAATCCTCCAACACATAAAGACATATGGATGAACACATATGGACAGATATGGATGTCCAAGTCCACTCATCAGGGGTCGCAAAGGGGGAATGCTTCCAGCTTTGATTAGTATTGATCAAGTCCTTTTTCTCCTCACCTCGAAGGGCGAGTAATTTGGCACTTGATCAATGCTAATCAGAGTTAGAAACACCCACTCTTGGCGTCAACTCAAGGCAACAAGTAGTGCAAAGCACCAAAAAATGGTGAAACATTTGTAAACGGATAAGCCCTAAAACAATCAAAATGATTTGCCTTAATGCAGGTTTAACAAAGCTTGGGTGTAGGAGTAGCATCCATAATGTTTAAAATTGTCTGCAGACTGGGATACTGCTTTGTAGCCTTCACCACCAGCAGTAGCATTAGCTGATGATAAAAGGCTAGATGCTGCTGCTGGTGGATTAGTGGTTGGTTGATTGGGGCACCATAAATTTTCAAGGGAAGTGACTATTTGTGGCATCGACGGCTTGCAGCTTGAGTTCTCCGCAAGGTACGTTACAACCATCATTAAAAAGGACATGCAGATAGGTTGATGTTCAGGGACAATATTTCTCAAACCAGCAGCTATTGAGTTGCCAAACATGGTGTAAAAATGGTGAAAAATGGTGTCCATTAATTTTATAAAAAAATGTTGATTGCTCTCAGTGTGAGAAACAAGATACAAATCTTGTAGTTGTGATACCTTTTAATGGCTAACAAAAATAAAATAAATGATGTTATAGGGCGAGCTTTCGAGACGACTCAGGTCTCTTCATCAGGCATGGTATGACAAGATATTGAATGAAACTCAAAATATATGCATGCACAACTAAAAATGATTGGATATTTGGCTCAATAAACATTACAGGGACTGGACATTTGGCAAAACAAACAAAACTGCCTAGGAGAGCATCTTCAAACAGGCAGGGCCAGTGGTAATAAAGTCTTTAGGGCACTAAATTATAAGAAAACCTGCTGTCTAAGATCTCCATGTCTTTGAACAACATTGTTTACACGTGGTAATGAGCCATAAAGCCATCAGCAATGTTGAGTCCATTCTGTATACAATTGAAGCTTCTAATTAGCTTCGATTCACACACTCTTCGGTGTTTTTGGGATTTGAAGTTACCTCTCAAGATTAAAACCTTCATATTGTCAATGTTGTGTCCCTGGCCAGAAAAATGCTCCGCTACTGGAAAATGGATTTTTTTGTGTGTAATTGTGTGACGATGAGACCTCATCCTTGCCAGGATTCCTGGGAGTTTCACATGCTCCTCTTCCAATGTGGTATATTTAATTATGTGCACCATTTGCCCAGTAGGTTCGTTCTATGTTGGGGAGACTGGACAGCGTCTAAGAGCAAGGATGAGGTCTCATCGTCACACAATTACACACAAAAAAATCCATTTTCCAGTAGCGGAGCATTTTTCTGGCCAGGGACACAACATTGACAATATGAAGGTTTTAATCTTGAGAGGTAACTTCAAATCCCAAAAACACCGAAGAGTGTGTGAATCGAAGCTAATTAGAAGCTTCAATTGTATACAGAATGGACTCAACATTGCTGATGGCTTTATGGCTCATTACCACGTGTAAACAATGTTGTTCAAAGACATGGAGATCTTAGACAGCAGGTTTTCTTATAATTTAGTGCCCTAAAGACTTTATTACCACTGGCCCTGCCTGTTTGAAGATGCTCTCCTAGGCAGTTTTGTTTGTTTTGCCAAATGTCCAGTCCCTGTAATGTTTATTGAGCCAAATATCCAATCATTTTTAGTTGTGCATGCATATATTTTGAGTTTCATTCAATATCTTGTCATACCATGCCTGATGAAGAGACCTGAGTCGTCTCGAAAGCTCGCCCTATAACATCATTTATTTTATTTTTGTTAGCCATTAAAAGGTATCACAACTACAAGATTTGTATCTTGTTTCTCACACTGAGAGCAATCAACATTTTCTCAACTGGCTAACACGGTACCAAACCTTTTTCTTCTTAATTTTATAACACGTGACGACGCCTCTCTCTCATCATCAGTTGATGACGTGATTTGTTTTTTTGGCCCACTTGTTTGCAGGTGGAAACAAGGGGCTAGGCAATTGCACTTGTTCTTCCGCAGTCACAGAATTTTCAGCCGAGTCATCTGGATTTTCAGTGGTTTGGATTGTCTCCGGGCTTAACACATTTATCTGTACTGTACTTGCTGTTTGTGACAGCTGGGCTGTGCTGTGGACCACTGAAGTCTCATTCGCCTCTGGCAGCGATGCAACAGTCTGCAGGTTAGTAGTGGTGCTGTAAAGGCAAAGTAAAAAAATGTTTATGAATTTTGCATATTAACCATGTCAACTTTAAATTTGAAGAACAGTTGTCATCATACTTACGGGTGATAATGAATACATCACATCAAAAAGTATAAGCATTCTTCATACCTGGAGTTTCTCAGCTGTGCAGCAGATCCGTTGGGGAGCTCCTGCTTCCCCCGAATGTAGCGGTCCCTGATGGATCACTGTAATGTACAATAATTAGATCTGTCTCTTTAAGAAAACTAGGTCTGGTGTATCATGGGTAATGATAAGAAGGAGGTGGGAAGTTAAGTTTTAGTTTCAGTTTGGAGCATGCTGAGGAAAGACTGTTCTGTTATATGATGGAGGAAGGTAGAAGAATAAAGTACAGTTAAAGTTTACCATTGTGAATTCCTCATATCGTGTGTACATTACAACTGGCGATGAGGATGGGATATAACCACCGGCTGCTGTGAGTACTGATTACTGTTTACTGGTTCACATACCAGCATCACTGAGAGACTCTATCATGGCTGAATACTTGCACACCTTCCCACAGTTTGATATGATTAATCTCTCCCATAACTGAAGAAAATAGCTAAACATATTTGAGAACTTTCTAGAAGCCGTGGACATAAAAGAGGAGAAAAGAAGAATGCCATGCTCTTACATTGTGCAGGCACAGGAGTCTATGATGTATACAGCACATTACCTGCAGCTGAGACAAACACATACAGTAATTGCACCAAAGCTCTCACTGACTACTTCAACCCAAAACAAAATATCAGATATGAGAGATACAAGTTCAGAATTGCTAAGCAGCTATGTCACCCGGCTGAGAGAGCTGGCACATGGATGTGCATTCACAGATGTAGATGATGAAATTCTAACTCAAGTAATTGTCATCTCCTCATCCAATAACATAAGGCGCAAAGCTCTGCAGCAGGATCTCTCTCTCTACACGATTTACTCAAAATGGCCCGTGCTATAGACACAGCAGATCATCAGGCTACTTCAGTGGAGAGTGGGGATAATTTACATGTGCATAATCTCAAGCATAAGAATGCACAAGACAAGCAAACCCCGAAACAAAGCTATAAATGTGGACAGGATTTCCCTCACCACCTGAACAAATGTCCAGCTATAGGACAGACATGCAGTAAATGTGGAAAAGGGAATCATTTTGCAGCTGTCTGCAGGTCAGCACAGTACAAGTCTTCTCTGCCTCTAACAAAGAAAATACATAAAAATGGTAAATCAGGACACAGAAGAAACGTCTGGGGTGGAAAAGTATGTGTTCACCACTTCTGCCACTGGCTCAGTACAGTCTCCCTGCATCACACTCCCAATCTGTAACACCAATATAACCTTTACAATAGATACGGGTGCTTCAGTGGATATTATAGACAGCACTTTATATGAACAATTGAAAAATAAGCCAGTTTTACAGCAAGTGAATACTAAAATCTTCCCATATGGATCTACAACACCTCTAGCTACAAGAGGACAATTTGACACGGAAATCAACTATAAAGAAAATAGGCATAAAACCATTTTTCACACATTACAAGGATCGTGAGGCTGTCTTCTCAGCTATCACACTGCATTGAAGCAAGGTTTCATCCAGATTATTCATACCATAACTGACCCAGCAGATATGGATGTACAGGCCATGGTAAACAGTTTACCCTGTTAAAGGACTCTCAAGTACAAACATGGATCAATTGGTGGAAGAGAAGATTAGGCACTGCTCCACCTGTCAATTAATTACTCCATCATCAAATATAGAACCATTACAAATGTCTCCGCTACCCACTGCTGTCTGGGAAGAAGTGGCAGTCGACATATATGGACCATTACCCAATGGCCAGTACATTCTAGTAACGATTGATGAATATTCTAGATACCCTGTCATTTCTTTCATATCTTCATCATCTGCCACTAGTGTCATACCAGAACTGGATGACATATTCTCAGCATATGGCATCCCAAGAGTGGTTAATACAGACAATGGACCTCTGTTCAATGGCCTTGTGTTTACACAATTTTCGGAATACTTGGGGTTCAGTCACAGGAAAATCACACCTTGCTGGCTGCAAGCCAATGGTATAGTAGAACATTTCATGTGCACTATGGGGAAAAGAATCAAGGCAGCGAGTCTGGAGCACACCCCGCTGAAAGAGTCATTATACAAATTCATGCGCAATTATCGCAATACACCACATTCTACTACTAATGCTGCTCCAGCTCATCTAATGTTCAACAGAACTCCGCGCATACGTATTCCTGACGTGACCAGTCATCCCTTACCAAGTGACTCCTCTGTGCAATCAGCAGACTCTTCTATCAAACAAGTTATGAAACGTTATGCAGACAGAAGGTGAAGGGCACAGCCGAATGCCATAAAAAAAGGGGATGTTGTCGTTGTGCGTTAAAAACCAACCAACAAGACCTCAGATACATATAATCCTGCACAATACAATGTTACTGATAAGAAAAGCAGCATGGTCACGGCTGAACGAAATGGACACTTCATAACTCGAAATTCATCACATTTTAAAATCATACTGCAAAATGATGGCAATGATCTTCCTCTGGTGGAAGACTTGGTACTCAATGGTGGAGAGGACCACCCGGAAGTGAACAATTCATCAATAATGGACACTGTCACTGAACCCAGACGCTATCCAACACAAGAAAGGAGGGCTCCATCGCGGCTTATTGAAGAAGTGTAAAAGAGAAAAGAAGAAAAATTATCACAAAGCATTCACTGATCTCAGGGAGACCAGTCAAAGAAAACACTGCGGGCAGCTGGCTAAAGCGCTCCACACAGTATATTCCTAGGCGCATTGCCCCCTGGGAATTATGAACATGCAAATAGAGTCTGTGAGCCTCGGTTAGGAGTCTTAAACACAGGACTAGCCAGATATCCCTCCAGGGAAGGACCCAGCCAAGGGGTGGCTCCTTGCGGAGAACACCATAACCACCATGTTTAGTGGCCCTTTTAGTCAATATCCAGCTCTTTTACAAGCTTAGAGATATGACAAGGGAATACCAAGGCCAGGTATCCATCCACAGACAGCTGTTTCGGGGTGTTGCCCCTCTTCAGTGTGGAGTAGAATTCTGGCTAGGTGAAAGCATGGACTAGTAGACCAACATCACAAAGCATTCACTGATCTCAGGGGGACCAGTCAAAGAAAACCCTGCAGGCAGCAGGCTAAAGCGCTCAACACAGTGAATTCCTAGGCACATTGCCCCCTGGGAATTATGAATATGCAAATAGAGTCTGTGGAGCCTCGGTTAGGAGTTTCAAACACAGGACTAGCCAGATATCCCTCCAGGGAAGGACCCAGCCAAGGGGTTGCTCCTTGCAGAGAACACCATAACCACCATGTTAAGTGGCCCTTTTAGTCAATATCCAGCTCTTTTACAAGCTTAGAGATATGACAAGGGAATACAAAGGCCAGTTATCCATCCACAGACAGCTGTTTCGGGGTGTTGCCCCTCATCAGTGTGGAGTAGGATTCTGGCTAGGTGGAAGAAAGGCCTAGTAGACCAACATCACAAAGCATTCACTGATCTCAGGGAGACCAGTCCAAGAAAGCACTGCGAGCAGCTGGCTAAAGCACTCAACACAGTGAATTACTAGGCGCATTGCCCCCATTGCTTCCACCTAGCCAGAATCCTGCTCCACACTGATGAGGGGCAACACCCCGAAACAGCTGTCTGTGGATGGATACCTGGCCTTGGTATTCCCTTGTCATATCTCTAAGCTTGTAAAAGAGCTGGATATTGACTAAAAGGGACACTTAACATTGTGGTTATGGTGTTCTCCACAAGGAGCCACCCCTTGGCTGGGTCCTTCCCTGGAGGGATATCTGGCTAGTCCTGTGTTTGAGACTCCTAACCGAGGCTCCACAGACTCTATTTGCATATTCATAATTCCCACGGGGCAATGTGCCTAGGAATTCACTGTGTTGAGCGCTTTAGCCAGCTGCATGCAGTGTTTTCTTGGACTGGTCTCCCTGAGATCAGTGAATGCTTTGTGATGTTGGTCTACTAGGCCTTGCTACCACCTAGCCAGAATCCTACTCCACACTGATGAGGGGCAACACCCCGAAACAGCTGTCTGTGGATGGATACATGGCCTTGGTATTCCCTTGTGATGTCTCTAAGCTTGTAAAAGAGCTGGATATTGACTAAAAAGAGCCACTTAAGATGGTGGTTATGGTGTTCTCCGCAAGGAGCCACCCCTTGGCTGGGTCCTTCCCAGGAGGGATTTCTGGCTAGTCCTGTGTTTGAGACTCCTAACCGAGGCTCCACAGACTCGATTTGCATAAGAAGAAAAAATACACCTAATTCTTTTTGGTTGTTGTTTTTTTTTCTTGTTTTTTGTTTTTTTCCCTTCCTTGCCTGATTTGAATAGACTAAATAGGCCAAAACCGACATATGTCTTTCTTGGACATTTTCACATTGTTACATTGTCAGTGTATTTCTTCTAGGTTATTAAAAAAAAAAAAAAAAGGGGATGATGTAAGGTACAATAATTAGATCTGTCTCTTTAAGTAAACTAGGTCTGGTGTATCATGGGGAATGAGAAGTAGGAGGTGGGAAGTTAAGTTTAAGTTTCAGTTTGGAGCATGCTGAGGAAAGACTGTTCTGTTATATAATGGAGAAAGATGGAAGAATAAAGTACAGTTAAAGTTTAGTCTTGTGAATTCCTCATATTGTGTGTACATTACAATCACCTTTTTTTTTTTATAGATTCTTCTATAATGGGGGAAAAAAAGAGAATAAATGAGCATACAATTCAACTTTATCAAACAAATAAATTAACCCATGTCCCCTCCAAAAAAATAAAAACATTTACCAATATTAGACCTCAAGGCAGGTTGATAGGAGTTACATTCAGGATACAAGGACAGACAGACCTTCCTCCATACGGCAAGCTTCTGATTCCTGTCTGCATATTCCCTGCAACTTTTGTCCCAGAGTGCAGGCAAGTTATGTACCGTATATACTCGCGTATAAGCCGAGTTTTTCAGCCCAAAAATTGGGCTGAAAAGTTACCCCCTCGGCTTATACGCGAGTCACTGTATACTGTATACAATGTATACAGTATACAGTGCCCCCATCTATATACAAATCAGAAAGCATATAGTATAGCTCGACCACTGTTTAGGTGCACAAGGGAAAAATAGGCCACAAAGTCTTTGAATATATCCCCGGCACACAATGAAAGAAGAGAGATGATTATCCTTTTTGTGTTTTTTATTTTTGAAGGTGAAAAACAGGATGTATCACACAACGTTTCGGCTCCAGTTGAGCCTTTCTCAAGTGAGTCTTCTGTGTATATAGAAAGGGGGTTTGTGGTTCAGTTCCCACATGAGCAACTGCTCAGGCCAGTACCTGCCTGTTTGAGGTACTCAGCATATGACTCCGTCCTTTGTGTCAGTGCAGCCTGATGGCTCCTGTCCATCCACCCAGACCAGCCACCATGCTGCTGCACTGACACAAAGGACGGAGTCATATGCTGAGTACCTCAAACAGGCAGGTACTGGCCTGAGCAGTTGCTCATGTGGGAACTGACCCACAAACCCCCTTTCTATATACACAGAAGACTCACTTGAGAAAGGCTCAACTGGAGCCGAAACGTTGTGTGATACAACCTGTTTTTCACCTTCAAAAATAAAAAACACAAAAAGGATAATCATCTCTCTTCTTTCATTGTGTGCCGGGGATATATTTAAAGACTTAGTCCCATCTATATACTGGCCCCCCCCCGTCGCAATCCTGTAAAGGAAGAGATTAGTATACTTATCTCTCCGTTGTCCCGCTGCCGCTGTCCCGCCGCCGCTCCTCCATCTTCATCCAGCGTCTTCCGTCTTCTTCCGGCTTCCTCCGATGGTCGCAGGCAATGACGTCATTGCCGGCGCGACAGAGGAGGAAGCTGAAAGAAGACGGAAGACGCTGGATGAAGATGGAGGAGCGTCATGGCGGCGGCGGGACAGCGGAGGGATAATTATACTAATCTCTTCCTTTACAGGATTGCGGCGGGGGGGGCCTGTATATAGATTGGGGGGGCTGCATATACCTTATGAGGCTGCATATACCTCCTGGGGCTGCATATGGGGCTATATATACCTCTGGGGCTGCATAAGGGGCTGCATATACCTCTGAGGCTGCATATACCTCTGGAGCTGCATATACCTCTGGGGCTGCATATACCTCCTGGGGCTGCATATGGGGCTGTATATACCTCTGGGGCTGCTTATGGGGCTGCATATACCTCCTGGGGCTGCATATGGGGCTGTATATACCTCTGGGGCTGCATATGGGGCTGCATATACCTCCTGGGGCTGCATATGGGGCTGTATATACCTCTGGGGCTACATATGGGGCTACATATACCTCTGGGGCTGCATATACCTCTGGGGCTGTAAATACCTCTGGGGCTGCATATGGGGCTGCATATACCTCTGGGGCTGCATATACCTCTGGGGCTGTATATACCTCTGGGGCTGCATATACCTCTGGGGCTGCATATACCTCTGGGGCTGCATATGGGGCTGCATATACCTCTGGGGCTGTATATACCTCTGGGGCTGCATATACCTCTGGGGCTGCTGTATACTACCACTGGGGCTGCTGCTGGATATACCACTGGGGCTGCTGCTGTATACTACCACTGGGGAGGCTGCTGTATACCTTACTGCTGGGGGTTGTATACCTGTGCTGGAGTCCACCCTCGGATTATCAATAAGTCAATAAGTTTTCCCAGTTTTTGGGGGCAAAAGTAGGGGGGTCGGCTTATACACGGGTCGGCTTATACACGAGTATATACGGTATCTAAAAATGTAAGCACAAACAATTAAGTCACGGATCTATGTAAGCCATCAAAAAGCATGCAGACAAAAAACTGACATCCATACACAGACATAAACTCTCAAATAATGTAGCAATACAGGCACATTAGGGAAACTAACATCTATTGTTTTCCCCCAAACTTTTCATTACCTGTCTGTGCACCTTGCTACTAAATCCTAATCCTCCCTTTGCCACCTAACAATGGAATATGCAGGGCTGTTGTCCTAAAAGGAGTTTATATGTTCTTCATGTGTCCTCCAGGCCCTCCATTTAAATCCGACAATTTAAACACATACTGATAGGAGGTTTACATTGTGAGCCCCAATGGGGACAGTGTTGCAAATGTATGTAAAGTGCTATGGAATTAATAGCGCTTTATAAATGACCAAAAAATATTACTCATTATCATTTTCGGTGACACAATGATGTTTACAGGTGTGGTATGAAGGTGCAGGGACAGGTACACATACGTTAGGGGGTAAAAAGGAGCTGACAGGTAAACCTCAAATTTGCTTTGCAAGGTTTGCTATGTTCAGCAAAAGTAACCCAGACAACTGCAGCCTGCTAAACCCCGCTGCTTGTTGTTACCTTCACTGGACTTGGAAAATCCAGTGAAGCTGGATCCAGTCTCTTAAGAAAAAAATTTTGGATTTAAAAAATAAATAAATAAAAAGAAATGTTGGCGTGGGCTTCGCCGAATTTTCTATGTCCAGCAAAGGTAGTCCAAGAAGCTGGGGGCTAGAATCCTCAACGTGGTAAGGCCCAACCGTTCTGGGCCCCCCACACTGAGGACCGCAGCCAGCAATCGCCCCAGGAGTTGCGCCTCATAGAGTCGCCAACCTGGAGGCTACCACCACTCTTCCAGCTGCCCTGTGCCGTGGAAGTCTGGGTAATAACAGGGTTGGTGACAGCTTTTTTTTCCAGCTGCCACCAAGCCCCTATTGCCAATCTCAGCCGTCAATCTGATAGCTGGCCATTAGCAATAGAAAAAATTGAGATTGGAAAAAAAAAACCAACACATTGTAAAAATAATCTTTATTATAAAAAAAAACACACACACCTCAGTCTCCAATTTAATTCTTTACCCCAAAAAATCCTCCGACTCAGTCCAGGGTGGGTCCCGCGATGTCCAAAATGGATCCATTATCAGCTGATCGGTTTACCACCCGGCAAACTGATCAGCTGATGTCACTAAACTAATCAGACTAGTTTGCCAACCGGGCAATGACCTGATGTACCAGAGGTACTAACCTAATGTCCCTCAGGTACATCAGGTGATTGGCCGGACAGCAGACTAGTTTGCTGACAGGGCAATGACCTGATGTACTAGAGGTACTAACCTAATGTCCCTCAGGTACATCAGGTCAGTGCCCGGTCAGCAGAACAATTCTGCTGATCAGTACATGACCAGAATACATACTCACCTAGCCGATGGATGGGAGAGGTGTCCGGTCCTCATCGCAGCTACCAGCATCTGCCGGTGAAGCGATCAGGTGACTGTCAGCTGACCGGCTCATACATCAGCTGATCGCTCGGTATTTCAATCAGCTCATGTACAAGCCGGTCACTGACAGTCATGATCGCTTCACCAGCAGGTGCTAGAAGCCGCGAGGAGGACCGGACGCCTCTCCCATCCATCCTTCGGAGAGGTGAGTATCCATATTTTTTAATTATTTTATTTAAAGTGTATGTACTGCAGCCAGAAGCTGCCTGTACATACACTGCTAGGGGACTCACTCATACACACAAAGACAGGACACACATTCACACAGTATAAACACACACCACACATACATACATTATACACACATATACTGACCGTCTCGATGAGGTGGTCGACATTGATTGACATTCTATTGAACGACTCCATCTTCACCAGACGCTTGTCACATGAGAACAGCCACGGGAAAGCGGGAACAAAGAATCTCAAAATGGTGGGATTTCCTGTTCTTGCTTTCCCTGGGGCTGTTCCCGTATGACATCATTTCCTCCACATACCCCTTGCCCCGCGCTAGAATTACACATCGTCTGAACGGCGATGCGTAATTCCAGCGGTTATCATGGGGCCTATGGGAGAAAGTGGAAAGAATGAACATGTTCTTTCTTTTTACGCGCGTGCTTTCTCCCATAAAAGCGCAGCCAAAAATAGCACTGAGTGTGAACGGCAAAAGTGAAAGTCCATTCACTTTGCTGTCAAACACAGACGCAGGTGCGCTTTGGGGAAAAATCGTGCGCAAAAAAGTGCACAAAATACACGCTGTGTGAACAAGGCCTAAGCAGCTAGCAGCGTTTTTGGGGTGCACTAAAAAAACGCATGCATTTTTTTAACATGGGGTCCTATGGGAAACGCATGCGTTAACATATGGCACATATAGGCACCATGCGTTAACGCATGCGTTTTTCTGGAAAAAATTACTAAGTCCAAAAAACGTTCAGGGGGACAGGAGGCACAAAATGCAGCCTAGGAAAAATGGATTTGGCATGGAAAACACTTCCAAAAACAGATTGGCATGTGTGACCCTAGCCTTAATCAGTAAGGGAGATGGGTCTATAAGAGCAGGCCTCCAGGGGGTCCTTGCCTAGTTTGGGTATGACTTTAATATATGTTTCTTTAGATCTTTCTGCTATGGCCCCTGTTAAGAGGATGGTGTTGTAATAACTTGTTAGCAATAGGGAGTTATGTTCCCTGAGGGCTGTATAAAACTCCCCGCTAAATCCATCTGGGCCTGGTGCTTTCCCATTTTGGAGATGACTTATGGTTTGTCTCACATCTCCTTCTGTTATTTCTGCATTAATTGCATCTTGTTGTTCTTGTGTAATGGTGGGTTTACACACACCAACTTATCTGTCCAACTTCTGACCAACTTGCTGGTTGCAGTGAAATCATGGACACATTGCTCCATTGTACACAGCCACAAAATGTTACAATGTGTCCATGATTTCACTGCAACCAGCAAGTTGGTCAGAAGTTGGACAGATAAGTTGGTGTGTGTAAACTGGCCATTAGTTTTGGAAGAGTGACTTGTTGGAGGAATTTTTTACCTTCTGCCAAATTAGTATATGAGGGTTTATATAATTCTTTGTAAATGTTTTGTAGTATTTAATTGATTTTCCTAGGGCCGGAGGTTATAGTTCCCTGGCCGTCTCGTAGTGTAACAATTGGATTTGCCTGCAGACGCCCTTTTGCCAGTCTTGTTAGCAATTTCCCAGCTTTGTTCCCATATCTCAGCAATTCAACCTCCTGTCTAGAGTGGTACATCTGTTCCCTCCTATCAATCCAGGTTTCAAACTGTTTGACTAGCTTCCATTTTTCCCTGTTTTGAATTGTGGGGCTCTGCAGGAACTCTGTATATATATTTCTAAGCTTTGCACTACAATCTGAGTAATTTTTTGATACTCTATTCTTGAGTGAGGCCACAAACATCATAATTTTGCCTCTTAACACTACTTTCGCCGTATTCTCAGCACAATATGTGTTGGTTTGCATGTTCCTTGTTGTCCTGTTCAAATTCCTCCCACCAGAACCATTTGTTGTCAATAAATCCCTCATCTTTTGTAAGATAAAATGGAAATTTCCACAGGTAATTGTGGTGCCCTTGTGGAGTGGTGGCCACAGCAGAGCACAGCAGCTGGGTTTAGTAAATTGGTCACTTCAGACCAACACCCAACACACCTCCGATCCCAAAGCTAAGTAACTTCAAGTCTAGCAATGGGATGGCGGGAGGAGATAAGTGGAGGGTGGGACATAGGACAGAACCTGGGAAGGGGAGGAGAAACACCAACAAAAACAGACTGACACACAGAATGAGGAAGTGAAGTGAGGGAGGAGAAAGAGGAAAAGGATAGTTCAAGGCGAGGAAGCGAGACCTCATCAGCTAATCAGTGACAGAAACCAGACTGGGAGAACCAGGGCCCGGCGGCCTAAGCCACCGATGGCTAGCCCGGGTCCCAGACAGAGACTGCTGGAAGACTGAAGGAGTCAGGTGAACCCGACTGACTGGGCACACTGGTGGACTGGGCCAGGACCAGAGTGCCGCCTCTGTAGATGTGTCCGGGAAGCTCTAAGCCCCAACCACAGGTACTGGCGGGTATGTCCCGAGACCCAACCTCCGGTGAGGTGAAGGAGAAGCCGTCGAACTAGGGCTAATAAACTGAAGGGGTAGTACATTGAGAGCTCGTGACAGCCGGACCGTAACTCGCACGTGGAATGGAGGAAGAGTAGACCTGAAGGGTACATAGAAAGATAATGTCGCAGACAAGCCATCCCAGCTGCTAAAGGAGCCTGGAGCCGCTGTGAAGTCACTGTAAACTGTAAAGTTTGAAGTTAAAGTTTAAATATTTAAATACAGCAAATTTGTCTCTGCCTCCTGCAAACCTGTCCACCACAACATTCTGCAACTGCTGACTCTGCAAAGACAACCGAATGTCTGCAACTTCCAGAGTCAGTGTCTGCAGCTGATGGGCCAAAGCAGACATAGGATCCATGAATAGAAAAGGAAGAAAGAAAAAAAAAATCAGTTTTACCCTTTTCATTTAATTAGGGGGCGGCTGGTGATAATGTCACGCTGGATGTAGGGAGACACCCAGTGCTAGATGATGGCAGGGGGGAGAAAGGAGTCCCTGATGCTAAGGGCAAAATGGAAGATGGTGACCCCTAGATAAACTAGCACTGGCACCTGGCTCCTCTAACGTCCCTATACAGTTTCCGCAACTGTCGCCGGCAGGATACCTATTCCCTGACTGACCCTGAACTACTACTAAATAAGGATCAGAGCAGCTGAACACTAGTCAGCTTGGCTACCAACTAAAGATACATACAAGGGAAACAAACAGGGAGGAAAGGGAAGCAACACTTAGCTTGAGAAGATCCACACAGCAATTTAACAGAACTCCCGGATACACTGCAAGAACTGAGAAGCTTCCTCCAAACACCTTACAAGCTATCACCAGCAGTGCATTCTGGGAGTCAAGGAGAATATATACACAGCTCAATGTAAGGGATCAGCTGGGTCCTAGTGACCTCCAGATTTCACCAAAAAGGGAAATGCCTATTAAAGCAACAGAGACATTTTTTAGGATTTTTACTGTTTGGCCAAACACTGGGACCTTCTGTGAGTGGCCTCTACAGTCTCATCCATGCCTTCTGGCGCACCCCTGACATCTGGCTTGGAGGGTTGGGGATAGGTTATTAGGGCCCCTTCTTCTGTCAGAGAGGGGTGCAATAGACCAAATCCTAGTGCAATTTTTTTGTGGTACTGCAACTAAAGTGTCTGATTTGGCTTCTTATCCTAAGCCATGTAGCAAGTCTTATTAACCCCTTCATGTCATGGGTTTTTTCATTTTTTTTGTTTTTTCCTCCCCTGCTTTCAAGAGACATATTGCAGTATGATGGCTTGTTTTTAGTGGAACGAGTTGCACTTTTCAATGATTCCATTACCGTATTTTACCGTACTAGAAAAGAAAACAGGAGAAAATTCTAAGTGCAGTGAAATTGCAAAAAAAAGTGTAATTGTGCGATGGATTTTTATTTACCATATTAACTATATGGTAAAACGTGCCAGGCAGTATGATTTTCCAGGTCAGTACAAGTATGCAGATTCCAAACATGTATATATACTGTATATATATAATATTTTCATTTACCGTATATACTCATGTATAAGCCGAGTTTTTCAGCCCAAAAATTCAGCCGGTCGCATGACGTCATCGTTACTGCGACGGCCGGGGATCCCGGATGCAGCTGAGGATGGGAGCATGGAGGACGGAGCACGGAAGACCGGCGCGGTGCAGAAGACCAGGCATGGTAAGTTAAGCAACAGGGGGGCCTTGCAACGGAGGGGGGCGAGTACCAGCATTTGGGGGCCTGTATACCACTGGGGCTGCTATATACCACTGGGGCTGCTATATACCACTGGGGCTGCTACAAACCACTGGGGCTGCTATATACCACTGGGGCTGCTATATACCACTGGGGCTGCTGTATACCACACCACTGGGGCTGCTGTATAACACTGGGGCTGCTATATACCACTGGGGCTGCTGTATACCACTGGGGCTGCTATATACCACTGGGGCTGCTATATACCACTGAGGCTGCTGCTTACCACTGGGGCTGCTATATACCACTGGGGCTGCTGTATACCACACCACTGGGGCTGCTGTATACCATTGGGGCTGCTGTATACCACTGGGGCTGCTATATACCACTGGGGCTGCTATTTACCATGGAGGCTGCTGTATACCACACCACTGGGGCCGCTGTATACCACTGGGGCTGTTGTATACCACTGGGGCTGCTATATACCACTGGGGCTGCTATATACCACTGGGGCTGCTATATACCACACCACTGGGGCTGCTGTATACCACTGGGGCTGCTGTATATACTGCTGGGGCCTGTATACACACCACGGGGGAGGCTGCTGTAATACTGCTGGGGCCTGTATATACCACTGGGGAGGATGCTGTATACTACCACTGGGGAGGCTGCTGTATACTACCACTGGGGAGGCCTGTATACCACTGGGGGGCCTGTATACCACACTGCTGGGGGCTGTATGCCTGTGCTGGGGTCCACCCTCGGCTTATATACGAGTCAATAGGTTTTCCAAGGTTTTTTGGGGCAAAAGTAGGGGAGTCGGCTTATACACGGGTCGGCTTATACACGGGTATATACGGTAAGTGGTGAAAAAAATAAAAAAAATATATAAGAAAAAGATTTTTTGCTTTTGTTGCTATTTTTGAGAGTGTGCATGCTAATTTTTGCACCCTGAGTTGACATTTTCACTGATACTATTTTTGGTTAGATACAATGTTTTAATCATCTGTTTTAATTTATTGCAATGTTGCAGCAGCCAAAACAACATTATTCTGTTTTTAATTTTTTTCAATATCCTGTTGAATTATTTTTTTTATTTTGATAGATCAAACATTTCTGAATGCAGAAATAACAAATATGTGTATTTTTTACTTTTTTTGGTTATATTTTCAATGGGGCAAAAGAAGGGTGGTTTAACTTTTGTGGGGGTTTATTGATACCGTATATACTCGTGTATTAACCGACCCGTGTATAAGCCGATTCCCCTACTTTTGCCCCCAAAATCTGGGAAAACCTATTGACTCGTGTATAAGCCGAGGGTGGACCCCAGCACAGGTATACAGCCCCCAGCAGTGTGGTATACAGCAGCCTCCCCAGTGGTATATACAGGCCCCAGCAGTGTTACAGCAGCCTCCCCAGTAATATATACAGCAGCAGCCCCAGTGGTAGTATACAGCAGCCCCTGTGGTAGTATACAGCAGCCCCAGTGGTAGTATACAGCATCCCCAGTGGTAGTATACAGCAGCCCCAGAGGTATATACAGCCCCAGTGGTAGTATACTGCAGCCCCAAAGGTATATACAGCCCCAGTGGTAGTATACAGCAGCCCCAGTGGTAGTATACAGCAGCCCCAGTGGTAGTATACAGCAGCCCCAGAGGTATATACAGCCCCAGTGGTAGTATACAGCAGCCCCAGAGGTATATACAGCCCCAGTGGTAGTATACAGCAGCCCCAGTGGTAGTATACAGCAGCCCCAGAGGTATATACAGCCCCAGTGGTAGTATACAGCATCCCCAGTGGTAGTATACAGCAGCCCCAGAGGTATATACAGCCCCAGTGGTAGTATACTGCAGCCCCAACGGTATATACAGCCCCAGTGGTAGTATACAGCAGCCCCAGTGGTAGTATACAGCAGCCCCAGAGGTATATACAGCCCCAGTGGTAGTATACAGCAGCCCCAGAGGTATATACAGCCCCAGTGGTAGTATACAGCAGTCCCAGTGGTAGTATACAGCAGCCCCAGAGGTATATACAGCCCCAGTGGTAGTATACAGCAGCCCCAGTTTTAGTATGCAGCAGCCCCAGAGGTATATACAGCCCCAGTGGTAGTATACCAGCACCCCAGAGGTATATACAGCCCCAGTGGTAGTATACAGCAGCCCACCCGCCACCCCCATCAGTATACAGGCCCCCCATCAGTATCCAGGCCCCCCCTCGGCTTATGCGCGAGTCATTGCCCCAGTGGTAGTATACAGCCACCCGCCTGCCACCCCCATCAGTATACAGGCCCCCCCATCAGTATCCAGGGCCCCCCCTCCTTGCTCCGCAAAACCTGCAAAGTAAAATCATTATACTTATCACTGTCCTGTCGCCGCCGTCCCCGCCGCTGCCATCGTGCTCCCCGTCTTCATCCAGCGTCTTCCGGCTTCCTGTGGTCGGCGCAGGCAATGATGTCATTGCCTGCGCCAACCACAGGAAGCCGGAAGAAGACGGATGAAGCCGGGGATCGCGATGGCGGGGACGGCGGCGACAGGACAGTGATAAGTATAATGATTTTACTTTGCAGGTTTTGCGGAGCAAGGAGGGGGGGGCCCTGGATTCTGATGGGGGGGCCTGTATACTGATGGGGGTGGCAGGCGGGCGGCTGTATGCTACCACTAGGGCAATGACTCGCGCATAAGCCGAGGGGGGACTTTTCAGCCCAATATTTGGGCTGAAAAATTCGGCTTATACGCGAGTATATACGGTACTTTTGTTTTTTACTTTTTATTGTATTTAAAAGTCCCCTTCAGGAGACTTGAAGATGTAATTATCCAATAACCTGTGCTATATACAGCTGTGCATCAGCACTGTATAGTGCCCTATGATCACTTCATGGGTACTGGTGGAAATGATGCGCCCCCCTTTCGACACATGTTAAATTCCACTGTCAGAGTTTTACAGTGGGATTTAACTGCTTAATAGATGGGAGCGGATTCACCCTCAGCTGTTAAGGTACCGTCACATGCCACAATCTCGCCTGGCGATATGAAAGGCGATGTGTCGGTGAAATCGCCGTGAAATTGCCTCACGGTGGCGACTTGTGATTGGGCGATTTCGCGGTGATAAATCGCCCATCGGCCGTCACCTGATTGTTGAACAGTGCTCAGTAATCAGGCGGAATCGGCAAGGCAATTTTTTTGTGTTTTGGCGTGTGACAGGGCGATAGTGATGGAAAGTGCGTTTTCTGTGATTTCCCATAAGCGTGCCTCAGCGTGTTGTAGTCCGCGCCCCGTCTGAGATGATTGGTGTGGGCTACTGTGTTCTCATTGGCTGTCAGTTGACACCGTGCCATATTTGAAGAGCTGTCTGTTCAGCACCACACACATCTTCTGCTAAACAATCGTCCGCAAACTCAGTGCAATTACGCGCGCCATTGAATAGCACAAGCTATGTTGTCCACTTGTAATAAGTTGCGCTGTGGGAGTATAATGCCACACATGACAGCTCAGATGTTGGGCTACACATGGTAGATGGATGCCATGGGCCACGCACTGCAATCACCCTACGTGTGTGAATTTTGTGACGCTGCTGGGTACATTCTACTGCTCCCACTCGGTGGACGTCTACCTTGTTAGTGCCCTGAACCTTGTTTGACCTGTGTGTGGCTGAACATAGGTGTGTAATGACAGCAAAGTTGACTACAACATATTAATGCAAATTTGAAGGGCCACATCACACTTGGCAGCACACATGTGCATACTCTCACACATAGCATTTCACAAGACACTGATCACAATCAGGAAAAGTCACTACAAGCTGACTGCTATGTGTTTGCCCCCATGGTGGCGCCATCAGATGCTCACTGTCTGCTCTTGTGTTTTGTTTAAAAATCCATCCTCTGGTAATCCAAGGGTGTTTTACCTTCCAAATATGTGCTCCCTGGTGTTATGGTCATGTCCAAAAACAGACTGGACCCTAACCAAAGGGTCGCTCAAGACATAAACCTTTTATGCTACCCTTCACGCCCTAATGACATTCATACACACACAGTAGGTTTTGGCCCTATGTTGTGTATATTTTTAAAAATCGGTATCTTGTCATTTTTGATATTCCAAATGAGGAGAACTCCCCGTCTGAGGAGGGCCGACGGTCCCATACACCACCATTGACCCCACCCCCACCTTCCCCGGAGGGCCCAGGAAGTCCCTCACCACCAGGGACCCCACCCCCACCTTCCCCAGAGGGCCCAGGAAGTTCCTCACCACTAGGGACCCAACACGCACCTTCCCCGGAGGGCCCAGGATGTCCCTCAGCACCAGGGACCCCACCCTCGGGAGCAGCCAGCCCAGGACCCGTGGAACCAGGAAGCCCGGTTCTCTTGCTAGGCCACCAACTCTATACCCCAAGCCCAGGCTCAACCCCCCCAAACATCTCCAGCTCCCGGGCCAGCCCTGCTGTGTTGTGGTCCCCACACAGTGACATTGAGCCTGCTGGAGTAGTGATTGGTGGTAAGTGTTGGCAATGGGCTACAAGCTTTTTAATATACATGTTGGTGTGTGTCCCTGACATCATTATGATAGTCATGATGTTTTTTTTTGTCCTTTCTTTGTCAAGGGGCAAGAGCTCGCGCTGCAGGCTGGGCTGTCAGTGCATCACCATCTCCTCAAGATGGAAACCGGGATGGGGATATGCTCCGTAAGTGCAATCCTGACCAATGACGTCACCCACCCACGCCTACACATGTCACTGACTAATGTCCTTATTTCATATACAGGGATACCAACTATTGATGAGCTGCTGCAGGCACACAGGGAGGCACAGCAGCACATGGACCGTGCCCACCGAGAAGGGCAGCAACATCTGGCCCGGTTGGGTGCGATGATACTGTGCCTCAAGACAGCCCAGTCCGCCATTGCCCCTACTCCTGCATATCCCCTCAATAGTGTGGCCAATAGCCATTGTATGTAGTTGTCCATGTTGGACATGTTGTTTGTTTGTGTTGCCATGTTGGCACCCTTCTTTTTAAGGCCCCGTTGGCCTTATTTCTTATAGTATCCCACATTGGGAAAGTGGGTAGTATGGTTTGCCTACAACTCATCAGAAAAAACATAATTTACAAAACAAGATTTGGAAACAATAAATGTAAGTGCAAACCAAAATACTGTCCGATCCTTTGTCTCAACACACAGGGACACCTTTGGGAGGTGAAATTTTTTAACACAACACATTGCTAATGAATTTGCGTAGGTGTGCAGTGTGACATGATAAAGATCTGACCATACAGTACCATTTCAAAACGGATGAAGCCCTTATTTACATTAATGTCTTCAATATCACACCCACATTAACAAACACACAGATACAAACATACTCGCCAATGTCGGCCAGAGAAGACTCATAATCTCTCAATACTCATACATGTCACCTAGGGATAAGCTCCTGTCTGCTACAATGACACAACTATGTTATTGTGGACATGAGGCCTCTCTTTCTGCCACACAAACATCACCATTACACCCACAACACACTACACACACAACCATACTGCTGAACCTTACAAAGATGTCAATGGGAAATCAAAGTCTGGTTTATTAACCGAAAATAAAAATACAAACGCACTTGGTTTTTTGGAAAAAGTCCACAACAAAGGCCACTACGCAATGTAGTGCATTGCCTAGTAGCGTCTTGCTTCTTCGTCCTCTGCTGGATCAGACAATGGCTCCTCCCCCTCAGCCCCGTAGTCCCACACATTGGGTGCCCTTCTGTGGTGGAGTCTTCGTGGGAGACGTGGAGGATCCTGATTTCAGCGAGCTCTAGCTATGTGTTATTGGGGCGCAGGGGGCACTGGAGGTGTTTTCTTGGGGATGGCGATGCAACCACCTCATCTCAGTGTCCCATCCACGCCTGCTTCCAGGACCTGAATGATGGCCCTCTCGGAGAAGGCACGTTGTTCTGGCTCCATGCGGCACACACACTCACTGGCCATGTGCCCGATTGAAGTGGCGGGTTTCCTCTCTCTGTCCAATAGGACCCGTTTTTCCCAGGTACCAAGCTCAGTGTTGGGTGGGGAAGGTGTTCGATGCCGTTGTATGCCTGAGCTGGGCCCTGGGCGCGGTCCCCCACCACTGGGATCAGGCACCTGCTCCCCCAAAGTTGATGATGGTGGAGCCTCGCCAGCTGGTGAGTCCTATGCACTTGAGCCAGACTCACAAGGGCCTGTAAACCAAACATTGAAATAAAAAAGTTAACAAGAGTAGCAATGTACTGACATCAATTACCAAAACCAACCACCCAGCACCAGATGGCGCATATCTGAGCATGCCAAACACCAAAATCAACAGTAGCAGGGTTGGAAACAGAGATGAAGAAAGAAGTAGACCAGTGCTCTGTACTCACTTGAGGCTCAAAATTGATATGCCAAGTGCCCCAACATAACACAGCACAATCAGTACCAACAGCCACGAGCCAACACACAGCAGAACACACAGAAGAATGGTGAAAGTATAACACGATTGTGCCTTCTACATGTCCACCAACCCACACATCAGTGCAACCACCAGGGTGTGAACAATTACGCACCTCCTGTGATAGGGCTGGCTCTTGGCTTTTGGACGATGGTTGACCAAGGCGGCTGCTGCATGTGTTAGGCGAGAAGCCTCCTGGCCCAGGGGGAAGGTAAGGAGGTCATAATACCGCGCAGCCGCTTGATTTTTTTCCACAATCATTGGCACCGTCCAGGTCTTACTTTGGTTGAGCCAGTTTGCCAGCTCGACAAGGTGCCCGTAGGCTACAGCCCTCACCACCCTGTTCTCGTAATCGGGCGACGCAAACCGCCACAGGCATTCATGGTCCTGGTACATGGCTAGGAGTTCACGCACAAAATCAGGTCTCTCAGCCATCTGCCAAAAAACAACATAGTGTGTTACCAAAACACATACATGTACATATCAGGTCACACCCTACTCTGTGTGGGCAATCCATGTCCAGCAGTAGCAATGACAGGTGGTCTGGTAGTTAGCTTGTGTATGCAGAAGCATTAATGGTCTTCATATGTGTACACAGATGTGACATGCTGCACATGACACGGGGCATATGTGGTTAGGGCCTGGGCATGCAAATTTACAAAGCTGTATCATGTTGAAATGGCACACATGGCGTACCACACAAAATTTAGATACAGGAATGACCTCAGCACATATTTATGGAACGATGTAGTGCTGTATGACACATTGTCATGTCATTGGTGGCAAGGATCATTATGTGTGACAGGACACAGAGGGGGTTAACGATGCGTAGGCGTCGTAAACCACACATCTACATGACGCTACATGAAGCTGTACATAACCCGCCCATACATCTGGCAAAATATGGCTCAGAAGCCGAAAATAAGATACCATACATGAGAAGCACAATAGCATATCCACTGACTTGCCGTCTGTCCAACAGAGTTCTGGTGATGAGACGCTACTAGAACAATGCACATTGAAGTAGGAGCATGGGTGGCGGCCCAGTTGGCCACTTTTTCAGCACAACATGACCAATCACAAAGCTGCACAAGCGCCTAATCAGTTGTTGCACGTGGCAACGCCCAGGCGGCTACGTGAATTAGATTGCGCAGATGCTCTGTGATTGGATGCTTACCACATAAAAACCGCTAACGACTGAGCTACGGCACGCTTGCTGCCCAGAGTCATTAAGTAAGTACTGATGTTCACACATGATTTGTGATATGGCTGTGTTTAGCTTTTGATACATGTTTGCATTTCGGATCGTTCTTGTGTACTGTAGCAGATGCCCAAGTGCTGGTGTATGTAGTTTGTAATGATGATGTGTTTGATTGATCTCTTGTGTGCCGCAAAATGGATGGATGGCTTTCCTTGCCACAAAACACCCTCCTCATTGACAATCCTTTTTGCCTTTGCCATACAGGATCATGTACCAAGGAGGCCTCTGTGGTTAGTATAGTGGAACATATGAAATGTGGGCACATAGTACTGGCCTTTACCAGACAGAATGGAAGTATTCTGGCGATACTGAGATGTGGAGTGGCCCTTGTGGCTTGGGGATGTCTGCCTGTGAAGATCCGGCCTTATCAACACAACCGGGATGTCTGTTGGACATGATGAATATGTGGTTGTCAGCTGTGGGATGATGATTTGTCTGTAGCACATGGCTCTGGTACATTTAGCATGTTATTGTATTTAATTGGTAACAAGCATCTCTCTGTGTGGTTGATCTTTGTATTTTCCTAAGCCTTGTGGTAGTACATATACATTATGGGCAGCTATATGGGGGTATGGTAATGATGTCACAATTTGAACGATGGAGATATAGTTGTGGAGGAGGCCCATGGGTGTAATGATAACAAGTGTTGTTGTGAGGCAGTGTAATGTTATTTGTGACCGGTCAATGGTGCAAAATATCTATGTGGGTGGCCATATGAGCACAGTCTGCTAGGATGTGGATAACTGGCTAGGAGATGTGTACGGAAGGAGGTAGTGGTTACTTTTGATGCCTGATAACGTGTTCTTTTGATGATAGGCTTTTTTTGTTCCTTTTGCAAGGGTTGGTAGGTGAGATCATCATGGACCCTGATGGAGATGTTATAGTGGATCTTGCCTTGGTGGAAGAGGACTTGTGGCTGGAGGAGAGAGCTGAGAGGTTGTGGGCTCGCAGACCACGGCGTGTGTGGGTTAGGGATTGGCTTCGGCAACTGGACAATATGAGCCACATGCGCCTGCTGCATCAGCTGGAGGATAGTAGTTCGCATGATTTTAGGAACTATCTCCATATGTCCGAGGACTCTTTCACATTCCTCTTGGAACGCATAAAGCCATTGATAGCCCGATAGGACACTTTGATGAGTCGAGCTGTGCCACCTGAGGATCATTTGGCTGTAACTTTGAGGTTCCTGGCAACAAGTCGTTCGAGGACAGACCTGCAATATTCTGCAGCAGTGTCTCAGCCACTACTGAGTCGCCTGATACCCGAGATGTGTGAAGCCATCGTGAGTTGTCTGCTGCCAACCTACATGCAGTTACCAACAACCCCCGCTGGATGGATGGCTGTTGTCAGAGGTTTTGTCGATCGATGGCAATTTCCAAACTGCGGAGGTGCATTGGATGGTAAGCATGTGAGGATCACGCAAGCCCTCAACACGGGGTCCTTGTATTTTAATTATAAAGGATATTTTAGTGTGGTCCTCATGGCCCTGGTGGATGCTCACTATGAGTTCCTCTACGTGGACGTTGGATGAACGGCCATGTCTCAGATAGGGGTGTGTTTGCACACAGCTCCTTGGCCCAAGACCTAAGGAGAGGTGCTCTGAACTTACCCTCAAATGATGTCACGAACGGTCATCTAAACTTTGCGTTTGTGGGGGATGAAGCCTTCCCACTTCAGGCTCACCTACTACGGCCATATCCCCAGAGGACGGTTACTTCTGAGCAGCGCATTTTCAATTACCGGCTATCCTGGGCTCGCCGTGTGGTTGAAAATGCGTTCGGGATCATGGCCAATAGATTCCCCGTGTTTCATATGCCTTTGCATATGAAACTGGAATCTATCGATGTGGTAATGCTGGCCTGCTGTGTGCTGCATAACTTCCTGCGTCAGGGATCGGTCATCATACACACTGGCAAGTTATGTCTATTCTGTGGACCCCAAAACAGGGGAGCTCAGTCCCAGGGATTGGCGTGCTGCCGACCATGGTGTGGCGCTTCTACAGCCGCTGAGCCACAGTCTGAGTCAGCAGGATGCCAGGAGCACCAGAGACGCATACTGCTCCTACTTTAATGGCCCTGGGGCAGTGGCCTGGCAGCACCAGCAGGTGTAGGGTGGCTGGTGTTGTCAGGCAGCAACATCAGGAGGAGGGTGCAGTCACCAGGGTGGCTGCACCAGGAGGATTATGGTGGTGTTTTGTACATTTTGGGTGCTTTAACATTAGCTAGTTTTTTTTTTTCTGTACTGTCAAATGTTTGGGTATGGCCATTCTTTATCATCATTTTCTATTTATTTGTGTGTTGTTCAAACTTCTGTTTTTAATGTTTTGTGTGTGTTTGTCGAGCCTCAGGGCGTAGGGTACTCGGGTATCAGGCGGAAGGGGGTTAACTTTGTCACGGGGAATGGCGGCCGCGCCTGATCCCGTGTCCTGGATGACACTTCAAAAGGGGGAATTATTTACAAGGAATTATGTACAAGTTTATAGTTTGTCGTGACGCCACCTGCAGTACCTGGTGAGATGTCACCAGCGCAGTCCGGAGGTCGGTGGTATTGCGGCAATGATGGTGTAGTCCTCCGAAGGCAGAACTGAAACCTCCGGGGCAGCGGTTCCTGTGAAGGAAATGAGTTCATGCAAAGAAAGATGTAGCAGAGTCAAAAGTCACTTCACCAGGTACTTTACTGGAACTTAGCAGAGTCATTACAGTCCTCAGTGTAGTTAGGTGTTACAATGACAAGTGGCTACGGGTGGCTGCAAGCGGATCTCTGGTAGATAGACGGAACCCCCTTTTATGTGCCTTTCTTGTTCCTTTTTTTCCTTGCTTCCCAGTAGCTGTGTGAAGCCTGACCTCATATAGAGTAAGTCTGACCTCCTGCTGTCTCTCTTCCTTTGCTCCCGTCGGGTAAGCCTTCTATTGAACACTGCGGCCCTTTTGACACTGCAACTCCTTGCAGAGCAGTTAGCCAGCCGTATCTGGTCCCCTCTAATGGTCGCTTGGGAATCAGGGCCGTATCTGGAGATACCCCCGTTCTGCGGATTTTCTGCAGGCCATGAAGGTTCCTACAAGTGCGGGCTCCGGTACCCGGTTTCTTTCTCTGAGCGAACTCCCTCCGAGCTACTTGCTCCTTTCTCCTGGAACTTCTGGGATCTGTACTTCTTGTCCCTAGGTCCCTCAGCTGAGGTGACCCTCCCTCCTGCCCCAGGCTCCCTGCCTGGATCTCCACTAGCTCTCCAACCCTGGAGGTGCCGACATACGGTCAAAGATGGACCTCCTTTCTCCCCCTGGGGGTGACTATATACCCTCCCCTGTTCCCTTCCACTGCCTGATCTAGTGTGGTGTGTGGGTTTAGGGTCCCGCCTACCATCCATAAATCCACTTGCAGCTGGGTTGACTACACCTCTTTTATGGGTACAGTACCCCTTTGTGGCACCTACAAAGTGGGGCGCCACCTGGTGTTATAATTCCTTTTTTGTGTGCACAAAAAGTACCACTAAAAAAATATATAACCAAACTACCTGTGTCTGTCGTTACTTTTCAATACAGGGCAGTTGCACATAGCTTTATACTGTGCACAGAGGTATGTGATACGTTAAATGGTATTGATGGGTCCGTGCAGCATTTTCTGCTAATGTCCAGTACACAAGTCTAGCCCGTTGGCCCACAATGTATGCCGTGACTGTGTGTACATGTCCATTATGATGTGTTTGGCCACATGGGAACGTGTACACACACGGAGAATGCAATGGTGTTTGTGGGGGATGTAGGTACACTTCAGTACACCCACACAAACGTGTGCACACACATAGTTCAGCCATGGCAACTCTGCCATGGCGTGGACCAATGCAGGCACATACTGTGTGTCCATAGTGTTGTTTGTAGCTTACCGCCATCACCTACAGACGCACACATAGCCATTCTTAAGTGTAATCCACTGTACTGCACAAGACCGCTCCTGCGGACGCTTTGGTGCCTTGAAAGTGTGTTGCAGGAGCCACAATTTAGGACACGAGCATATATTTGTGACAAGCTCCGATAGACAATTGCGTCATGTATTAGCCAGCCTTCCAGAGCAAGCTGACCAATCGTAACGCAGTTGTGCTGTCCAATGAGCGTGTATGGCGTGCGGTGTAAACCACTGTGGCACGCCTATCTCCTTGCCGCGCTGAACATGTACGCCCACATTGCCTTTGAGATTGCGGAGTGTGAAGCGGTTAATGGAATGAGGCAAGATTGCTTCTGCTGTAGGTGAGGCGACTTCCCGAGCGACACATCGCCTTAGCTTCAGGGCGAGATTGCGGCGTGTGACGCCGCCATCGGCGATCTGAAGCGAGCACGAAAAACGTGAGGGCCCATGTCATATCGGCACACATCGCCAGCCGAGATTGCGGCATGTGACGGTACCTTTAGAGACACATGAATTTTGTCATGAACTTTGTTGTTTAATGGACTGTTGGTCCCCACCAGGTTACAATCCATTTCTATGATGAGGTCACTTTGACATTATTAAGACTGTGTTTGTGTGAAAGAACTTAAAAGCAGTTTGTTGCCGTCCTAGGAGGCCTTAAGGTCGGGTTGCACACTGCGATGTCCCAGCAATCCGACCAACGATTGGGATCACTGGGAGATCGCTATATGATCGCTGGTGATCTGTCATACAGGCAGACTCACCAGCAATCAGCGAGAACGCTGGTAACCATAGCGCTGCACTTAGTTACCCGATGTTTAGCATGGTTACCATGTCCCAGCGTGTACTGTGAGGTGCTGGGCATCGGCTAGGAGGTTGTTAATCGTTAGTCTCCCGCTGTCACACACGCCGATGCTGGCCGCCCAGCGGGAGACCATCGATCAAAAAATAGTCCTGGCCATTTACCAACGATCAGCGAGCTCATCGCTTGTCGTTGGTACATGTCACATGGAGCAGCATCGCTAAGAGGGCGCTGCAATGTCACAAAACCGGTGACGTTACAAAGATATTGTTAGCGATATCGTTGCATGTAACGGGCCCTTAAGAGTGTTACACATGTGCATGAGCGTAATAGAATCTATGGATTTGAAAAACGAGCACAAATGTCATTGTTGTTGCTTTATCTTTTTTGAGAATTCTGAATGTACAAATAATTCCAATACACTCAGTTGAGGTTGGTGAATGATCAGTAAAAGCGTCCACATAGCATAGGCATAGTTTAATGCTACTTGACTAACAAATACAATTAAACATTACGTCTGAGAAAGGCCAATCTGCATGCCAGATGTTTTATTTTAGACAAGTGAAGAAAGTGTGAGATGAAGTAAGCTTTTGACTAGAATACTCAGGGAGCAGATTAATCATCATATTTCTGCATCTAGTGCAATCTTGCCTCTGCTTGAGGTTATGTTCCTAAACCTGAGAGCAACCAAAAACAATGTAATCTATCCATTACCAGTGGAACATTTAATTATAGAGCATACGGTAGTTAGGGCTATGGTGCTGCTAAGTACAATTGATTGTATGATAGGCTTTGACATTCTGCTATATTACTATCACATTTAAGTTTGAAAAATGTACATGTGGCATTTAGGTAATGCCATTTTTAAGTAAAACATCTTCAAAAGTAAAATATGAAAGCCCACCCCTGGTCCTTGTATTTTCAAAGAAAATAGCAATACAAAGCTAGCAAAATAAACTAATCAAGCAGGAAGGCATGATTAGAGATGGTGCATGAGTCTTTAGATCATGTGGCCCATACTTATTCCTTATACATCACAATGAGACATAACAAACACGTTTGGCTTGGGTGGATAGGCTCAAAACCTTTTCTTCTATACTTGGTACTTTGTAGCTGCATGGTTGATCCCCTGTATTTATTTGTTGAGCAGGAAATAACTTTTTACCTCACATACTACTGAAGGTCATGAATTTTCTGCTTAACATATGGATGTATCGTCCAGTGCTTTGCTGGAATTTTCCTTTTTCTGAAATGTTATAAATGTTCTTGTTATGAAACCAACTATGTCTACTGCTTTGCTCTTCCAATTCTTCCCACTACAGTAAAGCCTTCCACTTGCCATATCTTTTAACTATGCTGTTTATTTAGGAACATTTTCTAAAAGAAGAAAAGCAAAACATAAAAACAAAAGGTTGCTTTAGTGTGAAAAAGCACCAGGTGAATTGCATTCACTAAGGTTCAGGAGGAGGTCCAGGAGCAGTGTAGACTGACACTGCCTAAAATATCCACCCCACCGCAGTGTCAACCTAATTGGATTTCTCACAGGAGAGGACAACCACAGACCTATGCAGTCCATCAGTAAAGGCCAGTGGAGGTGCCTCAATTATTCCTACAGCCCCTGGATGCCCCTCAATAGAGTCCCTGGAGGCCCAAAAGAACCGCTGCTGCTCCACTCACATGCTCTTCACCAGGGAGTAGAAAATCTATGACATGAATTGGTAAAAGGTGTAGTGTCGGGGCATTGCCAGTTTGCTGCACTCCACTCCACACAGGTAAAAGAAATCATATACTTAATGAATATGCATTTCAGGGATTCTTACTTGAGGAAGGGGATGGAGTGTCCCTGAAGTGCGTAGTTATTAATAAATATATGATTTATTTTACCTGGGTGGAGTGAAGTCCAGCAAGCTATCAGCACCAAGGGCACCACAACGTTTACTAATTCTTGTCCTAAAATAAAAGAAGCAAGTAATTTTCTAACCTCAATTACAGTTCATCTTATTGATCTGCCACAAAACAACTTTAAATCAAACTAATTGAATTTGTAGGTCATAAACAATTTATGATTTGATCTACATGGAGCACTAGGAAACACTTGCTGACTTTTTACAAATTGCCAACAATTGAATCAGCAAGAGAATAAAGTCACGTAATGTCATGGTAGCGCAGGTTTCCCTAAAAATGCTTTGCAGCTATTACATTACATGGTCTAGTTCAGCAAGTCAGGGGGATTATCACATGCACAATAAAAGATGAGGCACGGTAAGAGCACAGCTCTTCTTTAGGGTGGAGGCACACTATCATGCATCAAAAACACAGCATTTTTGATGCATGACAGTGATGCGAGTGCAGCGCGTGTTTGTGGGTGTGTATGCTGCGAGTATGGTGCGTATGGTGAGTATGGCTGGCTGTATGTATGTTAGTGTGCTGTGATTGTGAGGTGTGAGTGCGTGTATGCTGCGTGATTGTGATGCTGTCCATGGTCCTGAAGGACCGCAGACAGCATTTGTCGGGAATAGAAACTCTGCGGCTGTCAAAGCCACAGAGTTTAAATTTCCCGCTTTGTGGGTACAGTAAGCTATCATCTTGTACTGCTGTGACAGCAGCGGTACAAGATGTTTAGCTAATACAATGATGATTGTAGTTAAATAATGTATTCTGCATCCTCTGCACTGCATGTGTGCGCAGAGGATGCTGAGGCTCTAAACCCAGTGCTGAAGGGGTTAATATGCAGCTGGTGTAGTGACACCATGTATGTGGAGAGTGTCCTCACTCTCTGCAGACATGGTGTCATTACACCATGCGTGTGAAGGGGTTAATTTTTATGTATAATGTGTTAAAAAAACTGTCGGGTTTATAACTTCAGAGAAAAAGCTGGCTCTGTTACTGTCTATGGGGAGCTGTCCCCTCTCATGGTGCTGAAGCCACAGCTCCCCATAGACAGTAACAGAGCCGGCTTTTTCTCTGAAGTTATAAACCCTACAGTTCTTTTAACACATTATACATAAAAATTAACCCCTTCACACACATGGTGTAATGACACCATGAAAATTATAGCAGAGCTGAAGACAGAAGACTAGTGATGAGCGAGTATGCTTGTGACTACTCGGTACTCGCACGAGTATCACTGTACTCGGGCTACTCGGCGAGCACCGAGTAATCTCGCGATACTCGTGCTGTGCTCGTGGTCCTCATCCCTGCATGTTGGCGCTCTTTAGAGAGCCAGCCCACATGCAGAGATTGGCTGGCAGACCACTGCAATGCCACAGCCCTGTTAGTTGTGGCATTGCAGTGATTGGCCGGCCTGCACAGCGTGACCGTGCCTTTATAAGACCCGGCCGCGCTGTGCTCTGCACACAGCCATCCAGACAGTGAGTGTAGGGAGAGTGTCTGCTGCTGCTTAGGGACAGATTTGCGGCCCTCATAGGTAGATCCGGAGCAGGGCTGCAAACTGCTGCTGACCACAACAGTCCTTCTCAGGACTAATCTAGGAGGATATAGGCAGGGTGATCAGATCTGTATCCAAGCTTTTCTGTGATCATAACAGTCACCAGACTGTTGTACTTACTAGCTTAATACAGGTTAGGGACTAAAATCCTACTCTCCTGTGACCTGAACAGTCACCAGACTGTTGTACTTACTAGCTTGATACAGGTTAGGGACTAAAATCCTACTCTCCTGTGACCTGAACAGTCACCAGACTGTTGTACTTACTAGCTTGAAACAGGTTAGGGACTAAAATCCTACTCTCCTGTGACCTGAACAGTCACCAGACTGTTGTACTTACTAGCTTGATACAGGTTAGGGAATAAAATCCTACTCTCCTCTGACCTGAACAGTCACCAGACTGTTGTACTTACTAGCTTGATACAGGTTAGGGACTAAAATCCTACTCTCCTGTGACCTGAACAGTCACCAGACTGTTGTCGCTGTATACAGGCAAAATGCGCAAGGGCGTTGGCAAGGAACAAGGAAGTGAACTTGATGGTGGTGCAAGCAGAGGCCGAGGTCGTGTGCAAGCACTAATTTCGCAACAACAAAGGGGCACATGTACTCGCTCACACGTCCTGTCCCAAATTCTTGGGGCCCGCAGCCGTACACACTCTTGAACCAAGACCAGTGTCAACAGGTTGTTACTTGGATAGCGGATAATGCTTCAAGTCAGATGGGCACCTCCACAAACACCTGTCTTCCACACGGTCAAGTGTCAGTAGCCGTGATACTGCACCGCACATTTCCCAACCTGATCCTCCTTCCTACCACCAGGCCGAGTACACGTCCACGGACATTATTGATCCCACACTAGGACACTCGGAAGAGCTGTTCACGTATCCATTCACAGAATCTGGCCTCTCGCCAGCTCCTGTTGAAGTGGGTGATGAGGAGATGGTATGTACAGATGCCCAAATATTTGAGCAGCCACGTTCTCACGAACGTAACGTTGGCAACGTGTCTCAACAAGGGGTGGACGATGATGAGACACAATTGCCAGGAAGTCAGGAGGAGGATCAGGGTGCGGAAGAGGAAGACGACGTGGTGGATGATCCAGTAGCTGACCCAACCTGGCAGGAGGATATGCAGAGCGAGGACAGCAGTGCACAGGGGGAGGGAGGCGTAGCATCCCAACAGGCAGTACGAAGCAGGGTCGTGTCCGCAGGCAGAAGGCAGGCAACCGTTCCCCGGAACAACAACACGACTCAAGGTGCCTGTGCAAATGTTAGGTCTTCCCGAGTCTGGCAGTTTTTTAAGTTGGCTCCAGATGACTCTAAAAAGGCCATTTGCAACACCTGCCATGCCAGCATCAGCAGGGGTATGAAAACTAGCAGCCTGACCACCACCAGCATGATCAGGCACATGTCAGCCAAGCACCCGACTTTGTGGGAAGTATTACAGAGTCGAGGAGCGGTGCTTGCTGATGTCACTGCTACGTCTTCGCATGTTGTGCGTGTGAGCCAATCCCCTATCCATGCTGGCCATGAACAAGCCTCCGGCCCTGCACCTGAAGTTGCCCACGCACATATAACACCACCATCAAGCACGTCCTTGTCCCAGCGCAGCGTTCAATTATCCATTCAGCAAACCTTTGAACGCAGGCGCAAATACGCTGCCAACGCCCCACATGCCACAGTCCTAAATTCTCACATTTCGCGACTCATAGCGCTAGAAATGTTGCTTTTCCGGCTGGTGGAGACGGAAGCATTTCGCAACCTGATGGCGGCTGCTGTCCCACGTTACTCAGTCCCCAGCCGCCACTATTTCTCCAGATGTGCCGTCCCCGCATTGCATAACCACGTGTCCCAAAGCATCACACGTGCCCTGAACAACGCTGTTTCAGTCAAAGTCCACCTAACCACAGACACGTGGACAAGTGCTTGTGGGCAAGGCCGCTACATCTCCTTGACGGCACACTGGGTTAATATTAATATTGTGGAGGCTAGGACCCAGTCTGAGCAAGGGACGGAACACGTCCTTCCCACACCAAGGATAGCAGGCCCTACCTCTGTCAGGGTTTTACCGACACTCTACAGCTCCGGAATGTCATGCTCCTCAGCCTCCTCCTCCTGCGCATCCTCATCCACTGTACCCTCCACACCAGTCCCAAGCTGGAAGCACTGCAGCACTGCCTCTGCGAAGCGGCAACATAGGTGACAAACCCCACAATGCAGAAGAGGTGTGGACAGCTCTGAAACAGCAGGCAGATCACTGGCTCACACCTCTGAACCTAAAGCCAGGAAAAGTCGTGTGTGACAATGGCCGGAACCTGGTGGCAGCTTTGAGGCGAGGCCAGCTGACGCATGTTCCATGCGTGGCCCATGTGCTCAACCTGGTGGTTCAGAGGTTTCTAAAGTCATACCCAGAGCTGTCTGAACTGCTGGTAAAAGTTCGCCGTCTGTCTGCACATTTTCGCAAGTCACCTGCTGCTTCAGGCGGCCTTGCCAGCTTTCAGCGCCGTTTGCGTCTTCCGACCCACAGACTGGTGTGTGATGTCCCCACGCGTTGGAATTCAACTCTGCACATGTTGGTCAGGTATGTGAGCAGAAGAGGGAAGTTGTTGACTACCTGCATCACCTAAGCCGTCGGGAAATGGGTCAAACTCCACACATAACACCTGAGGAGTGGAGATGGATGTCCGACCTATGTACCGTCCTCCAAAACTTTGAGGACTCCACCAAGATGGTGAGCGGCGATGACGCCATTATTATCATCACCATACCACTACTCTGCCTTCTAAAACGGTATCTGCTGAAAAACAAAGAGGATGCATTGCAGGCGGAGCGCGATGACTTGGAGCAAGAAACAGTAGTGGGTGTGGGAGATAACACACAGCCCAGCCTCATCTCATCACAACGTGCAGTGGAGGACTATGATGAGGAGGAGGAGGATGAAGACATGGAGCAACTCTCTGGCCAAATTGAGGATATGACATGCACACCAGTCATACCCTCGATTCAGCGTGGCTGGCCAGAGGACAGGGGAGGAGGAGGAGGACAGCATGTTCAGTCATCGTGTTGGTCTGGATACTGAAGTGATGGCTGTTAAGAGTCTGGCGCACATGGCTGACTTTATGGTAAGCTGCCTGGCTCGTGACCCTCGCGTTCAGAACATCTTGGCCGACAATCAGTACTGGTTGGCAACACTCTTAGACCCACGCTACAAGGAGAACTTTATGTCTCTCATTCCTGAGGCGGAGAGGTCAGCCAAAATGCAGCAGTTCCAGAAGGCCATAGTCACGGAAGTAGGCAAATCATTCCCCTCACAAAACGCTAGCGGCAGAGGTCAGGAATCGGTGGACAACCAAGGCGTACGGCCGAGAGGGGCACAAGTCCAATCGGCCAGAGGTAGGGGAACAGTCTTTACGATGTGGGACAGTTTTCTCAGCCCTCACGTACCACAGCCCCTGAGGTGCGGGGTAGTACCACAAGAAATGCTAAGTTTGGCCAGATGCTGAAGGAGTATGTGGAGCCCACTGGGACGGGGTACTCGGTGCCGGACCGGGGTACTGCTGGGGGATGTCACGGCGGTCCTGGTCTGGACCGTGTCCCGGGCCCGCACAATAAAATGGGGGGTTATTTACAGGGGATTTGTCACTCGTGACGCCACCCAATATATGCGGCCAGTAATGGGGCCGCCGCTGCTGCAGAACCTCCGGGGATGATGGGATAGCAGCTTGGATAGAATAGTTCCTGTGGGCAGATCTGGGTTCCCCGGGGCAGTGGTAGTAGTAGTTAAAGTCTGTGAGGATAGTTATTGATGCTGCAGGAGAGTAGGGGTAGCAGTAGAGATGATGAGAGTAGAGATAATCGTAGTATATGAGGGCAAGTGGGGCTTCAGTATCAGGATCACACACACTCACGGTTTCTGTTGTTTTCCAAGTCTTTACTTGCAGATGGTATAACACAGTATTGTCCACGGAGTCTGTACCGGGTGCTCTCACCCTGACCGGGTCCTTGGCTTCCTACTTAAGTGCTGTGTGTGGCCCTGCTGCTGCTTGTAGCTGAACTGCTGGCCCTGTCTCTGCTCACAGGTACCAATATGCTGGGCAACTTGAGTCCTCTGTGTCACTGACCCCTCCGTGTTGCTTTGCTATGGTATAGTGAAGATGGTGGACCTTCACTATGCCGGTGTTTACTGTCCTGTCTGTCTCAGGCACAAACCTCGGATCCGGTATCCGTCTTAAGCGCCTCTCCGGGGTTACGTTTTTGGGGTAACTCTTTATCCTGGGTATGTTCCTCTGTTCCTCTGTCTCCTTTCCTCAGACCTCTCAGGACCTCCACTTCTACTTGGCTCTGCTCCTGCTCCAGACTCTCACTAAACTCTCTTCTCAACTGAACTAACTGTCACTCTTGCTCTGTGGTAAACAACTTAGCTCCTCCCACTAGTGCAGGTGCCACCTAAACTCCTCCCACTTTCTAGTGTAGTGTGTGGGGAGTAAACCTGTGTTGATGTTTCTGTGGCACATTAACCCTTGGGGTGCCACAAGTACCTTGCAGATTGAACAACTGTACTGCGACATTCCTCTGTGCCTTACAATTATTGGGTCTCCAAGCTGGACACGTGGCATGAATTGGCTCTCTACGCCTTGGAAGTGCTGGCCTGCCCTGCCGCTAGCGTTTTGTCAGAGCGTGTTTTCAGTGCCGCAGGTGGAATCATTACTGATAAACGCACCCGCCTGTCAACTGAAAATGCTGACAGGCTGACTCTGATCAAGATGAACAAGGGTTGGATTGGGCCAGACTTCACCACACCACCAACAAATGACAGCGGAATTTAAATTTTGTTATGGGAATTTGCCATGTACCTCCACTCACCCATGGGTACACACTTCTGGACTTTGGCTAATCGCTGGACTGCTCCTCCTTCTCCTCATGTGCCACCATGATGACCGTTACAATAGTTAAGCTGTTGTTTCAGGTATACTCCCAGTGGTAAAATTTTTCGCCCATTCTTTTAGAATGGGCATTACTACGACAGGAGACCCACTCCTTTTTAATGGGAAAAAGGTTTTGAGGCCCTCATGCACGTCTCTATCCTGGGACAATGTGGAGCCTCCCAATTTTTGGCTGCCCTGCCAAAGGGCTATACTACAATACACGCAATTGAGGTTTACAGGCCCTCATGCATGTCTGTATGCATGGGTCATTGTGGAGCCTCCCAATTTTTGGCTGCCCTGCCAAAGGGCTATACTACAATACACCCACTTCAGGTTTACAGGCCCTCCTGCACGTCTCTATCCTGGGACAATGTGGAGCCTACCAATTTTTGGCTGCCCTGCCAAAGGGCTATACTACAA
Source organism: Allobates femoralis (assembly GCA_033576535.1). NCBI lineage: Eukaryota > Metazoa > Chordata > Amphibia > Anura > Aromobatidae > Allobates > Allobates femoralis. The sequence goes on from JARQOC010000008.1 coordinate 94,061,676, forward strand.
TACACCCAATTGAGGTTTACAGGCCCTCATGCATGTCTGTATGGATGGGTCATTGTGGAGCCTCCCAATTTTTGGCTGCCCTGCCAAAGGGCTATACTACAATACACCCACTTCAGGTTTACAGGCCCTCATGCACGTCTCTATCCAGGGGCATTGGTGAACCTCCCAATTTTGGACTGCCCTGGCAAAGGAAAATACTACAATAGACCCAGTTCCTCAAAATGGGCACATTATGTCAAGACAGGGCTTCATGTACGTCTCTTCTCAGGGTCATCGGAGTGACGCACAATGTTTTCACGTAAAATCTTTCATGTAATCACAAAAAGTAACATACACCAGCTGTATCTCACTATTGGGTATGTGCCCTTAACATTTCCACCCTGAATATTCATTTTGGTGTCATCTTGGAAGGTTTTCTGGTGACTCCGTAAAATTGGCGTGAAACTCGGACAAGATTGTTCACAGCTGTGACTTTTGAGTGAGAAATGCTTCCAGGGGTCTTCTCCATGGTGTTGCCATGTCATTTGAGCACTCTTCTGAGACTTTTGTGACATTTTTAGGGTTTCTACATGCTGCCGACAGTCATTTCATAAAAATACTCGGGTCTCCCATAGGATAACATTGGGCTCGGTACTCGGGCCGAGTACACGAGTATCTCGGGATGCTCGGCCCGAGCTTCGAGCACCCGAGCATTTTAGTACTCACTCATCACTACAGAAGACCTGTGGATTATGTTGGAGCGAGGATTTTTTTCTAATAAAGATCGGAGTCCCTTAATGTGTTTTGTGTTATATTTCTAATAAAGAGCCGGGTAAAGTGCCTGCAAATGACGCTATGATAAATGTATATTTTTTTAAAATTATGTAAATAATTAAAAAAAAAAATATTGGGCTTCCCTGTCATTTGATCACCAGCCAAGGTAAAGTCAGGCAGCTGTGGGTGGCAGCCCATATATTTGTCTGCTTCATCTGCGCTGAGGATCAAAAATACCTCGAAGTGCTATGTCATTTATTTAAATTATTTGTTTTTACACTTTTTATATGTGTGACTGGCCAAACAGCCAATCACAGATGCTGTGCCCCCAGAATGGGCATCTGTGATTGGCAGTTTGAGTAATCTACAATCAGCCCATACATTCTAGTATGATACAATTTTTGGGCTGGTTTCAGGTTACTCCAGCAGCCACAGATGCCCATTCTCATTGACTGCATCTGTGATTAGCTATTGGTCCTGTCAGATATAAATATAAGTAATTTAAGAAAAAAAAAATGATGTGGCGCTCCACAGCATTTTTGATTCTTAGCACAGATAAAGTGGACAGCTACAGGCTGCCACCCTCAGCTGCTGACTTTACTTTGGCTGGCGATCAAATTGCAGGGAAGCCCATTTTTTTTATAACTTATTTAAATGAATAATTGAAAAAACAAATGTGTGGGCTCCTGCCGTATTTAGATCACCAGCCAGGTAAAACAAGGCAGCTGAAGGCTGAGATATTTCAGCGTAGTGAGGCCCAAGCGTTTTGGGCCCCCCAAGCTGAAAAACGCAGTCCACAGCCACCTCTTGAAATGGCACATTCATCGTAGTGCCATTCCAGGTGCTTTACCCGTCTTTTCCAGCGGCCCTGAAGGCGGTGGCATGCTGGGTAAAGAAGGCGTTAATACCAGCTTTGTTTTATCAGCTGATACTAAGCCCGAAATTCATGATGTCAGGCCAAATCATACCCAGCCTGTTGTGGATTGCTTGAATAGAATTTCTGGTTTGCAGCTCCTTTCTGTGGTTGAGACTGGTGATGCATCTACTCTGTCTGTGAGAGATGTATCACCTGAATCTGATAATGACTGAGGGTTGGTTCGGACTGGGATATTTAAGTGTGCTGATTTGGCTGGCTCTTTGCCAGTGGTGAATTGTTCATGAGGTGACTGGTTGTCTCCTGCCTTCTCCTGGTCCTTGCTGAATCCATTAGGGTACCTTTACACACGGCTACATTTGTAGCTTGTCACCAGGTAACTTACTGGTTGCAGTGAAATCATGGATACATGGTTCTATCTTGTTGCTGTGTACAAATGGAATCATGTATCCATGATTTCACTGCAACCAGTAAGTTACCTGGTGACAAGCTACAAATGTAGCCGTGTGTAAAGGTACCCTTATGGTACCTTTACACGCCGCCACAACAGGATGGATACCAACGGCAACTTCACGTGCACGAGCACAGCCGAACGGTTACCAACGGGAACCGCACCCTCTTTACACGCCGCCACAAGGTGCGCTACGCCACGCTACATCTACAGCTAGCTACATCGCCGGGTGTCGCAAGTAGCCATCTGTAGCTCAATTACACACCGCTATAACCAGCTACTATGGGCGTACCTGGTGCAGCAGGGCCAGCACATAGGCGTGCCACAATTGAGAGTACGAGCCGTCCGTACGCTGATAGGACAAAGCAATAACATCCTGATTGGCCAGGCATCGCAGGAGGCTGAGTAATACAGCACGCTCGAGCGATTGTGTAGTGTGACTCGTCAGCTCCTTAAATATGCCTCCCTATGCAGCGACTACCAATCGTCATGCAGCAGCTTCCACCAATGATCGCACATGGGGCGCGGTAACACGGAGCCAGGGTCACGCCTTAGCTACATTGCAGGCTGTCCCGAGTTCCCTTCCGTAACGTCTTTACACGCCGATACAGCTCGCTACAATCGGCGATGTAGCCATATGTTTATGGGCAGTGCACGGATACAGAGGTATCTGTAGCCGGCTGTGTCGTCCCGTCTTCACACGCCGCTACTACGGGCGATATTGGCGCGACAAGCTACATTTGTAGCCTGTAGCGGGTTGTATCCATCCTGTTGTGGCGGCGTGTAAAGGTACCATTATAGATAAGTGAATGGTTGTTTTTCTGCAAATCTGTGGTTCATTTGTAATGTGCCTTTTGTATTTGAATTACTCATGTTTCTGCTCTGAGTGTAGGATTTGTTTGTTTGTCTGTATAAGTGTCGTTTTTCCCTGCATTCAGTTAGGGAGGAATTTCTCCCTAGTCCATTAACCATTCCATTACCTGTCTGTGGCTCCCAGTTTTGTTTAGTGTCAGTTTTACTGACTTTGTTATTGTTTGCAGGAGTCTTGCTGGTTTAGTGGGAGGCGAGTCCGTGTGGGCTCAGATTTTTTGCATATCCAGCAGTTGTTTTTTTTGGATAGTTTTTTGCTGCTGATCACGGAAGTAATCCGTCCTGTCTTTTCTCTATTTAGTTATAGTTGGGCCTCTCTTTGCTTGTGTCTATTTTCTGCCTGGGTATTGTTTTTCATCTCCACTAACCGTCAGTATTTGTGGGGGGGGCTTGTTATTCCTTTGGCGTCTGCTCCGAGGCAGTCAGGTATTTCCTGTTTCCGTCTTTAGGTTTAATTAGTCCTCCGGCTGTGCTGAGGTGCTATAGGGCATTGTAGTGCACTCCATGGCTACTTCTAGTTGCGGGGGTCAGGATTCCGTGACAAGTATTAGTGTCCAACCTCTCCTGTGAACACCACATGTTACTCCTCAGTTGCCGGTTCATAACACCAGCCATCATGTATTTTTTGCAAGCAGTAAAGAAAAATACAACACAGAGAAAAAGTTTCTATTTGAAATAAAACAAAACATATTTAGGGATTCCATCTTTTTTTAGAAAAGAAATCCTCGCTCCGGCGTAATCCATGGGTCTTCTGTCTTCAGCTCTGCTACATGTTTGTCATTAGACAAATACATCTGATGACAGAGATGAGCAGGAAAAGAATGACACAGGACGATATAGTATATGCCATATACACAGTTTGCCCCAGCATAGGCAGTAGTAGGTCCATATACTATATGCCATAAATACAGCCAGCCCCAGTGTAGCCAGTAGTCAGTCCATATAGTATATGCCATACACAGCCCACCCAAACGTAGGCAGTAGAGTAGGACCATATATACACATCCAGCCCCAGCGTAGGCAGCAGGTCCATATAGAATATACCATTTAAACAGGCAGCCCCAGTGTAGGCGGTACTTCCATATAGTATATGCCATACACAGCCACCCCAGCATAGGCAGTAAGGTAGGCTCATATACACAGCCAGCCCCAGCATAGCAACCTCTGTCCTGTGTCCTTGTGTGTACCACATTGGATAATCCTCCTAGTACCATCCGAAGCTTGCCGCCCCGGGACAAAGCCCACCTGATCCAGACCCACTAGTGATGGGAGGACGTTCATGAGGCGTGTAGCAATAATCTTTGCGAATAGTTTTACATCGCAATTTAAAAGCGTGATCGGCCGAAAGTTAGCAGGGGTTGTTGTAGATTTACCCGGTTTCGGGATACTGGAAATAACTGCCTCCAAGCCCTCCCCTCGAATTCCGCATTTGGCTTTCCACAAATTATTTAAATTCAAAAGATAGGGGGTAAGAGTTGACGCAAAGGTGGAATAGTATAAATAGGTAAACCCGTCCGGTCCTGGGGCTGAATGTTTTTTAGTGTCACGGATGGCTTCAAGTATTTCAGAGCTTGAGTATGGGGCGTTTAAAGATTTTAGTTGATCTGCGGACAATTTAGGAATTTTCACTCTGTCCAGGAATCTCTGAATCGAGAGTGGAGAGGGTTGCGGAGTGTCTGGATCATTCTTTAAGTTGTAAAGAGAGCTGTAGAATTGTTTAAACTCTTCTGCTATATGGATGGGATAAAGGATTTCTACACCTGATTTGGTTATTAATTATTTGGCCATTACGACGCCCCTTTGGTAGCTCCACCCCCACGGCCTTTGAATTTCTGAAGTCTATTCCGCGAAAAGAAGAAGAATGGCAGGGTGAGCAGTGTAAAGATTGAGCGGTGGGCAGATGGAGCATGGAGCGGGTGAGCAGTAAGCGGGAGACCAAGTGGAGGGGGGCCGGGAGACTGGGCGGACTGTGCCTGTTTCTCTGTAATAAAAAATCACGCGTCGCAGCTAGCAAAGCAGAAGATCAACTAACACAATAATCAGGCACCTCCCATCAGAGGAGGTGGCCTGATATACCATAGGAAGAGCAGCTATTGGTCAAGGGGAGTGTCAGGTTGGACCGTGCCCGCACCTAGAGTCACAGGGGAGGAGTGCACCTAGTGTGCCACTGATTGGTCACATGAATACGACCATAGTAATGTGCTCATGTGCGAGCCCGGCGGTCAGCTGACAGGAATGGAACCCGGTGACGGCTCTGAGACACAGCACGCCTGGACGCTGGATGCCCGGTCGGCAGAGGAGCAGGAGATGCAGACCCGGAGAGGTGAGCTGGGAAGCGGTGCCAGGGAGCCTAACAAAAACACTTGACCAGCAAACTCTGGATTTGCTCTCCATAAAGAGGCAACAACTTAAAGCGAACCTGTCACCCCCCCGGGCATCAAAAGCTCTAATAGCCACCTTCTGCAGCACTAAGGCTGCATTCTGAGAAGGTGCCTATAGGCTTTTGATGCCCTTTATAGTATGAAATATTAAGTTAGGTAAATGCTTACTCTTAGAAAGACCAGAGACCGGGAGGCGGGGTTTCACGCTGCTCCGGCCCGCCCCCTCTTGTCAGTCATGGTGCTCGGCTGCTGCTGCCTCCCATGACTGTGTAAAATGAACGCGCGTCTCCGTTCTCATGCACGGAGCCGCGCATGCGCTGTGCGCCCGGTGTCGATGACTTCCTGGACACCGGGTGCACAGCGCATGCGCGGCTCCGTGCATGAGAACGGAGACGCGCGTTCATTTTACACAGTCATGGGAGGCAGCAGCAGCCGAGCACCATGACTGACAAGAGGGGGCGGGCCGGAGCAGCGTGAAACCCCGCCTCCCGGTCTCTGGTCTTTCTAAGAGTAAGCATTTACCTAACTTCATATTTCAGACTACAAAGGGCATCAAAAGGCTATAGTCACCTTCCCTGAATGCAGCCTTAGTGCTGCAGAAGGTGGCTATTAGAGCTTTTGATGCCCGGGGGGGGTGACAGGTTCGCTTTAAAGATATTCTTAATTTAAAAACGGCGAAGCTTTATGCCTCTTGGAAGAACAAAATGTATGTACACGGAGACAGGGCCTCAAAATTCATGATTTCCCAAATACGGAAGAGGCAGGCACGTACGCAGATTAATTCGATCAAAAACAGTCGAGGTGAAAGCTCTGATAGTTATAGTCACATACAGCAAGCGTTCTTAGATTATTATAAACACCTCTACGACTTGCGGCCGAGCGAGTTTGCGGACGAAAGTGCAAAAAGAAGGATTGATATTAAAGATTTCTTAGATAAATTATGACTATCAACACTCACTGACACCCAAAAACAGCGACTGGTCAAACCCTTTCTGCTTGATGAGCTCCGGTCCGCCCTGTCGAAGTGCCCCACGGGAAAATCCCCAGGCCCGGATGGATTCTCAGCACCTTACTAGAAAACCTTCTCCTCTCTCTTGCTGCCACACTTGCTCAACCTATGCAATGCTGTGTTAGAGGGGCAACCGCTTCCCAGTCAAATGATAGAAGCCAGCATATCATTAATCTACAAGGAAGGGAAAGATCCGGAACAATGCATCAGTTACAGACCAATTTCCTTATTGAATGTCGATCTGAAGTTGCTCTCTAGTCTGATAGCACGGAGGATCGCAATCTTTCTGCCGGACCTGATCTCCCTTAATCAAACTGGGTTTGTGGGGGGCAGAGAGGGTAGGGATAACACACATAAAATATTACACTTGATGCAATTTGTAAAACATCACAAAATCCCTTTAGTTCTGTGGGAACAGACGCAAAGAAGGCCTTCAACAGGGTGGACTGGACCTACTTGGAGGAAATACTATATGGGTTTGGATTCCCCCATCTATTAATGAAAGCCATAATGGCAATGTATATAACACCTACTGCAAGGATTAGGATCAATGATAAATTGACAGACACATTCACGATTAAAAACGGAACGCGGCAGGGCGGTCCACTATCACCGTTACTCTTTGTGCTTGCAATGGAACCCCTGCTAAGTGCCATACAGATACACCAAGACATAGAGGGGATCAGAATCAACAAGTTGCACATTAAAACCACAGCGTTTGCGGATGACCTCTTGATACTGATGACAGCACCCCTACGTGGATTCCCAGCTTTGATGGGCCTCCTCGAACAGTTTAGTAACCTTTCCAATTTTAAGGTGAATGTGTCTAAATCTGAAGCACTAGATTTGAATATACCACCCAAAACACTCACAAAATTAAAGAACCTATACCCATTTGCATGGCCCGGACATTATATCACATACTTGGTGGTGAAACTGGGGAGATCAGACAAAGACCTATTCCAGCTAAATATTTTACCTCTACTTGAAAAAATAATGACAACCATAAGGACCTGGAAAGATACATGTTTATGTTGGATGGGAAGAAAAAACGTATTAAAAAGTCTGATCCTCTCCAAGTTCACTTACATATTTCAAATGCTTCCCATAACAATCCCGACTTCATTTCTAACCAAAGTTAATTCTATGTTTTGTACATATATTTGGCGAAACAAAAAGCTTTGTATATTTTATCGCACTCTAACACTCCCTAGACCTAGGGGAGAGATGGGAGCACCAGATATTAAAAAATATTACCACGCCTCAATACTCTCTAGAACAATAGACTTAATCAGAGAAACCCATGACAAACCCTGGATTGAGGCGGAAGAGACATTAGCCCCTCTGCCCCTCCAATCCCTCCTTGTTACCCACAACTGGACAAAAGGGATGGGTCCACTTTATAATATACATACCAAGGCTACCTTAAAGGTATGGATGGATCTTATGCACACTCTAGCTCCCTCCCCCCTGTCCCCCCACTTAAAACTCAGATGTCCTGTCCTGTTTTCTAAGCAAACCTACAGACGTGTCGGGTAAAACACACAGATGGCCAGAAATCTCCATCGACCAAATACTAGCTGATGGAACGCTCCCTCCACTTACTGACCTCCAAAGACTGCTGGGACTCTCCAATCTAAACTTTATTCAATACAACTTCATGAAGGAAGCACTAAAACCACATCTTCGAACCGCAGATCTACTGCAGCCGAAGACGCCTTTTGAAACATTATGTGCCAGTGTAGCCAGACAAAAAAAAAAATCTATCCACCATATACCAAATGTTGATAACAATGGCATGCTGTCCTAAAAGAGACTATACTGCCCACTGGGAAGCGGACCTAGGATTCAAATTTACACACACACAATTATTACACATATATAAGAGATCTCATGGCCCGTCGCAATGTGTGAAGGCCCAGGAGAATTCTTTTAAGATCATAGCACACTGGTATGTCACACCTAAGCAAACCTATAATTGGCGAACAGGAGCATCTTTAAATTGTTTGAGATGTGGTGATCCCAACGGTGACTACATGCATAACTGGTGGACATGTCTAATAATTCACCGGTTTTGGAGACAAGTGAAGACCTATATTCAAAAGGTATTGATAGGGTACCCAATCTGACAACCGAGACAGCATTACTAAACTTTCCCCTCTGGCAGGACAATAAGCGTGCATCCTTTTTAGCACAAAACTTTATCACGGCATCAAAGCTATTAATCCCAATGTTTTGGAGATCGGCAGACATACCCAACTTAAAACAACTGCACGGAAAACTTGACTCACTGTAACATGTAGCAGAAACAATAGCTACAGTGGAGAGTGCACAAAAAGCATTCAAAGAAACGTGGAACCTGTGGATTCATTTCAGGATGACCCATTAAAATGACCAATGTCAAAGGTTCTCTTGTGACAATGTAACAGGAAAACTCGGTGTAAAAGTCCTTAAAGACCCCCTTTCCACCCTCCTGTACAACTCACCCCTTTCATTTTCTTACATCCTCTTTGTCCTCCCCTTTTCTTAATTACTAGTCTACTTGTATCCTATAATCTGATTATTGCCATAAATAATTCCTCAATTAGTTATGATCAAACTAGATAAATGGACTTCTTAGGATAAGCTAATGAAAGCATCAGATGATTCACACAGGAGAATGCGGCGCATTATTATACTGTTGATATAGAATTTACTTGTGCCAGTGACCAACTGAACCTGCTTCTGTGAACGAATATGAATCACTGATCAAGATTTCTTGTCATGCAAAATGTTACTTGATTTGTATGTTTATCTTTCTTTAATAAAAAGATAATTGAAAAGAAAAGAACCGTTTGTAAAGGATACTCGGGATGGTGGTCACCTGGGATCCAGTGTCTAGCAAGGCACCTTCTAGGGTGATGGACATGTATGGATGCTCTCCCACGTACCTATCCAGCCAGTTGAACGGGCCAAGACAGTCTATTCCTGGGATTTGGCCCCTGGCCCCAGGGGTTGCTCGTTTACTTGGCAGAATTGGTAGATATTAGGGATGAGCGAGTCTACTCGTTACTACTCGTTACTACTCGTTACTCGGCGAATAGTAGGGTACTTGCCCTACTCGTTACTCTGCGAGTAATCACTAGGAAACTGTAACGAGTACAATGTAAATCAATGGGAAATGCAATTCCTCTGCTGCTGGACCCTATAAAGAGGTCTGGCAGCAGAGGAAAAACCTGCAATTCCCCATTTCATTGTTTAAAAGCCAGCAGTAACAAGCCGCCGGCTTTTAAACAATGCTGACAGCCGCTGACAGCTTCCCTGCCTCCTGACAGCAGGATGCGTAGGGCTCCGCGTGATTTATATCTCCAGCCAGGTCCAGCTAGGCAGCTGGGGGCTGGAATCTGCAGCGCAGGGAGGCCCAAGCCTTCTGGGCACCCACCGCTGCGAATGGCAGCCCGCAGCCATCCCAGAAAATGGCGCATTCATTGAAGCGCCATTTTATGGCGCTGAACCCAATTCTTCCAGGGCCCTGGTGCGGTGGCTCACCTGGTAATAAAGGGGTTAGGGCCAGCTTTGTATTATCAGCTGGCCCTAAGCCCGAAATTCATGGCGGTCACGCTAATAGTAGACATGACCGCCATGAATTTCTATTAAATCGTTTAAATAAAAACACAACACAGAGAAAAAATATTTTTATTTGAAAAAAAACAAAAACACACTTAGGGACTCCATCTTTATTTAAAAAAAAATCCTCTTCCATCTGACGTAGTCCATAGGGATGGGCGAATCTACTCGCTAGGACTCGTTACTCGGCGAGTAGTAAGGGACTCGCAGGACTCGGTACTCGGCGAGTTTCCCAGTGATGACTCGCACGAGTCCAATGCAAATCAATATCAATCCTAGTTTTGTCAGAAACACTGACAAAACTAGGATTGCCATTGTTTGCATTGGACTCGTGCGAGTCATCACTGGCTACTGTGCCAGTGATAGCAGGGAGACTCGCAAAGTAACTGCTGTTTCTTTGCGAGCCGAGTCCAGCTGTCTTCTCTGTGCAGCTCCAGGGTCCTAGAACCTGCCTGCTCACAGACATGATGTAGCAGTGCTGAGATTGTTCTCAGTCTGCTCATTCCCTGTGCATGTAGCAGAGAGGACATCGCGTTTTGGACTACGTCGGACGGAAGAGGATTTTTTTAATTAAAGATGGAGTCCCTAATGGCTTTTTTTTTTATTTCAAATAAAAGATTTTCTCTGTGTTTTTTTAACCCTTTATTGGAGATTCTTAGTGGCTGGGTCAAACGTGGCCTGACATTAAGAATCTCGGGCTTAATACCAGCTTGTATAACAAAGCTGGTATTAACCCCTTTATTACCCAGCGTGCTACCGCCACCAGGGCCGCTGGAAGAGCGGGGTTCAGCGCCAGAGGATGGCGCTTCAATGAACGCGCCATCTTCTGGGGCGGCTGCGGGCTGCAATTTGCAGCGGGGGGTGCCCAGAAAGCTTGGGCATCCCTGCGCTGCGGATTCCAGCCCTCAGCTGCTTAGCTGTACCTGGCTAGACATAGAAATTGCGCGGAGCCCCACGCATTTTTTTTAAATTATTTAATGAATTTCAGAGTCAGAGTCTCAGAGTCTCAGAGTCAGAATCTCAGAATTTCATGAAATAATTTAAAAAAAATGCGTGGGGCTCCGCGCAATTTCTATGTCTAGCCAGGTACAGCTAAGCAGCTGGGGGCTGGAATCCGCAGCGCAGGGATGCCCAAGCTTTCTGGGCACCCCCCGCTGCAAATTGCAGCCCGCAGCCGCCCCAGAAGATGGCGCGTTCATTGAAGCGCCATCCTCTGACGCTGAACCCCGCTCTTCCAGCGGCCCTGGTAGCGGTGGCACGCTGGGTAATGAAGGGGTTAGGGCCAGCTTTGTATTATCAGCTGGCCCTAAGCCCGAAATTTATGGTGGTCACGCCAATATTAGACATGACCGCCATGAATTTCTATTAAATTGTTTTAAAAAAAACACAACACAAAGAAAATCCTCTTCCGTCCGACGCAGTCCAAAACGCGATGTCCTCTCTGCTACATCCCCTGTGTATAGATATAGATCTCTATGCACAGGGAATGAGCAGACTGAGAACAATCTCAGCTCTGCTACATCATCTCTGTGCACAGACATTCATGTCTGTACACAGGGAATGAGCAGACTGAGAACAATCTCAGCACTACTACATCAGGCAGCAGGCAGGCTCTAGGACCCTGGAGCTGGCAGCCAGCACAGAGGAGACAGGACTCTTATCTGTGCGAGTCAGCGATTACTTACAAAGTAAACGAGCAATGCAAATAAATGACAAAACTAGGATTGCTTCAGGCTGAAGCTTCCGAGACACATCTGCGAGTTGTAAATCTCACACTACTCGCTATTACTCGCTTCCCCATTCATTAACATTGGACTCGCTAGACTCGCAACGAGTAGCGAGTCCTGGGCTCGGACTCGCTAGAGTCAAGCGATTCCGAGTAATTTAGGATTCGCCCATCACTAGTAGTCCAATCCAGGGTTCTTCTTTAGCTCTGCTACATTTCTGGTAGAGAACCTCCACCAGAGATGAAGCAGAGCTGTGCATCCTGGCATGGGAAAGTTCATGTGAGTTCATGCAGGCAAGCACCTGAGTCAGCTGTTCATTTGAAAATCCAGGCGGGAAGGTCAAAAATAGAAAACCGGTTTGACAACCGGATTGAAAACCGGATTGCCCCGGTCCAGTACAATCCAGGACCATAGAGCCTCATGTTATGGGACACCGGATTGCACCGGACCAGTACAATCCGGGAGAATCCAGTTTTCAAACCAGTTTTGAAAACTGAATTCTCCTGGATTCTACCCGTCCGGTGCAATCCGGTGCCCCATAACATGGGGCTCTATGGTCCCGGATTGCTCCGGACCGGGGCAATCTGGGAGTATCTGGTTTTCACTTAATGCAACACCGCAGCCAGCAGGTTCTGCGCTCCCCGCTGCCTGACAGCCAGCATCTGCCCCCCAGGCCGGTGGCATCGTTCAAGTTCTGGGCCGCCTACAGTAGTGATAGCGGCCGTGCTTTACGGCTGCCGCCGCCTTTCTATGCGGCCTCTGCTATCGCAATGACAGAGAGAGGAAGACGACGGGCCGCATAGGACAGTGAGTGAAGCAGACTCCCCCCCGCTCCTCAGTTCGGGGCTGCAATACCAATAGTGCCACCCAGAGTATCACCCACCAGCCAGCGCCTGCAGACAGCAGGATCCTCCGCTCCCCCTGCAGCCTCCCCACCTGATCCTAAGTTAGGATAGGGTGGGGAAGCGGAGGATCCCGCTGTCAGGAGGCAGGAAAGCTGTCAACGGCTGTCAGCATTGTTTAAAAGCCAGCGGCTTTTTACTGCTGACTTTTAAACAATGAAATGGGGAATTGCGGGTTTTTCCTCTGCTGCCAGACCTCTTTATAGGGTCCAGCAGCAGAGGAAATGATCGCAATACTCAGTTCCCCATTGACTTACTTTGGACTCACTAGACTCGTAATGAGTACCGAGTATCGGGACCTACTCGTTATGAGTCTAGCGAGTCCGAGTATGTCAGTACTCGCTTATCCCTAGTATATATGTCCCTCCTTGTTGCACTTGCGACAGATGGGCTGCCCATTGGAACTCTAGCAGTCTGTGGGTTTCCCTCGAAGTGGTGGTGTCCTCTTCCTCATCCAAGGGACATCCTCCGGGATGTCAGTGAGCTGTATCTTTCCTTGTGGCTGTGTCTCTGTCTTGGGATGCCTGGCACCCAGGAGCTTGGCCACATCTTTTCTTAGCTGGCGCACCTTGGAGCACAGGCTGTTAAACCGGTCAGGGGTTACAGTCTGCATGTTGGCCTCTGCAACAGGTGATAAGGAAGGTGCTTCTTGTGAGGAAAGGGTATTAACCCGTCGCAGTTGCAGGGCCAAGTCTGGTATTTCTGGGAGTTGCTGTCCCCTAATGGCCAGTTCTTTTAAGGTGGCAAACTCTGCATCAGGGTTTTGGAGAGCCCACCAGCGTGCTTTCCTGCTGTCTTCTGGTGACCTGAGTCCACTTATGAACTGCTCAGTTAACATTCTGTTTTCATCATGCATACTGATTGGGCCTACTTGCTTCAGGGTTCTCAGCACCTACTGCAGGCGCAAGGTGTAGTCTAGGACACTTTCTTGTGCCCCCTGCTTGCAGTGGTAAAACAGTACCCTAAGTTCAGACCTTTTTCAGTTTTTCAAAGATTGTAACAATAGACTCTTGATCTTCCTCTGACCAGTTTCGAGTTTCTAGCTCCGCTGCACCTGTTAACTGTCTCATCACTACAGATGCCCTCTGTCTATCAGTCATCGCATACATGTTCAACACATTACAGATCTTTCTCCTGAACGCGGCCAAGGTGCCTGGCTGGCCGTCATACTTGGGCAACAAAGCTATTTTAGGGATGTATGGCAGTGAGATCAGCATTATCGGGGCTACTGGTGCAGGTGCCGGTATTGCGCCGGCGGGTGGATTGGCGAATGCGGGACCGGCGGGTTGTCTATTTTGGGCTCTGCTTGCATCAGCGGCCAGGTTTACATTAGGGACTGCTGCGTAGTTTTTGTCTGGGGCACTTATTCTCGCTCCCCCTATGAATCGTTGCCAGTCTCTGAAAAGTGAAAGTACATTGTCGTCTCCGCAGGCGGGGAGTGAAGCACTTCGGGTGTTTACGGATCAGGCTGCTGCACTCGGCAGTTCTCAGTAGAGCATGGGGCATGGCTTATCTTCGTGCCCTTGCAGCCATAACGCCCTTTCCTTGACGCTCTGTAGCGCAGCAATGGTTGCCCAGATTAACAGTTCACAAAACACAGTCTATGCACATCACACAGTACCCGGTTATACCGGGCATGGGATGCTGTTTGTGTTGCTAGAGTTGTCAGGCCCACAAGGGTCGGGGGTACTCAGATCTCGGGCGGTTGGGTACCAGGATATCATGGTTGGTCGGTGCCCGAGTCCGTGCCCTTGGAGTGGCAATAAAAAGGGGGTATTTATAGGGATAAGAGTTTATGTTTGAATGTCGTGATGCCACCTGTAGATCCGGTGATGGCACCGGCACAGCTGGGTCCTCCGGGATGATGGGCAGCAGCAAGGTGTTCCCCGGGGCTGTAAGAGTAGAATGGTGGAATAGTGTAGCACAGTCTTTGCTGTGTGGGGCAGGCTGGAAGGATGGACACACACACAAGAAAGTCTTTTTCTGTACCTTTACTGGTTGTTTGCAGGTATACTTCCAGGGTTGAAGGGTGCACTCCGGGATTTCCACACAGAGTGGGCTATAGGCCTCCTTGTCGTGTTCCCTTGACCTGAAGTCTAGCGTGTGTGGAAACAGGCTTGACTTCTCCTGACTCTCTCACACCCGTGTTGCTGCACTGAGGGCTCTCATTTCGCTACCGCTACCTCTTCTGCGGCTCCTGGCTCTCAAATGGGGAGTGCTGCGGGTGTCTGGGAAGCTAAGCCTCCGCGGTGTACTGTGATTTTCTGCTGGGCTAATTTCTCCCTTGCAGACTCGGACTCCCGTGACCAGTGTTCTGTTGGGGTGAGCCGGTATGGCTGTTCCTCTCCTCTGCCTTCGATCCTCACTCTCTGGACCCTCAAACTGGCTCTAGCAATGCACTGGTTTCGGACTTAGCACGACTCCAGTAACCAGTTTTGCTCACTAGGCTCTTAGCTGACTGTCACAGTTCTCCTAGCGACTGCACACTCTCACTAACTCCGCCCCCAGCGCCTGTATTTATAGGGGATCTGGCTTAACAGCAACCAGTGGTGCTCCCCCTACAGGCCTGGAGTGGAAGATGTGTGTATGTGGGCACCAGATGTGGAAATCCCTTGGTGTACGAGTTGGTTCTGTGGCTACCTTACACAGGGCCCCACACTTGACAGGGCCCTGGCCAAGGTACATGCATTTGGTGATAGTCAGTCCCATATGTGTGTGGTGGGTCAGATGTGCATGGTATTGTTCTAGTGGTCGTGAGGCTGCTTTGTTCAGTCTACTTTTTATGTCCAAACTCATCGTCATTGTCATCTATAAGGGGCTGGTGGTACTCAGAAGTCCGGATCCAGGACTCTACCTGGTACCCGTATCCGTGCTTCTGAACCCACTGGCCATTCTGACAGTTGAATTTACTCCTGCTTTTCTCAAAATCCTTGCTGCATCTTTAACTGCCCTCCTGCTTGCACTAAATCAACCAACTGATCCAATAAGAGCCTTGGTGAGACTGGTTCCCATAGCGTCTGTCAAGGGTGGTGATCCCTATCTTCAGTATCTCGCTATAACAAGCTAGACCTCCGCCGCTTCACCCTTAATCAGTACTATCCTCTATTTTGGCATCTGAATCAATTGCCTCTATTTCTTGGGCAGGCAATGCAAACTCAATCTTCTGATCTTATTCTAATTGTAGGGTACACTTGTCTAAGCAAGTAGGTAAAAAAACAAAACATACAATGCAATCCCAAAAGCGACTGTTATGTATCCTTCATTCATTAGCATCAGAATCATCTGAAGCAGGCACCTCTATTCCTGAATCCACCCCTTCTTCTGCTTATCTGTAATTATGTGTTACCTGGTCCCTAGACCTTGGTGTATACGACCTATATCGGACTACCCGAGTCAAACATTTCCCTATTGTATGTGAATGGGGCACCCATGGAGAGGATTACCTCTCCTGCTAATATACTCATACCCTGACAAAGGTTCCTGATAGATACATTCCAAAAACCAAGTCTGGGATCTACCCCTTTATACCAATGTCACTGTACAAAGGCAGTTCTTACATGTCATGTCAAGTCAAAACATTTATATAACAACCTCATCAGGGTTAGCGTCTTGTAAGGCCTTCTATGTAGTGCTGGAAAAAAAAATAAGTGCTTCTGGACAAAGTCTAGGTCTGTACTCCTGTCCCTAATTCTCTATACACTTGCCGTATTATCAATCCACCACTACCTCCAGATGGGCAAAAATGAGAATTTGTTCGTACCAGAATATTTCTTCTGCCATATGCTTGCACATGTTCTGCAGTCCAACATGGATGAGGCAATACTCGCACAACGGATAAAAATGTAATCCGTGGAATGATTCTAGATGTATTATTTTCAACAATTTATGCTATTAATACAGTTTAAGCAGCGTAAGGAACAGTGGGGTAGGTACATTACCCATTTTATAGTGTTATTCTTCACGTCGGCAGGTTGTGCAATCCCACTGTGTATGTCAAATACCTCCTTTTGTTTCCTTTTACCCTTTTCTCGACTTTGTGCCACCTGTAACCCTTTCCTTGCTCTTTCTAAACCATACTTTCTTTTACCTTTCTCATTGCACTTTACCAATTTCTTTCACCAACATCTCACACTGACTCAAACTGAGTGTTCCTTTGAAACCATACCTCTTATTACACCTATTAACATACTTTACTGTTAGCAGCAGGTTAATCAGCGTGATGTCCACAGCGAGCAACAGAGAATGTTCATTTAGTGAGAATTAAGAACATCCAGCTTACAACATGAGAATAGGATCAATCTGGTTTCTGGGAGAGGGAGAGAGAAAATCTGCTGCGACCTTCAGCTTCCAGTTCCACACTAGAATGTACACGCTGGGAGCAGGAGGAGGAACATCCTGTCTCTGAATGAGGACCCCTTTTTTTTTTTTTTTTAAGTTTAAGTTGACATCTGAACAATATGCATGCAGGCATAAAATCACATCATATTAAACAAACAATAGTTGTTGCAATACATACAGATCAATATGCATTAGGCCAACACCCCCACTCAACAACTATTTATTCTGTTAGTCCCATAATGGTTCTCAATCCTTGGAACCTAGGTCGTGGCAATGGCTTGGTCAAAATGTCAGCTAACATCTTATCAGTCTCACAATAAACAAACTGAATTATGCCACGATCTATCAAATCACGTAGATGATGATATCTGATGTCGATGTGCTTAGTTCTAGCACTGATCTTTTCACTGCATGCATGTTTAATGCATCCTTGGTTGTCCTCATATATCTCCGTTAGCTGAGTTAACGGTTTACCAAGATCATCCATCAATTGTCTTAGCCAAATGATCTCCTGACTTGCATAGGCTGCGGACACATACTCAGCTTCTGTGGATGACAAAGCAACAGATACTTGTTTTCTACTAGACCAGGAGATTGAGCTTTCTCCAAGTTTAAATACGTATCCGCTTGTGGATTTACTATCATGCAAATCACCAGCCCAATCTGCGTCAGCAAGCCGGTGAGTTTTAGATTTCCTGCTGCAGATCATTTTAAATTTACCCCTTGTGTCTCTTTTAAATATCGGAGAACTCTTTTAACGGCATTCCAGTCCTTTTGGCGCGGTTTCTCCACATATCTGCACAATATTCCAACTGCTGTTGTAATATCTGGTCGAGTCATAGTCGATATGTATAGAAGTGCCCCCACTGCCTGTCGATATTTCTCATTGTTAGGCAACAGGTCATCTTCTTCCAGTTTCAGGTAGGATGATTCCATTGGCGTTGATACACCTTTGGCTTCTGTCCTTCCAAACTGATTCAAATTTGAATTAATTTTTGCACTTTGATTTAGAAGAAAACTTCCATCTTCCTCTCTCTGGATATGGATTCCTAGATAATGGTGACCAGAAAAATGCCCACAGGAAAAATGCCCACAGGAAAATTGCCCACATGAAAAATGCCCACAGGAAAATTGCCCACATGAAAAATGCCCACAGGAAAATTGCCCACAGGAAAAATGCCCACATGGAAAAATGCCCACATGGAAAATTGCCCACATGGAAAATTGCCCACACGGAAAATTGCCCACATGGAAAATTGCCCACACGGAAAATTGCCCACATGGAAAATTGCCCACATGGAAAATTGCCCACATGGAAATTTGCCCACACAGAAATTTGCCCACATGGAAAATTGCCCACAGGAAAATTGCCCACACAGAAAATTGCTAATTGCAGTATCACAAACTTTCAGATCTCTGATATTTGAGGTGCAAGGTGAGGATGTTCACCTGATATGTGAAAAATGCCCACAGACATGAATGCCAACAGGAAAACAGGGCTGGAGAATAATATAGAATTTTATAACGTTATATGCTCTGCAAGACGAGGAATGGTATAGAGGTGTAAGTGAGATGCTTTGCAGGACTGTGGATGGTATAGAGGTGTAGGTGAGATGCTCTGCAAGACAGGGGATGGTATAGAGGTGTAGGTGAGATGCTCTGCAAGATAGGGATGGTATAGATGTGTAGGTGAGATGCTCTGCAAGATGGGGATGGTATAGAGGTATAGGTGAGATGCTCTGCAGAACTGTGGGATAGTATAGAGGTGTAGATGAGATGCTCTGCAAGATGGGGGATGGTATAGAGGTGTAGGTGAGATGCTCTGCAGAACTGGGGGATAGTATAGAGAAGTAGGTGAGATGCTCTGCAGAAAAGAGAACAGTATAGGTGTAGGTGACATGCTCTGCAGGGTAGGATAATAAAGAATTATAGGTGAGATGCTCTGCAGGGCAGGGGGATAGTATAGAGGTGTAGGAGAGATGCTCTGCAGAACAGGGAACAGTATAGGTGTAGGTGAGATGCTCTGCAGGGCAGGGGGATAGTATAGGAGGTATAGGTCACATGGATGTCACACTGATGGTAGCTGATAAAAAAATGCATAATTACATCACACTCGTACCACAGTCGCATGACCATATGGAAAGCACTCACGCGACTGTCAATCATCAAAATCCCTCTGATAATGCATACCTTAAGGCGGCGTTACACACAGCGATATTGCTAACGATATCTCTGCAATGCCACAGGTTTTGTGACGTTGCAGCGACCTCACTAGTGAAGTCGCTGCGAGTGACATGCCGCAGCAATCAACGATGAGCTCGCTGATTGCTAGTCGCTGCGGATTGGCCGGGACCATTTTCCCATCGTTGGTCTCTCGCTGTCCAGCATCCATCGGCATGTGTGACAGGGGCAACCACCAGCGATCCTCATTCTGCGCCCGAGACGTTGAGCGATCCCAGTGAGCGTCAGGGGACGCAGCATCGGTATGTGGATCACCCAGTGTGACTGCAGACCAGCGATCACATAGCGATGTTCCAGCGATCCCGGTCAGGTGGGATTGCTGGTGGGATCGTTGAAACATCACTATGTGTAACGGGGCCTTTAGTGTGCCTGTACCCTATAGGTGAGATGTTCTGCAGGCAGAAGAATGGTATAGAATTATAGGTGAGATGCTGTGCAGCAAAGAAGAATGTCAGCGGAAATTGCCCACTAGGATGATAATGTATTAGACCTGCAGTCCCATGTAACTCCACAGATAATCCAGTGATACTCCTGTGAGTACAGATAGCAGTGATGGCTTCTCTGAATCTGCTACTGGTTCGGTTCTGCTGTTTTGGGCTGGTGGGAGGGAGGGAGGACTAAGGCAGAATCACTGAGAGATGAGAGCAGACTGGATCTATCTATTGCAGATAATGATAGACTGCTACAAACCACAGATCTTCAGCATTTCTGCACTAGGTCACTGTAATTCACAAGATGATCACAGATCATGGGAATCCTCATCTTGCACCTCAGAGATCTGAAACTTTGTGATGCTGCAAATGGCAGTTTTCTGTGTGGGCAATTTTCCATGTGGGCAATTTTCCTGTGGGCAATTTTCCATGTGGGCAATTTTCCATGTGGGCAATTTTCCGTGTGGGCAATTTTCCATGTGGGCAATTTTCCGTGTGGGCAATTTTCCATGTGGGCAATTTTCCGTGTGGGCAATTTTCCATGTGGGCAATTTTCCGTGTGGGCAATTTTCCATGTGGGCAATTTTCCATGTGGGCAATTTTCCATGTGGGCATTTTTCCGTGTGGGCAATTTTCCGTGTGGGCAATTTTCTTGTGGGCATTTTTCCTGTGGGCAATTTTCCTGTGGGCAATTTTCCTGTGGGCAATTTTCCTGTGGGCATTTTTCAGGGAACCCTAGATAATATGTTACATTTCCAAGGTCTTTCGTTTCAAAATGCTGGTTCAAAATTTCAGTAATTTTTCCAATTTCGGCTTCTCCTTGATGAACTACAATTACGTCGTCCACATATAAGAGAATATACATCCACTTTCCATCTGTATATCTCGTATATAGGCATGGATCTGCTTGACCTCTTTTAAATCCTTCTTCCAACAAGACTTTGTTCATTTTGGTGTTCCATGCTCTTGCCGATTGCTTAAGACCATAAAGAGATTTTTTTAGTTTGCAAACAAGGTTCTGTTCACCTTCCTTTATATAACCTTCAGGTTGAGTCATGTATAAGTCCTCCTTAATGTCACCATTTAAAAATGCAGTTTTGATATCCAAATGTCTGACAAACATCTTTTGTACAGCAGCTACGACCATCAAGGCTCTAAATGTTGTCTGCTTGGCGACTGGGGAAAAAGTAGCATCATAGTCCTCGCCATATTTTTGAGAATATCCTTTTGCGACCAACCTCACTTTAAATCTGTGGACTTTACCTTCAGAGTCATATTTGGTTTTAAATACCCACTTGCACTTGATTGCCTTTTTACCCTGTGGCAACTCAGTGAGTTTCCAAGTTTGACGTTGATGAAGCGAGTTCATTTCTTCATTAGCGGCATTGATCCACTTTGTTCTTTCATGAGCAGGTAGTTTTTGCATTTCATCCCATGACTGTGGCTCTGACTCAGGTAGTGTCTTGACACTGTAGGATAGACGTTTAGCTGGTATTCCTTTGTTTGATCTTGACGATCGTCTGATTTCAGGTTCACTTAGGCCTTTTGTTGTTTCTTCAGTGATTGAAGAATCTAGCCAGACTTGTACATTCTCTCTTTCGTTGTCTTGTGATTGTGACTGAGATTGTTGTTGTTGCTTCATCTGGACTACTGGCATAATATCACAAAACTTGGGTGACACAAAATTTTCATCAATCACTACATCTTTGCTTATTTTGACCTTGTTTGTCTCTGGGTGTAGAATTCTGTAACCTTTCTGGGTTTCATTGTAACCTACCAGAATGCCTTCCTTAGCGTGAGATTCCCACTTAGTTCGTTTTTCTTTGGGAATGTGTGCAAATACTTTGCTTCCGAAAATCCTTATGTGCTGTAGTTTTGGCTTTGCACTATTCCATTGCTCAAATGGAGTTTTCTCTGTCGCTTTACCTGGCAGTCTGTTTTGAAGATAGCAAGCCATCATAATAGCTTCGCTCCCGTGACCAGAAAAATGCCCACAGGAAAAATGCCCACATGGAAAAATGCTCACATGGAAAATTGCCCACACGGAAAATTGCCCACACGGAAAATTGCCCACACGGAAAATTGCCCACATGGAAAATTGCCCACACAAAAAATTGCTAATTGCAGTATCACAAAGTTTCAGATCTCTGATATTTGAGGTGCAAGGTGAGGATGTTCACCTGATATGTGAAAAATGCCCACAGACATGAATGCCAACAGGAAAACAGGGCTGGAGAATAATATAGAATTTTAGGTTATATGCTCTGCAAGACGAGGAATGGTATAGAGGTGTAAGTGAGATGCTTTGCAGGACTGAGGATGGTATAGAGGTGCAGGTGAGATGCTGTGCAAGACAGGGATGGCATAGAGGTGTAGGTGAGATGCTCTGCAAGACAGGGATGGTATAGAGGTGTAGATGAGATGCTCTGCAAGATGGGGATGGTATAGAGGTGTAGGTGAGATGCTCTGCAGAACTGTGGGATAGTATAGAGGTGTAGGTGAGATGCTCTGCAGGGCAGGAGAATAACATACAATTGTAGGTGAGATGCTTTACAGGGTACGATAATAAAGAATTATAGGTGAGATGCTCTGCACGGTAGGGGGATAGTATAGAGGTGTAGGTGAGATGCTCTGCAGGACTGCAGATGGTATAGAGGTGTAGGTGAGATGCTTTGCAGGACTGCGGATGGTATAGAGGTGTAGGTGAGATGCTCTGCAGGACAGAAACAGTATAGGTGTAGGTGACATGCTCTGCAGGGCAGTGGGATAGTATAGAGGTATAGGTGAGATGTCATGAAATACAAGGCAATAGTATAGAGGTGTAGGTGAGATGCTCTGCAGGGCATGGGATAGTATAGAGGTGTAGGTGAGATGCTCTGCAGGGTAGGATAATAAAGAATTATAGGTGAGATGCTCTGCAGGGTGGTAGTATAGAGGTGTAGGTGAGATACTCTGCAGAACAGGGAACAGTATAGGTGTAGGTGACATGCTCTGCAGGGTAGGATAATAAAGAATTATAGGTGAGATGCTCTGCAGGGTGATAGTATAGAGGTGTAGGTGAGATACTCTGCAGAACAGGGAACAGTATAGGTGTAGGTGACATGCTCTGCAGGGTAGGATAATAAAGAATTATAGGTGAGATGCTCTGCAGGGTGATAGTATAGAGGTGTAGGTGAGATACTCTGCAGAACAGGGAACAGTATAGGTGTAGGTGACATGCTCTGCAGGGTAGGATAATAAAAAATTATAGGTGAGATGCTCTGCAAGGTGATAGTATAGAAGTGTAGGTGAGATGCTCTGCAGAACAGGGAACAGTATAGGTGTGGTGTAGGTGACATGCTCTGCAGGGCAGGGGGATAGTATAGAGGTATAGGTCACATGGATGTCACACTGATGGTAGCTGATAAAAAAAAATGCATAATTGCATCACACTCGTACCACAGTCGCATGACCATACGGAAAGCACTCGCGAGACTGTCAATCATCAAAATCCCTATGATAATGCATACCTTAAGGCCGCGTTACACACAGCGATATCGCTAACTATATCTCTGCAATGTCACAGGTTTTGTGACGTTGCAGCGACCTCGCTAGCAAAGTCGTTGCTAGTGACATGCCGCAGCAATCAACGATGAACTCGCTCATTGCTAGTCGCTGCGGAATGGCAGGGACCATTTTCCCATCGTTGGTCTCCCGCTGTCCAGCATCCATCGGCATGTGTGACAGGGGAACGACCAGTGATCCACATTCTGCGCCCGAGACGTTGAGCGATCCCAGTGAGCGTCAGGGGACGCAGCATCGGTATGTGGATCACCCAGTGTTACTGCACACCAGCGATCACATAGCAATGCTCCAGCGATCCCAGCCAGGTCAGCTTGCTGGTGGGATCGATGAAGCATCACTATGTGTAACGGGACCTTTAGTGTGACTGTACCCTATAGGTGAGATGTTCTGCAGGCAGAAGAATGGTATAGAGTTATAGGTGAGATGCTGTGCAGCAAAGAAGAATGTCGGCTGAAATTGCTCACATAGAATTGCCCACTAAGATGATAATGTATTAGACCTGCAGTCCCATGTAACTCCACAGATAATCCAGTGATACTCCTGTGAGTACTGTACAGATAGCAGTGATGGCTCCTCTGAATCTGCTGCTGGTTCGGTTCTGCTGTTTTGGGCTGGTGGGAGGGAGGAGTAAGGCAGAATCACTGAGAGATGAGAGCAGACTGGATCTATCTATTGCAGATAATGACCGACTGCTACAAACCACATATCTTCTGCATTTCTGCACTAGGTCAACTGTAATTCACAAGATGATCACAGATCATGTGAATCCTCTCATCTTGCACCTCAAATATCAGAGATCTGAAACTTTGTGATGCTGCAAATGGCAGTTTTCTGTGTGGGCAATTTTCCATGTGGGCAATTTTCCTGTGGGCAATTTTCCATGTGGGCAATTTTCCATGTGGGCAATTTTCCGCGTGGGCAATTTTCCACGTGGGCATTTTTCCGTGTGGGCAATTTTCCGTGTGGGCATTTTTCCTGTGGGCATTTTTCCTGTGGGCATTTTTCCTGTGGGCAATTTTCCTGTAGGCAATTTTCCTGTGGGCATTTTTCCTGTGGGCATTTTTCAGGGAACCCTTCGCCCCAATATACTGTAGGCAGATTTGCATCAAATAACATACTCCTTCCGCTTTCACAGAGTGTTCGGTTCCTTCTTTCTGCTACACCATATTGCTCAAGGGTGTATGGTACAGTAGTCTGAAATATGATTCCATTTCTCTTTAAAATGCTCTGTGTCTTATTACTTGTATATTCAGTCCCATTATCTGCACGTAGAATTTTTGGCATTCTCCCAAACTTGTTATATACTTCAGCTAGATATATTTCAAGTTTCTCTGGAACTTCATTTTTGCTGTGAAGTAGATAGACAACTGTGTATATTGAATTGTCATCAATGAATGTAAGAAAATATCTCTTCTTTCCAGGGGTCTGAATACGCATTGGGCCACAGATGTCTGTGTGTATTAAATTTAATGGGTGTTCTGTTCTTGTAGTACTTTTCTTAGGAAAGGCCTTTCTGGACATTTTCCCTTTGATACATCTGGTACAGCTCATTGTCTGGTTACATGGATCAATTGTAATATCATCAGCTAAGTGTTCTTGAAATAATTTTCTTATTGGTTCTGGGTCTCTATGTGCAAGCCATCTGTGCCATACATGAATACAGTTCTTGTGCATTTCTTGCTTAGTTGTGTATACACTCTCTTTGCATTTCAACTGATACAGTTCATCTTTGATTTTTCCTTTTGCTAGTGTGTGACCCTCCTTTGAGATGATGCAGCTATCGTGCTTAAATGTAACTTCATTCCCTTGTTTTGTAAGCTTTTTCACGGATAATAGATTACTTTCAAGACTAAGCACATATAGCACATCCTTTACATGAATCCTGTTGTTTTGTGTTGCAGAGATGTTACAATCAATATAACCATCTCCTATGCCTTCTGAGTTCATACACTGACCATTCGCCATTATCACTTTCTCTGACTTGCTTTGGTTAAGCTTAGTAAAGAAGTCTCTGTCATTGGTCATGTGACTGGTTGCACCAGAATCTATACACCACGCATGCTTTGATTTAAATGCATTGACTAATGTGAATGCAGCCTCAGTATTTACAGGATCATTATTTTCAAATATAGCACTCTTAACTCTTTGTTTACTGTTTTGCTTCTTCAGCTGATTCAGTTTAGCTTTCCAGACTTTGCATTCAGCTTTTAAATGACCTGGCTTCTTGCATGCAAAACATTCATGTGTTTCTTTAGGGTGGTTTCTGCTGGTGGGCGCATCCTGTGTTTGTAAAGCAGTTTCCTTGTTGCATATTTTGCTGCTCACACTTTCTGCCTTTCTCTTATATTCATCTACAAGCTTTCCTCTGACGTACTCCAATGTAAACTCATCATCTGGTGCGTGCATCTAGTGCAGTTACAAGCGTGTCATAGCTTTCTGGGAGACCACTAAGTAGTAGTGCTGCTACATGGAAGTCCTTCATATCTTCCTCAATGCCCCGCAGGTGCTCTACAGTCTCTAGAGTGCTTCTAATGTAGTCCTGCATGTCCTGGTCACTGTGTAGCTTAAACTGATAAAGCTTTCTCATTAGATAGAGTTTGTTACTTAGATTTATCCTCTCATGTACTTTCTGCAGTTGCTCCCACATTTCCTTTGCAGATTCACACTTACACACATGCACGATCTGATCATCCTCTATGCTGAGTGATATGGTGCTCTGTGCTTTCTGATCCATCTCTAGCCAGTCCTGTGGTACTGGGTCAGGCTTGGGCTCCTGAGTGTATTTTCACATACCTTCTCTTATCAGCAGCATCTTCACCTTGAATTTCCAGGATTGGTAGTTCTGGTTATTCAGGCTTGGCACTGTAAACTTTGCTGAGCTGCTGATGGTGGCCATCTTTACTTCTTCTCAGTTCGCTGTTGTCTTTCTATCTCTGTGCTCTGGAGGTTTGGGACTTCTGTGACTCCTGGGCCCATAACCTGTTAGCAGCAGGTTAATCAGCGTGATGTCCACAGCGAGCAACAGAGAATGTTCATTTAGTGAGAATTAAGAACATCCAGCTTACAACATGAGAATAGGATCAATCTGGTTTCTCGGAGAGGGAGAGAGAAAATCTGCTGTGACCTTCAGCTTCCAGTTCCACACTAGAATGTACACGCTGGGAGCAGGAGGAGGAACACCCTGTCTCTGAATGAGGATCCTTTCTTTTTTTTTTTATTTTGTTGACATCTGAACAATATGCATGCAGACATAAAGTCACATCATATTAAACAAACAATAGTTGTTGCAATACATACAGATCAATATGCATTAGGCCAACATTTACACTTTCTGGATCAACTTAACATCACCTTCTAGTGGCACATCAAAAAAATCACATTTTATTCTTTAACTTGACAGGTTACCCATGTTATAGCTGGAATCCCATGAGGAGAACCAAAAGTTTTGCAGACTGGATATGATCCTCTGGTTTTCCATTATTCGGAGAACACCTGAATGGTATGTTTTTAGGATACCAGAGATTATGTTCCTCTATGTGATTCAACAATGTTCCAGGGGTCCACTGAACAATGGGGATCCCATGAACATTGAGTTGGAATACTTTACACTCTGAATATCTTTCTGACAGAGGTCCAAACCCAGTGCCCACTTGACTATAACCCTTTTCCACAATTTTAGCAATTCTCCAACCTTCAGAAGATATAGCTAACATCAACCCAAATTTACACTCAGGGCACGACATCTATAAAATATTTGCCAGAGGTTGCCCTTCCACTGTATTCCAGGTAATCCTAACTGCTAGATACAATGCAAATATCACAATTCCCAGAAAAAAAAACAAAAGCAGCGCCTTTGGCAAAATGTAGCTTAATATATTTCAATGGCTGTTGACAATGTTTAGAAC
Organism: Allobates femoralis; assembly: GCA_033576535.1. Classification (NCBI taxonomy): domain Eukaryota; kingdom Metazoa; phylum Chordata; class Amphibia; order Anura; family Aromobatidae; genus Allobates; species Allobates femoralis. The sequence continues at coordinate 94,088,728 of JARQOC010000008.1, forward strand.
GTTTTCTATTCATTCACATAATACCTTGTATCCTGTTTTACAAATCTTTATTTTTTCCCGTGTGGTTTTTTGGAAATACTTTGGTTAGTAACCATCTGCCATTAAAGACACAATTCTTATCTGTTCTTTTCCTGAAACATACACAACTCACACAAAATCTGCAGAGCATTTACCACAGTTGTTTCACTTGAAGCCTCCCCAAATATTAGTTAGCTTATCGCAAAACCATAGGCCACCAGAAACATGGACAGGACAAGCCCGACTACGTGTTCCAGTCTTTCTGCTTAGTCTCAGAATATTAATAAAATATTTGGTTTCAACTTATCTGTCTCACAAGTGTGAATATGTGTTTTACTTGCTAATATACCTTCTTTTTATCCCTGGTGACAATTGACCAGGGATCACACCTAATTGGACTCCTTTATACAGTCAGGATTTTTATGTTCAAATCCATATTACATGCATCAGGTCATTGAGTTCAGTCAAGGAGTCTCATACCAGTTACTTCCTTTCACACACTTTTTTCCACATGCATATACCTTTAAAATGTAAGTAATATGGATACCCTGCATCAAAACCTAGAGGATCTGACAGAACTGGTAGTATTGTATATAATCTAGTAAGCGGATCAGAGCTATATCCAGGTTCCCAATACAACACTAAGCTACAAACACAATTAGGGCAAAACATAAGACAAAACAGTAGCACTTAGCTTCAGCTGTCAGCACGGGTGAGCAAGGAGGGAGGGGGAAGACTGAGAGAGTGAGAGAGTGGAGGTCAAAGGTGTAGCCGCTGCAAACTTCACTTCTCCCTCTCCCTGTTTTCTTTTAGCAAGCGACACTTATCACAAAGTAGTAGGAAAATTAGAATTAGAAGGTTAGAAAAACACCAAGGATTATGCAATTTAGCAGCTTTTGCACAATTAACAATTAACGTATATAGACAAATATAATGATACTTATTGATACTTAATGATATTTATGAGAAATAATAACACAATTGCAGACAAACAAACAAGACACAAGACAAGATTATAAACAAATTGTAATCAAATCATTCTACCTGAGTTTCCCATTTCCTTTTCCCCAAAGACTGACTCCTGCTACCCCTCCTGGAGAAAAAAATACTTTGAGACAATGGCTCAAAGAGTTACCGTGGTTCTGAATGATTCTGTTCAGGAGACGGGTAGGCTTGTGTTCAGTCCGAGGTGAATGTAAAAAGGAGAAAAAATATAAAAATAAATAATCTCGCTGGGGCCTCCAAGTGTTAAAGCCGGGAACTCAAAACTAACCAGGGTAGACTGATTTGTATAAAGTATCTATACAGGTATACCTTGTGTTGGCTGTACTCAAATAAAAGACACAGTATCTTGGTCTTTTACAAGAGAGTAGCATTGTTCTTTATTATAGCAAGTGTTTATATGGGTACCAGAATCTTAGAAGAAAATAGATTACATCATACCATACATCATACAATAGCGGGGGCTTATTATGAATATGCATTGTAGATTATTTTGAAATAATTAGTGAACTTTAACAGAAGATAACAGTTGACGCTCACATAGGCCTGTTGGCCTTGGGACCATTATCTTAATAGCAAGGACACAGAGAAGATGCTGACTTTTCCTTTTTTACAGGAACCTAACTTTTGTCCGGCTCCTTATCTCATCCTCAATGAACAAACCGTTACAGAATAGACATGAAAAACATAAAAATGGCTTCTGGAGTTACAAAATGGTGGCATATATATATAGTACATATGAAAACGTCTTTAACAGTACAGTAAAGAAAATATGATTGGTAAGAAAAAATGGAATTCCTTTTTTCCTTTTTTTCCTATGTTAACATTGTAGTTTAATCGTTTAATAAAGTAGCGCATGAGTCAGCGCGTGCTCAGATCACAATCTCTAGTGCCATTTTCTTGAGGACACTGTCTCTGTCAATATCATCTGAAGCAAGCTGGTGATATTTGCAGAGACAGTGACTTTAATAAAATTGTGCCAGAGTTCGTAGTTTAGCACATCCTGACTGCAGCGCCATTTTTTTAAAGAATTCAACTACAATGTGAACATAGCACTGGACATGCACCGGTCATCCCGGTTTTGGACAAAAGGACGCATTTTTTAGATTATTGGTTATGCTAAATAATAGTCCAGTATGAAGGGAAGAGAAAAGAAGCCTCTATATATAAACGCGCACAACCATTTGCAAGTGAAAACCAAGTGATTTATTGATACATATAAGTGACACAACCAAAAGAAAAAACTTCCATAAGCACAAATAAAAACATTTAAAAACAAATGCAAGTCTCCATCAACCACATAAACCAAGATATGGGGTCAAATAGGGCAACACAGTTAAGTTGCAGATGTGAAGGTGGGTAATTGATATAAAGAGCAGCAGGGGTGTAAGGGTACAAGGTAACGATGTACAAAGGTGAGTGGCTAAACACAGTAGTCAAATGGTCCGCTTAGGCTGGCTTCACATTGCGGCGTCATCCGGTCCGGGGCTGTCAGGGGTGACAGCCCGGGACCGGATTTTTGCTCCATAGGATACTATCGGGCTGGACGGAGCTGGATGGAGCCGGATGGCAGTTATCTGCCATCCGGCTGCCATCTCGCCAGATGAATCCTGGAGAAGTGGGATTTTTCTGCCGAATCCAAAAACGTTGCATGCAACGTTTTTGGATCCGGCAGAAAAATCCCACTTCTCCAGGATTCATCTGGCGAGATGGCAGCAGGATGGCAGATAACTGCCATCCGGCTCCATCCAGCTCCGTTCAGGCCAATAGTATCCTATGGAGCAAAAATCCGGTCCCTGGCTGTCACCCCTGACAGCCCCGGACCGGATGACGCCGCAATGTGAAGCCAGCCTTAGTCACTTAAATCACCATGTAAACCACTTGTCTTTAGGGTAAATGGTTTCATACAGGTAGCAATTAACCTTAGTTATTGCTTGGTATATATACGAGATTGTTGATTTGCCTTGTATACAATTTACTGTTATATACGAGACTTTAATATTATATCAAATTGCAGGGGTCTCAAACACGCGGCCCCCGGGCCGCGTGCGGCCCGCCAGGCTTCCCACTGCGGCCCGGGGGAACCTTGAAGAAATAATATGCCCCGGGCCATTGTGCAGGGAGCCACCGCGGTACCCGCTTTATTGACTTGCGGGTATCGCTGAAACAAGTGCCATCGCGCCTGTATGCAAGCAAGCGGCCGCCGGACCTATCAGGAGCCTTCATGCAAGCAGGCGGCCGGCGGACCAATCATAAGCCTTCATGCAAGCAGGCGGCCGGCGGACCAATCAGAAGCCTCCTGTGACAGGAGGCTCCTGATTGGTCCGCCGGCCGGCTGCTTGCATGAGTGTACAGGCGCTATGGCACTTGTTTCAGCGGTACCCGCAAGTCACAATAAGGCGGGTACCGCGGCAGCTCCATGGCCCAGGGCATCATTAAGGTGTGTATGAGAGCTAGAGAGAGTGTGTGTATATTTGTGTGAGTGTGTTTGTGTGTATATTTGTGTGTATATGTGTGTGTATTTGTGTGTATGTGTGAGTGTGTATATGTGTGAGTGTGTGTATGTGTGAGTGTATTTGTGTGTATATGTGAGTGAGTGTGTATGTGTGAGTGTGTGTGTGAATATTTCTGAGTGTGTGTATATTTGTATGTGAGTGTGTATATGTGTGAGTGTGTGTATATGTGTGAGTGTATTCCTGCGGCACATCGCCGGCGGCTGGTGCTGGCGACCGCCTGGTGCCGCCTAATGCCGGGTGCCGGCAACTGCCGTCAGGTGCTGCCAGGTGCTGGCGGCCGCTGGGTGCTGGCGGCTGCTGGGTGCTGGTGGATGCCAGGTACCGCTTAATGCCAGGTGCTAGCAGCTGCCGCCTGGTGCTGGCGGCTGCCGGGTGCTAGCGGCCGCTGGGTGCTGGCGGCTGCTGGGTGCTGGCGGCTGCCAGGTACCACTTAATGCCAGGTGCTAGCAGCTGCCGCCTGGTGCTGGCGGCTGCCGGGTGCTAGCGGCCGCTGGGTGCTGGTGGCTGCTGGGTGCTGGCAGCTGCCAGGTACCGCTTAATGCCGGGTGCTGGCAGCTGTCGCCTGGTGCTGGCGGCTGCCAGGTGCTAGCAGCTGCTGGGTGCTCGCGGCTGCCAGGTGCCACTTAATGCCGGGTGCTGGCAGCTGCCGGCTACCACCTGGGCTAGCGGCTGCCAGGTGCTAGCGGCCGCTGGGTGCTGGCGGCCGCAGGGGGCTGGCGGCTGCCAGGTGCTAGCGGCCGCTGGGTACTGGCGGCTGCCAGGTTCTAGCGGCCGCTGGGTGCTGGCGGCTGCCAGGTGCGGCCAGGCGAAGCGGCCATTGCGAGTCAGAGACTCGCTCTGCTAGAATCCCGATGCATCTGCATCGGGCACCCAGCTAGTTTATCAATAAAGCACTTGGTTTTCACTTGCAAATGGTTGTGTATGTTTATATATAGAGGCTTCTTTTCTCTTCCCTTCAAATTGCATTTTTTGCCTGTAGAACGCAGCACCCACCCGCATTATACTGTCAAGGCAGTGCACCCCTCTACACTAGCTGAAAATAAGAGTCCAGTTGTTGTCCATAGCAACCAATCAGAGCTCAGCTTCCACTTTACCTCAGCAGCTTCAATGCTGAAAGCTGCACTTTTTTTGGTATAAGCAACCAGAACGATCTTACAATGAGGCAATTTTCATTAATGAGGCCCCATATGCTTATGCAGTGGCTAACCTTTTTTAAAAAAAATTTAAAAAAAATAGGCCCTTTGCTCGATGAAACGGTTCAGTCCTGGCTTTGGACAGAAGCACATGTTCAAGATTATATTATAGATAATTGGTTATATTTGATAAGAGTGTAGTTGTCCAGAGCAACCAATCAGAGTTCAGCTTTTACTTTACCTCAGCAGCTTCAATACTGAAAGCTGCACTCTAGCTGCTATAAGTGATGTTCTAACTAATAATGCATTAGGTGTAGGGAAATAATAATATATTATGATATATTTATTCACTTATATAGCACTTAATTCCACAACGCTTAACATACACGTATAACACTGTCCCATTGGAACATACAAGGGTCATTCCATGTCAAGTGATCCAAATATGAATTTTTTTTTGACCTGACGTCTTTAGATTTTTTTTAAATTTTTTTTCTATATGAAGTACAACTTTGGTTAATTACAAATAAAAAGATTTGAATTTTTTTCTTCATCAGTTAATTTTTTACAGATTTTTAAAGTTTTAAAAAAGCACAAATTTTGGCCTGGTATGGCTTTACATTTTCTATCATATCTCGGGCTAGAAATAACAGAGTTAACCACATGCAGTGTTTTTGGAAACACTCAGTGAGTAAATCACTGCTTGCACTACTTTTTGATCACTACAATAAATGCAGTATTTATCACTATTTATATAAAAAAAAAATCTGCCAACGTTTTCACTAGGGATTAAAAAAACTAATCCAGATATAGTGAAAACTCAGTAGAAAAAAGCTGCCAAAACAGCAGCGTTTATCCACAGACAGAAAAGGGTGTGTGTGCTCTAGCCCTAATACTCACTTTATAGTAAGACAGTTATTTCTCAAGTATACTGTAAGGTTCTTGCAAATTGCTGGTTGCAGTGAAATCATGGACACATTGTTCCATTTGAACACAGCAACAAAATAGAACAATGTGTCCATGATTTCACTGCAACCAGCAAATTGCCAGTGAAATTGTATGCAATGTTGCGAAGTGTAACTGTACCCTAAATCTTTATTTTTATTACCCACAGAGCAATGGCTGCTGCTTCTTAAGGAACAGTATGTTATCTACTATATAATTGTCTAATGTTCTCTGTCTGTCACGAAAATCGCACGCTAGCGCAGATTGGTTGAGCCTGGCCGGGCCGACCAATCAGCGCTAGCACGCGATTGCTGTACACAGACAGAAAGAGAATAAAAGATGGCGGCCGCTAGCGCAGCGCAGTGGACTCCCGCCACAGCCTCACATCACTAACCCCCGCCACGAGCCACCCACTGACTCTGGGGACTGGGGGCTGCCGGGGTCGGGGCTCCCAGGGTGCGGGCTCCCATGGTGCAGGGAGCAACGGGAGTGCGCATCGTGCGGCTCCTCCTTCTTATGGCCGCATAGTCTGGGTGGCGGCAGCACATGCCAGCCACGGCCCAGCTGCACTGACACCCGGGATCATCCTGCACACCGGCGCCCCTGTGCCTGCCTCCTCCACACCTACTCTCTGCTGACACCGCGCTCAGCAGCAAGGACATGAGGGCCAGCACTGGGACCTCCAGTGGACGGAGAGGTGAGAGCCCATGCGTGTGTGTTTGTGAGTGTGAGTCTATGTGTGTCTGTGTCTGTGACTGGGTGTGTGTGTCTGGCTGTGTGTGTGGGGCTGTGTGTGTATGTGTGTGGGTGTGAGTCTGTGTCTAGGTGTGACTCTGTGTGTGGGTGTAAGTCTGCTACATTCTCCCCCTGCCTGCACCACTTCGTCCTCCATCCTCTTCCCCCCGCCGCTTCGCCCTCCGTCCTTCCCCGCCGCTTAGTCCTCCGTCCTCCTCCCTCTGCCGCTCCATCCTTCCCCTGCCTGTGCCAATGTCCTCCCCCTGCCTGTGCCACTCCGTCCTCCCCCACCTCGCTGCTTCATCCTCCATCCTCCTCCACCCATCGCTCTGTGCTCCGTCCTCCCCCTGCCTGTGCCGCTCCGTCCTCCCCCACCTCACCTCTTTCTCCTCCTTCCTTTGTCCTTCTCCCCTCCGCCACTCAATCCTCCGTCCTCCCCCTGCCTGTGCTGCTCGGTCCTACCCCACTTTGTCCTCTGTCCTCCTCCCCCCACTGCTCTGTGTTCCATCCTCCTTCCCCTGCCGCTCCGTCCTCTCCCTGCCTGTGCTGCTCCATCCTCCCCCACCGCTTCCTCCTCTTTCCTTAGTTCTCCTCCCCTCCGCCACTCCATCCTCCATCCTCCATCCCCTGCTTGTGCTGCTCCGGCCTCCCCCACCCCGACACTTCGTCCTCCATCCTCCTCTCCCCCGCCACTCTGTGCTCCATCCTCCCCCTGCCGCTGAGTCCTCCCCCTGCCTGTGCTGCTCCAGCCTCCCCCTGCCTATGCTGCTCCAGCCTCCCCCACCCCGCCGCTTCGTCCTCCATCCTCCTCTACCCCGCCGCTCTGTGCTCCATCCTCCCCCTGCCGCTGCTTCCTCCCCCTGCCTGTGCTGCTCCAGCCACTCCCACCCCGCCGCTTCGTCCTCCATCCTCCTCTCCCTTGCTGCTCTGTGCTCCATCCTCCCCCTGCCTGTGCTTCTCCAGCGTCCCCCACTCCGCTGCTTCATCCTCTGTCCTCCTCTCCCCCGCTGCTCGGTGCTCTGTCTTCCCCCTGCCTATGCCGCTCCATCCTCCCCCACCCCACCGCTTCCTCCTCCTTCCTTTGTCCTCCTCGCCTCCACCACTATATCCTCCGTCCTCCCCCATTCCACCGCTTTGTCCCCCGTCTCCTCCCCCCGCCACTCTGTGCTCCGTCTTCCCCCTGCTGCTCCATCCTCCCCCACCACTTCCTCCTCCTTCCTTTGTCCTCATCCCCTCCACCACTCCATCCTCCATCCTCCCCTGCCTGTGCTGCTCTGTCCTCCCCCACCCCGCCACTTCATCCTCCATCCTCCTCTTCCCCCGCCGCTCTGTGCTCTGTCCTCCCCCTGCCGCTCCATCCTCCCCCTGCCTGTGCCACTCCATCCTCCCCCCACCACTTCCTTCCTCCTTCCTTTGTCCTCATCCCTCCGCCACTATATCCTCTGTCCTCCCCCTGTCTGTGCTGCTCCATCCTCCCCCACCCCGCGCTTTGTCCCCGTCTCCTGCTCCCCCCGCCCACTCTGTGCTCCGTCCTCCCCCTGCCGCTCCATCCTACCCCTGCCTGTGCCACTCCATCCTCCCCACCACTTCCTCCTCCTTCCTTTGTCCTCATCCCCTCCACCACTCCATCCTCCGTCCTCCCCCTGCCTGTGCTGCTCCGGCCTCCCCCACCCCGCCGCTTCGTCCTCCGTCCTCCTCCACCTGCCACTCCATCCTTCCCCTGCCAATGTCCTCCCCTGCCTGTGCCACTCCGTCCTCCCTCACCTCGCTGCTTCCTCCTCCATCTTCCTCCCCCCATCGCTCTGTGCTCCGTCCTCCCCCTGCCTGTGCCGCTCCATCCTCCCCCACCTCACCGCTTTCTACTCCTTCCTTTGTCCTCCTCCCCTCCGCCACTCAATCCCCCCCTGCCTGTGCTGCTCGGCCCTACGCCACTTTGTCCTCTGTCCTCCTCCCCCCGCTGCTCTGTGTTCCATCCTCCCCCTGCCGCTCCGTCCTCCCCTGCCTGTGCTGCTCCATCCTCCCCCACCCCACCGCTTTCTCCTCCTTCCTTAGTTTTCCTCCCCTCTGCTACTCCATCCTCCATCCTCTCCTCCCCTGCTTGTGCTGCTCCGGCCTCCCCCACCCCGATGCTTCGTCCTCCATCCTCCTCTCCCGCCGCTCTGTGCTCCATCCTCCCCCTGCCGCTGCGTCCTCTCCCTGCCTGTGCTGCTCCAGCCACCCCCCACCCCGCCGCTTCTCCTCCATCCTCCTCTCCCTCGCTGCTCTGTGCTCCATCTCCCCCTGCCTGTGCTTCTCCAGCCTCCCCCACTCTGCTGCTTCATCCTCTGTCCTCCTCTCCCCGCTGCTCTGAGCTCTGTCCTCCCCTGCCTATGCCGCTCTATCCTCCCCCACCCCACCACTTCCTCCTCCTTCCTTTGTCCTCCTCCCCTCCGCCACTATATCCTCCATCCTCCCCTGCCTGTGCTGCTCCGGCCTCCCCACACCCCGCCGCTCCATTCCTTCCCCTGCACGTGCCAATGTCCTCCCCCTGCCTGTGCCACTCCGTCCTCCCTCACCTCGCTGCTTCCTCCTCCATCTTCCTCCCCCCATCGCTCTGTGCTCCGTCCTCCCCCTGCCTGTGCCGCTCCATCCTCCCCACCTCACCGCTTTCTCCTCCTTCCTTTGTCCTCCTCCCCTCCACCACTCAATCCTCCCCCTGCCTGTGCTGCTCGGTCCTACCCCACTTTGTCCTCTGTCCTCCTCCCCCCGCTGCTCTGTGTTCCATCCTCCCCTGCCGCTCCGTCCTCCCCTGCCTGTGCTGCTCCATCCTCCCCCACCCCACCGCTTTCTCCTCCTTCCTTAGTTTTCCTCCCCTCTGCCACTCCATCCTCCATCCTCCTCCCCCTGCTTGTGCTGCTCTGGCCTCCCCACCCCGATGCTTCGTCCTCCATCCTCCTCTCCCCACCGCTCTGTGCTCTGTCCTCCCCCTGCCGCTCCATCCTCCCCCTGCCTGTGCTGCTCCGGCCTCCCCCACCCCGCCGCTTCGTCCTCCATCCTCCTCTCCCTCGCCGCTCTGTACTCCATCCTCCCCCTGCCTGTGCTTCTCCAGCCTCCCCCACTCTGCTGCTTCATCCTCTGTCCTCATCTCCCCCGCTGCTCTGTGCTCTGTCCTCCCCCTGCCTATGCCGCTCCATCCTCCCCCACCACCACCGCTTCCTCCTCCTTCCTTTGTCCTCCTCGCCTCCGCCACTATATCCTCCGTCCTCCCCCTGCCTGTGCTGCTCCATCCTCCCCCACCCGCCACTTTGTCCTCCGTCCTCCTCCCCCCTGCCACTCTGTGCTCCATCCTTCCCCTGCCGCTCCATCCTCCCCCTGCCTGTGCCGCTCCATCCTCCCCCCACTTCCTCCTCCTTCCTTTGTCCTCATCCCTCCACACTCTATCCTCATCCTCCCCCTGCCTGTGCTGCTCTGTCCTCCCCCACCCCACCACTTCATCCTCCATCCTCCTCTCCCCCCCCCGCTGCTCAGTGCTCTGTCCTCCCCCTGCCGTTCCGTTCTTCCCCTGCCTGTGCTGCTCCGGCCTCCCCACCCCCGCCACTTCATCCTCCATCCTCCTCTTCCCCGCGCTCATGCTCTGTCCTCCCCCTGCCGTTCCGTTCTTCCCCTGCCTGTGCCACTCCATCCTCACCCACCCCGCTGCTTCCTCCTTCCTCTTGTCCTCCTCACCTCAGCCACTCCATCTTCCATTCTCCCCTGCCTGTGCTGCTCCGTCCTCCGTCCTCCTCCCCCGCCACTCTGAGCTCTGAGCTCTGTCCTCCCCCTGCCAATCCGTCCTCCCCCTGACTGTACTGCTCCGGCCCCCCCACCCGCCACTTTGTCCTCCGTCCTTCTCCTCCCGCCACTCTGTGTCCCTCCTCCCCTGCCGCTACATCTCCCCGGTCTGTGCCACTCCATCCTCACCACCCCGCCGCTTCCTCTCCTTCCTTTGTCCTCCTCAACTCCACCACTCCATCTTCCATTCTCCCCCCCTGCTGCTTCGTCCTCTGTCCTCCTCCTCCCCGCCACTCTGTGCTCTGTCCTCCCCCTGCCGATCCATCCTCCCCCTGCCTGTACTGCTCCGTCCTCCTCCACCCGTCACTTCATCCTCCCCCTGCCTGTGCCGCTCCATCCTCCCCCACCACACTGCTTTTTCCTCCTTCCTCTGTCCTTCTCCCCTCCACCACTCCATCCTCTGTCCTCTTCCTGCCTGTGCTGCTCCGGCCTCCCCATCCCGCCACTTCTCCTCCATTCCTCTCTCCCCCCGCCACTCTGTGCTACATCTCCTCCCCTGCCTGTGTTGCTCTGGCCTCCCCACCCCCACTGCTTGATCCTCCATCCTCCTCTCCCTCGCCGCTCTGTGCTCCGTCCTCCCCTGCTTGTGCCGCTGCATCCTCCCCCCACGCTTCCTCCTTCTTCCTTTGTCCTACTCCCCTCTGCCACTCCATCCTCCATCCTCCCCCTTCCTGTTCTGCTCCATCCTCCCCACCCCCGCCGCTTTGTCCTCCGTCCTCCTCCCCCACCGCTCTGTGCTCCATCCTCCCCCTGCCGCTCCATCCTCCCCTGCCTGTGTCGCTCCATCCTTCCCCACCCCACCACTTCCTCCTCCTTCCTTTGTCCTCCTCCCTCCACCGCTCCATCCTCCGTTCTCCCCCTGCCTGTGCTGCTCCGTCCCTCCTCCCCCCCGCTCTGTGCTCCATCCTCGTCCTGCCTGTGCCACTCCATTCTCCCCCACCCCACCACTTCCTCCTCCTTCCTTTGTCCTCCGCCACTCCATCCTCCGTCCTCCCCCCTGCCTGTGCTGCTCTGGCCTCCCCCACCTCGCCGCTCCATCCTCCTCTCCCCCGCTGCTCTGTGCTCCATCCTCCCCCTGCTGCTCCGTCCTCCCTTGCCTGTGCCGCTCCATCCTCCCCCACCTCGACGCTACCTCCTCCGTCCTCCCTCCGACACTCTGTCCTCCCCCTACCTGTGCCCCTCCATCCCCCTCCCCCCTGCCACTCCCCCATCCCCCCGCCGCTCCGTCCTCAAAGTTCCTCCCTATTCAGCCCTCACTGCCTTCCCCATGCAATCCCTATTTCTATATTCTAGAATACCCGATGTGTTAGAATCTATCCACTATCTAGTAATATATACTGTTCCAATCCCTTTAAAAAACTGGACACACAACAAGAAAAAAATCTAAAATCTAAAATGTTATATCTGACATCTCATCAAGATTGGATGTTTGATATAAATCCATCATTCAATGCAGCATGAACATTTGTGACAGTTGTAGAAAGCAACTTGCAAAAGAGAAAAATACTCTGCAGGCACAACATTTTGTAGAACCTGTAACTTCCTACACAGAGGATTATATAAATCCTGATTTAACAATAGAGTATTTAAATAAATAACTTTCTAACATCAAAGATAATTAAGATAAAGAGGTGGGAGAGGCATCATTTTTCTCAGAATGGTACAGACTTTCATTTGATATGTCACAAGACTATGTTTCTTAATATTTTGCTAATAATTTTGTTATATTTTGTTAATAATATGTATACTGTACTTTGCAGCACAAAGTGGTCTGAGCTGTTGAGCATTAGTAACGTTTCTATAGATTATCTTGTCAGATTGTGTATGTGATAGACATTCAGTGAGTCTATGGAGCAGCTCATTATGTTGGTGATCCTTTATGAATATGCAGATTATTAACAAAAATAATAAAATGATTAACAAAATATTAAGAAACAGTCTTGTGACATACCAAATGAAAGCCGGTACCGTTCTGAGAAAAATGATGCCTCTCCCACCTCATTATCTTAATTCTAGCCCGAGATATGATAAAAAATGTGAAGCCATACCAGGCCAAAATTTGCACTTTTTCAAAATTTTAAAATTCTGTAAAAAATTAAATGATGAAAAAAAAAGTTCAAACCTTTTACTTTATAATTAACTAAAGTTGTACTTCATATAGAAACATTTTTTAAAAAATCTAAAGACATCAGGAAAAAATAAATATTCATATTTAGATCACTTGATATGGAATGACCCATTGACACTATAATAGTTAAATATTTTAAAATGTCATCCCATTGTGATCCCAACTTGAATTTTGGTACAGATGTAGCTAAAATCATAGCAGGTACAGTCATATGAAAAAGTTTGGGCACCCCTCTTAATCTTACTCATTTTTTTTTTTTTTAAATTGGGTTTTTGCAACAGCTATTTCAGTGTGATATATGTAATAACTGATGGACACAGTAATATTTCAGGATTGAGATGAGGTTTATTGCACTAACCAAAAATTCACACTGAAATAGCTGTTGCAAAAACCCAATTTTAAACAAATAAAAATGAGTAAGATTAAGAGGGGTGTCCAAACTTTTTCATATGACTGTACATGTACATTTTTGTGAATTTTTAAATTATACATTTTTTTTTCAGAAATGCATTTTGTGTTCACATTGGTAAAATATTAACAAAAATCCTCTTGTGACATATCTAGTGAAAGCCTGGACAGTTCTGAGTAGAATGGTGTTTATTTTGTTTCTCCATCTTATTTCTAGCCTGAGCTATGAGGAGAAATGTAAAGCCAGACAACACCGAGATTCACACTTTTTCCAAACTTTGAAAATCAATTAAAAATAAAAAAAAAATAGAATTTTTTTATCTTCATATTTTGCATTGTCTGACATGGTATTATCAAATAATAAAATCTCAAAAGAATTAAAAATATTGAGGTAAAAATCATTGGTTCACTTTACATGGAATGACCCACAATCTAAACATCCTATCAGTATGTCTTTGGAGTGTGGGAGGAAACCAGAGAGCCCAGAGGAAACCCATGTAAACACAGGCAGGACATACAAACTCCAGCACATGTTGTTCTTGGTGGGATTTGAACGCAGGACCACTGAGCCATCATGCCACCGTGCCACCTGTGAGACTTCTGAAGCCAATCAGTAGCTGGGGGCGTGTCCTTTGCCCTCCTGTCATTGGTAGTTATCCAGACATCAAATAGATGCAGTTCACCATTATATTAAAGATGATTGAAACATAAAACTCTGCCTTTGACCTCAGTGACGCTATTGATTCTCATCTCTTCTAGTACCTCCCACCAATTAGAATTTCTCACATACTAAAAAAAGGAACTCTCCCTTTCTCCTGGTATCATGCCCTCATCTTTCAAAAACACCATCATAAAATTATCCACTATAAAAAAGATTTCCTCAATTGAACTTCACTGCCAACTACAGACCAGTCTTTAATCTCCATTTTATCTTGAAATACCTGGAACGTTTTTTCTACTCTCGTCTAATCCGCTATCTTTCAAATAACTATTTTCTTACAATCTGTTCTTTTCATTCTACAGAAACTATTCTTGCTAAAATTTTTAAAATCTACTAACAACTATTCTATATTGATTATTCTGAATTTCTGTTCACTATTTGACATTGCAGGACACCCAGCTCCTCCACGCTGTGCTCCACTCTATTAGACTCAAGGACATCATTCTCTCTTGGTTCAACTCCAACCTCTGTGACCACCAATTCTTTACAATTTTTTGACTCTTCATTCCTTCCTCTTCTCTTTAGTGTTGGGGTTCCTCAAGGATCAGGTTCCCTCCTCTTTTCTCTGTAAACCCCTTATTGGACAAAACATCAGCAAATGTTGGTACATGGCTCTACCATGAATTCAAAGCAGTATGCCCACTGTCTTGGATTGATAATTGACTTAAATCTTTTCATCACTCTGAACACATCATATCTGATCAGTTATTTCCTCATGTCACCTGCAGCCCAAAAACATATTTTCTTATCTTTGAGACTGCAAAAACTATTACTGTTGCTTTGATTCATTCTCATTTAAACTACCGTACTGCAAGTCACTAATCAGCAGTCTCCCTCTTACTAAACTATCCAAACTATCCTGAAAGCAACAGCTAGGCTCATATTTCCGTCTAGCCGCTACACTGGTAACTGAAATCTGTGCTAGTCATTGCGTTTGTTGCTCATACATTACATAGTACAATATTGGCTACGTTCACATGCTGGGTATTTGCAGCATGTTACTGCGTTTTCTCCTTTGCCTCATTGGGGGACAAAGGACCGTGGGTGTTTAGCTGCTGTCCACTAGGAGGCGACACTAAGCAAGATCTGAAAAAGATTACAGGGTGGCTCCTCCTCTGTAGTATACATCCCTCTGGCTGGCCTTGCCTAACCAGTTTTTGCTTAGTGTCATTAGGAGGCAGACATCCTTTTTATTTTATTATTTTATTTTCTTATAGATTTTTATAGTTTTTTTTTTATTTTCACTCCTTCTTTCTTCTAATAAGAGGATTCAAGAATAGAAATATTAAAGAATAGCCGTCATCCTCCCCAGATCCCACAGTTGGGAATCTGTGTTGAAGTAGATGTACTTCAGAGTTACCCCAACAAAATCCTTCCTCGGTTCCCCATAGTTGGGGACCTGGATCAAAGTTGAGACTCACCAGGACTGCCCCGCAATCCTCCCCAGACCCCAAAGTTGGGGCTCTGGTTTGTAGTGATAGCACCATGTCTCCCTATTCTCCCTCCTCAGGAGACGGAAGACAGCACAGCTACCCTTCCCATTTCACTAAATGGGGTCGAGGCTCCAGTTCAGGTACTGCACAGAACCCTGCCCCTCACAGGACCCCTCAGCATCCTAGCACCGAAGACCGTAATTCAGGGCCCAGAACCCGCCACATCACTTGGCCCTCTGAGGATCACCTCAGCTAACCAGCAGTTACACTGACATCCCCTTATCATTGGGTCCGGCGGGGTCCCTGGACATGCATGCCAGCCTCCTCCCGTTTTTGGAGCCACATTTCACTCTAGGCTCTGGCTCCGGCCTAGCGCGGAACATCGCCACCCATATCCGCCTACCACCTGCCCTCCAGATGACGTAGATAAGGCAGGAACAGGCCCCGGCCGCATCGTTGAGGGAGGTGGGACGACCTTCTCACTCTCTGCGAGATCTCCCTGAGCACTCTTTTTGGTCAAGCCCACCCCTCCTCTCCTGCTTCCTCACTCAGCAGCCGCCATTCCGGCACCATTTATCACCGGCTCTGAAAAGCATACAGAGGCACCGCTCCGGACTATCACAAGGGGACACAGGATCGCCAGGCTGTCGGCTCGTTCTGGTGCAGACTCACGACGGTGATAAGGAGCTCAGCAGTGTTCCTCTCTGCTGCAGCTCTCTCTTCACTCTCTGTATACATACATCCCCAGAGCAGGAGCAGTGCAGGGGCAAGTGTATTACAAAGTTTGTAACGCAGACCATGTCGGGCTCAAGGAACAAAAAGGCTACTAAGACCTTTACCTCTTATTATGTCTCTTGCATTACGTGCAGAGCTATTCTACCAAGTGGATGTACTAGCCCAAACTGCCAGGATTGTTCTCCTACCACTGTGCCAGAGCCCATTGTGGCACCCCACCATGTAGGTGCCACGAAAGGGGTACTGCTCCCAGAAAAGCGGTGTAGTCACCCCACTGCAATTGGAACTATGGTCACTAGATGGAACCCTAGAGTTAACACCCACACACTAGAGTAGTAGGTGGGAGGGACCCCGGAGGATATATAGTGGCCTCTAGGGGGAACTAGTGAGCACAAGAGAGGAGCAGAGGAGTTGGAGTGAGAGAGAGCCAGGCAGCCAGCCTGAGGAGCAAGGAGAGTCCCCTCGGCTGAGGGGCCCAAGACAGCAAAGATCCCAGAAAGAAAGAAAGAGAGAAAAGGCAGCTTATATTGCAAACTCACTCTAAAAGAGCGAGTGACCTGAAGGTTTGCCCCAAAGGAAGGAAATCGGGTACCAGAGCCCGCAATTGTGAGGTCCTATACAGTTCATAGAAGATCGGACGAACAGGGATATCATAGATACGGCCCAAACTCCCAAAGAGCCCAAAAGAGGGGAATCAGTTCTGCAGTCGGATCCTGCGAAGGACAAGTAAAAGATTCACCCGACGGGTACAAGGGAGAGGAGACTAGGAAGAGCAGCAGGAGGTCAGATCATCTTTAAGAGTCAGACTTCACTGCCACTGGGAGGCAAAGGAAAGAAAGGAACAAGAAAGGTACATAAGGAGGGGTCCATCTAACAGCCAGACATTCCATTTGCAGCATCCGTAGCAGCATTTGCCATTATACCATCTACTGCACTGCTTAACTGTATGACTTTGGAGAAGTTTTCAGTAAAGTTACCCGGTGATGTGAAGTTCTGACTCTGCTGCATCTTTTCCCAGATAAACTGTTTTCTTACAGCATCACTGCCCTGGCGGTCCAGTCCCACCTGCAGGGGACTAATCCATCCAAGCCGCAATACCATCAACCACCGGAGGACTGTGGCGGCGCTGATGAGCATCACCGGACACTGCAGGAGGCGTCACAACGACAAACTGTGTACATAATCCCTGTAAATAAACCCCTTATTTAGTTGACCCCCATGGCCACGGCCTCGGTGGCTACCTGTGACATCCCAGACCCGAAGCTGTCTGAGAGCTGAGTACCCGAGCCCTGGGTGCGCATCACCATCTTTGATACCGCACCCCCCGTGCCCCGAATGCATCTGAATGGGCAGTTCTCCTGTCCCAATCCATGTCTCAGTCCATTGAGAAACTCCTCCACACTGATCCAGGTCCTGCAGAGTCGCCCCACAACCTGCACCTTAGGTCATTCTGCACTGCAGGAGGACACCATGGAATTCAAGGGCACACCACCTAGATGCACACTTCATGATCCCCTGCCATCAGTTTCTGATGCAGGCCGAAAAAGGATCCAAAGGAGCCCTTCTCTAGTGTCCTCCCACAGCTCTCATGCTTCTTCCACCAGGGAGAGCCGCCAAGGTTCCCATTTGTCTGATAGATTTTATGATCCATGCTCAGATCCGGAATTAGATGCGTCCCTTGAGCTAGACTCTTCGGACACTCTGGCTATATGTTAGGTACCCTGGCACCGCTCCCCAGCTCACCTTCCCTGGCTCTACATCCTCTGCTGCTCTGCCACTCGGGCATCTAGCATCCAGGTGTGCTGTGTCTCAGAGCCATCGCCGGGTCCCCATCCTGTCTGCCGGTCACCGGGTTCACACATCAGCACACTACAATGGACGGTGTAATGAGCGGTGCACTGGGTGCGTCCGCGTCCCTCCCCTGTGACTCTAGGGACCGGCATGGCTCACCCTGACACTCCCCTTGGCCAATAGCTGTCTGTCCTCTGGTATATCAGGCCACCTCCACTGCTGGGAGGTTCCTGATTATTGTGTTAGTAAGCTTCTGCTTCTCTGGCTGTTAGTCAGGCCCACCTCATGCTCTCCTCTGGTGGAACCCGTACCAGCTCTTCTAGACCCGGGCTCTGGTGCCTCAGATCCTTCTTAGCCTTACCGTAGTATAGGCTAACCATATGAGCCGCGCCCCTGGTACTAGCAGCTGTGGTATTTAGAGCTCCTGGGCTGACAATCCCAAGATAAGGGTTCGATAAACTAGGACCAGCTCACCCAGGGGAGTTCGGTACCATGGCCCAGTGGGTCCACTCTAGGGTGGGTACCCCCGGAAGCATGACACCATGGTTGAGGACTTAATCACGGCATTTAACCAAACACTTGACGTAGCCGACCCTCCTTGTGAAACCCCAAAGCACGCAGTTTCTTTCAATAGAGTAAAACACCCACACAAATATTTTGCGGATCACCCTGAATTTCAGGAGGTCATTCAGAAACATAGATCTCACCCAGACAAGAGATTTGGAAATCGAAAGGCAATAGAAGCTCGCTATCCCTTTTTACCTGCGTTGACCCAGGACTGGTCAGATTCTCCGCAGGTAGATCTCCCAGTTTCCTGTCTAAGGACTCAACATACCGTCAGGTGGAGCAAACGGCACACTCCGTCTTCGAAGCAGCAGGATAATCATTATCTCCCTCCTTCACCTCAGTTTGGGTAGCTAAGGCGATTATGACTTGGGCAGGTAATCTGCATACCGCCCTGCGCAATCGGGACCCTGACCCAGAGCTGATGGATGTAGCGGCACAAATTTCAGTAGCATGGGAGTATCTAGTTCATGCATGCCTAGATATGGCCAATTGCACAGCTGTAGATGCATCAAACGCCATTACAATTAGACAAGCTCTCCTGCTACGTTAGTGGATGTAGAGGTGGCTGGTTCAGAGAACAGCACCAGGTAAAGAAAGCCTTCCATGTGCGGTAATAAATGTGAGTGAAAGCGGACTTTCTTGCTCTGATCATGGTTTTGATTACCTCCGAGGAAAAAACAGCCTGAGTCAAAACCCAGGTCGCAAGGGCCATGCTGTCAAATTCAGGGCCTTCTAATTCTGGTGGTAAATTGGTCCAGCCTGCTACAGCCTGTCGATTTTGTACCTCAGCTGCCCTCTTCGTTTTTGACTTTGACCTTTGCCTGGATTTTCGACTCTGCTACAGTCTGACGATTTTGTGCCTTCGCTGCCCTCTCGGTTTTGACTCGGACTCCTGACTACGTTTTTCGGGTCCTGATTTTTCCCCTGGCAACCTTCCTGCTCTGCTGCTCATAATAGGCAGCTACCCCCTGGGCTCCGCTGTAATTCCAGGTCCCTGTATAGGGGTTAAGGGTCTCAGGGTTTATCGGGGTGCTGCCTTGCCAGCAGCTCAGCCTCGCAGCGGATGGTCGTCACATTATATCTGGTCATACCATTTTTTATATATATATATATTGACTATATATAAATAAAAGCATTCCCTTATCTTTTTTTTTCTTCTCTCCTTTTCCCAATGGTTTTCCCTGTTATTTTTCTTTACTCTGAGCTGTGTCAGCTGCTGATCGCTTCCCTCAAAGCACCTGTGTCCAGCTTCTCAGTCCTGTGGAAGATCATTGTCATCATTCTTTACCAACATGCTGTACAAGCCACAATCTGGAGTCCTCTGCGTAAACACTGGAGATCAGAAGGCCTCGTACCCTGGATGTCAGCACCTAGGTGGCTCTGGCTCTGCCTGCCCAGGTGCCCAGGTATTGCCCGCGGATGCGGCCAAAGTCTTGTTACCTATTTGTCTTACCTTAACAAATCTGTGTGTTTGGAGGCTTATATAGACAGTGGCTCAGAGGGGAATTTCATAGATCTCCAGGTAGCAAGAAATCTAGGTGTACCACTACTAAGGCTTAATGCCCTGATTAGAACCACTGCAGTTAATGGCACTCCCCTCATCCAGGGTGAAGTGGAATTTGTCACTGAAGAAGTGTCAATGCTGGTGGGGTCTTTACATGCTGAAAATGTGTCATTTTTTGCTATCGGTAATTTATCATCTGCAGTAATCCTGGGCATGCCATGGTTACGTAAACATAACCCAGTCATAGACTGGCACTTGACAAAAAACAAAAACAATGTATAATGCACCTAAATAATTGGATATGAAATGTTGTTTGGTTGCAAGGTTTGGGGCTTCCCGACACTGTGGGCTTCTCCATCCACCTCTCTGGGTTTGTTCAGCACTTAAGCCACAGCGCACTTGCAAGGTCCACATGGACTATCTGGAATATCTCTGTCAGTCATATAAATTGAACTTTGTGATCACAATGACATGTTATATATAGATTGAACCTTGTCTAATCCTTGATTTTATGATGTACAGCGGTTTGTAAACCATACCCTTGGTGCTTGTTGAATACTGAGGCACACAGTGCCTTCTGTCTCCCTAATTGTCAGCACCTTCCTTTTTTATGTACTTTTACTGGTTTGGAATTTGTCTGCTTGCTTTTAAGTGTAATAAACAGAAAAGTTTACTTGCAACCAAACAACATTTCATATCCAATTATTTAGGTGCATTATACGTTGTTTTTGTTTTTTGTCTTAGCCTATATTGCATAGCACCACTTTACCTATGAGGTCCAGTACGCCCCTCACTAATTTTATTAACATAGACAGGCACTTGGGTGACATTGTGCGCTGGAGCCCAAAATGCCAGGATAACTGTATCTGGCTATCTGTAAACCAAGTTAGGGTCAAGCCTCCTCCATTTGTATCATATGCCTTTAGAGATTTTAAGGATGTATTTTCTATTCAGGAATCAGAGAAATTACCCCCTCATAGAGAGTATGATTGCCCATAGATTTGATACCTGATTCTTGTCTCTGAAAGGGGAGAATATTTAATCTCTCTGGTCCAGAACATCAGGCCATGAAAGATTACATAGCAGACAGTCTGCGAAAAGGGTATATTAGACCGTCCACCTCACCAATAGGGGCCGGCTTCTTTTTTGTGGGAAAGAAAGATGGCAGACTCAGACCTTGCATTGATTACCGCGAATTAAATGTGATCTCTGTGAAAAAACAGTATCCTCTTCCACTCATCCCTGATCTTTATAATCAGCTGTTGGGAGCCAGGTATTTCACCAAACTGGACCTCAGGGGGGCATATAACCTTGTCCGTATAAAAGAAGGCGATGAGTGGAAGACCGCGTTCAATACGCCTCTCGGCCATTTTGAGTATCTTGTAATGCCGTTCGGGTTAAGTAACGCACCTGCAGTTTTTCAGAATTTTGTCAACAATATTTTCAGAGATACAGTGGTGTATATGTTGTCGTTTATTTGGACGACATGCTGTTTTTTTCTCCTGGTCTTTGGTCGCACGTCCGACATGTCCCTACGGTACTCCAGAGACTCAGAGAGCATTCTTTATTCGCCAAATTACAGAAATGTGTCTTCATGGAGGAGGAGATAATTTATTTGGGGTACATTATATCGGCTAAAGGTTTTCGCATAGATCCTGCCAAGATTAAACCCATTAAGGAATGGGTACAGCCCAAGTCTCTAAAGGCACTGCAGCGATTCTTGGGTTTCGCTAACTATTATCGTAAATTTATTAAAGGGTTTTCACAGATAGCCAAACCACTCACTGATTTGACACGTAAAGGGGCGGATGTGGATAAACTGGAAGCCTGAAGCTCTTCATGCGTTTTCTACGTTAAAAAAATGTTTTTCCTCTAACCCGATATTGGTGCAGCCTGATTTGGACCGCCCCTTTATTGTATAGGTAGATGCCTCTGAAGTTGGAGTGGGAGCAATGCTATCACATGGCACTGCATCCCTCACTCAGCTACGTCTGTGTGCCTTCTTTTCCCGAAAATTTTAATCTACAGAGATGAATTATGATATAGGTAATCGGGAATTGTTGGCAATCAAATGGGCCTTCAAGGAATGGCGCCACTTCCTCGAAGGCGCCAAACATAGGATTACCGTAATTACTGATCACAAAAACCTAACCTATTTGGAGTCAGCGAAAAGACTGAATCCTAGACAGGCTAGGTGGGCTTTGTTCTTCTCTAGATTTGAGTTTATCACTTCCCGACCGGGTACTAAAAACGTAAGGGCTGATGCCCTGTCTCAAAGTTTTTGCCCCTTACAGGTCGAGGACGTGGAACCGACTCCAAGAATGAAAATAACTATGATTGAATTTTATTTAATCCTTTAAAATATATCCTGTGTGGATTGGTGCAACAGTGCTAGTGTCTAACAACGTGTATCCCTCCCCCCACAAAAACAAAAAACACAAGACAAACAAATATCTATACAGATATGAACCTCTGTTGGTTCAAAGGGTGATGATGGCACTGGTCCAAAACCTGGATGTCTGGGTCTGAAGGAGAGAATCCCCCTGGAAACAATCCGTCTCCTGCGGGGGCTCAGACCTAATGACCCGTGATCGTATGGTCAAGTCTTGTTGTTAACGGGTGTTGTCCCGATCAACTAATAGTGTGTCTGTCACCTCTATTGCAGTCAGAGGTCCTATAATCGTATAGACCTGGTACTCATCAGTTTTTACAACAGTATGTGTCAGTGTTATAACCCGCCCGACGCGTTTCGCCTCTCCAAATTGCATGAGAGGCTCATCAGGGGCTTTGGCGATAAAAGGAATGATATGTAGATCACACTAGTTATATATGATCTACTCGATTGTTAGTCTGATGTTTAGACAGTCCGGGCTGAGAACTTGAAAGGGATTTTCAGATACCATCCGCTGAGGCATACGTGGAGTTTGTTGTGTAATAAAAGAGGAGGCCTGAGTTCAGAAGTTAGACGATGTTAGGAAAAGTCCTCCTCCACCATACCCTATCAAACCCCGCTATGGACGTGAGGTTTACAATAATATTCAGTACACCCTTTTTAGAGCTGTATTTATTTTTTAACAATTGATCACATACTGGGTATGGTTATTTTTCTTGGATGTATCTGTCGCAGTCCAAGTTTTTGGCCGGTATTTAACAAGGTTCTATTCCTTGGTACACAAGACATAAGATATTACTTATTAATGTCCTATTATTAATTTGATTGGTAATCTTTCACCGAGTTACCTACCCTTTTTAGTAGTTTTGCAGTTTTATTCCAGTGATTATTGGAGTATCCCTTTGAAAGTTCCCCTCTCTGGGAAGAAAAGGTAGTATCACTGTATATTCAGGTAACACTCTTTTGTGGCATTTAGTTTATTGCTATGGGACCAACCTGCACGAAACAACCATGTGTGCCTCTTTGTTGGCTGGTGAAACTGGTGCCTGTCTTTGTCACAGGACGTCAACCACCATCTGTAGAGGAAAAACTTTGATCCAACGTTCTAACATATTTCCCCCTTTTTTCCCATTTTGTATATATGTCTGTACCTGTTCAAATATGGCGCTTTCTGATATTATCCGTGGGTTCACTGATAAGATAGTCCCTTAGATATTTGCATTAGTCCACACAAAGTTACTGGATCCTGGATAGCTGGTTGTCTAAGGATCCTATAACAAGTACAACTGTGATACCCATCATCAGTTCATTAAAGGGTTAAAGTATCATCATCAACTCAAAACCCTTTTAAGACAGGCATATTACTAGTTGTACCCGTGGTGATCACACTATAGTAGTTCCAAAAAACCCTTAACACCCTCTAAAACTGTATAATACAGTAAATTAGGGTGATACATCTTTTCTTATATATATAATGTGGACATCACTGGTATATTGTTGTTTCCCAGAGAGCCTTATAATGCCCACACTTTTGTAAGGAAAACCCCCCATTATATGGATCAATTAATGAAAACCCTTATATTGTGTCTAGTTTATTACCTCAGAAGCAGCCTGGCTCGCACATCATGGTCTAGATGGAAGGCTCCAAAGTCCAGAGCCTATGTGCGCCGCCGGCCGCATAGAGGACTAAATAGTGTTGCCTCCTAATCACGCCCTCAATTCCTATTGCCGCCCACAGGATGTGGTTGGCAGAATTGAGATGACGTGCGTTCCACGTCTGGAACGCGGAAGTGTTTACCGCGCATGCGCGGACAACGTATTTTCGGTCCCACATGTTGAAAGCGTCATCATAGTGACGCAGCGTGTTTATTGCGCATGCGCAGACCGGGCGCCTCCGCTCCAGTGATGAAAATCGTCTCTATGGTGACGCGATTTGCTTGATACAAACCACACAGCGCCTGATGGTGTGGAGGGGAGCAGTTACACTTTCTATGGGCATTAGATCATGCAGTTTGCTAAGGGTACATTAAGGTGATGTTGTCATTGTAGGGAGAGATTTATATGGGCATTATATCATGAAAACCACTATGGGTACACTATAACCTGAGGTGATGTTATCATTGTAAGGAGAGATGTCACAGATGCAAGGGCTTTTTGGAGTTGCTTGTGTCTATGATGTGTCCAAACAGTAAAAGAGACAGAGAGCCCATTGAATGGTCAATGACATATTCAATGGGTAATTAGATAATAACAATGTTGACCCACATTATGAATGCTACATATTAACAATGATATGCATACTCTGATTCCCTTAATAGTTCCCAGCCACCATTGTCTAATATGGTTCAATGGGATGGCACTAGGGATGGGCGAATCTACTCGCTAGGACTCGTTACTCGGCGAGTAGTAAGGGACTCGCAGGACTCGGTACTCTGCGAGTTTCCCAGTGATTACTCGCGAGTCTAATGCAAATCAATATCAATCCTAGTTTTGTCAGAAACGCTGACAAAACTAGGATTGCCATTGTTTGCATTAGACTCGCGAGTAATCACTGGCTACTGTGCCAGTGATAGCAGGGAAACTCGCAGATAACTGCTGTTTCTTTGCGAGCCAGTCCAGCTGTCTTCTCTGTGCAGCTCCAGGGTCCTAGAGCCCGCCTGCTGCCTGATGTAGCAGTGCTGAGATTGTTCTCAGTCTGCTCATTCCCTGTGTACAGACATGAATGTCTGTGCACAGAGATGATGTAGCAGTGCTGAGATTGTTCTCAGTCTGCTCATTCCCTGTGTACAGACATGAATGTCTGTGCACAGAGATGATGTAGCAGAGCTGAGATTGTTCTCAGTCTGCTTATTCCCTGTGCATAGACATCTATATTTATGCACAGGGGATGTAGCAGAGAGGACATCGCGTTTTGGACTGCGTCGGACGGAAGAGGATTTTTTTAATTAAAGATGGAGTCCCTAATGGCTTTTTTTTTTATTTCTAATAAAAAATTTTCCTTGTGTTGTGTTTTTTTTAAAACAATTTAATAGAAATTCATGGTGGTCATGTCTAATATTGGCGTGACCGCCATAAATTTCGGGCTTAGGGCCAGCTGATAATACAAAGCTGGCCCTAACCTCTTTATTACCCAGCGTGCCATCGCTACCAGGGCCGCTGGAAGAGCGGGGTTCAGCGCCAGAGGATGGCGCTTCAATGAACGCGCCATCTTCTGGGGCGGCTGCGGGCTGCAATTTGCAGCGGGGGGTGCCCAGAAAGCTTGGGCATCCCTGCGCTGCGGATTCCAGCCCCCAGCTGCTTAGCTGTACCTGGCTAGACATAGAAATTGCGCGGAGCCCCACGCATTTTTTTTTAATTATTTCATGAATTTCAGAGTCAGAGTCTCAGAGTCAGAATCTCAGAATTTCATGAAATAATTAAAAAAAAATGCGTGGGGCTCCGCGCAATTTCTATGTCTAGCCAGGTACAGCTAAGCAGCTGGGGGCTGGAATCCGCAGCGCAGGGATGCCCAAGCTTTCTGGGCACCCCCCGCTGCAAATTGCAGCCCGCAGCCGCCCCAGAAGATGGCGCGTTCATTGAAGCGCCATCCTCTGGCGCTGAACCCCGCTCTTCCAGCGGCCCTGGTAGCGATGGCACGCTGGGTAATAAAGAGGTTAGGGCCAGCTTTGTATTATCAGCTGGCCCTAAGCCCGAAATTTATGGCGGTCACGCCAATATTAGACATGACCGCCATGAATTTCTATTAAATTGTTTTAAAAAAAACACAACACAAGGAAAATTTTTTATTAGAAATAAAAAAAAAAAGCCATTAGGGACTCCATCTTTAATTAAAAAAATCCTCTTCCGTCCGACGCAGTCCAAAACGCGATGTCCTCTCTGCTACATCCCCTGTGCATAAATATAGATGTCTATGCACAGGGAATAAGCAGACTGAGAACAATCTCAGCTCTGCTACATCATCTCTGTGCACAGACATTCATGTCTGTACACAGGGAATGAGCAGACTGAGAACAATCTCAGCACTGCTACATCATCTCTGTGCACAGACATTCATGTCTGTACACAGGGAATGAGCAGACTGAGAACAATCTCAGCTCTGCTACATCATCTCTGTGCACAGACATTCATGTCTGTACACAGGGAATGAGCAGACTGAGAACAATCTCAGCTCTGCTACATCATCTCTGTGCACAGACATTCATGTCTGTACACAGGGAATGAGCAGACTGAGAACAATCTCAGCTCTGCTACATCAGGCAGCAGGCAGGCTCTAGGACCCTGGAGCTGGGGCAGCCAAAACACAGAGAAGACAGGATCTTATCTGTGCGAGTCAGCGATTACTTACAAAGTAAACTAGCAATGCAAATAAATGACAAAACTAGGATTGCTTCAGGCTGAAGCTTCCGAGACACATCTGCGATTTGTAAATCTCACACTACTCGCTATTACTCGCTTCCCCATTCATTAACATTGGACTCGCTAGACTCGCAACGAGTAGCGAGTCCTGGGCTCGGACTCGCTAGAGTCAAGCGATTCCGAGTAATTTAGGATTCGCCCATCACTAGATGGCACGTATCATTAGATGATCTCAGAGACTAGTTCTCTAAGCACAAATTATTCCCTTTACTGTCTTTCTGGACAATGTTTACAGGGAAGGTAGTTTCCAAGGACCACTAAAAAACAGGGAAAAGACTGAAGCTTCTCTTGAATCCTGTGGTATACTTATCCCACTATGGATGATTGTCAAATAAATCAAATAAAGCAAGTATAATTTTGTACTTCATTTAGTCCATTGGGCGTGACCGTCTTAAGCCGGTGTATCCATTTACACTCCTTTTGCAGGATCTTTTTGTCCCAGTCACCTCCCCTTGGAGGTTGTGTCACAACCTCAATTGCCATGAAGGAGAAACAATCCAGATTCCCCCCATGTTCTTGCCTTACATGTCTCGATATGGGGGTGTCTCTTTCTTTTCTAATGTCACCTATATGTTCACCTATCCTCTTTTTAAACTCCCGCTTCGTTTTGCCAATGCCCTCCAAATTACATGAGCACTTGAAATAGTATACCACTCCGATTGTTTTGCAATTTGCAAAGTGACGTATCTCATACACTCTGCCTGTATTCTTGCTAGTAAAGGTTTTGTCAGTGTTTATATATCTACATGTTATACATTTCCCACATCTGAAGGTGCCATTAGCTCTATTATCCAGCCATGTTTTCTTAGTTGTTTTAGGGGGTTCATAGGTACTGTGAACAAGTTGGTCTCTAATATTTCTCCCTCTCCTGTATGTTATGGAAGGTGTTGATGGTATTAGATCCCAGATTTCTGGGTCAGCTGTTAGAACTCTCCAATGTCTCGACAACATTTCCCTTACTTCCTTTGCACATGTATCATATTTACCAATAACCCTCATGATATTGGTCTCTTCTCTAGGTTTGGGCCTGAGTAGGTCTCTTCTGGGTGTATTCTCCGCTGTTTTGTAGGCTTTGCTCAAAATGTCTTGGGGGTAGTCCCTGTTGATAAATCTAGTTCTAAGTTCTTCAGCTTGTTTATAGAACTGATAGTTGTTTGAGCAGTTTCTCCTGATACGGAGATACTGGCCTTTTGGTATACCCGTCCTAAGATTTCTAGGGTGGTGACTCCTCCAGTGCAACAGATCGTTACTAGCAGTTTCTTTCCTGAATGTTTTTGTCGTTATATGACCATCTCTTCCTTTCTCAATTGTTACGTCAAGAAAATTGAGCTCCTTTTCTTGGAACTCCGATGTGAACCCAAGTCCAATATTGTTATTGTTTAGGTCCCTAATGAAATTGTTGAAGCTTATCTGATCACCAGACCACAAGACAAAAACATCGTCAATATAACGTCCCCAGAACAAAATCTGGCGATACCACCAGGAAAAGTCACCATCACGCCTGAAAACTACTGTATCCTCCCACCAGCCCAGGAACAAATTAGCATAAGTTGAAATCGACTCCCATTTTAACCAAGGGTATTGTTGTTTCGGCTGTGTCTTTGGATCTTCTGGAAGAGATTCGTGGATTTCCAGAACAGGCCCCTGACACTACTCCTGCCCACAAACTCTTAGTCCCTGCCAAATTCCGCCTCCAAGTCCTAAAGGAATCACATGATTCCGTCCTTGCAGGGCATCCTGGTATCAATAACACCATCAGACTTGCAACCAGGAATTTGTGGTGGCCAACTATAGTAAAGGACTGTAAGGACTAAGTACTGACTTGTGAAACCTGTGCTCGCGCTAAGTCTCTCCGCAACCGCCCTGCCGGGTAGCTCCAGTCCTTGCCTACCCCTGAGGGTCCTTGGACTCATATCTCCATGGATTTCATTACTGACCTACCACTCTTCGAAGGGAAGACTTGTATCTGGGTAGTGGTAGACAGATTCAGCAAGCAGTGTCATTTTGTTCCACTGTCCGGGTTACCTAATTCCGAGACCCTGAGCAAATTGTTTATTAATCATGTTGTGCGACTGCATGGTGTTCCTGTGAATATTGTTTCTGACAGGGGCACCCAGTTCGTTTCTAAATTTTGGAGGGCATTCTGTAAACGGAATGGAATTGACTATTCCTTTTCTTCTGCCTATCACCCTGAAACCAATGGTCAAACCGAGCGCACTAATCAAGCTCTCGAGCAGTATCTATGTTGTTATGTCTCTGAGCATCAATCCGATTGGGTGGAACACCTGCCACTAGCAGAATTTGCCATAAATGACCAGTACCAGGAGTCCATCAAGACCACCCCTTTCTACTGTAATCATGGGCTGCACCCGCGCTTTGGTTAATGTTCTTCTAGGCTTTCCGACGTCCCTGGGGTTGAAAGGTCCATAGATCAGTTAAAGACTATCTAGTCTGAAGTAAACAAAAACTTTAAGGGGCTCAGACTAGGCAGGCATCTTCCGCAAAAAAACTGCGCTCCAAGGGTCCGGACCTGGGAGTTGGGGACAAAGTTTAGCTTTCACGAAAAATATTAAGCTCAAAGTGCAGTCTGCAAACTAGGTCCCAGGTTTATTGGTCCGTATGAAATTATTGATGTGATTAACCCTGTAGTCTTTCGTCTGAAGCTTCCTCAATCATTCAAACTGCCCAATGTATTCCATAAGTCTCTTCTCAAATTGTACCGATCTCCGGTTTGTCCTGTCCAGTCCCCTCCTCCTCCGGTCTTGGTCGGGGGTGCCGTAGAATGCGAAGTTCAACGGATCCTTGATTCCCGCTTAGCGAGAGGATCCGTGCAGTATCTGGTACATTGGAAGGGCTATGGTCCGGAGGAGAGGTCCTGGGTGCCTGCCAGTAATATCCATGCCAAGGGTTTGATCAAGATGTTTCATCTTCTTCATCCCAATAAACCGGGTTTTGTGGGTCCGGAGGCCCCTCGTAGAGGGGGGGTACTGTCACATCGCCATTGGACTCGGTGACTGGTGTTCCTGCCCCGGCTGCTGGGAGGCGCCGGATTCCTTCGGCTGATGGTGCCGGTAATAGGAGGGCCTTGTCCTCATATGGACCTGCTCCTTCGACGTCTGCCTCTGTCGCTGGGCGCCGTCGTGTTTCTCCTTGGGGTGATGTTGGTGGCAGAGGCGTCTGATAGGCACAACCTTCATTCTTCTCTCAGAAGTAGGGTGGCTGGTGCCAGTCGTGCATCACCATCTGGCCTGGTTCTAGGGGCGGTCCGGATGAGATCATCAGGCTGTGAGCTCCAGCCTATTGGAGGTAACCGCGCCCTTCAAATACATTGGAGCCTGTCTTGCAGGCCGCCAGATATAGTTTTGGTTCCCCAATGATAAAGTGTGTGTTTTAGTTTTTTCTCTGACCTTTGCCTGGATTTCTGACTCTGCTACAGCCTGTTGATTTTGTACCTCAGCTGCCCTCTTGGTTTTTGACTTTGACCTTTGCCTGGATTTTCGACTCTGCTACAGTCTGACGATTTTGTGCCTTTGCTGCCCTCTCGGTTTTGACTCGGACTCCTGACTACGTTTTTTCGGGTCCTGATTTTTCCCCTGGCGACCTTCCTGCTCTGCTGCTCATAATAGGCAGCTACCCCTGGGCTCCGCTGTAATTCCAGATCTCTGTATAGGGGTTACGGGTCTCAGGGTTTCTCGGGGTGCTGCCTTGCCAGCAGCTCAGCCTCGCAGGGGATGGTCGTCACATATTGTCACTTAAAGTGCAACCATCGTTTAAATTTTTATTTAATAATAATGTAGAGCTAATTATTTTAATAAACATTTAAATATATTTCATAAGAAAATTCTGGTTGAAAACTATTCATAAACCTTCCACAAAGTGTCCCCACTTTACTGTGTGTGAAGCAGACATATGTTCATTATTAGTCAGATCCGTATTCATACTGAATACGGGTCATGTAACCTTATAAGGAAAAGGGGGCATGGCCTACACTTCTGTCTGCAGCTTGTGAAGAAACAATGTGCTAGATTAGCTCAGCAGACAGCATGATTGCTAAGTAATATCAGAATGTCACGATCAGTGCAAACTCCTCCTTAATTGGCACTAGCTTCTCTGATCTGTCATCTGGCTCTACACAGCTCAAATCTCTGTTAACCCCTTTTCTGCTGTCACATTGCTTCCTGCTCTCAGAAGCTGTGAAAAACACACACATGCGGCTAGATGCTGGCCACGCCCACACAGTCGTAAACTGACGTTTTTAAAAGTGCACAGAAACATGTGAGAAAATAAGTCATATGGCACAAAAAAGAATTATCTTAGCTGTCTTGTGACCCATCATTAACAACCAGTGCAGTATAGTGTTTTTGTTGATTTTTTTTTTCATTGAAATGACATTTACACTTTAAGTATTTCTTGACCATGTTGTCTATTTTCTCCATCCTTAGCATTGTTACAGGCACAGATAACCCTTGCTGATGTGCTGGTTTATAGAAAATAGCCCATTTTCCCCCCACCTCTACTGGATCTGGTGTCTGTGTCTCTCTCTAGTAATCCTTCCTGTTAAAAGACCGATACCTCTGCTACCAGTGTTGTTTAAGGGAGAAGTTAAAGAAAATGACACATGAACTGTGCCAGGGTTGGCCAAGCTGCTAAAAGGCAAAGATTCTGTATCCCCACCTGGAGGAACAATACCCATCCTCTCCTCATGCTGACTCGCCTCCTCCTCTACCTCCTCCTCTCCAGCCCATCCATGCTGGACAGACATGAAGCTAGGGTTGGGAGTCCTCTCTGTAGCGTAGAAAGATAAGTCCTTTACCTCATCCTTCTCATCTTTCTCATCATCACCCAATGTTGCCTGAGAAAATTAACATAACATAGTATCATAGTATTTAACCTTCCTCTAGTGTTAGGGTCGTGACCGACCCGTTTTAGGTTTTAAATGCACACAAATTCTACATACATTTGTTTATTGCATCAAGACTTTTTGACTTTATCAGGAACTTATTTTTAAACAAAATACAATAAATAAAACTATTTTACTAAATTGTAAAATGCTCTTATTAAAATTATAACATTTGTGTTGTTGGGGTCAATTTCGACCCAGGTCTAATATAAGAGTAAAAAAACAATAATAAATCCCAAAACTGAACTCATAAAAACAATATAAACCAACAGCCCACAGCAGCTCTACCTCCAACAACTTGAGTTAGGGACATGTCCAGGCATGTATGGCCAAATCAGCTTAGAGTTGGTACTTTGCAGAGTATACATCTCCAGTTTACACATGCAACAATGAGGAGAAGATTTCATGTAAGCCAAATTCTGGATTATATCTTAGATGATAATGAATCAGAGGACACACAGCAGCAAACTGATACAGATGAACAGGTTTCTGAGGAGGAAGATGATGTGGAGTATCAACCGGAAGACACAAACAGTTCTGATCAGTCTGATGAGGAGGTCACTGGTGCTGAAGCTGCTCCCGCTGAAAGATTCAATCCAAAAGTGGCAAGATCAGTTGGAGCTCAGTACCTCCAGATGTACATGGCAGGGCAGATGCTGCAAATGTCAGAAAAATGACCCCTGGGATCACAAGGTTTGCTGTGACAAGAGTAAGTGACATCAAGACATGTTTTGATCTGTTTATGCCATTGTCAATAAAAAAAGTAATTATTGCTATGACAAACCTTGAAGGAAAAAAAGTCTACGGCAACATGTGGAATGACCTTCATGATGATGTCCTGGATGCCTACATTGGTGTTTCTCCTTGCTGGAGTGTACAAATCCTGCAATGAGGCCACTGATAGTCTCTGGGACGCATCGACAGGCAGGAATATTTTCTGGGCAACAATGTCACTTCAAAATTTTCAAATGATATCAAGAGTCCTCAGATTTGACAACAGAGACACCAGAACAAAATCTGACAAGCTTGCTCCCATCAGGGATGTTTGGGAGAAATGGGTGCAGCTCCTTCCACTGATGTTCAACCCAGGGCCAGAGGTGACAGTAGACGAACGTTTTCTCCCTTTCCGCGGAAAATGCCCCTTCCGGCAATACTTGCCAAGTAAGCCAGGCAAATATGGCATAAAAATTTGGGCAGCCTGTGATGCAGCCTGCTATGCATGGAATCTACAGATTTACACAGGCAAGTCTGCAAGCGGCATCCCTGAAAAAAAAGCAAGGAAAACGTGTAGTCCTCGATATGACTACTGGACTGCAGGGTCACAAAATTACTTGTGACAATTTTTTTACCAGCTATGACCTTGGACAAGAATTTCTCAGGAGGAAAATCACCATGGTGGGCACAGTGAAAAAAAACAAACCTGAGCTGCCCGCTGAATTGTTGCAGATGAAGGACAGGGCTCCACTTTCCTCAAAGTTTGTTTTTACAGACACTACCACTGCTGTTTCATACTGCCCCAAAAAATGAAGGAATGTGGTACTGATGTCCATACCCACAAAGATGCAGCTGTGTCATCAGGAAGTGACAAAAAGCCCAGAATCATCCTGGACTATAACAAAAACAAAGAAGGAGTGGGCAACCTGGACAAGCTGACTGCCACCTACACCTGCCAGCGAATGACTAGGAGATGGCCAATGGTTGTATTTTACAACATCCTTGATGTGTCAGCATGCAATTCATTTGTGTTGTGGACCCACATTCACCAAGGATGGAATTCAAAGAAAAAAAACAAGCGGAGGATGTTTCTTGAGGAACTAGGAAGATCCCTTGTCAAGGCACACATTGACCAAAGGGATGAGTGCCCCGAGACCCAGCCGCTGCAGCCTTGGTCCGACAACTCTAGAGCTCAACAAGTGCTTCGTCCACACCCACAGCAACACAAAGATCATCATCACCAGCATCCTCCTCAACCAGGCCTGCCTCAACATCAACCACAACAGCCACAACCCCAGTAAGACCACCTGATTCTAAAAGAAAGAGGTGTCAGGTCTGCCCTAGCAATAAGGACAGAAAGACAAACACATCGTGCTTCGCCTGCAAAAAATACCTCTGCAAAGAACACACAAAAAGTGTCACTTTTTGCCACACATGCATGTAAATACTAATGCATCTAAAAACTAGTACTTGATTTCTGTTGATTTGCTGGATTGATTGTTGTTTGTTTGTTTGTTTGACCTAGAAAAGCTACTTTTTATTATTATTGCTGTTAATGTTAATATAATTTTCATCTTTTATTTGTATTAAAGTTCTATAAAAAAAAAATCTGTTTTTTGCCTTTTTCATAAAGTAGTTAGATATGGGTCAAAATTGACCCGTAACACCATAGATGTTACTAGAGTTAATAATATAAAATATATATATATATACTTTTTTACATTTCAGAATTGTGTTCTAAAACCCTTTAGTAATAGTCAGGTAGTATAACAAACTTTTTTAACTTTATATTATTCTCTCGAGGTTCATTTGACAATATTTTATATTGAAAATGAAGGGCATGCTCTCAAATGAAAGGCCCAGGGGGCCACAAGCAAAAATATTAAAATAAATCCTTCCATGGATGAGAAACCCTAACAAGGTAACTAAGAGGTAAGAAACAAATTGGATCATAAATAACTGTTTTTAGGGTATCCTAGGGGTGATTTAAGACACGGGTCAAAACCGACCCGTTAACATAAGAAAGAGTAACAGAAAGCTAACACTAGAGGAAGGTTAAGGTTGAAGGAAGACCTTAAGTCCATCTAGTTCAACCCATAGCCTAACATGGTGATTGAAAGGAAGGCAAAAAAACCCATGTGGCAACACTAAGCTCCACATTGGGGAAACAAAGTCCTTCCTGACTCCACATACAGCAATCAGACTAATTCCCTGGATCAACGTCCTATCAAAGAATCTAGTATATATAATCAGTAATATTCTATTTTTCAAGTAAGGCATCCAGGCCACTCTTAAATGTTAGTAGTGACTCACTCATTACAACATCATGTGGCAGATAGTACCACAGTTTCACTGCTCTTACAGTAAAGAATCCACATCTGTGATTATGATTAAATCTTCTTTCCTCCAGACGTAGAGGATGCCCCCTTGTCCCTGTCTCAGGCCTAAGAGTAAAGAGATCATTAAAAAGGTCTCTGTACTGTCCCCCATATACTTTTACATTATTATAAGATCACCCCTAAACCTTCATTTTTCCAAACTAAATAACCCCAAGTTTAATAACCTGTCTTGGTATTGCAGACCCCTCAGTCCTCTAATAACCTTGGTCGCTCTTGTCTGCACCCACATGAGTTCAGCTATGTCTTTCTTATACATCGGAGACCAGAATTGTACACAGTATTCTAAGTGTGGTCGCACTAGTGACTTGTATAGAGGTATAATTATGTTCTCCTCATGAGCATCTATGCCTCTTTTAATGCATCCCATTATTTTATTTGCCTTTGCAGCAGCTGCCTGACACTGGCCACTAAATGTGAGTTTGCCATCTACCCATACACCCAGGTCTTTTTCAGTGGTAGTTTTACCCAGTGTTTTACAATTAAGCACATAATTATACATTTTATTTCCATTTATCAGCCCAAGTTTCTAGTTTACATAAATCCTCCTGTAATATAAAATTGTCCTCCTCTGTATTGATTACCCTGCAGAGTTTAGTGTCATTTGCAAATATTGAGATTCTACTATGTATGACCCCCTACAAGGTCATTAATAAATCTGTTAAAAAGAAGCGGGTCTAATACTGACCCCTGTGGTACCACACTGTTAACTGTGACCCATTCTGAGTGTGTTCCATTAATGACCGCCCTTTGTTTCCTATCACTGAGCCAGTTCTTAACCCACTTAACCCACTTACAAATATTTTCCCCTATCCCATTGCTCTCATTTTATGTATTTTATGGCACCGTATCAAAAGCTTTTGAAAAGTCCATATACACCACATCCACTGCATTTCTCTGGTCCAATCCAGCACTTACTTCTTCATAGAAGCTTATCAGATTAGTTTGACATTTGATGGAGAGTTTTTGTTATCATTGATCATGTTGTCTATCATGGGATTTTCTTGTGTAAATACTGTTGCACAAAAATCATTTAGCATATTGGCTTTTTCCTCATCCACCATTTCACCCAGACTATTTTAAGGGGGCCATCACAATCATTTTTTAGTTTTTTACTATTTATGTAGTTAAAGAATATTTTGGGATTTTTTTTACTTTCTCTGGCAATGAGTCTCTCTGTCTCAATCCTTGCTGCCTTGATTTGCTTTTTACAGATATTATTTTATTTTCTGTATTTATTTAATGCCTCATCACTACCTACTTGCTTTAATTCCCTAAATGCTTTCTTTTTGTCACTTATTGCACCTCTTACAGCTTTATTTAGCCATAGTGGTTTCCTCCTATTTCTAGCATGTTTATTCCCATAGGATATATATTGTGCACAGGTCCTATTCAGGATGCTAATAAATGTCTCCCATTTGTGTTGTGTACTTTTATGTCTCAGGACATCGTCCCAATTTATTGCACTAAGATCAACTCTCATCCGTTGGAAATTTGCCTTCCTGAAATTTCGTGTCCTTGTAGACCCTCTACTACACATCTTAGTAACGGATACTTGAAAATATATATATATTTGCTATGCGGTCCGGCCTGTTGGTTAATATTAGGTCCAGCAGTGCCCCCCTTCTTGTTGGGTCCTGAACCAGTTGTGAAAGATAATTGTCTCTCATAATTGTCAAAAACCTATTACCTTTGCTGGAACTGCAGGTTTCTGATCCCCAATGTATTTCAGGGGAGTTGAAGTCCCCCATAATAATGACTTCTCCTTGAGTCGCTGCTTCATCTATTTGCTTTATAAGGATATTCTCCTCCACTTCCATTATTGTTGGAGACGTTTAACAAATCCCTATCAGTAATTTATTATTTTTTCCCCCTCCCCTTATCTCCACCCACAAGGACTTTACATTTCCATTAGATTCACCTATATTATCATGCAGGATGGGTTTTAAGGATGATTTTACGTATAAACATACACCTCCCCCTCGCTTATTTGTTCGGTCATTTTTGAACAGACTATAGCCCTGTAAATTAATAGCCCAGTCATGGCTCTCGTCCAGCCATGTCTCCGATATCCCCACCATGTCATAATTATTTTCCAACAAAATTAATTCTAATTCCTCCATTTTGTTGGTGAGGCTTCTGGCATTAGTATACATGCACTTTATGCATTTCTCTTTACCTCTATTTCCTCCTACTATATTGACTGTTCTAATCCTACTCCCCATGCCACCCCCAATTTCATTATTTGTGCCCAGGTTACTATTTACACTATCTTCTCCTCCTGAACAATGAATACCCTCCCCCCTAATCCCTAGTTTAAACACTCCTCCAACCTTCTAGACATTTTCTCCCCCAGCACAGCTGCACCCTCCCCATTGAGGTGTAGCCTGTCCCTAGCATAGAACCTGTAGCCAACAGACAAGTCGGCCCAGTTCTCCAGGAACCCAAACCCCTCCTTCCTTCACCAATTCCTGAGCCACTTATTTATCTCCCTAATCTCCCTTTGCCTCTCTGGTGTGGCACGTGCTACAGGCAGTATTTCAGAGAATACTACCTTGGAGGTCCTTGCCTTAAGCTTGCAGCCTAATTCCCTGAAATCATCTTTCAGGCCTTCCACCTCCCTCTAACTTTGTCATTTGTGCCAATGTGCACCATGACCACTGGGTCCTCACTGGTCCCTCCCAGTAATCTGTCAACCCGATCGGCGATGTGCTGGACTCGAGCACCAGATAGGCAGCACACTGTTCGACGATCCCTGTCTTTGTGACAGATTGCCCTATTTGTTCCCCCACTACCAGCACCTGTCTGGCCCGCCCTGCTCTCCTGTTTTCCCCCTTACTGGAGCAGACACTCCACTGGCTTTCAGAGGTCATGCCTTGCTGCAGCAATGCTATCCCTGTACTGACACCCTCCTCATCTGCCCCAACCAGCAGCTTCTTATAAACCCTTAAATATTAACCACCACCCTTAATTAACCCCTTGTGAGAATAGGTACACCACAGGATTGAAGTGCAATTGTTAACCCTTAACTTACAGGTAGTTAAATAAGATACTGTATTGGCAGGGATGGGTAGTATCACCCATTCTGAAATCTCGCTCCATAGCCACCTGCTGGGCACTTAAAGCTTCTTCTTTCAGATTATGCAGCGATCATTTCAACAGACATGGCCGCAGGATGGTTATGCTCATAATAGCCTCATCACTGCTCACAATCTTGGTGCAGTACTCAAAGTTTTCAAGAACCTCACAAAAGTCTGTGATCCACACCCACTCGACAGTTGGTATGTCAGTGTCAGTCTGACAGGCATGTTGAAGCTGGTATTTAGCTACTGCCCTCTGATGCTTAATAATCCCTGCCAACATATAATATGTTGAGTTTCACTGTGTGGGCAGGTCGCAGATGAGTCAGACTTGGCAAATTAAAGTACTTTTGCAGTGCTGCAAGACTAGCAAAAGCAGTAGAAGAATGTTGGAAATGGACACTAATACAGAGTACCTTCTCATGTAGGTACAACAAGCTAGAGAATGTTTTCAGAAACTTCTCGACAACTAGGCTCAGCACGTGAGCCATGCATGGAATGTGTACCAGCTTACCCAGCTTTAAAACCGCCACAGATTCTGCCCATTATCGCACATGACCAGACCAGGTTGGCAGTTCAGCAGGGAGATACACTGATCCGTCCATTGTTTCATCTTTTGCAACAGCTCTTTTGCAGTGTGTGGTTTATGACCTAAACAGATGAGCTTCAGCAGCGCATATTGCCACTTTGTCATTGCACTGCTGTACAACTCCCTGCTTGGGAGTGATGACAATGGTAATTTAGCAGAAGATGAGGAGCAGAAGGAGGAGGGGAGAAAGAAAGTTGAATATGAGGAGGCAGAAACCCTGATAGAAGTTAGGCATGCTATTTTTGGTGTGGGTAGGATGTGTGATGTTCCAGTTTGCAACTTTGTCCCACCATCCACCAGGTTCACCCAGTGTGCCGTGACAGAAATGTATTGTCAGTGTCCACAACAAGTTATCCATATATCTGTTGTTAGGTGGACCTTTCCGGGTTATGGCATTGGTGAGAGCATGGTTGATATTGTTTAACATATGCTTGAGTAATGCGGGGAGGGCGCACTGGGAAAAATAGTGCCAGCTGGGAACAAAGTATCATGAGACAGCAACAGCCAAGACATCACCGAAAAAACTCCATTCCCACAAGCCTAAATGGCAACATCTCCATGGTTAGCGATTTGGCAATGTGAATGGTTAGTATTTGTGCCTGTGGGTGTGTGGCTAGGTATTTATGCTTCCTTTCCAAGGTTTCAGGCAGTGACAACTAGACACTTTGCTGGGACAAAAAAGTGGACAGGGTTGATGTTTGCTGTGTCTGTGCAAACGCAGCTTGTGGGCAGGAAGGATTAGCACCTGCTTCCTGGACAGCAGATTGCAAAGGATGGAGCACAGGTGAAATGGCAGTTGTTTGACCCGCAGACACAGATTTGGCACCCCGGTGTTCTGCCCACCTACTGGGGTGCTTGGCTCCATGTGGTTCAACATACTGGTGGTTCTCAGGCTCCCTTTGCCCTGGCTTCCTCTCAGCTTGGTATGGCTAATGGTGCAGATTACAATGTTTTTTTCTGAAGAACTACAAAAAATTTCTATACAGTGAGGGTGCTCTTGGGAACAGTTTACTGAGTTTTCTTTTTTTTTTTTTCTTTTCAAAATTCTTTTTATTGTTTTTGCAAAAGTAATACAGCGGTACAAAGTAAGCAATATATGAACAAAGTAAGCAATATATGAACATTGTGAATAGTGCAGACAGAGCTTAATTTCCATGAGGATGTATAGAACAAAAAGATTAATAATAAGATAAAGTAAAGGCAAAAAGGAAGAACACTGCTCTTGATAATATCAATGCCTTGTCTAGTCGGGGCGTTTATCATAACGTCTGTTAGAGCGAGATAAATCAGGTAGGCGCTAAAGAAGTATAGGTTTTCAGCCAGGGGAGCCTTTGTGTGCTCTCGTCGGTATTCCTTAAGTTGCCAAAGCTCTTAGGCTCTTTTAGCCGTGATAGTTCCATTCACATTAGATTCTGAGAACAAATAGTAGTATGCACCTATAAGAGTAACTTAAATCTAGTAGAAAAGAGAGATATAGACAGAAAAAAGATAGAAAGAAGTTAGTGGGGAGGAAGGTAGGGAGGGGAGGGGGGAATATCAGGCACTATTGATCAATATGAGTAGGGGTCATATGGTAAGGTCTCTATCTCTTCTTATAGTAGTAAGATTTCCATGGTTGCCAAATTTTTTGATGGGCGAGAGTGGTGTTATTCACTGAGGCCACTATTACGGCCACTCGATATAGAGAGTGGATTTTCTCTTCTAATTGTGTTATCGTAGGTGTCTCATGGGATTTCCAGTGCACCGGTATCAACAGCTTTACTGCACTCAAAATGTGTTGTGCTAGTATTGAATATAATTTGTGATCTGGCCAGATCGGAAATGGAGCAGAGCCTCTTCTGGGCCTAGATGGAGTGGCTTACTCGTGGTTGTCTCAATAATTTTCTCCACCTTTTTCCAAAACAGAGTCAGCGTTGGACAGTTCCACCACATATGTAGATAAGTGGCTTCATCAGATCCGCATCTCCAGCATTTGGCGGGATGGTTAATGTCCCATAATCGGACTTGGTCCGGGGTATAATACCATCTCGTAACGACTTTATATGAGGATTCCTGAGCTCTTACGCACTGTGTCGGGCCGTGGGAATGGGAATATATGTATCGCATCTGTGATGGCGTAAATTTATATCCCAAATCTTTTTCCCAGTGCGCTATAAATGCCCTCTTAGGGTTGACATCGATTGATAGTAATATATGATAAATTTTTGAAAATATCTGTTTCGGTTTCGTCACTGCCGCACAGAGCTTCTCGAACTCAGTTAATCCCCTAGTGAGGTCTGATTTTTTCAGAAGTGGGTGGAGAATATGTCGTATTGCGTTATATTGAATAAAGTTTAAATTAGAGAGGCCAGGTATAGTTCGTATGTCCTTAAAGGAAATAACGGCTCCGTCTTGTTGTAACTGATCTACAGGGTGTTTGTATTGCTCTCGGTATGGACTAAATTTTTTATCGCGCGCTGTTTCTAAGTGGGCAAGCACATCATTGAGATTAGCTAATGGAGTAAGTGGCGGCATTAGGTGTTTCATCTCTTTTTGCCAAATCTTCAGGGTAGATCTGGTGAAGGGGTTTGATAAGGATATAGTTTGTTTCATGTTGGAGTGAATTAAATAGAGCGATCTCAGATTGTAGGGTGCAAGAGCATTTTCTACTTGTAACCATTGTTTATCTTTAGTGCTCCTAATTATATCCACTATTCTAGAGATTTGTGCTGCTCTATAGTATAGTTTGATGTCTGGAGCCCCCATGCCTCCTAGATGTTTGGGAAGTGTCAGTGTGCGATGTGATATGCGAGGTTTTCTGCTCTTCCATATATACCTAATAAAGAGTGAGTTCACTTTGGTAAGAAAGCTTGTCGGAATAGAAATAGGTAGCATCTGAAAAAGATAATTAAATTTGGGCAAAATTAAGCTTTTCAGTATGTTCTTTCTCCCCATCCACGAGAGATATGTGTCTCTCCAATTTTGAATGAGAGCAGTTGTGGAAGTAAGAAGAGGAAGAACGTTTAGTTTAAATAAGTCCCGATGGTTTCCACTTATCTTCACCCCCAGATAAGTAATATATTGTTTGGGCCAGGATAAAGGGTATAAAGCTTTCAGTTTTTGAAGGGTATTTGGTTTTATTTGTATCCCTAGAGCTTCAGATTTTGAAACGTTTATCTTGAAATTGGATAGCCTACCATATTGGTCCATCAGGTCCATGAGGGCATGGAGTCCCCTCACGGATTTGTCAGAAACACCAAGAGGTCATCTGCGAATGCTGCCGTTTTAAATTGTTCTCCAGCTATCGTGATGCCCTCTATGTTTTGGTTATTCTGAATCGCCATCAGTAGGGGCTCCATTGCCAACACGAACAGCAACGGAGACAATGGGCAGCCCTGTCTCGTACCATTACCAATATGAAATATCTGAGTTATGGAATCGTTAATTTTAATCCGAGCCGTGGTTGTCGGTACATTGCCATAATGGATAAAATTAAAGCTGTGGGCAAGTTAAATCTCAAGAGAACTTCTTTGAGGAAGGTCCAGTCCACTCTGTCAAACGCTTTCTCTGCGTCTGTGCCCAAAAGGACAAGGGGAAGATTGTGTGTTTTAGCGTGTTGTATTAGGTGTAAGACTTTGTGAGCGTTATCTTTCCCCTCTCTGCCCCTCACAAACCCTGTTTGATTCGTTGAAATTAAGTGTGGCAAAAGCGTCGCCAACCTGTGAGCAATCATTCCGGCCATCAGCTTCAAGTCTACATTTAATAAAGATATAGGCCTGTAACTACTACACAAGGCTGGATCTTTACCTTCTTTGTGTATCAACGAGATCCTAGCTTCAAGCATTTGACCAGGTAATGGTTGGCCTGCTAGCGTTGAGTTGCATAGTTTTAGAAGATGTGGCAGGAGCAGAGAGGAGAAAGTTTTGTAATATAGGGCAGGGAATCCATCAGGACCAGGTGCCTTCCCTTTTGGGCAACGTGACAGAGTGGACTGGAGCTCCTGAAGCGTAAAGGGTTGTAGAAGTGATTGCTGTTCCGTTTCAGAAAGGGTCGGGAGTCGTAGGTCCTTTAAAAAGACCCCCGCCTCACGGCTCCTCCGATGGACATCTTCTGTGGAGTCATTAGAACGTAAATTGTATAAATGCGTGTAATAATTGAGAAAAGCTTGTTCTATGTGAGCTTGATCTTGTGATTCAACATCTCTGTCATTCTTAATTGAATGTATCTGTGTACGTGACTGGTGTTTACGCAGATAAGAGAGCATAAATTTTGAGGCCCTATCGCCATGAACATACAATTTAGTTTTCCACGTTCTGTAATGTTTGGCTGAGGATGTGTTAATTAGGTCTTTTAATCGCAACCGTTTAGATGTTAATGTGTTGAGAATAGCGGGGTCTTGATGTGTTTTATGTTGTAGCTCCAGCTCTGTAATCTCATCATAGAGTTGTTGGGTTTCTGAGTGTCGTTTTTTATTCAAATAGGATGTCATTGATATCAGTTCCCCCCGCATCACTGATTTATGTGCCTCCCACAAGGATTGAACGGAGCAATCGGGTGTTTGATTGTCTTTAAAATATTGTTGAAGTCTCTCTAAAAGCCGTTTTTTTCATATCAGGGTAGTCTAACAATGTTTCGTTTAGTTGCCATGATCTGCATGTCGGGTGGTGTTTATTAGTAGAGATTGACGTCAGCACTGCCGAATGATCTGAAAAGATACTGGGTTTTATCTCGGATGAGTGTATATTCGGCAATGCTCTCCTAGACACTAAGATATAGTCCAATCTATGGTAAGACTTGTGTGGGTTGGAGTAATATGTGTAGTCCCGAGACGTCGGATTCATATATCGCCATGTATCTATCAGTTGCATGGATTGTAAGCATGCACGAATCCTGGTCAAGTCTCTACCCGAGACTGAGCTCTTCTGTTTGGTGGTATCTAGTAATGGTTCCATCGCAATGTTTAAGTCGCCCCCTAACACAACCAGTCCTTCTCTAAATCTCTCCACTTTTTTCAATGTAGCCAATATCCATTTCAGCATTTTTTGTTTTGGGGCATAGAGGCTACCAAGAGTTACTAGTGTGCCATTGAGTAGGCCTTTAATTAGGATATATCTGCCTTGCGGGTCCACTAGGGATTCCCGTAATTGAAATTGTAAATTCTTCTTAAGCGCTATTGATACGCCTCTAGCCCCTGTTTGGGTGGATGTAGCATGGAACCATTTATCAAACACTGATTTCTCAAAATTAGGGGTCCTGTTTGGTTTGAAGTGGGTTTCCTGA
This sequence comes from Allobates femoralis, assembly GCA_033576535.1. Taxonomy (NCBI): domain Eukaryota; kingdom Metazoa; phylum Chordata; class Amphibia; order Anura; family Aromobatidae; genus Allobates; species Allobates femoralis. The sequence goes on from JARQOC010000008.1 coordinate 94,131,920, forward strand.
ACAAATAGAATATCGGTCCCTTGCTTTTTAAGAGCATGCAGTGTTGGATTTCTAGTGCCTGGAGAGTTAAAACCATGAGCATTAAGAGATGTATAAGTTAATACTTTACCACCAGTCATTGTCTCTTGAGTTGCTTGTTTGTGGATTAAGCCTTGGAGACGAGGATCGTTGGTGCCTGATGGGGTGGGGGAGAGTAGGGTCGGGGGGGAGGGAGAGAAATAGCAGAGAGGGAGACAGGAGTGTGGTGAAAATAGAAAGAGAAGGAAAAAAGATAAACATTAAATTACCAATAAACATTTCACTTTTAGGGTTAACATTTCCCATTAGTGTGGACTATTGGATCGTCACTTTCCAGTCCAGGGAGGACCGCTCCTCCGTTGTTATATTGGTCGCAATATCATTTAGGGAACACAAACTGTCATAGTATTTCAAATTATCAAAGTATTTCAAATTATTTTCTCATAAATTTACTGTTGAGACCTAATAGGTATATACGTTTCGGCTTCTATATAAAGATTAATTGATTCAATCAGGGTAGGATGTATCGGGTGCATGATGGCGGATGGGAAGGTAGGGAGCGGGAGGGTATACAAGGACTGATGGATAGTAGGGGGGGGGTGGAGGTAGGTGGGTTTGGAATGGGTGGGGTTAGCGTGGGTTAGGGTGTTAGGGATATTAGGGTGTTAAGGTACAAAGGGTAGGTAAGGGTTCTTAATGAAAAGACATCAAAAATCTAGCCGAAATGGAAGGCCAACAGTGGTCTCTAAGATCATTTACAGTAGTATTGCTCTATAAAAACAATTAGCGAATGAGCAAGAACTAATGAAAATAAATGTGAATCAAAGCATTAGATCTAGTGACCTAGATAAGAATGAAGATCTCTATAAAACTGATTACAGTTCGTATCTATTTCCGTACAAAAATGGTGCGACTTAGGAGAGAAAGTACACATGTTCAGAGGGGTCAAGTTGAGTGGACATGTGTATAATATCTCAAAAAAAAAAACATTTAGAAGAATAAATTCACTCAGGTGACTTCCTCTGGGCCTTTTGAGGATGGGGATTTCGCTGTTCTTTTCTTGGAGCGCTGGGCTTTCGGGGTCAGCGCTTGTTGCCATGGCTGCGGAATCGGAAGCGCTCCAAGCTTTGATGCTGAATGAAAAGACTCCAAGTCCGGATAGGTTTCCAGAACAATATCCAGAGAGGTACAAGCCGCTTTAATGTCCGCTGAGGTTCTGGCAGTTATAGATCTTTCACCAGCTGTGATGTGAATGCCAAAGGGGAAAAGCCAGCGGAATTTATGCCCTTTGTCTAAGACTGCTCCTGTGAAAGGTTTTAGAAGGCGTCGCTTTCTCAAAGTTATTGCCGATAGGTCTTGGAAGAGCAGAATTTTGGAGTCTGCATAGGAAAGGTCATCTGCTTCTCTAGCTCTACGCAGCACCAGGTCTTTTAAGCGATAGTCTAAAAACCTACACAGCACGTCACGTGGTGTGTCGCCAGGTGTCGGTTTAGGGCGGAGAGTACGATGTACTCGGACCAGTTCGACGTCGTGCGGATCTTCCTCTCTCAATACTGATCTAAATATTTCTTGTGCTGTTTTGGCTAATGCTTCAAATGCTATTGACTCAGGAAGGCCTTTGATCCGGATGTTGTTGCGGCGCTCCCTGTTTTCGTGATCTTCAAGGGTGGTATGGACTTGGTGGAGTTGTTGTTCGTGAGTCACTAGGCATTCTAGTAAGGCATTGGATTGGTGTGTTAACTGACTCTGTGCATTTTCTAGTGACTCAAGTCTGTAGCCTTGGAGGTTGAGGTCTTGCTTAATATCCGCTATATCACGCCCTATGGGTTCTAGAGTTTTGGCTAGTATCCGTTTCAGGAATGATCTTGAGAACAGAGTGTCTTTTGTTTTGGTGCTAGCATCAGAATCACACTCCATTTCTGAATCTGAATCGTCAGCGCATGGGAGAGCGGTTTGCTTGTTTGGTTTCTGGGTCCCTGCGGACTCTTTTTGGTTTCGTAGAAAGTGATCAACGTCTGCTTGCGTTATTGACTTGGACGCCTTAGATATAGTCTTAGGAGTTTTTATAGATGTTTTCCCCATGGTATGATGGAATTGTGTGTACAAGAGTAGGTCTTGTTTTAGGAGGATTCTTCCTCCCCGCTGGTTTTTTAACGGATCAGCATATCATTGTGTATCTCAGGAAATTTAGAATTAACCCAGAGTGAGAGTCTTTGTAGATCCTACTGGGACTTAGATGGTTAGCTCCAGGGGTCAGGAGAGGGAGATCAGAGTAGAATTATGCACACATTGAGAGACTGATAGTTCCTTGTGTGTTGCAGCACAACCAGTTTCCAAGGAGCCTCTAGATGGGTTAAAGGTGCCTCTGTACCTTTAATTGGGTTTAGGGTGGTGTGAGTGTATTCACTCTTAGATCATGTCCACCTTCCCTCTCATGTCACTCAATCATGCAGCTTCTTTTATTGTCTCCAATTCACTCTACCAGGGGGTCAAGTGAATCCCCTCTCCCCTTGTTCCGGGGGGTTATATGAGTGGGTCAGCTAGACGTGGGGGTGGTGGTGGTGTTGTGGTGGGCACTTATTCTTGTTCCCCCTTTGTCCTCTGCATTGAGCACTGTGGCCCCACACCTCTACTCTTTCCTCTCTCCACGCAGCCCACGCCTCACCTCAGATCCAGGCGCAGGGACAATCCACTTCGCACACTACCAAAGCCCACCGGACCCCAAGCCGTCTGTCCTCCGTGGGGTTCACGGTCGCCTGGGTGGTCTCAGGCGGCTCACTCCCGCTCCCTCCGATCAGCCCGCAACTCACCGCGCGCTTCTGTCTCCGGTCTCCCACCTCTCTGTGGCGTCCCGGGCGTCCTCACTCGGGCGTCCTCACTCGGGCGTCTACCTCTCCCTTCTGCCGGCTGTGTGTGTGAGCAGGGGTCCGTCCGCGAGCTGGGAGCGCGTCTTCTGATAACGGGCCGGTTCTCCACGCAGGCTTCAGGGTCTCAGGCAGCGAGCGGGTCTAGGAAGGATGGTCGCGCGCCCGCCTCCAGGCGGGTTGGCTTCAGTTTGCTTTCCGCGGGGCACACGGTCTTCTGGGGGCTTTTGATCGGCTCACTCCCGCTCTTTCTCCACGGTCCGTACCTTGCTGTGCACTCTTGGCCGCACAAGGCTGGATGTACCCCGGGCGTGATGATAGCCAGCAGGGCCTCGTGGGGGGACTCGAGGTGGGCCTCTGTTCTTTAGGATCTGGGAGGCTTGCAGATCTTGTATAGGCTAGGATGAGTGGTATAGGTGATCTGGATCACTCTGATCACTTTTTGCAGTCTCTCCTGAAGCTGGATGGCATGGATGGTGGTGGATTTCTGGGAGAGCTATTTTACACAGCCTCCTCCATCCGCGGCCATCTTGGATCTCCCAGTTTACTGAGTTTTCAATCTGGTCAAATCATTAAATCTTCTTGTCTGTGTTGGTTCTACATATCCATCTTATTCTTTGCTGCTGTGCTGGCTATGCATGTCAATAGTCCGGGCTGGATCAGTGTACTCGTCATTGACCACCTCGTCTTCCACATCATCCTCCTTCCCAGTTGAGATAGTAGCAGGGTGACCTGATGGCAACTATGTCTCATCATCGTCTTCCACATCTTGAGAAAGTAATTAACATTGCTCAAAGTGGCTTTCTTCTGGCTGTGGGTGCTCAAATATTTGTGAATCAACTTCTGCCACCTCCTTACATCCCTCTTGAATACTGGATGGTGAAAGGCCAGAGCTAGCAAAAATGTACGTACAAAACAGGTCCTAGGACTAGCCAAATTAGGGGTCATATGTCTCCTGTGACTCATGATGGGGGGAGGAAAGAGGACCAGTTTGAGGATTGGATGTGCCAGCTTGGATATTCCACGCAGACAAGTCTCATCAAGACTTGTCTGTGTGGAAGATTTGGTGCTGGTTAAGAAATGAAAAGAGGCCTTGTCTTCCATCCAAGACTGAATCTGCTTGTGCTTTTCTGGCTTTCAGACACATTTACATTCCAGATCAGGAAAGTTTGCCAGGAACATAGTGGATACATCAAGCTTCTCCTGATCTGTAACAGACTCAGTGCCTTGTCGGGCACCACTACCAATACCACGCCCATGTCCACACCCACAATCATGTCTTTGTCCCTTAACGACAGGCTTTTTTAGCATTTTAGATTTTGGTGACATATTCATGAGCTTTTGGTGGTACAAGCTAAGATAACTCTGACCCCAAATATGACGGGGTAAAAAGGACCAGTGCGTGCTTTTTACCTGGAAGCACAAAAGGCTAGCAGTACTGCTTTTGATTTTACAAGCACACTAGGACCATATAAATTGGTGAGCTTTGCACGGCACAAGCCAAGCTAACAGTGACCCCAAATATAGACAGGGTAAAAATCGACCAATGTTTTTTAACAGGAGGTAGTACAAAAGGCAAGTACTTGTACTGTATCAGTGCTGTAAAAGCAGCTTCAACAAAAGCTTTTCCAACATGGAAATACTGGAACAAGAGTATGCAAGATGATGGCGACAGGGCTTACATAGGCTCCATGATGCTGAGCGGCCAGCCAATTACAGTAATTCCACAACTAAGGGTTCTTTCACATATGTGGTAAAGTGTACTTCACAGCAAATTTGGCAAATGTCACCGTATCTGCTGCGTAACAGGGGCTTGAGGTCGGGTGCGGCAAGTGTGGTATTGCCGAATCTGGCAGATACGGAACTTGTGGCACTGCAAAAAAATACTGCTAGCAGCGTTTTTGTGTGCAGCCACAAGTGCCGTATCAGCCGGATTCGGCAATACCACACTTGCCGCACCCGACTGCAAGCCTCATAGAGAATGAATGGGGATTGCCAGATCGGTACCGCAAGTCGGCTGTTACGTGGCAGATCTGGCAGATGCGTTGACATCTGCCGGATCTTCTGGGAATTACACTTTACCGCATATGTGAAAGGGTCCTTAGATGGCTGTAGCATTGCTGTGATTAGTTAACAAGGACAGCATGTTTAGTGGCTGCAAATCAGGCATGAAACATGCTGGACGGGAAGTTAAATATTGTGAGTCATGTACACAAATACTCACAATGTAACGAGTAACCCGAATACCGTACTAATATTGCAAGTAGCGAATAGTAACGATTGCACTCGCTCATCGCTACTTATTGTCTGTTTCTGAATAATGAGTGGTCATTAAACTGCGGCATTAACAGCATAAAGCCCAACTTACTTACAATGAAAGTACATGCATGACATATTTTAGTTGTAATATACTTTTTATCTGTCTTAATAACACATAGACAGTATTTTGCATCACTGCAGTGCTCCTACATATCATCATTGCTACTACTGGAGACCTCTGTGCTTTGTAAAAAGTAAACAGTTTGTAGCAGAAGGCTCAGGTTCCCACCCATGTGCATTGGAGTTGTACGGATATAATTTATATTGCCAGACATAAATCGGAGCAGCAGCCTTGCTGACATTTTGCAGAGAGTAGATGTTATGGTTTTACAGATGAAAGAAATGAGTTTGTTTGAGTTTTGCCAATGGAAAGAGAAGTTTCTCATATAATGCATTCTACATTCCACGCCTGTCTTAGACAGATTTGCTTTTTAACTCTTTTGCTGCCAAGGTGGCTTTGGACAAAGATTAGTGAAGCAGCTTAAGCCAACACAAGCACATTTTTTATCCCAAATTTTCCAATAAGTTTTATCAAAGAAAACAATCATTTCTGAAAGTTAAAAAATATGAATGAAAAAGGTGAAAGCATGAAGACAAAGTTTTTTTTTAAACACCATTTAAAAAAAAAAATATATATGATAGACAGGTAGATAAAACAGATAGATAGACTTAGGGTGTGTGTGCCCGAAACGTCGCCATTTTCCTGTGCCTAAAGCTGCATTAAACAATTTGGCTACATCATACTGGAGTGCTGCGACCCTTCTTTTGGAACTGTATGTATTATAGCGGTCTTGAAATGGATTTCCTGGATCGCTTAGCACCCAATTGAAACCAGCATACAGTGCTGCTCTGCTTTTGTTTCTTACAGTACCGTTACACGGTAAGATATAGTGAACGATATCGCTCAAACGTCACAGGTTTGGAGTCATTGGAGCGACATCATAAGGACGTCGTTGAGTGTAACACCGCGATACGAGTACGATAAATTGTAAGATCGTTGATCGCAGATTTGAAAACATGTTCTCAAATCATACGATCCACGATCAGCCGACCTGCTGCATCTTTCTATGTGACACCGCGATAACGATCTTCTTCCATTCACATTAGTGAACAAGTATCGTTCGCTGGGTTGAGCGAACGATACCTGCTCGCTTGATCGTTGGTGCGTCGTACACGATATCTAGACGTGTGACATCTCCCCAACAATCTCTAAAAGATGTCCTAAGGACTGTGCGCCCATGTTAGTGAGATCGTTTCAACATTGAAGCGTGTAACGGTACAGATAGGTAGATAGATAGATAGATTGATAGATAAGAGTAATAAATGGAGCAGCAATGCAGCAATGCAAGGTTATTACCACTATTATTTAATGATATTTTCACCAAGCACGTTTATAAACAAGTGCAGTATAAGCAGAGCAACTTCCCTCCATCTTGTGGTTGTCAAAGTGGTTGGCATATACATGTGCAAAATGGCGCTGAGGCTAAGCTCACTGTGACCATAGCAACCATACACAGCAGAGAGGGTGTAACTGCAAAAACTGCTTCCTCCAAGCCTAGAAAGCACACACATATGGTGCTGGTGAGTAATGGCTTCCTCACAGGTTTTAATATCTAAATAAAAATTTTCTAATTGTCATGAAAGACCGCTGAGCTACAGGAGGGCAATTAAGAGATTTGATGCACTTTATTTATAAGAAAAACACATATTTATAAACAATATCAATGACTGTAATGGGGAAGAATTGTAAAAAGGAGTACATGTAATAGAATGAACACAGGTTGTTGAAATATGAAAAAAATAAGATATGGTAATAATTGATGTAATAATTGATGTATAAGACATTGTGTATAAATACCTGGATTTTGGCAGTGATTGCTGAAGAGGCGAGGACCGAACTTAGCCATACCCTTATATGACACAGAATAAAGGCAGATTACATCATTCACCCGGAGTGCTGCAGCTATTTTTAACCATATAGATAGGTAGATAGATAGATAGATAGATAGATAGATAGATAGATAGATAGATAGATAGAAAGATAGACAGACAGATAGATAGACAGATAGATGCTAGGATGCTAGGATAGCCATATGGAGCTTACCAGTTCATATTCACTGCACTGTCCGGCAACAGCCTCATTCTTTGTGAGAGCTTCTGTGGTTGGCTGTTTCAATCAAAGAAGTTTAAGCAAACATTAAAATAGCCTTTTTTTGGTAATTGATTATAAAGAGTTATAAGGGGAGCCACATTGCATACTTAACAAGAACAATGAGTAACAATGAACACACACAGATAAGGAATCTCTATTGTCTAGTTATCAGTATCGCAATAAATAAATTGTTAAATAGTAGCGTGTAATAGCATGAGACAGCTTAAGGTATGAAAATCTGTATAACTATAGTGAACCGGTTACCGTTATATACCGCACTATGCACAGATAATTATCCATCAAACCAAAGAAAGAAATGGATTGGTCTCACTCAGGGTCCAGGAGTTTTAAAGACCAAGTACAGTTGCAGCCAAGCAGGTAATTGTCCAGGCACCGGAACTTCACCCTACTTCAAAACAAAAAATACTGGCCCTCACCAAACAACTTCAATCCTCACAAGGGCAGACACATCTGCTCCTTAACCATGCACCCTATCACTGTCCCTACTGTCCTACTGTCTTTCCCGGCGCGTTTTCATCATAGGACTCATCATGGGATCATCATCATGGACAGGAACAAGGGGCAAGTATTGGTGATGGTCATGGTTAAATAGCCTATAGAGCCACATCACCTGCCATGCCACTGCTCAATGATTGATCTTATTTGTGATCCACTGCCCAGTCATTATTCAGCAAACTGAACAACCACAACGCCTCCCATGAGTGCATGGCCCGATAGAGAATAGACCAAACCAGACAAACATCAAAAGGTAACTGCCCCTGAGTCCTTTCAAACCTAACACGCCCCATCTGATGTGTGTCAGTGTTTTGAGACACCCATCCCCGCCCATCTGTATTGTTAATGCCCAGAATCTGCGGCATTAACATTCCATCTACATTCCTATATTACCCGAAACCAGGAAGGAAAACAGCATCACGTGGGCCGCTGTGTCCCGGACAGCCCGGAGGAACGGATGTGACGTCATGTCACATGGGACGCGAATGTCATCAAAGCACCTTGCATACACCCAGTGCGCCGTAAGTGATGTAACGTGCGACTGGGCGAGTCACATGACCCGGTCACATGACCGCTGCATTGAAACTCCTAGGACTAAAGACAGATAAATGGGTGCTGAAAATTTAAAGGGGCAGGCATTTAGTTTCGTATTACCTATTATACTATAGAATGGAGGACATAAAGGGTTAATAGGAGAATCACCCAAAAAAAGATTATCTAAAGTACACATAATAGCCAGTAAAGCAAATCAATTGGTCATCTCTCAGATAAAGCATGTGTAAGGCTGGTTTCACATTGCGTATTTTTAGGATTCGTGGCTGTCTGTTGTAAAACGGACAGCCACGGATCCGATTTTGCCCCCATGTTATGTTATGGGCACGGATCGATTTGCCTTAATGGCATCTGATGTTTGCCGGATCCGATTCTGTCCAATTTTTTGCTGTATCCAAAATCGGAGACTGCTCCGATTTTGGGCACAGTGAACCAAATTGGACACAATTGGATCCGACATGATCCGCGTCCATTAACATGGGGGCCTAAGGAACACGAGTCCGAGAAAACATCGGATCGTTTCTCTGACCCGATTTTAGTGTACTGAGCATGCTCAGAACACTAAAACTGCTCCTAACCATCTAATATACATACATTGCAAAGAGAAATTAAGAGAAAGCAAGTGTTAAAAATAAGAAAACCTCTATTCTCACCTTTCTAACGATCCCCCGATGTGCGGCATCTCCAGATACTTACAGGACCTGGCATTAAGTCATAACCTGATCAGCTGATCGGGTCACACACCGGTTCCGCGTAACCGTCATGTGACCGATGATGCTGATCGGGTAGCCCCACCCAGCCAGGTTCTGTTAGCATTCGGAGCTAGATGCCGACGTCGAGGGATTAATGAAAACTTAGAGTAGAGATTTTTCATTTTTAACCCTTGCTTTTACTTAAATTTCACTTATTGAATGTATATATACATTGCGGAAGTGAAATTACCCCGCACAGCTCTTTCTGTGTCCGGACCCGTGAAAATCATGGACCCGGACACAGAAATAAGTCACCTCCTGTGGTGTCCGTTCCTGTCTGTGGGGTCCAGCAAGAAGTAGGATCCCACGAACAGGAAAAAATAGGCTATGTGAAACCAGCGTTGCTCAATTGTTCATTGAGACTGGAAGGTGTGACTCGCCCAGGGCAGGGTACTCAGGGCTCGGGCTCGGTTACAGTCTGGGATGTCACGGGTGGCTGCCCGAGGCTGTAGCCCTGGGGTCATTGAAAAGGGGGAATATTTAGGGTATGTGCACATTGGACGGTTCTGCATCATTGCAGATCGTCAGAAAACCGGTGTAAAATTTCAGGAGCTGAAATTCCTGACCTCAGCAGTGTCCATCGTTTTTTTAGCGTTTTTTTTACTGTTTTGTGTGCGGTTTATTAGCGTTTATACAGCGGTTTTCTGGCGGTTTTCTTGGCGTTTTTAAGACTGTTTTTTGTGCACTTGTAAGCTAGATACGCTGGAAAAACGCTCAAAAGAAGTCACAAGCTCTATCTTTGAAAACCGGTGGAAAACCGTGAAAAGTGAAAGGAAAAAAAAAATCCATTGACTAGCATGTAAAATCCAACCGCTGGTTAGGATTAACATAAATTTACATAAAACTCAGCGGAAAACGCTAAAAAACAGCTCACAAAACTTCCAATGTGCACATACTCTTACAGGGATTATTTACAAGGTTGTCTTTGTGATGCCACCTGCTGTGTCTGGTGAGGGATCACCAGCGCCACTACAGTCCTCTGGAGGTCGGTGGGATGGCGGCTATGATAGGATAGTACCAGCAGGCAGGACTAGGACCTCCAGGGCAGAGTGGTGTGAATTGGCAGGATGCAGCAGAGCCAGGAGTGTTATAGGGAAAGTCTATAGGGAAATACGGTGGGTGATAGACGGTGGGTGATAGGAAGAAAGCACAAACGCAGCCAAAGTCTCTTTACCTTTTACTGGTGTTTTGCAGGCAAATTGTCCAGAGCACCGACGGGTAGCTAGGCTGCACAGTGGGCTCCCACAGAAAGTGGGTATAAGGCCTCCACCTCTGTGAGTGTGTGATGAAGCACAATCTATTAAATGCTGACTTGCCTCCACTCTCTTCTTCTGTATCTCTCTCCCTCTCCTGTGCGGTCCTGGGACGACCCTTTCTCTGGAACTGCAGTGCCCTGCTAGTCCTGGCTCCCTCTCTGCGACTCTCTCAGGAGACCGGGTAGCTAAAGCTTCCTCGGTGCCAAGGGGTTTCCAGTGGGACTTGGAGTTCTCCACTGTTACGGATCCCCAATATCCGGCTCCTCTTTTAGGGTGAACTCGCTGTCTGAGCTGCCTGCTCCCTTTCCTTCGTTTCTCTGTTTCTTCCTCCAGGCTCCCTGCCTTCAGTCCCACTTAGGCTGGTGAGACCGGCTAGTCTTTGACCTGGGCCTATTCGTGGCACCAGCACCAAAGCTCCTCTGCAGCTTTTCTAGCGTCTGCTACACTCTGACTAACTCCGCCCCCAGCAGCAGTATTTATAGGCGATCCTGCCTAAGTGCAGCAGGTTGAGCTCCCCCTACTGTGCTGGGTGGAAGATGTTGTTTGTAGTGCTACCTACTGTGGAAACCCAGCTGTGCAGCAGAGAGACATGTGGTTACCTGCGTTGGCAGGGCGCCACACCCCCCCTAGGTAACATCAGTACTCCGGGACTGAGACATTTTTGTGAAACAAAGAAATAACAATTATAACATATTTACATAGTTTGAAATGAAAATTACAAAAGGACCCTGAAAATATTGAAAATTTGAAAAATAGAAAAGTAGAAAACGGGTAAGTCCATACGGTGCTAGTCCATCCACCGCAGGCTTGTTAAAGTTTGTGGCTATGTTAGTCCAGTAACCGTAGTCCATTTTAAATTTTTAAAGAGTTCAAAGTTCAAAAGGGGAATAGTTCAATAGAGTCCTTACAGTAATGTCTCTGTATGCTCCCCGTAAGGAAAGGGGAAAAGTCTTTTCAAAAAGTTCACATTTTTAACAACAAACAGGGGTCCCTATGGGTGTCTCGGCTTAGGAGACCTGGTCCCTCCCTGCCCCAGGCACTTTCTGTTCCTAACTTAATGTGCTTGGGACTGGGCCCAGTTCTTCCACCCTTCTGTACACTACTATTTACATTTCTATTTGCACAGTCCTTTATTTACATATGCTTTCAAATGTATTCTATCTTACACCCATTCTTTGAATCTAAACGGGGGCTGACCTCGTGTGCTCCTATGTGATCTTCGTACTACGAGTGTCACTGTCTCAGGTGAGGTATTTAATAATGTTAGTGATTCAGGTGAGTCTCTGCGTTGCCTTAGTCTCACTACTGGGCTAGCAGGTGTACTGATTGCAGCATCCTCAGATTCTCTTGAAACGGGTATTTCTTCCTGATCTCTTGGAACTTCTTGTGGTTGGTAAAAGTTTATTACCAGGATGATGATGACTCCATCTATTTGAGGCCAATCTTCAGGGAATTTACCTAAGTCAGTTTGAATCATTCTTTCCTTTGGTTCTGTAATGGGATCTGGGATTGGAACTGGTTCAAACTCTTGAAGGGTTTGGTCATAGCTCTCTTGACTTTCCCAATTTGGAGGACATCTTTTTAGATGGCTTCTGGATATCGTTCGTCTTGTTTTTCCTCCATCTTTACTGATGACACAGATCTTAGGGTTGTCATGAACATAGTACAACAGGACGTAGGGTTCACTTTCCCACTTGTCATATAATTTGTGAAGAGTTCCTTTTCTTTTGAGAACTAAACTTCCAGGTGGTATGATTTCTGCTGGAGCACGCTTGTTGTAATCTTTTGCCTGTTTTGTGCGGGATTTCTCTAAGTTATCTTCAACACTTTGTTGGACTTTTGAGTACTGTTCCTGTCGATGGATTTTCCAGTTTGAGATAGTCTGATCTGCTTCAGGATCTACTACTCCGAGTTCTAAGTCCACGGGTAATTTTCATGTCCGAGCTCTCATCAGATATGCTGGTGTACAATTGGTGGAACTGACTGGAATGTGGTTGTACATATCAATTAGATCAGGCAACTTTTCAGGCCACTGATTTCTTTCTTCCAGCCGAGAATCTTCAGCATGTCAATGATTATGTTGTTCATCTTTTCACAGAGTCCATTGGTTTGGGGATGATGCTGGGTGGTTCTGATCTTCTTGCACCCATACATCTTGAAAAACTCTTGAAAAATCTCTGCTTCAAATGCTGGTCCTTGATCAGTAAGAATACGCTCTGGGTATCCTAACGGTCTGCAGAAAACTTTCTGGTAGCTCTTTGCAGCAGTTGCAGCTGTCAAGGTTTTCACACGGGCTACCATCAGAAATCTTTAGTAATGGTCTACCATTGTCAAAGCGTATGTATAACCAGATCTACTTGGTTTCAGCTTCACGTGATCCAAGGCGACTAACTCCAAAGGCTGCGTGGTTATAAATGGCTCAAGCTTAGCCTGTTGGCTCTGCACGTCTTTCCTTCTCAGAGTACAGGCTTGACACGCTTTACACCACCTTTCTATGGATGTACGCATACCTGGCCAAAAGAATCTGTTTTTGAGCAGCACTTCAAGCTTTTTCCATCCAAAGTGACCAGTTTTGTCATGGTAGGCATGTAGGACCACAGGGACGTCCGGTCTTGGCACGATAATCTGCCACTCCATTTCATGGATTCTAAGATTTATATACCGCCGGCACAATTTATCTTGATACTGGAAAAGTTTTTTTTTTTTTTTTTTTAAATCAGATAAATTTTATTAGAATCAGCAAGGAATAACAAAGCATGATACAGTCCTTCACAATGTCAATTTTTCCCCCTTGTATAAACCTCCCAAAAACTGTCCCCCTCCCCACAAAACAACAACCCCCCCTTTTTACCCTTACCCAGGCTAGACAACAATCAATCTATTCCAAATACTAACACGCTCCCATACATTTAGCGTTGACAGTGTTCTCACTAGTATCAAGCTGTACCGTTATATCGTGCTCATCAGTTATCGTATTAGACTGGCGTCTGCCAGAGACAGCACAATTATTTCCACGGTGTCCAGAGGCGGTCCAGGTATTTAGCATTTTTCCTCTTAAAGTATATTTTTTCTTCCAGTTTAATCACATAAGAGACTTGTCTAAGAAACTCCTGCCTAGAGGGTGTTTCCTCCAAGATCCAATATTTGGCAATGAGTTTCCTGGCTATGTACAGGAGGCGAGCTATGGCTATCTTCCCCATAGAGTCTACTTCTATTTCCTCCACATACCCAAGTATGCAGACCACCGGGTCTCGCGGAATCACACAGTGATATTTCCCTTCTATTAGGGTGAGGATTACAATCCAGAAGGATGTGAGGCGTGGACACTCCCAGATCATGTGCAGGATGCCCGCACCTTCTAGCCTACATCTCGGACATTCCGAGTCTGACCGCAGCCCAATCCTGTGCAGAAAGACCGGGGACCTGTATGCCCTGTGAACAAGCAAGGGCTGGGACATTCTACCTGGTTCACTTAACGATAATTTGGGGATGTACCCTAAAATTGTGTTCCATTTATCCTCAGACAGAACTCCTACATCCCTTTCCCACCTCACCTTGCTTTCACAGGATGTTTCAGTAGGAACGTATGCAATAGGTCAGCATAGATCGAGGAAATCACCCTCTTCAATCTTCCAGACATGCAAATGTAGTCCAGTACAATATCGGTCAGTATGCACAAATTCCTTACTTTACTCTGTTTATGATATGCATGTTTAACCTGTGCATACTGAAAGCCATGCCTATCCGTCAGACTGAATTCTGACTTCAAGGATTCAAATGGTTTGAGGCCATGTCGGTCGATCACCTGATGTAAGCATACTATCCCTCTGCAAGTCCATTCCCTCAATTCTCCCCATAGAATTCCCCAAGATGCATATTATTCCAGATTGGGGTATACACCGTCGCGCCGTTGACCCCCTGAGAGTTTTCACCTTCATCCACAGTCTGTACACCAGGTCAAGCGTCGGACACCTCCTACCAGCCCTCCCAAACAGACCCATCTCTAACCCCTGTACCAACGGGCGTCTATTAATGTAATTTTCTAGAATAGCCTGAAGCGAGCCTTCTCTCCCCGTCCACCCATCCCCTCAGATGTTGGGCCTGAGCAGCTAGGAAATAAATCCAAGGGTTGGGCAGGGTAAGACCTCCCTCCTCCTTGGGCCGCTGCAAAGTTTCCAGTTTAATTCTCGGTAGTTTGCCTCCCCAAACCAGATCCCTAAAAATTGCCGTAATACGCTGGAACATTGCCTGTGGAATCCACATAGGGGAGTTGTGTAAAACATAAAGTAACTTTGGCATTAACACCATCTTAATCAGATTGGTGCGACCCACCGCCGATAGGGGCAGCCAACTCCACGTGTCCGCCTTAGCTTTCAGAAGCCCAATGATCGGCCGCACATTAAGAGCCAGAAATTCCTTAATTGGTGCTGCAATCTGAATACCTAGGTATTTAAACACTTTCACTCTTTTTAAAAGCGTATGGGCCACCACCTCCACACCTTGATCCTCCACATTATCCACCTCCATCAGATGTGACGTACCCCAGTTAATCCAGAGACCAGACAGACGTCCAAAGGTATCCACTATGTCTATGGCATTAGTCAGAGAGTCCTTCGAGTCATGTAAGAATAGTAGAATGGCGTCAGCATACAGGGCTACCCTCTCCTCCACCGAACCATATCTAAATCCAGTAATCTAATTAGTTTGTCTCAATACCGCCGCCAACGGCTCAATGGCCAGGGCAAACAGTAACGGGGAGAGAGGGCAGCCCTGTCTGGTCCCCCTCGTCAGACTGAATCTATCCGTCCTACCTCCGTTCACCCTAATCCGGGCCAGCGGGGAAGAGTACAGCAACCACACCCATGTTGTGAATACCGGACCAAAACCCATATGATGCATGACCCGCCAGAGACATTCCCACTCCACACTGTCGAAGGCCTTGTGCGCATCAAGGGACACCACCACTGTGTGGCCAGAATTATCAGCAGCCATCTGAATATTCAGAAACAGCCGACGTAAGTTAATGGCAGTCGATGTGTCCGGCATGAACCCAGTCTGGTCCGGATGCACCACACCAGTAATCACCCGAGTCAGCCGGCCCGACAATACCTTGGCCAACAACTTGACATCAGTCGACAGTAGAGATATGGGTCTGTACGAGTCTGGCTTCGTGACATCCTTGTTTTCTTTGGGTAAAACCACTATGGTCGCCTCCCTCATAGACTGGGGCAATTGTCCCTCCTCCATAGCCATCAGTAGAACCTCCCACAGTCTGGGTAGCATTACCTCCCCCAGAAGCTTATATACTTCTACCGGCAACCCATCCGCCCCAGGAGCCTTGTTATTAGTCATGGATGCCATGGCTTCCTCTAGTTCCTCCAACGTCAGTGGTCCTCTAAACTATCCCGGTCCAGGGCACTCAGCCTAGGCAGGTCAGCACTGAGCAGAAAACTGTCAATGGCGTCACTAGGTATCCCAAGTTTGGATGTGTATAAGTCGCGGTAGTACTCCTCAAATATCTGCAGGATCCCCTCCGAGTCCGTTGTCAGAGGACCGTCCGGATTAGATAGCCCATAGACATAGCTCGATGTTCTCTGAGCCGCCACTATAGTGGACAGCAGGATACTGGAAAAGTTTACCTCGTTCATTCCACAGATGTTTAGCATCAGACGGAGGGTTTATTGGCAGCTTTGCTGACTCCTGGGCTATCTGTTGTTTGATTACACCTACAGACGCATCTTGATCCTGTGCCTTTCCCTATTCGAAGTGAAATAACAGGTTTACTGCTTCAGTATAGAGGTTTCGATGTGTCTGCTGAGATTGAGTTTCCCTCACATGATGGAAAGCAGGTAACTCCACTTCTTCCAGCTCGTCTTCATCTACACCTCCTTCAGACAAATGAGGCATCCTGGATAAGGCATCTGCATTCCCATTTTGGTGCCCAGCTCGGTACTTGATGGTAAATTGGTAGTTGAAAAGTCTGGCCATCCATCTCTGCTCCATGGCTCCCAACTTTGCAGTTTCCAGGTGAGTGAGCGGATTGTTATCCATATAGGCGGTGAACTTGCTAGAGGCTAGGGAACCAGATAATAGGCCAATATAATAAAACAGGCAAACTTCAAGTAAACAAAAATCTATATAAAGAATGAGTTGTCAGCCCAAATAATGTTATAAAATTAATCAATTTATTGGTACATAATTAAAATATACATAACAAATAATACATCAATAGATAAAATACACCACGAAAACAATGCATCCAAATATTACGGATCCACCAATAAAAGGGATGAGAGCCATAGAGGGAATACTACATAATATGTAGATCTACAGGACCCCTGCATAAATCAATTATTAAAAAGTGCTAGTACAGCCAGAAAAAATGACGTCAGTTTCTAATCTCTGGGTACACTAAGGTCAATTAAGAAAAACTCTATATGCTAAAGTGCAAGTGCAATGTAACTAAATACACATAAAAAAAATACAGAATAAACGTGCAAATTCATTGTGCCTATCTATATACTATTGTGCTGAAGTAATCAATAAAAGTGCCACGTCGTCAAATGACAAAATAAAGAAAGATAATATGAAAGATTGGTTACACTATACCTAAATGCCAGAAAAAGAACACAGTGTGGAGTGAAAAAAATATTATAAGGCACATACAATGTGAGAAAAAAAAAAAAATATATATATACTAAAGCACAAAAAGTGAAACAGTGCACAAGAGAGATCTCAGAAATTGACCAGTATACACAAAAAAATGATCAAAAAAATCAGGTCCATAAAACCATGATATAGGATTCAGCCAACCCCTCCCTGGGTAGTGCAAATCAGATCCACCACAGGGAACAAATAGTAATCTCCTATACAAGAACCCAGATATACAATATTAACTCAAAGGATATATGCAGGAGTTCTAAATAAAAAACAATGTAGATCCTCATAGGTATATCAGCCATAATACGCATACAACCTCCCATTAATCTCCCATACTGAGGTGGGACAAGTGTCCAGCAAAGTCACCTCATGTAAAGGTATAATTACCTATCCAACCAAGATGCACCGTCACCCTGATGCGTTTCGCCCTGCGGCTTCTTCCAGAGGGTGTCGCTGTTAAGAGGTATGGCCTTTTTAAAGTGAGGTGAATGATTGAATGGCAGGTGCGATAGTAATGGTGCTTTGCCCGTCGCCGCAGCAACGCGGTTCCCAGGTTCGGCATCTGACGTTACTTCCCCGGATCCTCCCTAGACGCGTCAAACGGCAGGGCGGGGAGCGACGTGGGATAGACGCCTCTCCATGGAAACCATTGCCGCGGCCGAAGGGAAGAGCGCACGCGCACAAAGGCTTCACCTAGAAAGGATGTGTACAGAGTACACTTACACTACAAAGCTATGAGGGCTACACTCATTCCCATGATAATCTATATATGTAGGATTGAGAGAAGATTATACAAAGTGATATACAAACTTCTGTATCTTAAATAGGAAAAATGGGGGAACAAGGTGTGAGTGTAAAAGGGAAAGAGAGTGAATTGGAAATGGAATGATTATTACTTATCACCAGACATATAAAATTTGTGTCTAAAAGCCATAAAGTATATGTGTATGTGGGAGTAAAACAAATACACTGGAATTCATTATTTTATTAAAAAAGAAAAAAGAAAAAAGGAAAAATAAAAAAGAAAAAATAAATAATATATGAAAAAATTATTATAAAAAAATTATTAAAAAATTATATAAAAAATGCATAAATAAAAAATATAAAATATATAAGAAAAATAATAATAATAATAACAAAATAATAATACTAAAAAAAATATTTAATTAAAAGAAAAAAACTATACAGTAAATAAATTGAATAATGAAAAATAAAAATTAATATAAAATAAAAATATACTCAAAAAAATCATATGAAAATAGGAAATAATAATATGTAAAAAAATTTTTTAAAGAGAATCAAAATTAATTAAAAAAATAATAATAATAAATATCAATTAGTCATTACCAGCTATCATGTCTATCCCAACTAGTCTATAACAAAAGTGCCGGAAAAAAATATATTTTTTAATAAAAATAAAAATAACGGCAGTATCTAAAAGACACCCAAAGGGTGAGATAAAATTCTTCGTGGGTAAGTTCGTGGTTCATTAAAGTTATATATGTATACACCTATATATACATATATCTCTCTCTCCTCATCTTCATCCTGGAATTCTGTAAAAAATAATAAAAAGCACCAAAAATTATTATAAAAACATCTAGAAAAATAAAAAACATGACATACATAACATCATAAAAATGGGGCAAAGCTGAGAACCTCATTCAGCCCGTGTGGTCGAAGGCATCCTATTTTATGTATCCAACGTGTCTCCAATTGTGCTAATCTCTTCCCCATATCTCCTCCACGTGAATTTATTGGAACACAGTCAATTCCAAAGGCCCTCAGTAAACTACCGTTGCACAAATGTTTTTGTTTAAAGTGTTTTGCCAGAGGTTTCATGAATGTTGGATCTTCCTCCTTTGCTGCATTATTAATATCCAAGACGTGCTCTCTAATCCTGATCTTAAGAGGTCTAGTGGTGAGTCCTACGTAGATGAGATTGCATGGGCATACTGCGTAATGTATTACATGGGTCGTGCTACATGTAATATGTCTAGTAATTTTAAATTCTTTACTTTGGTCTGCCAATTGAAAATTACAAGTTCTTGTCATGTTCGGACATGCAATACAATCCCTACAAGGGAAGAAACCCCACTTAGGTCCATTGGATCCAAACCCTCGTGCCGGATTCAAAGCTTCATACTGGCTATGTGTCAGGAGGTCACGTAGATTATTGGCCCTCCTGTACGTCATTGCTGGTCTCTCCTCCACATGTCTAGCTAATACCTCATCTGCACGTATGATGTGCCAAAATTTGTTTACTGCCTCCGTAACCTCCTTCCACCTACAATTATATGTAGAAATAAATCTCACCTGTGGTCGACTCTCCCTCTTAGCTCTTGAAAATACTAGTTCTTTTCTTCTCCATAGCTCTTCTGTACCCCTTCTTTATACTTCTTTTAGAGTAACCGCGTTCTTCAAACCTTTCAGATAGCTCTTTTGCTTGTCTCTGAAAAGAAGACTCAGATGAGCAAATTCTTCTAGTTCTCAGAAATTGTCCCACAGGGATGCTGTTTATTAGTGGTTTCGGATGAAAAGAGGAAGCATGGAGCAAAGCATTTACTGCAGTATCCTTCCTGTATACCTCCGTCTGTATATATCCAAAATCATCCTTCTGAAGTTTGACATAAAGAAAGTCAACCAGCCGATCACTAGATTTGTAGGTGAGTTTGACATTTACATCATTGTTGTTCAAGGTTTTCATGAATTCCCCCAGATTAATATCAGAACCCTGCCATACCATAAACACATCATCGATGTATCTAGACCATGATAGAACATGGTTACTAAGGGGCACCGGATTACTTTGGAAGACTTCCCTTTCCCACAGCCCCAGGAACAAATTAGCATATGAGGGGGCAAAAGCCGCCCCCATAGCAGTTCCCTGGAGCTGTAGGTAGGGTACTCCCTTAAAGTGGAAGAAATTGTGGGTCAATGCAAATTCCAAAATATGGAGAAGAAAATTAATAAGATCAGGGTCCATGTTTGAAGAGTCAAGAAAGAATCTAGCTGCCCTTAGTCGATCTTCATGTCTGATAGACGTATATAAGGATTCGACGTCACAAACGACCATCCTCATATCGTCTTCCAGATGCAACTCAGAGATCTTGCTCAAGAAATCATTGGTGTCTTTTATATATGAGGGGAGAGTCTCCACCAGAGGTTTCAAATGAAAATCTAGGAACTTACCCACTGCTTCACAAAATATTCCCATTTCCGTAGACAATCGGTCTTCCAGGTGGTGTTACTGCGTTCTTATGAATCTTTGGAAGAAGATATAGGCAGGCAGTTCTAGGACGCTCTATAAAAAGCCCCTCTCTAGTTGTTTTGTCAATAATAGATCTTTCAAATGCATCATCCAATATCTTGAACAGTGCTGTCTGGAAAACAGAGGTGGGGTTAAACGTAAGTTTCTTGTAGCACTTCACTTCCCCCAGTTGTTTAAAAGCTTCCCTCTCATAAAGATTCCTTGGCCAAAGAACTACATTTCCACCTTTATCAGATGGTTTAATTACAATGTCCTTAATCTTTCTCAACTCATTCAAAGCCTGTCTCTGCGCTCTGTTTAAATTATCGCCCTTAATCCCTGTAGGTATTTTATTGAGCTCCTTGGTCACCAATTTCACAAATAACTCCACGTTAGGATATAAACCCATTTGTGGGAATTTTTTGGTTCTTTTCCAAAAACCAAAAAATTCCCACAAATGGGTTTATATCCTAACGTGGAGTTATTTGTGAAATTGGTGACCAAGGAGCTCAATAAAATACCTACAGGGATTAAGGGCGATAATTTAAACAGAGCGCAGAGACAGGCTTTGAATGAGTTGAGAAAGATTAAGGACATTGTAATTAAACCATCTGATAAAGGTGGAAATGTAGTTCTTTGGCCAAGGAATCTTTATGAGAGGGAAGCTTTTAAACAACTGGGGAAGTGAAGTGCTACAAGAAACTTACGTTTAACCCCACCTCTGTTTTCCAGACAGCACTGTTCAAGATATTGGATGATGCATTTGAAAGATCTATTATTGACAAAACAACTAGAGAGGGGCTTTTTATAGAGCGTCCTAGAACTGCCTGCCTATATCTTCTTCCAAAGATTCATAAGAACGCAGTAACACCACCTGGAAGACCGATTGTCTACGGAAATGGGAATATTTGTGAAGCAGTGGGTAAGTTCCTAGATTTTCATTTGAAACCTCTGGTGGAGACTCTCCCCTCATATATAAAAGACACCAATGATTTCTTGAGCAAGATCTCTGAGTTGCATCTGGAAGACGATATGAGGATGGTCGTTTGTGACGTCGAATCCTTATATACGTCTATCAGACATGAAGATCGACTAAGGGCAGCTAGATTCTTTCTTGACTCTTCAAACATGGACCCTGATCTTATTAATTTTCTTCTCCATATTTTGGAATTTGCATTGACCCACAATTTCTTCCACTTTAAGGGAGTACCCTACCTACAGCTCCAGGGAACTGCTATGGGGGCGGCTTTTGCCCCCTCATATGCTAATTTGTTCCTGGGGCTGTGGGAAAGGGAAGTCTTCCAAAGTAATCCGGTGCCCCTTAGTAACCATGTTCTATCATGGTCTAGATACATCGATGATGTGTTTATGGTATGGCAGGGTTCTGATATTAATCTGGGGGAATTCATGAAAACCTTGAACAACAATGATGTAAATGTCAAACTCACCTACAAATCTAGTGATCGGCTGGTTGACTTTCTTTATGTCAAACTTCAGAAGGATGATTTTGGATATATACAGACGGAGGTATACAGGAAGGATACTGCAGTAAATGCTTTGCTCCATGCTTCCTGTTTTCATCCGAAACCACTAATAAACAGCATCCCTGTGGGACAATTTCTGAGAACTAGAAGAATTTGCTCATCTGAGTCTTCTTTTCAGAGACAAGCAAAAGAGCTATCTGAAAGGTTTGAAGAACGCGGTTACTCTAAAAGAAGTATAAAGAAGGGGCACAGAAGAGCTATGGAGAAGAAAAGAGAAGAACTAGTATTTTCAAGAGCTAAGAGGGAGAGTCGACCACAGGTGAGATTTATTTCTACATATAATTGTAGGTGGAAGGAGGTTACGGAGGCAGTAAACAAATTTTGGCACATCATACGTGCAGATGAGGTATTAGCTAGACATGTGGAGGAGAGACCAGCAATGACGTACAGGAGGGCCAATAATCTACGTGACCTCCTGACACATAGCCAGTATGAAGCTTTGAATCCGGCACGAGGGTTTGGATCCAATGGACCTAAGTGGGGTTTCTTCCTTTGTAGGGATTGTATTGCATGTCCGAACATGACAAGAACTTGTAATTTTCAATCGGCAGACCAAAGTAAAGAATTTAAAATTACTAGACATATTACATGTAGCACGACCATGTAATACATTACGCAGTATGCCCATGCAATCTCATCTACGTAGGACTCACCACTAGTCCTCTTAAGATCAGGATTAGAGAGCACGTCTTGGATATTAATAATGCAGCAAAGGAGGAAGATCCAACATTCATGAAACCTCTGGCAAAACACTTTAAACAAAAACATTTGTGCAATGGTAGTTTACTGAGGGCCTTTGGAATCGACTGTGTTGTGATA
The DNA here is from genome assembly GCA_033576535.1 of Allobates femoralis. Lineage (NCBI taxonomy): Eukaryota > Metazoa > Chordata > Amphibia > Anura > Aromobatidae > Allobates > Allobates femoralis. The sequence goes on from JARQOC010000008.1 coordinate 94,154,622, forward strand.
AATTCACGTGGAGGAGATATGGGGAAGAGATTAGCACAATTGGAGACACGTTGGATACATAAAATAGAATGCCTTCGACCACTCGGGCTGAATGAGGTTCTCAGCTTTGCCCCATTTTTATGATGCTTAGGTATGTCATGTTTTTTATTTTTCTAGATGTTTTTATAATAATTTTTGGTGCTTTTTATTATTTTTTACAGAATTCCAGGATGAAGATGAGGAGAGAGAGATATATGTATATATAGGTGTATACATATATAATTTTAATGACCACGAACTTACCCACAAAGAATTTCATCTCACCCTTTGGGTGTCTTTTAGATACCGCCATTATTTTTATTTTTTTAAAAATATTTTTTTTTCAGGCACTTTTGTTATAGACTAGTTGGGATAGACATGATAGCTGGTAATGACTAATTGATATTTATTATTATTATTTTTTTAATTAATTTTGATTCTCTTTAAAACATTTTTTTACATATTATTATTTCCTATTTTCATATGATTTTTTGAGTATATTTTTATTTTATATTAATTTTTATTTTTCATTATTCAATTTATTTACTGTATAGTTTTTTCTCTTTTATTAAATAATTTTTTTAATATTATTATTTTGTTATTATTATTATTTTTTCTTATATTTTTATATTTTTTATTTATGCATTTTTTAATATAATTTTTTAATAATTTTTTTATAATAATTTTTTTCATATATTATTTATTTTTTATTTTTTATTTTTCCTTTTTTCTTTTTTAATAAAATAATGAATTCCAGTGTATTTGTTTTACTCCCACATACACATATACTTTATGGCTTTTAGACACAAATTTTATATGTCTGGTGATAAGTAATAATCATTCCATTTCCAATTCACTCTCTTTCCCTTTTACACTCACACCTTGTTCCCCCATTTTTCCTATTTAAGATACAGAAGTTTGTATATCACTTTGTATAATCTTCTCTCAATCCTACATATATAGATTATCATGGGAATGAGTGTAGCCCTCATAGCTTTGTAGTGTAAGTGTACTCTGTACACATCCTTTCTTGGTGAAGCCTTTGTGCGCGTGCGCTCTTCCCTTCGGCCGCGGCAATGGTTTCCATGGAGAGGCGTCTATCCCACGTCGCTCCCCCGCCCTCCCGTGTGACGCGTCTAGGGGAGGATCCGGGGAAGTGACGTCAGACGCCGAACCTGGGAACCGCGTTGCTGCGGCGACGGGCAAAGCGCCATTACTATCGCACATGCCATTCAATCATTCACCTCACTATAAAAAGGCCATACCTCTTAACAGCGACACCCTCTGGAAGAAGCCGCAGGGCGAAACGCGTCAGGGTGACGGTGCATCTTGGTTGGATAGGTAATTATACCTTTACATGAGGTGACTTTGCTGGACACTTGTCCCACCTCAGTATGGGAGATTAATGGGAGGGTGTATGCATATTATGGCTGATATACCTATGAGGATCTACATTGTTTTTATTTAGAACTCCTGCATATATCCTTTGAGTTATTATTGTATATCTGGGTTCTTGTATAGGAGATTACTATTTGTTCCCTGTGGTGGATCTGATTTGCACTACCCAGGGAGGGGTTGGCTGAATCCTATATCATGGTTTTATGGACCTGATTTTTTTGATCATTTTTTTGTGTATACTGGGCAATTTCTGAGATCTCTCTTGTGCATTGTTTCACTTTTTGTGCTTTAGTATATATATATATATATTTTTTTTCTCACATTGTATGTGCCTTATAATATTTTTTTCACTCCACACTGTGTTCTTTTTCTGGCATTTAGGTATAGTGTAACCAATCTTTCATATTATCATTCTTTATTTTGTCATTTGACAACATGGCACTTTTATTGATTACTTCAGCACAATAGTATATAGATAGGCACAATGAATTTGCACGTTTATTCTGTATTTTTTTTATGTGTATTTAGTTACATTGCACTTGCACTTTAGCATATAGAGTTTTTCTTAATTGACCTTAGTGTACCCAGAGATTAGAAACTGAAGTCATTTTTTTGGGCTGTACTAGCACTTTTTAATAATTGATTTATGCAGGGGTCCTGTAGATCTACATATTATGTAGTATTCCCTCTATGGCTCTCATCCCTTTTATTGGTGGATCCGTAATATTTGGATGCATTGTTTTCGTGGTGTATTTTATCTATTGATGTATTATTTGTTATGTATATTTTAATTATGTACCAATAAATTGATTAATTTTATAACATTATTTGGGCTGACAACTCATTCTTTATATAGGTTTTTGCTAGAGGCTAGGTAGTGTTTAAACCTCTCGGTGATGGCCCAGACTAAGGCCAGGAATTCCAGCTTGAAGGAACTGTAGTTCTCTGGGTTCCTCTCCGTGGGTCGCAGCTTTCGGCTTGCATAGGCAATTACTCTCTCCTTAATAAATACAAGAGAAAGAAGCGTGTGTGATGGATTGGGATCAGAGCCAAATATAAATAACAAATAAGTTTATTAATTCATCAATAAGGTACAAACAAAAAAAGCACACACAGTTAAAAACAAGTAAAAAGCAGTATTCTGCTACGTTGAAGGGGACACCTTCACCACGGCTTTCTCAGATATAGGACTACACATGTCAACAAGGTATAGGACAAAAGATCTCTCAGCAAATGCAGGTTGGGATTTCCCTAAGTACAGATCATAAAAAATGTCATACACTGATCGGAAGATCTCAATAAATACATGTCTTCATGATACAGGGAACCCAAACAACCTGTATGAAACAAGCAGAATGAGAGAACTTAAGAAATACACAGTAAGCAATCAGCAGATAACGGCTAAGAAATAGCCAGTGCGTCCATATTATCATAGAAGTAGAAGTCATATAACAAAATAATCAGCTGTGGGGCAGAGACCCTCACCCTATTATACTTGTCTGGATCAGGGGCCACGCCTTCAGCACTGACTATGTGTCCCAGGTACTGCACTCTTGGCTTTAACAGGTGGCATTTTGATGGTTTCAGCTCCATCCCGTATTTAGCCAGAGCTTCAAACACTTCTCCTAGATGGGCGACATGTTCCTTTTAGGTCTTGGAGTACACGATCACGTCATCCAGATAGAGCAGTACCATCTCGAAGTTCTTGTGCCCCAGGCAACACTCCATCAACCTCTGGTGGAAGGTTCCAGGTGCATTACATAGTCCAAAGGGCATGCTGTTGAACTCACATAAGCCCATAGGCGTTGTGAATGCCATCTTCTCTCGATTTTCTTCGGCTACGGACACCTGCCAATACCCACTAGTGAGATCTAAGGTGGAAAAGTAGTTGGCAGATTTCAACGCAGCTAAAGACTGTTCTATACGTGGTAACGGGTAAGCATCTTTGTGTGTTATGCGGTTTATTTGTCTATAGTCTACACACATCCTCATACTGCCATGCTTTTTCTTTACTAGGACTAATGGTGCTGCCCAGGGGCTACAGCTATCTCGTATAACCCCTGCGTCTTTCAGGTCCTGTAACATTTATTTGGCTTTCTGATAATGTGCAGGTGGAATAGGTCTATACCGCTCTTTGATTGGTGGATGTGTTCATGTGGGGATGTGATGTTGTACCCCTTTTATCCTACCGAAATCAAGTGGATGCTTACTGACAACTTGTTCAAACTCTTGGACTACCCAGTACACACCTTGCTTTTCATACACAGGAGTGGTGTCAGTTCCGACATGGAGCTGCTGGCACCAGTCCTCCAGTGGGCCAATTGTTTGATCAATTTTTGCCCTTCCTCGTGGGGTTCGAGTTGCACTGTGTGGATCTCGTTGTTACTGGCTGTATATAATTTGGCAATGGTGGTATACCTGGGCAGCTTAACCTCTTCACTGCCACAGTTTAAGATGCAAACTGGCACTCTCCCTTTGTGTACATTAACCACCCCACTGACTGTTAACAGTGTAGGTCTGTGCTCACGGGCTCCACTAACGCTTGATAGTCCTGCCCTCTCAGACCTATAGCTGCTCGACACCATACCATCATTTCACTCATTGGGGGTATCACAATAGGTATTAGGTCTGTAACCCGTGCTGTGCCAATTTCACCACCTGTAATTGTTACCTGTTGTTGGTGTAAGATGGCTCTGATCTCGTATTGGATAATCTTCCTCTGACCAGGCCTGGCAGTTTCAGCAATCTGTTGAAGCAAAGACAATACCTCCTGCATGCAATTGCTAACAACATTAGTACCCAAGATAACATAAGGATCATTTGCATTAGTGGCTTCTGCTACTACAAGGACCCTTGATTTTGTAATTCTACTTTCCCCACCTTTATGGGCACTTCTTTAACCCCCATTACATTAATTCGTTCCCCAATTGCTGCATGGAGGGAAATGTCTACCTCAGGCTGTTTCAGTTCAGCATCAGCCTAATACTTTCTGTAAAGGATATAGGGGAAGAGGGTCACCTTCGATCCGGTGTCCAGTAAAGCAGGTAGCGGGATGCCATCTAATACAATGGACAGGAACGGCCTCTGTCCAATGAAAGTCTTGCACTAGGTGGTTGGGCCTTGTTGATCTAGTCCTGAGGTTTGGCCCCGGCCCCCAGGGACTGCCCGTTTAAAGGACAGTGCTTAGCGAGATGAGGTGCGAGGTGCAATTGCAGCTGCGGCAGATGGCCTCCCCAGTGGAGTTGTAGCGGTCGGTGGTCCTTCCTCTGTAGGTTTTAGCTTGCTTTCCTCGCATCCAGGGGACATCATCCGGGCTGTCGGCAAGCTGGATCTGCGGCTGAGGCTTGGCTTGGGGTCTTGGTGCTGGCTGCTGGCTCTTTTGTAAATGTATAGCGTTCATTAACTTGGAGATGTTTTTGTTCATCTTCCACAGTTCAGCACGTATCTCAGCGCGCAGGGAATCATATTTGTCAGGCTGAGCAGATTGTACATTTTGCGTTGCTGCAGGCACAGGGGCTGGTTTTGGAGTAGCCTGCACCTCACCGTCACACCACCATTTCATTGCAGCTTCATGGGTTTCTACGGTTTTAACCCTTTGATGGCCATTTCCTTCAAGGTGTTAAAATCAGCATCCGGATTGCTTAGTGACCACCAGCGCACATTTTTACTGTCCTCAGGGGATAGCAGGCTCCGGGTAAACTGTTCAATAAGGAGTTTGTTCTCATCTCGTGCACTTGCAGGGCTGACAAGTATAAGGGCGCGCAGTGCTCTCTCCAGGAGCCAGGCATAAGCTCTAATGTCATCTCCTGGCCTCTGATAGCAGTGATGAAAACGCATACGGATGTCAGCTTCAATACACTCCTCAAAGGCAGCTCTCAGTTTATCAAATATAGCAGGGGCTGATCTGCGGTCCGCAACAGACCAGGACATACTTTCTTTCTCTGCTGCCCCAGTTAACTGTCCAAGCACCACCGTAGCATGTTGTTAGCCAGTCATAGCATACATGTCTAGGACGCCCTCAATCTTTCGTTTAAACTCATCCAGTGTATCAGGGCGGCCATCATACCGGGGCAACCACTTGGCCCCCGGGATGTATGGGAACGACATGGGCATTATCGGGTGACTGTGCCCGAAGCACCGGAGGTACTTGCAGTGCTTTCGGAGGCAGCCATGGAGGGTCCGGGATAGACCTGGGGGTCAGCGTATGCCGCCTCGTCCTTGCTGGAGGAAGCCGACATGTTGGAGGCCCCCTAGTTAATTACAGTCAGCTGCTGAAGGGTTAACTAGTTCAGGAGTTTCCGACCACAGCACTTGGGGATGCTCGGCTGCGAGCGAGGTGGGGCTTCAGTTTTGGGCTCTGCGGCTGGCACACCCCCTTTCTTCCCTCTCTTCGGCGCAGTAATGGCGGCGGAACTTTCACAGTCACACTTTACAGTTTGGCCGACTCGGTTAGCGGCACCTGCCAGTAACCCTTGGTTAGATCGAGCGTCGTGAAATACTAGGCCTGCCCCAGTCTTTCAATTAGCTCGTCCACCCGGGGCATGGATAAAGATCAAATTTCGACACCTCATTCAACTTCCGAAGTCGTTGCAGAACCGCAGTGATCCGTCCGGTTTCGGAATCAGCACAATGGGACTAGCCCATTCACTCAGTGATTCCTCAATTACTCCCAGCTTGAGCATTTGTCTCACTTCAGCCGCGGTGGCTTGTCTTCAGGCCTCGGGTACCTGGTACGGTTTCATTTGCACCTTTACCTGGGGCTCGGTAACAATGTCATGTTGAATGACGGAAGTACAACCGGGCAGGTCGGAGAACACATCTGAATTCTGCTGCACCAACTTTTGAGCTTCCCGACGCTTTGCCTTAGTGAGGGTGTCACCTATTTTTACCTCGTCGGCCCCTCTCAGGGCCGACAGTGGGGGGTCCCCGGCCAACCCAGCCGGGGAAGCCAACATAATCAGTCTTTCCAGGCTTTGAGCAAATTAACATGGTATAGCTGTACGGGTTTTCTCTTCCCGGGTTGGTACACCTTATAATTCACTTCTCCTACCTTTTCCCGGATTTCATACAGCCCCTGCCATTTGGCCAAGAGTTTGCTCTCTGCAGTTGGCACTAAAACCATCACTCGATCCCCCACCTTAAAGGACCTGACTGTGGCCCTCCTATTATACATGCGATTTTGAGCTCCCTGGACATCCATTAGGTGCTCTTTTACGATAGGCATGACCGTGGTGATCCGGTCCTGCATATTAGCCACATGCTCAATAACACTCTTATAGGAAGTGGGTTCCTGTTCCCACGTCTCTTTGGCGACATCCAACAACCCTCTAGGATGTCTGCCGTACAATAACTCAAATGGGGGAAACCCCGTAGAGGACTGTGGTACCTCCGGGATGGCAAACATCACATAGGGCAGCAACATGTCTCAATCCTTCCCATCCTTGGCAACTACCTTTTTAAGCATGGCTTTTAGAGTTTTGTTAAACCGCTCAACTAACCCGTCGGTCTGGAGATGGTACACCAAGGTGCACAGCTGTTTTATATCAGCAGTCACTTTGGACATGAAAGGAGTCCCTGATTGGTAAGGATCTCCTTCGGTATCCCCAGGCAACAGAACATAGAAAACAGCTCCGAGGCAATGAGCTTAGCCTTTGTGTGGCATATCGGAATCGCCTCCGGGTATCGGGTGGCATAGTCGACGACCACGAGTATGTGCGGTGGCCCCGAGCTGATTTAACTATGGGCCTACCAAATCCATGGCAATCCGTTCAAAAGGTTCCTCTATAACTGGTAGAGGTACCAATGGACTCCGGAAGTTTGCGATGGGTGTGGTCAGCTGACATTCAGGGCAGGAGTCGCAGAACCTCTGGACATCCGCATACACTTCCGGCCAGAAGAATCGCCGCAAGATGCGCTCTTGCGTTTTTTTAGTCCCAAGGTGCCCCCCAGCAGGTGGGAGTGGGCCATCTCTAGGACCGCCCGGCGTGTGTGTCTGCGGTACTACCAGTTGCTCCACAACCTCCTCCCGGATTTTGTCCACTCTATAGAGCAATTCTTACTTTTTCGGCCTCCGGTTGCTGAGCCACCCCATTTACTTCTATTACCCTTTCCCGTGCCCGGGTCAGGGTGGGATCCTGCAGCTGAGCAGTCCCAAACACTCCCCGGGGCACTTCCAGCTCTGGAATTGCTTGGGTCTCCTCGACCTCTCCTGCCAATACCTCTAGGGGGAACCTATGGGGGTGACACTCTATCCCTAGGTTGGTGACCCCTATGGCAGGTACCCCTGACTCGGGAACATTGGGTTCAGCACCCGGTCCCAATGGTGTTTGCAGATGGCTACTCCACCTACCCCATAGGGACCAAAACAATGGTAAATCTCTTCCCAGCACAATCCCATAAGGTAGAGTCTTCACCACCCCGACCACATGGGTTACCTCTCTACACGGAGAGGAAAAATCCCCTCTGCGGTCAGATACTCGCGGAGGTCCCCATGTATACATCTGACTCCAATCTTTTCCCCAGTGGGCTTCAACCTGGGAGTAATGACCCATGAACCAGAGTCACTAAACTGCGGAGTCCAAGAGAGCCTCCGCTCTGTGTCCATTAACGAGCACCTTGCACAGCTGGGGCTCTATTGTGGGAACAACCGCATCTGCGGTGAGCACGGCGCTGGCATACATAGAAACCTGGCGTGAAAACCCGCAGTCCATGGGTTCAATGATCAGAGGACAATAGGCTGCCACATGACCACGCCCTTTGCATCGCCCGCACCACCTAGCAGTGGCACCACCAGTCCGGAAGCCCCCTCTAGGGAAGCCTGGTCTCTGTCCAGGCTTGCTCCGGCGTGACCCCTCAGCGGGAGCTTGTGTAGGGTGGTCCCCCGCAGAGACGTGCCCCTTTTCCCGGCTCCGGAGGCGGCGGGACAGAAGCAGGGGGGCAGAGTCCCGTATGAACTCCTGGGTGGCTGTATACCCCTCTAACCATCTGATCCAGGGTACTTGGGTCCCCTTGCCCCACCCAACGCTGTATAGCGACTGGCTGAGTTTGTACCAGCCTGTCGATCACCACCCTCTCTACCATCTGGCCCGGAGACAAGAGCTCCGGCTGGAGCCACCGTTTTACCAGCTGCAATAAGTCATACGCCTGAGATCGAGCCGGTTTGAATTCCACAAAGGACCAGGAAAACACCCATTGGGCTCTCACATAGGTATTGACACCCCAGTTGAGCGAGGATCTCGCCTTTTAGTTTCCCGTAGTCCTGGGCATCCTCCCAACTGAGGTCAGAGTATGCCTTCTGTGCGTCGCCCATCAGGAATGGCGCCACTACTTCAGCCCACTGGCCGGCTGGAAGACCTTCCTGCTCCGCGGTGCGCTCAAAGACGGTGAGGAATGCTTTCATGTCCTCCTCCTGAGTCAGCTTTCTCAAGGCCGATCGGACCCGGTCCCGGGCCTCACGCCGTTCCAGGGAAGGCACTGGTGGCGGGTCTCGCAGTGCCATAATTTGCTGTAGGAGCAGTTCTTTAGTTTTCTGCTGTTGTTGAAACTGCTCCTGTTGTCTCTGTTGGGTAAGCACCAACTGCTTTAGGAGTTCCTCCATCTTGGTGGCAGACCTTAACTATAGCTTGGCCGGCTTGAGTATGGACATGCAGTTCGTGGAGTACACCGGAGTTCAGGCTGCCCGCATTCTCCACCATATGTGAGGTAGCGCCGGGATTGCAAGACAAAAGGCAGTGAGCCCTGGTATCAATTCATACAGTACCCGGATTTATTCATGAGGCACAGCAGTGGCACAAGCCACCAGGTTCCGTGACGCAGCCGGGTACAATGCATACATCCACGGTCCCTTCAGGTTAGGAGTTCTCTCCGGTCGAGGTCGCACTGGGCTCCCGGGTTAGGCCGTGTTGTAACAGCACACAGCCTCTCACAACCCTGACCTGACCGCTCAGCAGCCTCATTGGCCTCAGCTCTGGCTGAAGCTCTCCACAGAGAACCCCAACCTGTCTCCTAACCTAGCATTTAACCCCGTGTCTCCCTCTGGGGAAAAACCTACAAGACCTGGCCTGGAGTGGAGCGTCCCTCTATCCTATATTCCATACCTGGTTCAATACGTGATAGTGCACATTCTGGGGGACACATAGCGCCCCTCGCATATGATCCCTCTCACTGTCTCACACAGGGTATTATAATTATAGATGTCGACCGGCGAGAACGTGAACCAGTAATGTTACTAGGAATGAATGTAATTGAAAAGTGTTTTTCCGAGGTAATTACTGTCTTGCAGCAGATCGCCGAGACTGCCAGAACCGGACAGCAGAGGCTTCTGCACAAGGAAATTAAAGCCCTGATGATGAAACAAGAGGTAGAAATATACGGAGGTGAAATCGGCAGTGTACGAGTAAGTGATCCAATACCATTGTAATACCTCCCAAACTGAAATGTTGGTCTGGTGTAGAGCCGCAATAGGCATTAAAGGGCAAGACTACCAAGCCCTAGTAGAACCCGTGTACTCAGACAGTAGACCCACCATACTGACAGCCAGAGGGGTAGTCGAGATACATCGGGGAAGAGTGCCATTACGCCTTTTAAATTGCGGGGAGGATGAGATCACATTACCAAAGTATGCTACCATGGCTAAATTTTTCACGGTTGATAACAATGCCATCACAGCCGTTGAGCCCTTGGACTTGACAATTCAGGCGGATGACAATGGCTCAAGGGAAAAGCTGGAGGATTGGTGCCAAAAGCTACATGTGGGTACCAGTTCTACACCTTTGCATCAAAAGCATGGGTACACTGGGTAGAGAAAGAATCTGAGCAGATATTCAGCAAACACCCGATTAGACTTTAGGCAAATTAAAGGGGTAGAGTACACTATACCCACAGGTAACCATCAGCCTATAAAAGAGAGGTATAGACCATTACCACCCGCTCACTACCAAACAACCGAAGACATGCTCAAAGAGATGAAAACTGCAGGGGTAATAAGAGACAGTTGTAGCCCCTGGGCAGCACCTCTAGTGTTGGTTAGAAAGAAGGACGGGACCATGAGAATGTGGGTAGATTATCAGCAGATCAGCCCATCACACATAAGGACGCATACCCGTTACCTAGGATTGAGGAGTCATTAGCTGTATTAAAATCTGCTAACTACTTTTCCACCCTTGATCAGACTAGTGGGTACTGGGAAGTTCCTGTGGCCGAGGCAGACAAGGAGAAGACAGCGTTTACTACGCCGATGGACCTCTGTGAGTTCAATTGTATGCCGTTTGGTCTCTGCAACGAACCTGGGACCTTCCAACGCCTCATGGAAAGCTGCCTAGGACATAAGAACTTTGAAACTGTCCTCCTGGACCTAGATGATGTCATAGTCTACTCCAAGACATATGAGCAACATCTACAAGACCTGGCAGAAGTGTTTGAGGCCTTGTCTAGATACGGCATGAAAATCAAGCCATCCAAGTGCCACCTTCTCAAGCCAAAGGTACAGTACCTGGCACACGTCGTAAGTTCAGAGGGAATAGCATCCGATCCTGATAAAGTCACCATGATAAGGGATTGGCCAAGACCTACTAACGTGAAAGAAGTGAGGCAATTCCTGGGCCTGGTAGGCTATTACCGAAGATTTATCAGAGGATTCACGAAGTTAGCAGCTCCCCTGCAAGACATCCTGGTAGGACAGTCGAAAAGGTCTTCAACCTGCAATACTCCTTTCCAGTGGAGTGAAGAGATGGAAGACTCCTTCAACAAGCTGAAGTGTGCGCTGACAGGACCCGTCAAGGAGCTGACAGCGAAGACAGCTGCAAGAGCATTTCAGACACATTTCTGTAGACCTCATGGCTACCGGAACAAGTCCTCGCAGACTAAGGTCCAGCCTTTGAATCGGAGATTTTCCAGGAGTTTTGCAACATGTACGGCTGTAAGAAGATCCACACGACAGCGTATCATCCCCAAACAAATGGCTTATGCGAGAAGATGAACCATATTGTGATTGACCTGTTGAAAACATTACCAGAGTCAGAGAGAAATCAATGGCCAGATAAATTACCCGATTTGGTAGACTTAGGCTAGGGTCACATTTACGGTTTGACCCTAGCCTACCGGATTGCGGTTTAAACATAATACTCTTCCCAGCACCGCATAGCGTTACCGCTATGCGGTGCTGGATAACGCTGCCCCTAGTAACCCTATATTTACCTTCCCAACCTGTCATACAGTCAGCTGCTGGGAGTGTGCTTTACAGCGCCACACAGGAAACGCTGTCTGAACAACCATGTTCCGGTGAGTTCTACAAACTGCACCCCAGCCTACCTTATGCGTGCAAGACCGGTAAGCTGACAATTTATTTAGATATGGGAATTCTAAATCCTGATGCAGAAGTTGAAGAATCCAATTGGGATACCTTACGTCAACAGCAGTATCGCCAAGTACAGGAGTGCGTAGAGAATAAGCCTACAGCAAGCTAGAGCAAGACAAGAGAGAACCTTTAACCAACGTGCTCAAGCAACTCCATTACAACCTGGTGAGCAAGTTCTCAAGAGAAAGAGACGCACCAACAAATTGGATAATCAGTGGGAAACCACCCCATATACAGTCTTACCATCCAACTTAGACAATGCTAAAATGTGTCTAATAAGCAAAGACGAAGGAAGAACTTCAGCACTTGTGTCCAGAGACCATCTCAAACCATGTCCTGAAACTCTGAAGACACCAGAAGTAACTGTACCCATACAGGTCCAACCTGTCAAAGAAGAAGATGAAGTTTTCCATACCGTTCTAGGAGATTTCCCAAAAACATGGCCAAATTACTACGGAGCAGTTGTAGTCCCAATGATTGCTTTCCCTCCAATGGTTGAACCAACACCAGAACCCGTATTACCAGAAGAAGTCCCAAGATCTGAAGAACTGGAAGTCGAGCCTGAAGAGGAAGAACCAATTCCTGGTCCCAGTGATCTTGCCAGTCTTACAGTCAGACCTCCATCTGCCATAGTACCAAACACTCCAAGTAGGTACATGACCACCCACACCCTCAGGCTAAGTACACCCAGTACACCAGCAGTACGCAGATCAGAGCATAGTACCCAAGGTCAGTTACCAGCTAGGTACAAAGATTGAAATGTCAAATTAACTGTAAAATGTAAATATGTTTGTGTCAATGTAAATTGAACCCAGTAAATAGTGTACAGAAGGGCGGAGGAACTGGATTAACCCCCATGCACATCAAGTTAGGGAAAGAAAGTGCCATGGGGGAGGTATAAGTGAAGCCAGTCCTCCGAAGCAGAGACACCCGTAGGGACCTTATTTATTTGTTTAAGTGTGCAACGTTAAAGAAGCCCAGTACCTACAGAGACTATCCTGTACGAACTTATGACCAATTCTTGAACTTTGAACTTTTCTTGTTTATTTATGGACCATACATACCACGGAATTGGTTGTGGTAAAAATGTTATTGTAAATATCTATCAGTCCGGAGGTAATAGACTAAACCCCCGGAAAGACTGCATTTTGAATTTTTGGACTCTTCGAATTTCAGTGATTTTTGTACTTTTTACTTTAGGCTCTGTAAATATTAATTGTCATAGTAACTGTTTGTTTGTTTGTTTTTTTTCCACAGTCCCGGAGTACTGTCTTTAATTAAGGGGGAATGTGACACCCCAGGGGTTAATGTGCCACAGAAACATCACAAAGGGTTAACTCCCCACACAACACCTGACACTGCACTAGCACCTCTAGGACAGAAAGGGAGTTAAAGCAGCTCTGGGTCAAGAGGAAGTAGTTAGTTCAGTTCCTGGGAGAACTGAGAGAGAGACTGTAGTGTAAAGGGGACTGCATCAGGCTTCTCTACAGTCTGCTCCTCAATTCCAGGCTAGCCAGGGTCTGAGGGAAGGAGCACAAGAAACAAAGGAACACATCTGGGAGACTGAGTGACTTCACCACTCGCCCCGGAGGAGCCACAGACCGGATACCGGATCCGAAACTGTGACTGTCACACGCAGCACAGTAAACACCGGGATAGTGGAGGTTGTAGATCTACAGTGTACCTCAGCAAAGCAATACGACAGGCTCAGAAGCACACAGAAAGACTCAAGTTGCCTAGCAAAGGGGGTACCTGTGAGGAGAGACAGTGCCAGCAGCTCAGCTAATGCAGCAGCAGGGCCACACACACAGCGCAGCAGTGGGACACTCTGGACCCGGACAGGGTGAAGGCAACCCGGCCCCGGTACAAACTCCGTGGACAGTTCTCTGCTAAAGAATATCTGCAGTAAAAGACTTGGAAAATGTCGAAAACCGTAAGTGTGTGTGATCCTTGTAGTCAAGCCCTAATTTCCTTAACAAACAGCCACCGTCTCCACTATCATCCCTATCCTGCAACATCTATAGCATCCATCATAGACTTTAACTATCACTGCCCTGGGGAATCAAGCTCTACCTGCAGAGAGCCGATCCATCTCCAGCTGCCAAACATCATCCCCGGACGTTCTGCAGCAGCGGTGGTCACCATCACCACAACCGTGGTGGCATCATGACAAACTCCCCTGTAAATATCCCCCCATTTACTTGCGGAACCCGGGACATGGTCTCCCCTGTAAATAACCCCCAACCTTTATTTGTGGGTTTGGGACACGGTCCAGACTAAGACTGCATGACAACCCCCGTGATACCCCGGTCCAGTACCAAGTACCCCGTCCAGTGGGCTCCACATTCCCACTGTTGCATTTGTGAGACCGCGGCTGCTCAAATATTTGTGCATCGGTACATACGATCTCCTCATGACCCACTTCAACTGGAGTTGGCGAGAGGCCAAACTCTAAGAATGGATAAGTGAACAGCTCTTCAGAGTGTCCAAGTGTGGGATCAGTTATGTCCGGGGCCGGGACACTCGGCATGGTGGGAGGAAGGAGGATCAGGGTGTGGAATGTGCGGTCCAGTCTCACAGCTACTGACACTTGACCGTGTGGAAGACAGGGTATTTGTGGTAGTGCCAAACTGACTGGAAGCATTGTCCGCTATCCAACTAACTACCTGTTGACACTGGTCTTGGTATAATAGTGGTGTACTGCTGCGGTCCCCTGAAATTGGGACAGGAAGGTCGAGCAGATGATGTGGGCGTTTGTCGTGGCACAATTCGGGCATGCACAGGGCCTCGGCCTCTGCCTGCACCACCATCACGTCCAGTTCCTTGTCCCTTGCCACGCCTTGCACATTTTCAATGTTGTGCTGCCTGTATACAGCTAAATGAAGGCATCCAAAAGATGTTTTTTTGCTGCACACTGAGATTACCGATTAGAGCGGTTTATCCCGGCAGCTGAAACGGTCAGACACAAACGCTGACGAGTATACAGTGTTTTGGCGTATACTAATTGGAGCTAACCCATTAATCCTTAAAAATACTGTTTTGGAGATTTCCAGCCTGTACACCTGCCCCAGATGTGATGCAGGCTGGTATACAAGCACAAGAAGTTTGCTATATACCTTGCCACCCTGCCTGTATACAGCTGTATTAGTCCTCAGAAGGACTGTTGTGGTATTAGATTAGCAGCCCTGCACCTACACTAGCTGAAAGGCCTTAAATCTGTCCCTGAATCAGCAGCACCTCTCCCTACACTGACTGTCTATGGTGCAGAGTGACGAGCACAGCGCGGTCAGGTCTTATAAAGACTTGATCATGCTGTGCGGCCAGCCAATCACTGTAGTGCCACAACCATCATGGCTGTGGCATTACAGTGTCTTGACAGCCAATCCCTGCATGTGGGCTGGCTCTGTAAAGAGCGCCAACATGCAGGGAGGTGGACCACGAGCATAGCAAGAGTATCGCGGAATTACTCGGTACTTGCCGAGTACCCCGAGTACCGAGCTATTCGTGCGAGTACCGAGTAGTCACAAGCATACTCGCTCATCCCTAGTAAGCAGTTCTTTCACTAGCTTCACAGCTGGATCACTATCCTGGGTGTCAGCCCATCCATGGTGCACTAACGGGTTAAGATTTGCATCCTGTTGTTTTTTGAAGATACCGGGTTGATACTGTTCTACCTTAAAACGGTGAAAGGCCGGTAGTTCAATTTTTTCCTGCTCCTACTGTTCCTCTTCCACGTCTTTCAGGTGTGGCATCCGGGATAAGGCATCTGCATTCCCGTTCTTGCGGCCTGCCCTATATTTGATGACAAAATTGTAGTTAGACAGCCGGGCTATCCATCGCTGCTCCAACGCACATAATTTTGCTCCAGGTAGGTCAATGGGTTGTTATCAGTGTAGATGGTAAATTCTGCAGCTGCCAGGTAGTGCTTGAAATGCTTGGTTACAGCCCAAACGTCTGCCAGTAGTTCTAATTTGAAAGAACTGTAATTCTCTGGGTTTCTTTCCGTAGTCCTGAGTTTCCTGCTTGCAAAGGCAATAACTCCCTTTGCCTCCTTGCTTCTGTGACAGTACTGCTCCCAGTCCCATGTTGCTGGCATTCGTGTACAGAATGAAGGGTTGTTGGTAATTCGGATACGCCAGGATCTCTTCTCCTGTCAGCGCCCACTTTAGTTTTTTGAAGGACTCCCTCTCATCACTCCACTGGAAAGGGGAATTACGGGTTGAACACCTTTTCGACTGTCCTATCAGGATGTCTTGTAGTGAAGCTGCTAACTTTGTGAACCATCTGATAAATTTTCCAAAATAGCCCACCAGTCCCAGGAATTGCCTCACCTCTTTCACATTGGTGGGTCTTGGCCAATCCCTTATCACTGTGACTTTATCCGATCCGGTGCTACTCCCTCTGAACTCAAAACAAGCCCTAGATACTGCACCTTTGGCTTGAGAAGTTGGCACTTGGATGGTTTTATCTTCATGCCGTTTCAGGACAAGGCTTCAAACACTTCTGCCAGGTCTTGTAGATGTTGTTTATATGTCTTGGAGTAGATTATGACGTCATCCAGGTACAGGAGGACAGTTTCAAAGTTCTTATGTCCTAGGCAGCTCTTCATCAGGCGTTGGAATGTACCGGTGCGTTGCAGAGTCCAAACGGCATAAAATTGAACTCCACAGAGGTCCATCGGCGTAGTATACACTGTCTTCTCCATGTCAGCCTCTGCCACAGGAACTTGCCAATACCCAATAGTCAAAACCAGGGTAGAAAAGTAGTTAGCAGATTTTAATGCGGCTAATGACTCCTCAATCCTAGGTAACGGTTACGCATCCTTTTGTGTAATGCGGTTGATCTGCCGGTAGTCTTACCACATTCTCATGGTCCTGTCCTTCTTTTTAACCAACACTTAAGGCGCTGCCCAGGGACTACAACTGTCTCTTATTACACTTGCAGTTTTCATCTCTTTGAGCATGTCCTTGGTGGTTTGATAGTGAGCGGGTGGTAATGATCTATACCTCTCTTTTATAGGCTGATGGTTACCTGTGGGTATAGTGTGTTCTACCCTTTAATTTGCCCAAAGTCTAACGGGTGTATGCTGAATATCTTAGTTTTTGGCACCAATCCTTTTTCCCTGAGCCATTGTCATCGCCTGACTTGATGGCTTCCAGGGCTCAACGGCTGTGATGGCATTGTTATCAACCGTAAATAATTTAGCCATGGTAGCATACTTCGGTATGGTGACCTCATCTTCCCCACAATTTAGAAGGCTTAATGGTACTCTTCCCCGTTGTACCTAAACTACTCCTCTGGCTATCAGTATAGTGGGCCTACTGTCTGAGTACACAGGTTCTACCAGGGCTTGATAGTCTCGCCCTTTAATGCCAATTGCGGCTCTACACCAGACACCAGACCCTTACACTGCAAATTTCACCTACTGTTGTTTCTGTCTGTTGTTTCAGCATCAGGGCTTTTATTGCCTTTTGCAGGCGTCTCTGTTGCCCAGTTCTGGCAGTCTCGGCGATCTGCTGTAAGACAGTAATTACCTCGGAAAAACAATTTTCAATTACATTCATTCCTAGCAATATTACTGGTTCACGTATTCGCCGGTCAACATCTACAATAATAATACCCTGATTCTTCAATTCTACCTTCCCAATTTGAATGGTCATTTCTCTGAACCCAACTTGTGGTATTATTTCACCATTACTAGCCCATATGTTCAATGCAACGTTAGATGGACCACTAATAATGTCTGAATCAGCCCAGTACCTCTTGTAGAGAACATGTGGAATTGATGTTATCTGGGACCCGGTATCCAACAAGACGCTGAAGGGAATGCCATCCAACACGATAGGGATGACTGGTCGTCCTTCCATGAACTTGTCATACCAGGCTGCAGGACCTTGAGAGTTTATACCTGAGAAGCGGCCCGCCTTCCCTGGGGATTTTCGTTTAAAGCATATTCTGGGCAAAGTGACCTGGTTCCTTGCAATGGCGGCAAATGGGCTGTCCATCCTGCTGATAGCGTTTACTGGGTTGTCCTCTCGTCGCTTGGTACTTCCTGGGCCTCATCCACGGGACATCCTCCTTACTGGTCGCCAACTTTATCTTGGGTGCAGGCTTGGATCCATGCAGCTCCTTGATGGTTTTAGCCATGGAAACAACAATGTCCGTCAGGGATTCTAGCTTTTGGTTGAGGGCCTAATTAGAGATAGGCTCTTTGTGGTCAGCAGCAGTCCCTAACATGGCAGATGTCGCTGATACTCATGGCTGCTGAGGTGCTGCTGTAGGGCTTTGAATAGAGTTTATATCCCGAGGCTCCTCTATCTGCTGGGGGCGGATGGCTCTATCTTTTAGCTGGGCAAAAGTTATTCCGGGATTCTGGATGGTCATCATGCTCAAATGTTCTCTGTGAGAAGGGGATAGGAGGCCCTCTATGAACTGATCTATCAGCATTTTATCAGCTCCTGGGGCTAAGGCAGGTTCTGCTAATTTGAGTGCTTTGAGCGCTTCCTGCATGTTTAAGGCATAATCTCTTGCACTCTCTTTAGGCTTTTGTTGGCATCCAAAGAACCTCATTTTAGCTCATGTGTCAGCACTGGACTCAAATGCTGCTTTCAGTCCAGCCACAAAATGCTCTACAGAGTCTTTGTCTGTGTCCGGCCAGGACGTAACTTCCCACTGTGCATTGCTAGTTAACTGCCCAATAATCATACCGACATGCTGGGCTTCTGTTAGGGGGTACATATCGTAGTACGCTTTTATTTTCGTAACAAAGTCATTGAGGGTATTGGGCTCACCTGAGTATTGTGGTAGCCACATTGCTCCCGGAGTGTACGGCATCAGGAACGGCATGATGGGTGCTTCTCCTTGTGTCGCAGCACCACGGGTGATCCACTGTTGTCCGGTACCACAGCATCTCCTTGTTGCGACATCTTGAGCCCCCTTAGTTAATTTCGACCCTCCTGGTCTTCCGCTTCCATCTGGATGTCTACCAAAGGTTCCGGGGTGGGACAGGGATTCTCGTTCCCTCCGGATGATGTCAGCAAAGAGGAGGAGACTTGCTTCGCGCTCTTGCAGGGTACCACCCACGATGACATGCCCCCTTTTCTTCCCGCACGTTGCGCGCTTTGTAATAGCGACAGTTCAAAAATTATGCGGTTCACATAAATCACGGCACACGTACCCGGTTTACCGGGAATGGTAGATCCTGTTCGTGACGCCAAATTGTGGAGCCCACTGGGCGGGGTACTCGGTACCGGACCGGGGTATCACGGGGGTTGTCACGGCAGACTTAGTCCGGACCGTGTCCCAAGCCCACAAATAAAGGTTGGGGGTTATTTACAGGGGAGAAAGTCGTGACGCCACCCGTGGTATGTGGTCAGGGTGACCACCACTGCTGCAGAACCTCCAAGGATGATGGGTGGCAGCCTGTGATGTGATGGCTCTCCACGGGTAGAGCCTGGTCCCCGGGGCAGTAGTGATGAAACAGTTTGTGAGGGAGAACAGGGCTCGAGCGCAAGGATTACACAGACTGACGGTTTTTGTAGTTTTCCAGGTCTTTTACTGAGATGGTGATTCAGCTGAGTACTGTCCACAGAGTCTGTACAGGGGCTGGGTTGCTCCCACCCTGGCCGGGTCCTTTGGCTCCCTGTTTCTACGCTGTGTGTGTGTGGCCCTGGTGCTTCTTTAGCTAAGCTGCCGACCCTGTCTCCCCTCACGGGTGCCAACTTGCTAGGCAACTTGAGTCTTGTCCTATGTTCCTGACCCCGCCGTGTTGCTTCGCTGTGGTACAGTGAAGATGTGGGACCTTTACTAATCCGGTGTTCACTGTGTTGTATGTTTCAGGCACAATCCCAGATCCGGTATCCATTCTTTGAGCTCATCTGGGGTGAGTTTCAGGGTAACTCTGTCTCCCAGGTGTGTTCCTCTCTGCTCTGTCTCATTTCCTCACACCCTGGCTCGGCCTGGAACTGGACAGTGGACCGTGGGGTGAGCCTAACGCAGCTCTTTTACAGCCAGGTCCTTCTTCCTCAGTGCTGCCCCGCACTGAACTGACCACTTCCTCTCCACACCAGAATATATAGGGAAGCAGCTTTAGCTCCCCCTTCTGGCCTGGAGGCGCTAGTGTAGTGTTGTGGGTTGTGTGGGGAGTTAACCCTCTGTGGTGTTACTGTGGCACATGAACCCTGGGGTGCCACACTGGCAACAAACACGGTGGAGGAGTGGGTCTTCTGCTCTCTAACAACTGCATCTTCAACCCAATTCCTCCTCCTCCCTCCCTTATCCTCTCATCTTTTGAAGTGCTCTTTGTCGGTATATACTCTCCTTCCAACCTACAAGTGGCCATCATTTATCGACCACCAGGTCCAACCACTACCTTCTTTGACCAATTCTCCATCTGGCTCCTATACTTTCTATCTGCTGACATTCCCACCATTATAATGGGCAACTTCAACATCCCCATTGACACCCACCAGTCAACAGCCTCCAAATTCCTGTCACTTGCCTCATCCTTTAGCCTCTCTCAATGATCCTCCACAGCCACCCACACAGACGGACATACACTAGAAATCATCTTTACCCGCCTCTGCTCGCCTAACTAAACCCACAACCTCCACTTTCCTCCTCTCTGACCACCATCTACTTACCTTCTTATCCTTGTCCTCCTCATTTGCCACCCATGTTCCCCAACTCTCACACCCTTGCAGAAACCTCACACATCTTGACACACACACACTCTCCAACACCATTTTACCACTATCATCCATATCCTCACTCCATGACACAAATAATGCCACAGCTTTTTACAACTGTACACTCACATCAGCTTTTGATGCAGTTCCCCTCTCATTCATGGCAGAATACCATGAATCAACAGACAACCCTGGCACACAGATACCACTAAAAATCTGCGGCAAGCTGCTAGGGTTGCTGAGCGGTGCTGGAAGAGAACACACTCCCAAGAAGACTACACAGCATTCAAACAAGCACTTCTCAAATTCAAGTCAGCACTCACCACCACTAAACAAAATTACTTCATCACCCTCATATTCTCTTTGTCCCACAACCCCAGGCAGTTATTCAACACATTTAACTCCCTCCTCTGCCCCCACTGCCCCTCCTACTTCTCGTATCTCTGCAGAAGACTTTGCAACATACTTCACCAACAAGATCAACCAGATCAGACAGGTCTTTGCTACCCAACCACCGCAACACCCATGTATACCAGATCAATCCTCTTCCCCACTAACCCTCTTCCCATCCATCACTGAAGGAGAACTTGCACACTTCCTCTCCAGATCGCACCTCACCACTTGTGCACTGGACCCTATCCCATCCCACCTCCTCCCCATCCTCACCACAACACTTATCCCAGCCCTAACCCACCTCTTCAACCTATCACTAACTTCTGGTACCTTTCCTTCTGCTTTCAAACACGCAAAAATGACACCTATCTTAAAGAAGCAATCCCTTGACGCCACTCTCACATCCAGCTACCGGCCCATATCTCTGCTCCCGTTCGCTTCCAAACTTCTTGAAAAGCATGTCCACACTGTACTCTCATCCCACCTCTCATACAACTCTCTCTTTAACGACCTTCAATCCGGCTTTCGCCCTCACCACTCCACTGAAATTGCCCTGACCAAAATTACTAACGACTTGCTCACGGCCAAAGCTAATAGACAGTTCTCAGTCCTCCTCCTTTTAGACCTGTCTTCTGCATTCGACACAGTCAACCACTGTCTCTTATTTCAGATCCTCCCTTCCATTGGTATCGCTGACCTTGCCCTCTCCTGGATCTCCTCCTACCTCTCCAACCGCACATTTAGTGTCTCTCACTCCCACACAACCTCCTCGCCCCATCCCCTCTCTGTTGGGGTCCCTCAAGGCTCTGTCCTCGGGCCGCTTATTTTTTCAATCTATACTCTTGATATGGGACAACTCATAAAGTCCCATGGCTTCCAGTATCACCTGTATGCTGATGACACCCAGATCTACCTCTCTGGCTTAGACATCACCTCTCTGCCGTCCAGAATCCCGGAGTGTCTATCAACCATATCCTCCTTCTTCTCCTCCCGCTTCCTAAAACTCAATGTAGACAAAACCAAACTCATAATCTTTCCTCCATCTCACACACCTTCCTTACCAGACTTATCTATCACAATAAATGACATCACACTTTGCCCTGTACCTGAAGTCCGCTACCTTGGAGTAACACTTGACTCTGCCTTGTTCTTCAAACTGCACATCCAAGCCCTTGCCACCTCCTACTGCCTCCAAAAATATTTCCAGAATCTGTCCCTTCCTCAACCCCTAATCTGCTAAACTACTAATGCATGCCCTCATCATCTCCCACCTCGACTACTGCAACCTCCTACTCTGTGGCCTTCCTGCTAACACTCTTGCACCACTTCAATCTGTCCTTAACTCTGCTGCCCGACTAATCCACCTCTCTCCTCGCTATTCCTCCACTTCTTTCCTCTGAAAATCTTTCAACTGGCTCCCAATTCACCAGCGTATCCAATTCAAACTACTAACATTGACTAAGGGCCCTTTCACATCTGCGTTTTTCGTAATTCGCGGCAGATGCGGTGAAAAAACCGCATCTGCCGCGTTTACCGCATAACCGTTCCACTTGCGGCGCGGTTGCGGTTTTTTCTATGCAATGTATAGGGGGACTTGCGGCAGGTGCGGCAAGTGCGGTTTTGCACTTGCGGCAGGTGCGGCCGCGAAAAAAACCGCGGCTTACTGCGTTTTTTTTCGCGGCCGCACCTGCCGCAAGTGCAAAACCGCACTTGCCGCATCTGCCGCAAGTCCCCCTATACATTGCATAGAAAAAAACGCAACCGCGCCGCAAGTGGAACGGTTATGCGGTAAACGCGGCAGATGCGTTTTTTTCACCGCATCTGCCGCGAATTACGAAAAACGCAGATGTGAAAGCACCCTTACAAAGCCATCCACAATCTGTCCCCCCCCACATATCTCTGAACTAATCTCCCAATATCATCCAGCTCGTAATCTTCGATCCTCCCAAGACCTCCTTCTTTCCTCCACACTTGTACGTTCCTCTGCTAGACCTCCTAGTAGGCCAGGACAAAAAAAGCAGGGGTCTGAGTCCCTCAGTGAAATGGGTGGCCAGAGAAGAAGATTCCTTCCAGCAGCTAAATAGAGCCCTGACGTGAGAAGAGATCCTGGCCTACCCCCATTATAGCCAGCCATTTGTATTGTATACCTAGCAATGTGGGAGTGGGAAATAGCGGGTGATTGCCTATGCCAACAGGAAGCTCAGACCTACGTAACGGAATCCCAACAACTACAGCTTGCTCAAGCTTAAGTGTGAGCCATGACAGATCGATTTAAGCACTATCTGGCCACTGCAACATTTACCATATACATGGATAACAACCCCCTGACCCACCTGGAGACTGTCAAGCTGGGTGCGCTGGAACAGCATTGGATGGCCCAGCTCTCTAACTACAATTTTACCATCATGTACCGGGAGGGGCACAAGAATGCCAATGTCGACGCCCTCAAATAAAAGAAAGGGAAGGGGAACAAGAGGCGCAATAGTGCCCTATCACACAGGCACTTCAAATGTAGGTGTTATAAAGGGAACCACTCACCTATTTCAGTTGTGACACCCACAACTGGTATGAAGGCATATAGTGTTGTATCCTGCTGGCTGCTGCTGGACTCTCACCGACCACTAGCACGTGGAATCACACAGTAATACGGGAAAAAAACGGTGTCCTATGGTCCGCGCTGCCAAATCTACTTGTTCCAAGGAAAACACACGAGTAGATATCCAAAAGCCTTTATTACACCCTATGCGTTTCGGTGCCTTCCTGGCACCTTCCTCAGGGACAACCTCACCCCCAAAAAACCACATATATATAGCAAACCCCAAACAGATGATTAATGGGAGTTCCCACCCGTGATGACGTCAAAAACGTCAGCATCGGGCGTGGCCTAGTGGCATGTGAGAGAGGCAGCAGGACCGCAGAGCTCCCGCACTTACCCCGACTTAGAAGCCGTCTAGTCCACGCAGCACGGCTGAAAATCGCCCGGGTATAGAGGAGAAGGAAGCGGGAGCTGCCTGGAATGCACGGACGCGGTTACAGGACCGAGGCCATGGTAAAAGGCGGCCGCCGCCGAGTTACTGGAGAGGCCGGGAGACTTGCCCAAGATGGCGTCGGAGCTGAGGCGTGCTCCACAGCTGAGGCTGCAGAGGAGAGCGCAGCCAGAAATAGAGCAGTGGCAGCCCGGCTCCAGCAATATGCCAGAGTGGAGGAGGTGGAGAGAGAAGCGGCACAGGAGACGGACGAGGAGGACAGAAGTGAAGGTACACATGGTGCTCAGGAGGCTGGAGAGGAGGGGGAGGAAGAGACTGTGACCACGAGGCAGCAGGAGGCTGGGGCAAGCTGGGGAGAGCAAGAATTGCAAGCAGATGCAACAGTTACAGATGCAAATGCCAGCAGACCCCACTATAAAAGACGTGTTACTGGCTGTTATGCATGTGGCTCAGCTATATCTAATGTACTGACCCAGCTCGGTCACATGCAAGAATCTTTAGAAACAGTGAAGCACGACCTACATAGGGTTAAAGACCGCACGGGGGATTTGGAGAAAAGAGTCACAGCTGCTGAAAGTACCCTGACCACTGCAGTGAGATTTCAGACAGATACTAAAAGAGACAGCTCTGCTTTGTGGGCCAAAACTGACGATCTGGAAAACAGGTCACGCTGAAATAACGTGCGCATAGTGGGAGTCCCCGAAAGATATGAAGGGAGAAACCCCACCGAGTTCTTTGAGGCATGGATCAAGGACAAGATAGGGGCGGACTACTTAACACACTTATATGCTGTGGAGCGCGCACATAGAGTCCCCGCTCGCCCCCCTCCCCGGGGAACCAGCCACGCACGGTGCTAGTAAAGATGCTGCACTACAGAGACAGAGACAACATTCTCCGCTTTTCTAAGGATCATCCAGATCTTTCTGCAGATGGCTCCAGAGTCTCGTTTTACCCAGACTACTCCTTGATAGTCCAGAGGCAACGGGCCAAATTCAGTGAGGTCAAGAAGAGGCTGAGGTCACTTGCAATTAAATACTCTATGATCTTTCCAGCAAAATTGAGGGTTGAGGCTGGAGGCAAAACTCATTTTTTCCTGGACTCCACAGATGCGATGAACTGGATCGAAGGGAATGAAAGGCACCTGAGAAAAGAACTAGAGGAACAGGAACATGGATGAGGGATATCCGATCGTCATATCCGGTTTCTTAGAAACTTTCCATGTTCTTGTGTGGATCACAAGATATTTGGGATATTGAGTCCCGGGTTGATAACTTTCCCTCCGTTTGGTATTTTTCTATTGAATGCACTACGAAAAAAGAGCGCAATGATTCGTTATAATTTCATGCGAGTAATGGGTGGGATAGAGTTGAATGTTTTTGCCGTGCTACGGGGTGTTATCCTAAAAGGAATGGGAAGCATAAGGGCATTGAAGCGCTCATTTTACAACCTGAGAGAAAAAGGGCAATGATATTGTTCTTACAGTTAATGGTTCAAATTTTTTTCGGGGAATGTTCTGGGGGGAGGGGGGGGGAAGGGATTCAGGTCTGGTGGAGGCGTTGGTGTTTCTAAGATCAAAGGTTGCAGATGTGATAAGAAGGGTCGGTCTCGAGCTCTGACGAAAACATACCAAAGCAATGGGTCTATTAAGGTAATCAGCTGGAACATCAGGGGTTTAAAATCTCCAGTAAAGAGACAGGCAATTTTTGCCTTCCTTATGGCTCAGAAACTGGCATTAATATGTCTGCAGGAGACTCACCTCACTGCCGACACTGTTAATTTACTGGAGAAGAGATGGGTACAGGAAGGATACCATTCTACATACTCTGAATATGCTCGAGGAGTGAGTATTCTGGTATACTCGGGGATTCAATTCACGTGTCATAAAGCAATTACGGATCCTGAGGGACGATTTGTTTTCCTACACTGTAGTATTCATAACATACAATTTGTGATTGTCTCCGTATACATTCCCCCGCCATACAGCAGTAGACCTATGCAACAGATACTCCACCTGTTAAAGGATTTTCCAAACACTCCATATTTGTTGGTGGGAGATTTTAACAACATACAGGATTCTCACTGGGATAAGGGAAATCGTGAGCCACTCAAATTGGGAGGTAATGATACATCATTCGGTATATTGCTCAAGGAAGTAGCCTTGGTGGATGTTTGGAGAAGCCGCAACCCGAACACTTACCAATACTCGTGTTTTTCCATCTAGCTATATGTCTTTGTCACGTATAGATATGGCCCTGGGGGATTGGTCCATGCAAGAGAAAATTTTGAATGCTGAATATCTGCCGCGTACGGTTTCAGACCACTCGCCCATGGTTGTTGAAATAAGAGGCAAACCTGCCGGGGGGGATGCAAGACCTCAGTGGAGGCTAAATCCATTCTGGTTGCAAATAATTGATAAAGATGACCATTTTGTTCTAGAACTAAAAGAATATCTTAAATTCAACCAGGGCACTGCTTCTGGTTTGGTGGTGTGGAATACATTAAAGGCTTACCTGAGAGGCATGTGCATTAGGGAAATTTCAAAGGCAAAGACGAGAAATAGGGCACACACTGAGCGGGCCATGGGGGAGCTTGGGGAGGCGGAAAAGGCTGCTGCACTGGACTTCACTCTTCCCGCCAGAAGGCGATTGAAATGAGCCCAAAAATTAATGACAAAAATTACTATGCAGGAGGCGGCTCAAAAGAGATTATTTAAATCAGTACAGTCGTACCAGGAGGAGAGTGTGGGACATCTACTTTCTGTTATTACTTCGGCTCAAAGGGGGTCCTCTTATATAGCTCAGCTCCAAAATTCTGAGGGAAGGTTGGTAGGGGGTACACCCGAAATTTTGAATGTCCTGAAAAATTTCTACAAAGACCTGTATTTGTCACATACTACGGCCACAGCGGAGGATATAATTAGATTTCTAGAATCTGCTGACCTTCCGAAATTGACTAACTCCACTGGGCGTAGCCTTGACAGACCCATAGGTCTGGAGGAGTTGGATGAGGCTCTTAGCTCCATGCCTAATGGCAAAGCACCGGGTGTTGATGGGATGCCGGTGGAAATATATAAGAAATATAAGAAGCTGTTGCTTCCGACATTGCTGGACATGTATAATGAGAGTCTGTCCTCCGGCGTCCTCCCACCATCCATGCGAGAAGCAACTATAGTATTAATATTGAAAAAAGATAAGGATTCAACGCTGCCAGCGTCATATAGGCCTATGTCCCTTCTCACGGTGGATACTAATTACTGGCCAAGGTTCTGGCCAATCGCCTATCAAAGGTAATCTAATCCCTGGTACATCCTGATCAAACAGGCTTTATGCCCAAGAAATCGACGGCCCTCAATATCAGGCGTCTGTATTTAAATATGCAGGTACGGGCGGATAATGCGGGGCGAAGGGTGGTCCTGTCTCTAGATGCCGCTAAGGCCTTCGACAGTGTCGAATGGAATTATTTGTGGGCTGTACTTGAATGTATGGGCTTTGGTCCGGGCTTCATAGGCTGGATCAGGCTTCTGTATTCGGGCCCACAAGCCAGAATACGAGCTAATGGCTCAATGTCTGACCCCTTCCAACTGTACAGAGGCACGAGGCAGGGCTGCCCTTTGTCCCCGCTCTGTTTGCCTTGGCAATTGAACCGCTGGCAGCGGCTATACGATGGCATCCGGTATTGTGGGCTTTCGATATGGACCATCTGAGGAGAAGGTAGCGTTGTACGCGGACGATTTGCTTTTGTTTTTGGCTGACCCTGATAGCTCTTTGGCAAATACTATGACTCTTCTGGATGGCTTTGGAAAGATATCGGGGCTGGTCATTAACTGGGATAAGTCCGCTGTGCTCGCACTGGATCCAGGGGTGGACATACCTGTACAAATTCCAGAAGTGACCAAATTTAAATATTTGGGATTGACAATATCCACCGATTTGGAGGACTATGAGAATTTGAACCTGACCCCGCTGATGGCGAGGATCAAACAGAAAATTAGAGCCTGGGCTAGGTTGCGCTTGTCAGTGGTGGGAAGAGTAAATCTATTGAAAATGGTAATTATGCCGCAGCTCATGTATGTCCTCCACAACTCCCCTATTTGGCTGCCTCTAGGTAGATTCCACAAAATTAATGCTATATTCAGGGAATTGATATGGTTAAAGGGTGGCGCCAGGATTAAATTGGAACACTTGCAGAAGCCTAAAGACGAAGGGGGATTGGCGCTCCCAAATCCATGGCTTTACTTTTTGTCATCCCAATGTCAGCACTTGGCGGGAGGGATGGAAAACAACGAGGGTAGATTGGAGGGAGGCGGAGAGACCTATCCTTAGATACTTACTGGGACAGGGTTCAGTGTTGACTAGCTTAGAGGCGGGTAGCTTCGCCCTCTAGCTTCCAGATTCCCGACTGTAGCCCTTATGCTGAGGGTATGGGACAAGAACAAATAGATTCGGAATATCACGGCCTTTACAAAATACTCTCCTATTTGGGAAAATAGTAATCTGCCGGCAATGAGGTATTGAAAGGGTTTGCACAATGGAGAAGGATTGGTATATGGTGGCTGTCGCAACTATTGGGGAAAGAATCTTTCAAGTCCTTTGAAGAACTGAGGCAGGAGTTCCCTTTGCAGCACTGCATGTTTTACCAATACCTACAGCTACGACATGCCTATACTATCCAGAATAGAAATTCCCCTATTGTTATCCAGCAGGACTGCGTAGTTAATATTCTTGGTGTCTCATCAACTAGAGGTCTTATATCATATATATACAATGGTCTGTCCAGCACGGTTTTGTCAAAACATCCAATGGGAGCGCAGCAGAAGTGGGAGCGGCAACTGGGGTCGATTTCAGGGGAGCAGTGGGAGCATATCCTTCAGATGGTTCCTAGGCTGTCTCTTAGTGAGCCCAGTAGTTTATCGCAGATATACGTGTTGTATAGGGTGTACAGAACGCCTAAGTGGTTGTGTGACGTGGGACTGAGACAAGATTCGTGCTGCCCCAAGTGCTCAATGGAGGGGGCAGATATCCTACACATGCTGTGGACGTGCCCCTGCCTGCAGGAATTTTGGATTATAGTCCTCAATCTTATCCACATGACTACAGGGCAGGAAATCCCCGGGACCCTGTGGTATGTATCCTGGGTTATGTAGATGATGTTCGGGGGGATGAATGTCTTCAAATTACGGTCGCTAGAATGCTATTCGCTGCTAGGAAACTGATTGCGTCCACTTGGATATCAGATAAAGCACCTACTAAACAAGAATATATTAACAGATTAAACCATATTTTGTTTAGAGAAAAATATATTTACATGAAAAGAGGCAGGCCCGGATTGTTTGAAAGGCTTTGGGGGGCTGGCTTGTACTGTTTGATTTACCAACGGAAGAGCTGAGTGTTAGAATTTAACGTGTATACAGTTTTGATACGGCTCGAGACAACCTATTTACTTGTTTAATTGTTGTGCAACTGTAATTATTTGGTTCTACCTATCAGACCTGGGGGGGAGGGGGGGGGAGTTGGGAAAGGGAAGAGGGTTTATTTTACGTGCCTTGTCATTATGTTTTATCCTTTTTGTACATGTATGCATATTTGATTCATGTATATTATTCAGTTTTGTATGTCTTTTAAAACTAATAAAAATAATCTGATTAAAAAAAAACAAAAAACGTCAGCATCAGGGGAAGGATTAGTAGTTTTGGCGCATTTTTCATTAAAAAACAACATTAATCACATAAACAACTGTACAGCATCATAAAAATATAGTAAAAAGTCCGACTATACCAGACATATAAAAAACTAGCAAAAA
The DNA here is from genome assembly GCA_033576535.1 of Allobates femoralis. Classification (NCBI taxonomy): domain Eukaryota; kingdom Metazoa; phylum Chordata; class Amphibia; order Anura; family Aromobatidae; genus Allobates; species Allobates femoralis. Next base: position 94,184,258 of record JARQOC010000008.1, read on the forward strand.
TTCTAAACGGAAAAGTCTGTAAAAACGTCTGGGAAATGCTGGTGTAACAAAAATAAAAATACAGAATAAAATCTTCCCCAGGGAGTAGAACCCGTGATGTTCGGGAGAGCAGAGATGTCTGCAGCATTAATGCATCAAGCCACACGATTTGTGGTGTCAAAAGGATCACCTATGAAAAAATTAGTTTAGCACTTTCAAATTTTTCCATGTGTGTCTTTGTATTTCCTCTATAAAAATCAACACATAGGAGAAGATCAATAAACTGGGAAACATACATAAATAAATAAAATATGTGTGAATGGTGTTATCTTGAGAATGCAGAGAAAACAAAAGGGGTTGTTATCTTAAAAATGCAGAGAATACAAAGAGATTTAATTAGCTCAATTAAAAAAGGAATAAAAAGGAGGAAAAGGGGACCTGTATAAAGTATCTTATGTGTTTTATGAGATACAAAAATATATGTCTTACTCCCATTCAGCCACATGATGGCGTCTGAAAGGAGGATGTTGTCAAGGCAACATTAACGAACTTGGTACCAGGTGGCTATATGTATGAAATTCTACCGATAGGGGCATACAGCATAATTCTGTGTAGTCAAAAAGAGAAGTCGAATTTATATGATAATGGACACCATACAACAGAGATATATAGAATTTGTGAACAAAACAGAGTTCAGTCCATGCAGAGTGTTGAAATAATTCTCAAGGAAATAAGGTGAATTCTATCAGTGCAGTGTTGATCTGTTTCAAACAGTGAGAGAGAAAAGAAAAAAACGCTCATGAATCTCAAAGAACGAGGGTGTAAGCAGCTGTGACATTGCAGTTCAACATGGTAGTATGTCATTCTTAAATTTAACTCCAACCGAGGGTGTGAGTGATTCTGACATTGCAGTTCAACATAGTCCAAACGAGGATATAAGTGACTGTGACATTCCAGTTCAACATAGTAGTATGTCATTCTTAGATTTAACTCCAAGCGAGGGTGTGAGTACCTGTGACATTGCAGTTGCAATGCATTGCAATGTCGACGCCCTGTCCAGGATACACCATCTGTCATACCGGGGGGAAAAGACCTCGAAGAGTTGGAAGAAGTGGAGTTACCAGCATTCCACCTTCAATATGTGTCCCAATGTTCCCATGACGTGAAGGTTCAGAGGCCCGGGGGACAGGAATTCACTGTAGATCGACTGCCTCATCTCAACTGAGCCAAAACACAGGACAGTGATCCCGCTATCAGCTTGGTCAAAGAGCTATTACAGAAACCTGATGCACACTTAGAGCGAGATGCCCTGGCGGAGGCACAGCATCTGTGGAAGTAAAGAGGCAGATTGTTCATCTATGTTGGCAAGCTGTGTAGGCGGTACACCAACCGTAGGACCCACGAGCTGGTGTGGCAGATCATACTCCCGAGGAGAGACACCCATATGGTCCTGGAGGCCTACTATGATGCTATGATGGAGTCGGGCACTTCGGATGGAAGAAACTGGAGGCATTACTACGTGGAAGGTTCTACTGGGTAGGTATGAGGACAACGGTCGAGTCATGGTGTAGGAACTATGGTCCCTGTAGCCTCTGCAGGAAAGATCAAGACAGCCAGCAGGCCCTGTTGCAACCCATTGTCACCAAACAGCCCCTGGAGATAGTAGTCTTGGACCACGTGAAGTTAACCCCAAGCCGGTCTGGCTATGTCTATGCCCTCAATATCGTGGACCACTACTCGGTTCCTGGTGGTGGTGCCCATGAAGGACCTGACTGCGAAGACCGCAGCACAAGCCTTCCAGACACATTTCTGCAGACCCCATGGCTACCCAGACCTGGTATTAACAGACCAAGGCCAGCCTTTGAGGCAGAAGTGTTTCAAGAATTCTGTAGCCTCTATGGATGTAAAAAGATCTGAACCATGCCATACCATCTGCAGACAAATGACTTGTGCGAGAAAATGAACCAGATAGTGATGGATTTTCTGAAGACACTTTCACTAAAAGAGAGGAACATATGGCCAGAGAAACTGCCAGATCTAGTGGACTAGTATAACATATATTTATATATACGTATAACTATATCTAGTATTACAACATCCCCATGAATTGCACCAACTTCAGTCCTGCCTAACTGATGAGGGACAGACCTGACAAATTACCTATTGATCTAGAAATGGGGTCCTGACCCATGAAAACAACCTCCCAGAGATGGACTGCGACACCGAGCGCCAACGGAGGTATCGCCAGGTGCAGGAGTGTGTTAAGAGGAACCTGATCCAGGTGAGGGAGAAGCAAGAAAGACCGTAGAACCAGAATAACCCAGCTGACTCGCTAGTACCAGGAGAACAAGTCCTCAAGTGGAAATAGCGAGTAGAGATGAGCGATGTTCGATTCGAATAGTTCGCCAATCTCACAGCGCGAAACGGTGCCGTCGTCATCCCAGCCCCTGCTCCCTCCCTGCACCTTGTGAATTTACGAGTACTGAATAAAGCACAGAAAAGCCCTGGTGAGTGCCGCCTTTCTTTGTTAAATTTGATTCGTATATGGTCTTGGGACAGGCACCACAGGCTTCCACACCGTGTACTCCCTGGCTGTCCAGCCGTATAACCTGCAGCATTGGTGCCCCTCCTTCTATTGATGTGATCAAATTCGAGTTGTTTTTGGCGCTATTCGAGTCATTTGCCGAATTCGAACAATTTGGTTCAAATTCGGCAAATATCGAACATGTTCGATTTTGGTTCGAAAATGCGGCAGATGCAGTCAGAAAACCGCATCTGCCGCATTTTCAGCCAAAATAAACATTAATGAACTAAAATAAAGTGTTAAAAATAAAAAAATCATGTATGCTCACCTTTCCGCGGTCCACCGAAGCCTCCGGTATGGTCCTGTGGCTTCCAGGACCTGTGGTGACGTCAGTTCTCGCGGGAACTCCGGTCACATGACCGGAGTTCTGCGAGAACGTGACGTCACCACAGGTCCTGTAAGCACCGGACCTTGCCGGAAAGCTTAAAATAGATATTTTTATGTTTCGGACCCTTTCTTTAAGTAACTTTTACTTAAAGAAAGGGTCGGAATCATAAAAATATCTATTTTAAGCTTTCCCGCAAGGTCCGGTGCTTCCAGGACCTGTGGTGACGTCACGTTCTCGCGGAACTCCGGTCATGTGACCGGAACTCTGGTCATGTGACCGGAGTTCCCGCGAGAACTGACGTCACCACAGGTCCTGGAAGCCACAGGACCATACTGGAGGCTTCGGTGGACCGCGGACAGGTGAGCATACATGATTTTTTTATTTTTAACACTTTTTTCTTTAAGTAAAAGAAAGGGTGCGAATCATAAAAATATCTATTTTACGCTTTCCGGCAAGGTCCTATTGCTTCCAGGACCTGTGGTGACGTCACGTTCTCGCAGGAACTCCGGTCACGTGACCGGAGTTCCCGCGAGAACTGATGTCACCACAGGTCCTGGAAGCACCAGACCTTGCGGGAAAGCTTAAAATAGATATTTTTATGATTCGGACCCTTTCTTTAAGTAAAAGTTACTTAACCCCTTCATGACCCAGCCTATTTTGACCCTAAAGACCTTGCCATTTTTTGCAATTCTGACCAGTGTCCCTTTATGAGGTTATAACTCTGGAACGCTTCAACGGATCCTAGCAATTCTGAGATAGTTTTTTCGTGACATATTGGGCTTCATGTTAGTATTAAATTTAGGTCGATAATTTTTGCGTTTATTTGTGAAAAAATCAAAAATATGGCAAAAATTTAGAAAATTTTGCAATTTTCAAATTTTGAATTTTTCTTCTATTAAACCGGAGCGTTATGTGACACAAAATAGTTATGAAATAATATTTCCCACATGTCTACTTTACATCAGCACAATTTTGGAAAAAAAAAAATTTGTTAGGAAGTTGTAAGGGTTCAAAGTTCATGAGCAATTTTTCATTTTTCCACCAAAATTTACAAAACCATTTTTTTAGTGACCACATCACATTTGAAGTCCCTTTGAGGGGTGTACATGACAGAAAACACCCAAAAGTGACGCCATTCCAAAAACTGCACCCCTCAAGCTACTCAAAACTACATTCAAGAAGATTATTAACCCTTCAGGTGCTTCACAGGAACTAAGCAAATTGGAAACAAAAAAATGGATATTTTAATTTTTCTAACAAAAATGTTCTTTTAGCCTCAATTTTTTCATTTTCACATGGGCAACAAGATAAAATGGATCCTAAAATTTGTTGCGCAATTTCTCCTGAGTATATCGATACCTCATATGTGATCATAAACCACGGTTTGGGCGCACGGCAGGGCTCTGAAGGGAAAGAGCGCAATTTGACTTTTGGAGCTAATTTTCCATTCAAAATGTGAAATGGCGCTCCTTCACTTCTGAGCCCTGTCGTACGCCCAAACAGTGGTTTATGACCACATATGAGGCATCGGTGTACTCAGGAGAAATTGCCCAACAAATTATAGGATGAATTTTATCCTGTTACCCATGTGAAAATGAAAGAATTGAGGCTAAAAGAACATTTTTGTGAAAAAAAAGTACTTTTTCCATATTCACAGATCAATTTGTAAAGCATGTGGGGGTTCAAAATGCTCACCACCCATCTAGATAAGTTCCCTGGGGGGTCTAGTTTCCAAAATGGGGTCACTTGTGGGGGAGCTCCAAAGTTTAGGCACACAGGGGCTCTCCAAACGCGACATGGTGGACGCTAACAATTTGAATGGAAAATCACCTCAAATTGTTAGCGGACACCATGTCGCATTTGGAGAGCCCCTGTGTGCCTAAACATTGGGGCTCCCCCACAAGTGACCCCATTTTGGAAACTAGACCTCCCAGGGAACATATCTAGATGCATTGTGAGCACTTTGAACTCCCAGGTGCTTCACAAATTGATCCGTAAAAATTAAAAAATACTTTTTTTTCCACAAAATTGTTTTTTTTTTTCATTTTTATGGATTAATTTGTAAAGAACCTGGGGGTTCAATATGGTCACCACCCATCTAGATAAGTTCCCTGGGGGGTCTAGTTTCCAAAATGGGGTCACTTGTGGGGGAGCTCTAAAGTTTAGGCACACAGGGGCTCTCCATACGCAACCTGGTGTTTGCCAACAATTGGAATTGTTAGCGGACACCAGGTCGCGTATGGAGAGCCCCTGTGTGCCTAAACATTTGAGCTCCCCCACAAGTGACCCCATTTTGGAAACTAGACCCCCCAGGGAACATATCTAGATGCATAGTGAGCACTTTCAACCCCCAGGTGCTTCACAAATTGATCCGTACAAATCAAAAAAGAAAATTTGTGTGGAAAAAAAAGTATTTTTAACTCATTATGGATCAGTTTGTGAAGCACCTGGGGATTCAAAGTGCTCACTATGCATACTAGTCTAGTAGTTGCAATTTGCAGCATAGGGTACCCAAAACATTTGGGTCTCTCCATGCTGAGGATTCCAGCCCCCTAGCTGCCAAGTTGTACCTGGCTGGCAACCAAAAATGCGGCAAAGCTCCATGTCATTTTATTTGTAGAATTTTTAAAAAAAATGACATGGGGCTCTGCCATATTTTTGGTCCAGCTAGGTACAACTTGGCAGCTACGGACTGCCACCAGCCCCCAGCTGCATCATTGTACCTGGCTCGCAACCAAAAATACAATGGAGCCTATTTTTTTCTTATTTCTAGAATTATTTCTAGAAAAAAAATGACATGGGGCTCCGTCATATTTTTGGTCCAGCTAGGTACCACTTGGCAGCTACGGAATGCCACCAGCCCCCAGCTGCCTCGTCATACCTGGCTGGAACCAAAAATACAGTGAAGCCTATTTTTTTCCTATTTCTAGAAAAAAAATGACATAGGGCTCCGCCATATTTTTGGTCCAGCCAGGTACAACTTGGCAGCTACGGACTGCCACCAGCCCCCAGCTGCCTCGTCATACCTGGCTGGAACCAAAAATACAGCGAAGCCTATTTTTTTTTTTATTTCTAGAATTATTTCTAGAAAAAAATGACATAGGGCTCCGCCATATTTTTGGTCCAGCCAGGTACAACTTGGCAGCTACGGACTGCCACCCACCCCCAGCTGCCTCGTCATACCTGGCTGGAACCAAAAATACAGCGAAGCCCATTTTTTTTTTAATTTCTAGAACTAATTCTAGAAAAAAAATTACGTAGGGCTCCGCCATATTTTTGGTCCAGCCAGGTACAACTAGGCAGCTGGGGGCTGGAATCCTCAGCATAGTGAGGTCCAAGCGTTCTGGGCCCTCCATGCTGTGAATTGCAGCCCGCAGCCGCCCCAGAAAATGGCGCATTCATTGAAGCGCCATTTTCTGGCGCTGTACCCATGCTCTTCCAGTTGCCCTGGTGCCGGTGGCTAACTGGGTACTAAAGGGGTTAATGCCAGCTTTTTATTGGCAGCTGGCACTAAGCCCGATATTCATAATATAGGGCCAATGTTAGACCCGCCATTAGGAATCTCTGGTAAATAGTCAGAAAATACACACAGAGAAAAATCTTTTTATTTGAAAAAAAAACACAAACAAAATTCGGATCCATCTTTATTATAAAGATCCGACGTAGTCCACAATGAAGGTCCCACGATGCTCGATCGCCTCCAACGTAGTCCACAACGAAGGTCCCACGACGCTCGATCGCCTCCGACGTAGTCCACAACGAAGGTCCCACGACGCTCAATCACCTCTGCTACATCCAGAGACTGCAGCAAGGGATCAAGTGTCCTCTTGTTGTAGTTTCTGGGGTCAGAGTCATGGTGCACGGTAGGGCAGATCATTGCCATACAGTGCACCATGACTGACCCCAGTGACTACAAGAGGACACTTGATCCTTTGTTGTAGTCTCTGGGGTCACAGTCATGAAGTACTATATGGCAATTATCTGCCGTACCGTGCACCATGACTCTGACCCCAGAGACTACAACAAGAGGACACTTGATCCTTTGTTGTAGTCACTGGGGTCAGTCATGGTGCACTGTATGGCAATTATCTGCCGTACCGTGCTTCATGACTGTGACCCCAGAGACTACAACAAGGGATCAAGCGTCCTCTTGTTGTAGTCTCTGGGGTCAGAGTCATGGTGCACGGTATGGCAGATCATTGCCATACAGTGCACCATGACTGACCCCAGTGACTACAACAAGAGGACACTTGATCCCTTGTTACACCCATGCGCCCATCCATCCACACATGCACACATCCATCCACGCATCCATGCACGCACCCATGCGCCCATCCATCCACGCACCCATGCGTCCATCCATCCATGCACACACCCATCCATCCACGCACCCATGCGTCCATCCATCCATGCACGTACCCATGCATCTTTGCACCCATGCACGCACCCATGCATCCACCCATGAACACGCACACATACACACACATACTTACCTCTCTCTCAAGAGAGTGAGGAGGAGGAGCCTGGGAGAAGAGGAGGAGCGCCACACCGAGGAGCCGCGGCACCACGGAGGACGACGGAGGACGGGTGAGAGGGGACACGGAGGGGGTCGTGGATGGAGGTGGGATCCGGGGCAGGAGGGTTGAGGGGCACTAGGCACCCACCGGCGCGCGCTGGCCAGTGCCGGCGCCAGACCGTGCCGGTGCCTGCAACGGCGCCTGCAGCGGCACCAGCATGCGGGAGGCTGCAGAGAGGTGATCGGTGTCGGTGGTGGGTGGGTTCCAGCCAGGGAAGGGACGGGGGGTTAACTTGGAGTCGGAGGGGCTGAGGAGGGGGAGGGCACCCGCGCACCCACCCCTCCAAGCCTGATTGGAGAAATCCAATCAGATTTGGAGGGGAGAATCGCTCTGATTGGTAGTTCATTTTAAACTGCCAATCAGAGCGAATTCAGCCACGAGGGGGAAAAAGCCACCCCCCCAGGACAAAGTACAGGTCCTCATGTTCCCGCGGCACCAGTGATATGTCACCGGCCCCGATCACCGGTGCCGCGGGAACGCGATCCTGCCATGACGTCGTGGGACGTCACAGGTCGGGAACGCATCGACTTCTATGACGTCCCACGACGTTATAGGTCGTGAAGGGGTTAAAGAAAGGGTCCGAAACATAAAAATATCTATTTTAAGCTTTCTGGCAAGGTCCGGTGCTTACAGGACCTGTGGTGACGTCACGTTCTCGCGGAACTCCGGTCATGTGACCAGAGTTCCCACGAGAACTGACGTCACCACAGGTCCTGGAAGCCACAGGACCATACCGGAGGCTTCGGTGGACCGCGGACAGGTGAGCATACATGATTTTTTTATTTTTAACACTTTATTTTACTTTATTTCACTTCCACAATGTATGTATATACATTGTGGAAGTGAAACAGCCCCACAAGCCCGGTGTTTTCGTCTTCCGGGATGTTCGACGGTGTTCGTCGAGCATTCGACGAACATTCGTCGAACACCCTGTCGATTCGGCGAATCGAATCGAACACGAACACCGGGGTGGCGGATCATCTCTAATAGCGAGTTCACAAATTAGATGACCAGTGGGAAGCAGAGCCCTACACCATGATGCCTTCTCAAATTGACCCACAGAATGTTTGTGTGATCAGCAAAGATGGGGGAGAGACCTCAGCCACCAAATCCAGGGACCACTTAAAAAGATGCTCCGAGCAACTGATGACCCAAGAACAACCCCTGACCGTATCCACATCCAAACCAGCAAAGGAAGAAATGGTCCGCCCTGTACTGGGCGACTTCTTCAAGACTTGGGCTCAGATCAATGGAGCCATTGTAATCCCCTGTGTGACCTTTTGCATGTCAATAACAGATCTGCCTGCAAGGACTCTGAGGGAGGACGATTGGGAGCGAGGAAGCCAGCCCCTCGCTGTTGGAGAGCCTGTCAGTCCCATGATGAGTCAGAGTCAACCTGCTGCCACTTCAGAAACCCCAACACCAGTCAGTAGCGCACACACTCTAGTAGAAACTGACACTACAGAGGAAGATAACTTGGTAGAGACAACAGTGATGCGTAGAACTACAAGCAGAAGTATACCTGTATTACGTAGGTCTACATGTAGCAATCTAGGCCAAATCCCAGCCGTTATAGGGATAATTAGCCAGAGAAAGGATGCTCAGGTTTAAACTGTAAATATGTTGTAAATATGGGTTTTCCTATGCAACAATACAACCACCAAGCGTACGTGCCTACAGAGAATTTACTGTATGAACTTTTGAGCTTTCTTGGACTTATTATTAACTTTAAACTTGGACCATTAGCCACTAGACTGGTTGTGGCAAAGACTTCTTGAAAATAGTATTCATCAGCCAATGGTGGAAGGACTAATCACTAAAGTGACTGCTTTTTCATCTACTTTACTTGGTTTTTGGACTTTTTACTTTTGAGACTTGTTCATTGATTATTGTCATTTTTGTATCTTGTATGCTCATAATATGTTTCCTCAGTCCAGGAGTACTGAATTTAACCAAAGGGGAGTGTGGAGCCCCAGGGTCCAGTTGCCACAATGCTACGGCTTGGAAGCAAGGGAAGGCACCCACCTTAAGTAAAACACACACATGCGCACAACACCTTTAGAGCTCCAGGCCAGAAGGAAGAGCTCTAAAGCCCGGGTTCAGGGCATGTTTCCTATAAATTCTGGTCTGGGGGAGGGGTCAGGCAGTTCAGTTCCTAGGAGGACTGCTGAAAACATCCTTCAGATGGTAGCCACGCTAGGCTCGTCCTAGGTTACTGACTAGCCAGTGTGGGTGACCCGCAGTAAGAGTCTGAGGAAAGTGGAGAAAAGGTGTGAGGAGTAGAGTGGTGCCAGCTTGCCTCAGCACCTAGTGCAGTACGGACACCGGAGTCCGAGGTTGCCAGGGATTTCATACCCAGCAACAAAAAACAGAGAGCAGGTGATGTCACGTTGCTCGTCCACCCAGAAAGGCCAGGAGACACAGCCGCAACTGTGAGCTCGGAGAAGCAGAAGGAGAGCAACCCAGAGAGAGCTCTAGCCACCTGTCATACATACAGCCAAGACACAGAGTGAGAAGGGAGTCTAAGCATAGCTTTTTGCAGCCCAGGCCCACAAACAGTACAATACAAAAGGGAGGCCTCAGGCCTAGCCGAGTGCAGACAGCCCAGCTTGCTTCTAGGCTTCGGACCTGTAACACCACTTGAACTGTGCCCTGGATGAGCGTGTTTGACTTCTGTAAAGGTAAAAGAGACTGTTACCCCTGTGTCTGTCATTTCTTCAGAACACTAAATCCTTGCACCCCCAACGATCCCTGAGACGGGGACAAGGGGGTATCCTCTACGTCTGGAGGAAAAAAGAATAATCATAATCACAGATGTGGATTCTATACTGTAAGAGCAGTGAGACTATGGAACTCTCTGCCACATGATGTTGTAATGAGTGAGTCACTACTAACATTTAAGAAGGGACTAGATGCCTTTCTTGAAAACTATGATATTACCAGTTATATATGCTAGATTCTTTGATAGGGTGTTGATCCAGGGAATTAGTCTGATTGCCGTATCTGGAGTCAGGAAGGAATTTTTTTTCCAACGTGAAGCTTAGTGTTGCCACATGGTTTTTTTTGCCTTCCTCTGGATAAACATGTTAGGTTATGGGTAGGGATGGGGGAATCTACTTGCTAGGACTCGTTACTCGGCGAGTAGTAAGGGACTCGCAGGACTTGGTACTCTGCGAGTTTCCCAGCGTTTACTCGCACGAGTCCAATGCAAATCAATGGCAAACGCTGACAAAACTAGGATTGCCATTGTTTGCATTAGACTCGGCTACTGTGCCAGTGATAGCAGGGAAACTCGCAAAGTAACTGCTGTTTCTTTGTGAGCAGAGCCCAGCTGTCTTCTCTGTGCAGCTCCAGGGTCCTAGAGCCCGCCTGCTCACAGAGATGATGTAGCAGAGCTGAGATTGTTCTCAGTCTGCTCATTCCCTGTGCATAGACATCTATATCTATGCACAGGGGATGTAGCAGAGAGGACATCGCGTTTTGGACTACGTCGGACGGAAGAGGATTTTTTTAATTAAAGATGGAGTCCCTAATGGCTTTTTTTTTTATTTCAAATAAAACATTTTCTCTGTGTTGTGTTTTTTTAACCCTTTATTGGAGATTCTTAGTGGCTGGGTCAAACGTGGCCTGACATTAAGAATCTCGGGCTTAATACCAGCTTGTATAACAAAGCTGGTATTAACCCCTTTATTACCCAGCGTGCCACCGCCACCAGGGCCGCTGGAAGAGCGGGGTTCAGCGCCAGAGGATGGCGCTTCAATGAACGCGCCATCTTCTGGGGCGGCTGCGGGCTGCAATTTGCAGCGGGGGGTGCCCAGAAAGCTTGGGCATCCCTGCGATGCGGATTCCAGCCCCCAGCTGCTTAGCTGTACCTGGCTAGACATAGAAATTGCGCGGAGCCCAACGCATTTTTTTTTTATTATTTCATGAATTTCAGAGTCAGAGTCTCAGAGTCAGAGTCTCAGAGTCTCAGAGTCAGAGTCTCAGAGTCTCAGAGTCAGAGTCTCAGAGTCTCAGAGTCAGAGTCTCAGAGTCTCAGAGTCAGAGTCTCAGAGTCTCAGAGTCAGAGTCTCAGAGTCTCAGAGTCAGAGTCTCAGAGTCTCAGAGTCAGAGTCTCAGAGTCTCAGAGTCAGAATCTCAGAGTCAGAGTCTCAGAGTCAGAGTCTCATTGTCAGAGTCTGACTCAGAGTCAGAGTCTCAGAGTCAGAGTCTCAGAGTCAGAGTCTCAGAGTCAGAGTCTGACTCAGAGTCAGAGTCTCAGAGTCTCAGAGTCAGAGTCTCAAAGTCAGAGTCAGAGTCTCAGAGTCAGACTCAGAGTCTCAGAGTCTCAGAGTCTCAGAGTCTCAGAGTCTCAGAGTCAGAGTCTCAGAGTCATAGTCTCAGAGTCAGAGATCCAGAGTCAGACTCAGAGTCAGAGTCTCAGAGTCAGAGTCTCAGAGTCAGAGTCTCAGAGTCAGAGTCTCAGAGTCAGATCTCAGAGTCTCAGAGTCTCAGAGTCAGAGTCTCAGAGTTCAGAGTCAGAGTCTCAGAGTCAGAGTCTCAGAGTCAGAGTCTCAGAGTCAGAGTCTCAGAGTCAGAGTCAGAGTCTCAGAGTCAGAGTCAGAGTCTCAGAGGTCAGAGTCCAGAGTCTCAGAGTCTCAGAGTCAGAGTCTCAGAGCCAGAGTTTAGAGTCTCTCAGAGTCAGAGTCTCAGAGTCAGAGCTCAGAGTCTCAGAGTCAGAGTCTCAGAGTCTCAGAGTCAGAGTCTCAGAGTCTCAGAGTCAGAGTCTCAGAGTCAGAGTCAGAGTCTCAGAGTCAGAGTCAGAGTCTCAGAGTCTCAGAGTCATAGTCTCAGAGTCTCAGAGTCAAGTCTCAGAGTACTCAGAGTCAGAGTCTCAGAAGTCTTAGAGTCAGAGTCTCAGAGTCAGAGTCTCAGAGTCAGTCAGAGTCTCAGAGTCTCAGAGTCAGAGTCTCAGAGTCAGAGTCTCAGAGTCAGAGTCTCAGAGTCAGAGTCTCAGAGTCAGAGTCAGAGTCTCAGAGTCAGAGTCAGAGTCTCAGAGTCAGAGTCAGAGTCTCAGAGTCAGAGTCTCAGAGTCAGAGTCTCAGAGTCAGACTCAGAGTCTCAGAGTCTCAGAGTCAGAGTCTCAGAGTCTCAGAGTCAGAGTCTCAGAGTCAGAGTCTCAGAGTCAGAGTCTCAGAGTCAGAGTCTCAGAGTCAGAGTCTCATTGTCAGAGTCTGACTCAGAGTCAGAGTCTCAGAGTCAGAGTCTCAGAGTCAGAGTCTCAGAGTCAGAGTCTCAGAGTCAGAGTCTCAGAGTCAGAGTCTGACTCAGAGTCAGAGTCTCAGAGTCAGAGTCTCAGAGTCAGAGTCTCAGAGTCAGAGTCTCAGAGTCAGAGTCTGACTCAGAGTCAGAGTCTCAGAGTCAGAGTCTCAGAGTCAGAGTCTCAAGTCAGAGTCAGAGTCTCAGAGTCAGAGTCAGAGTCTCAGAGTCTCAGAGTCTCAGAGTCTCAGAGTCTCAGAGTCAGAGTCTCAGAGTCAAGTCTCAGAGTCAGAGTCAGAGTCTGACTCAGAGTCAGAGTTCTCAGAGTCAGAGTCTCAGAGTCAGAGTCTCAGAGTCAGAGTCTCAGAGTCAGGACTCAGAGTCTCAGAGTCTCAGAGTCAGAGTCTCAGAGTCTCAGAGTCAGAGTCTCAGAGCAGAGTCTCAGAGTCAGAGTCTCAGAGTCAGAGTCTCAGAGTCAGAGTCAGAGTCTCAGAGTCAGAGTCAGAGTTCAGAGTCAGAGTCGAGTCTCAGAGTCTTAGAGTCAGAGTCTCAGAGTCAGAGTCTCAGAGTCAGAGTCAGAGTCTCAGAGTCTCAGAGTCAGAGTCTCAGAGTCAGAGTTCAGAGTCAGAGTCTCAGAGTCAGAGTCTCAGAGTCAGAGTCAGAGTCTCAGAGTCAGAGTCAGAGTCTCAGAGTCAGAGTCTCAGAGTCAGAGTCTCATCGAGTCAGAGTCTCAGAGTCTCAGAGTCAGAGTCAGAGTCTCAGAGTCAGAGTCAGAGTCTCAGAGTCAGAGTCTCAGAGCCAGAGTCAGAGTCTCAGAGTCAGAGTCTCAGAGCCAGAGTCAGAGTCTCAGAGTCAGAGTCAGAGTCTCTCAGAGTCAGAGTCTCAGAGTCAGAGTCTCAGAGTCTCAGAGTCAGAGTCTCAGAGTCTCAGAGTCAGAGTCTCAGAGTCTCAGAGTCAGAGTCTCAGAGTCAGAGTCAGAGTCTCAGAGTTCAGAGTCAGAGTCTCAGAGTCTCAGAGTCAGAGTCTCAGAGTCAGAGTCAGAGTCTCAGAGTCAGAGTCAGAGTCTCTGAGTCAGAGTCAGAGTCTCAGAGTCAGAGTCTCAGAGCAGAGTCAGAGTCTCAGAGTCAGAGTCTCAGAGCCAGAGTCAGAGTCTCAGAGTCAGAGTCCAGAGTCTCTCAGAGTCAGAGTCTCAGAGTCAGAGTCTCAGAGTCTCAGAGTCAGAGTCTCAGAGTCTCAGAGTCAGAGTCTCAGAGTCAGAGTCAGAGTCTCAGAGTCAGAGTCAGAGTCTCAGAGTCTCAGAGTCAGAGTCTCAAAGCTCAGAGTCAGAGTCTCAGAGTCAGAGTCAGAGTCTCAGAGATCAGAGTCTCAGAGTCAAGTCAAGTCTCAGAGTCAGAGTCTCAAATCAGAGTCTCAGAGTCAAAGTCAGAGTCTCAAAGTCAGAGTCAGAGTCTCAGAGTCAGAGTCTCAGAGTCAGAGTCAAGTCAGAATCTCAGAGTCGAATCTCAGAGTCAGAGTCTCAGAGTCAGAGTCTCAGAGTCAGAGTCTCAGAGTCAGAGTCTCAGAGTCTCAGAGTCAGAGTCTCAGAGTCAGAGTCAGAGTCTCAGAGTCAGAGTCAGAGTCTCAGAGTCAGAGTCTCAGAGTCAGAGTCTCAGAGTCAGAGTCTCAGAGTCAGAGTCAGAGTCAGAGTCAGAGTCTCAGAGTCAGAGTCTCAGAGTCAGAGTCTCAGAGTCTCAGAGTCAGAGTCAGAGTCTCAGAGTCAGAGTCAGAGTCTCAGAGCCAGAGTCAGAGTCTCAGAGCCAGAGTCAGAGTCTCAGAGCCAGAGTCAGAGTCTCTCAGAGTTAGAGTCTCAGAGTCAGAGTCTCAGAGTCTCAGAGTCTCAGAGTCAGAGTCTCAGAGTCTCAGAGTCAGAGTCTCAGAGTCAGAGTGTCAGAGTCAGAGTCTCAGAGTCAGAGTCAGAGTCTCAGAGTCTCAGAGTCAGAGTGTCAGAGTCAGAGTGTCAGAGTCAGAGTGTCAGAGTCAGAGTCTCAGAGTCAGAGTCAGAGTCTCAGAGTCAGAGTCAGAGTCTCAGAGTCAGAGTCTCAGAGTCAGAGTCTCAGAGTCAGAGTCTCAGTGTCTCAGAGTCAGAGTCAGAGTCTCAGAGTCAGAGTCAGAGTCTCAGAGTCAGAGTCTCATAGTCAGAGTCTCAGAGTCAGAGTCTCAGAGTCAGAGTCTCAGAGTCAGAGTCTCAGAGTCTTAGAGTCAGAGTCAGAGTCTCAGAGTCTCAGAGTCAGAGTCTCAGAGTCAGAGTCTCAGAGTCAGAGTCTCAGAGTCTTAGAGTCAGAGTCAGAGTCTCAGAGTCTCAGAGTCAGAGTCTCAGAGTCAGAGTCTCAGAGTCAGAGTCTCAGAGTCAGAGTCTCAGAGTCAGAGTCAAAACTCACCAAAAATTGCCAGGTAAATACCCATTGCACTTAGCAGAGGCTGCCAGCTCCTCTGAGAGGCAACACAGGTGTCTGTATGCCGGTACTCAATTTACCTGGCAATTTTTGGTGAGTTTTTTCTATGTTTTTAAGTCCATTCGGTGAATGATGTAATACAAATCAGACATGTCGCAAAAGGCATGTGGTTAGGACTGGTAAGCGTGAGGGCCCTTGACCGTGGGTTACCGGCTTACGTATTTTGGCCAAAATACCCACAAACACCTCACATTTTCATCTTTAGTGTTTTATTGCATTTTTTTTATCTGCAGTTTGAGGCTGAGCCCTCTGTGGGGCGTCTGTCATTTTGTGAGGCATGTAATCAGTGCGGAGCAGCCCGCCTGATCTAATAGAAGGGCGTGACCAATAGGCTGCTCTGACACTATGCCTTGCATGCACCTTGAATGGCAGAGCCCTATGGTAACCTCGTGTCTTTAAATGCCACCAGTCACCTCCCTGACAGCATGGCCGGACGCTGGTGCCACAACCGCCCCCACTGTGGGTTGCAGGTGATTGAGTACCAGCATACAGACACCTGTGTTGCCTCTCAGAGGAGCTGGCAGCCGCTGCTAACTGCAATGGGTATTTACCTGGCAATTTTTGGTGAGTTTTTTCTATGTTTTTAAGTCCATTCGGTGAATGATGTAATACAAATCAGACATGTCGCAAAAGGCATGTGGTTAGGACTGGTAAGCGTGAGGGCCCTTGACCGTGGGTTACCGGCTTACGTATTTTGGCCAAAATACCCACAAACACCTCACATTTTCATCTTTAGTGTTTTATTGCATTTTTTTTATCTGCAGTTTGAGGCTGAGCCCTCTGGGGGGCGTCTGTCATTTTGTGAGGCATGTAATCAGTGCGGAGCAGCCCGCCTGATCTAATAGAAGGGCGTGACCAATAGGCTGCTCTGACACTATGCCTTGCATGCACCTTGAATGGCAGAGCCCTATGGTAACATCGTGTCTTTAAATGCCACCAGTCACCTCCTTGACAGCATGGCCGGACGCTGGTGCCACAACCGCCCCCACTGTGGGTTGCAGGTGATTGAGTACCGGCATACAGACACCTGTGTTGCCTCTCAGAGGAGCTGGCAGCCGCTGCTAAGTGCAATGGGTATTTACCTGGCAATTTTTGGTGAGTTTTTTCTATGTTTTTAAGTCCATTCGGTGAATGATGTAAATCAGAGTCAGAGTCTCAGAGTCAGAGTCACTCAGAGTCAGAGTCTTAGAGTCAGAGTCTGAGTCAGAATCTCAGAATTTCATGAAATAATTTAAAAAAAATGCGTGGGGCTCCGCGCAATTTCTATGTCTAGCCAGGTACAGCTAAGCAGCTGGGGGCTGGAATCCGCAGCGCAGGGATGCCCAAGCTTTCTGGGCACCCCCCGCTGCAAATTGCAGCCCGCAGCCGCCCCAGAAGATGGCGCGTTCATTGAAGCGCCATCCTCTGGCGCTGAACCCCGCTCTTCCAGCGGCCCTGGTGGCGGTAGCACGCTGGGTAATAAAGAGGTTAGGGCCAGCTTTGTATTATCAGCTGGCCCTAAGCCCGAAATTTATGGCGGTCACGCCAATATTAGACATGACCGCCATGAATTTCTATTAAATTGTTTTAAAAAAAACACAACACAGAGAACATTTTTTATTAGAAATAAAAAAAAAGCCATTAGGGACTCCATCTTTAATTAAGAAAACCCTCTTCCATCCGACGCAGTCCAAAACGCGATGTCCTCTCTGCTCATCCCTGTGCATAGATATAGATGTCTATGCACAGGAATGAGCAGACTGAGAATAATCTCAGCTCTGCTACATCAGGCAGCAGGCGGGCTCTAGGACCCTGGAGCTGTGGCAGCCAGCACACAGAGCAGACAGGACTCTTATCTGTGCGAGTTTCCCAGTGATTACTTGCAAAGTAAACGAGTCCAATGCAAATAAATGACAAAACTAGGATTGCTTCAGGCTGAAGCTTCTGAGACACATCTGCGATTTGTAAATCTCACACTACTCGCTATTACTCGCTTCCCCATTCATTAACATTGGACTCGGTAGACTTGCAACGAGTAGTGAGTCCTGTGCTCGGACTCGCTAGAGTCAAGCGATTCCGAGTAATTTAGGATTCGCCCATCACTAGTTATGGGTTGAACTAGATGGACTTAAAGTCTTCCTTCAACCTTAATAACTATGTTACTATCTACAGACTATTTGTGTGCCCTGGGGAATCACTCTTCCCGTGGAAGGCTGACTGCAGCAGCGGTTACACTAGCCGCATTCCATGGGTGGCATCACAACTCTTTCATATTTATTTTATTTTTCCTTTAATTTATTTTTATAATCCCCTTTTTACTGCTCGCCCTTACGAGAGGATCACAGACCGGGTCACGCCACTGTGACATCCCGCATCCCCAAACGACGGCGAGAGGCCCCAGTTCCAAGTACCCCACAGTGCCCGCCAGGGGCAAGACACATGCATCACACTTGTCAGAGGTGTGAAGGAAAGGATGGGGTAATACTAGTTAGTATACATAGGATTATGCTGAGGGTCGCTTATACCACACAATCGAGCCATTTGGAGCATACAGCAAATCCTGAAAAAAAACGGTGTGTTTGAGAACCTGAAAGAGTTTCTAACTCTTAGTATAGAACAACTACTGAGCAGAAACTTCTTTCAATTTGATGGGAAATTTTACTTACGGTAGTGTGGATGTCCAATAGGGGCAAAATTCTCCCCCTCATTAGTGAACATATACATGCACATATGGGAAGAAAAATTTGAATATTTACAAAATGGTCCATTTAACAACATTTGGTGGCATGGGAGATACATCGACGATAAAATCCTAATCTGAGCTCGGTTGTTTGATGTGTCTCCCGTACCTACTCCCCACTCCCTGTTGGATTCCTTTCATACTAATAATTTCAATCTGACTTTTCAATGGAAGTACATTCCACCTCTGCCCCATTCCTGGATCTATGGCTATCAGGGTGTAAAAATATGAATAAGATTCACTCCAAACTGTACTGCAAGTCAATAAGCAGTAACTCTGTATTATGTGCTAATAGTTGTCACCCCTAGCATGTCATCAAGAATTTACCGGTGAGAGAACTAATTCATGCTAGAAGAAACAGCACTAGGGAAAGTGAATATCTAAAAGAGGCAGATAACATTAGTGACAGATTGAAACAGAGGGGATGTAAACCATGGTTGATAGACCGAGCAAGGAAAGTAACAAACAACAGGAGCAGAGAATCATTGTTATCTGAATGTCGAGTGAATAACGAGAAAAGGGGAAAAAATGTTTTGCTGGCTAAGAAATATTTGCCTACCTTTGTAACCCTATGTAGTGACAATTTTGAAGATATCAAAAAGATACTTAACAAAAATATTATATCAAGATGAAGTCCTGAGAAAAATCTTGCAGAAAAGCTGGAAAACGCGTCTTCCGCCCATACAGGGACGGGGACAGGGAGAGAACCCTCCTTAACAGAGAAATTTACTGGATATTACAACTAGATGTACATAGCCCAACTGGTTTAAATTTCAGAAGTGATCTGCAGTATTTTAATAAGACCAAGATGTGTCACAATTTAAAGTTAATATTATTCCTAAAAGGTAATAGAATTGATCCATGGTGCAAAAGGAACAGTGGAACTATGAGAACAATAATATGGTTTTGTATGTCCCTAAAATAGCATCTCCATTCTCTTGTAAGCGATAATTCATGTATATTGTATATTGTATATGTATATCTCCATGGTAACGTGTTGTCAAGATAGGGGTTAGCAGGTTCCTAGAAGTAATTGTTCACATGTTTGACAGCTGTTTGGTTTTAACTTTGTGTATATAGTGAGTCCGTTCTATGTATAACTATGCTAATGACTAAGGAGCATTGCCTCGAAACGCATCTAGTGTTACCCCCGAGGGGGCATATCTGTGATGTTTTTATAACGTTTTAAACAAAGGAAATTTGAATCTGAAAAGTGGCGCTGGAAATACATTTGATTTACTATATGTAGATTTTGATGCAGATTCTCAAAATCTGCTTAAAAAGAAGCAATTACAACATAGCATGGGCACAGCAGAATTCCCTGCTGCCTGATACCCACTACCGAACCTGAGACAAAACTCAGAGAAGTCATGATGAGAATGTCCAAGGTTCGCAAGCAGGCCTGAAGCTTGCTGAGTACTAGTGTAGTAAAATAATGTCTGTGCCAAAACAGAGAGGCTTCACTGTAAAATGGTTTGAGCTGAGTTTACCAGCTTTTAGGCCTCTTGTAAGATGGTTTCTAGGCCCTTGATTTTGCCTCCCACTGATTTCATTGGGGTTTGGATATTTGGCTAACTGTTCACAGAACTTGTTCGACATACATTGCCTGTTCGGTGAACAGAGCCGAATTTAAACTTCCAAAGGTTCACTCATCTCTACCTGTAAGTAAGATGGCCCCTTTGCCCACATAGGAAACCCCACTGCCCACGGGAACCCACCGCCATCACACTTTTATTTGTATTGGCATCACAGATGACAGCACAATTGAAAGCACTGATGAAAAAGGGAGCGGAGTACTCCCTCTCTCATGTTTCTCCTGCTTTGTCTGCGCTCTGACATCTCAGCACAGCTGGGCATGATGATGTCTCTACTGCACACCACAGTATTGAGATTTGCCGAGCACAAAGCGGTTGCTTACACAGAGACCGGAACTGTGGGGGGACTATGGAGAGGTAAGTATTTATTTCATCAATCAGTAAGTACATGGTGGATTAAGTACTATGGGAGTACATTATATTATATGGAGGACTATGGAGGCTGCATTATATACTATCTATAGAACCATATTCACCCATATATATTATTGTATGTGTGTGTATTTATCATAGCCCATCCCCTCCCAGTAGCCTCGCCCCTTTGTACTTCTGCCTCTACACATAGTCCCACCCCTCCTGGTAGCCCCTTTCATAGCACCACTCACATGTATAGCCCTTGCCACTTCATACATCCACCCCTCCACATTGTACCAGGGGTGGGGCTATGTAAAGGAGGCGGGGATAGGAAGCAGGATGTGAAATAGGGTGTGACTATGTGGAGTGGGTGTGGCTACATGAAGTGGGCATGACTGCATGAAGTAAGCATGGCTATGTGGAGTGGGCACGGCTATGTGGAGTGGGCAGGACTTGCAAGTGGGCATGACTATGCAAAGTGGGTGTGACTATGTGAAGTGGGTCTGTCTGCATACAGTGGCATGGTTGTGTAAAGTGGGTGTGGCTATGTGGAGTGGGGCATGGCTATGTGGAGTGGGCATAGGTATGTGGAGTGGGCGTTTCTTGTAAGTGTAAGTGGACATGCTATGTGAAGTGGGCATGACTATATGGCTTGGTCACACGCACACACAACATACATACATACACTCAACTTTATATATGAGATAGAGCACTATGGAGGAGCAGTCATATGATAGAAACACTGCATTATATTATTTCTAGGTTGCATTATATTATATGGAGGACTATGGAGGTGCATATATTATAAGAGGACTAGGGCTGCATTATATTATTAAATAGGGAGGACTGCATTTATGGAGGATGGCTGCATATAATATATATATATGATTATATATGAAACTATGAGGCTGCTTTATATATGCATTATAATGAGGACTAGAGGCTGCATATATATATGGAGACTAGGAGGCTGCATTATTATATGAAAACAGGGCTGCATTTATATATATATTATTATATTAATGGGGATATAGAGACTGCATTGTATGGAGGATAGAGGCTGCACTATATATATGATATGGAGGCTGCATTATTATATGAAGAACCATTGAGGCTGCTTTTTATAATATTGGGTGCATTATATTACATGGAGGACTATAGAGGCTGCATTTACTTATGGAGACTATGGAGGCTGCAATATATTATATTTAGGTACTGCATTATATTATATAAAGGATAATGAGCTGAATTTTATAATATATGAGGCTGCATTATATTATATGGAGACTATGGAGGCTTCATTATATCCTATGGAGAACTATGAAAGGCTGCATTATACTATATGGAGGATAGAGGCTGCATTAATTATATGGCAAACAGAGACTGCATTATATAGAATGAGAACTACAGAGGCTGCATTTATATGAGGATACTTTTATATATTGGAGGATAGAGCTGCGTTACATTGTATAAAGTTGACTTACATGACTATAGAGGCTGCATTATATAATATGGGGGTGCATTATATTGTATGGAAGACTATAGAGTTTGCATGTTTATATATTGAGAATTATGGAGGCTGCATTATATTATATGGGGAACAATGGAATCTGGATTATATTATATAGAGGACTATCTATTTATATATTGAATAAATTGGTAAGTACACAGTTTGCCCAAGGACTATGGGAGAAACATTATAGTGCATGGAGGACCATACATGCTGCATTATATTATATGAGGGTGCATATATTTATATGAAGACTATAGAGACTCCATTATATAACATGGAGAACTATGGAGGCTTCATGTATTATATGAAGGACTGTGGAGGCTGAATTATATTATATGGAGGCTGAATTATTATCATAAGGGGGACTATGAAGGCTACATTATAATATGTGAAGGCTGCATTGTATTATATGAGGACTATGGATTGCTGCATTATATTATATGGAGGACTATGGAGGCTGCAATATATTATATGGAGGACTATGGAGGCTGCAATATATTATATGAAGGACTATTGAGGCTGCATTTTATTATGTGGAGGCTGTATCATATTATATGGAGGATCATAGAGGCTGCATTAAATTATATGGAGGACTAGGGAGGCTGTATTATATTATAAGGAGGACAGTGCTGCTTTATGGTATATAAGGGACTATAGAGGCTGCATTTTTTGGAGGAAAGAGGCTGCACTATAATATTGGAGGACTATGGATTCTGCATCACATTAATATATAACAGTCACCTTTATAAATTAGAGAACTACAGAGGAGGAATTATATATTATAGAAACACTACATTATATTATATAGAGGCTGCATTATATTATATGGAGGCTACATTATATTGCATGGAGGCTTCATTATATTATATGGAGGATTATGGAGGTTGCATTATATTACATAGAGGACTATGGAGGTTGCCTTATATTATTTGGAGAACTAGGGAGTCCGCACTATATTATAAGGAGGATAGTAGCTGCATTATATTATAAGGAGAACTATAGAGGCTGCATTTTATGGTGGATAATGGCTGTACTATAATATATGGAGGATTATGGAGGCTGCATTACATTATATGAAGAACTATAGGGGCTGCATTATATTATATGGGGGTGCATTATATTACATAGAGGACTATAGAGGCTGCATTTATATTATATTATATAGAGGACAATGGAGGCTGCATTATATTATATGGAGGCTTCATTATATTATATGGAGGGCTATGAAGGCTGTACTAGATTATTTGGAAGGCTATGGAGGCTGAATTATATTATAAGGATGCTGCATTATATCATATGGAGGACTATGAAGGCTTCATTATATCATACGGAAGACTGTGGAAGCTGCATTGTATTATATGGAGGATAGAGGCTCCATTACATTATTTGATGAACAGAGGCTGCAATATAGAGGACTGTGGAGACTGCATTATATTATATGGAGGACTATTAAGGCTGCATTTTAAAATATAGAGGCTGTATCATATTATATGGAGGATCATAGAGGCTGCATTATATTATATGAAGGCTGCATTACATTATATGGAGGAATATGGAGGCTGCATTATATTATATGGATGATTATGGAGGCTGCATTATATGCGGTAATATATAGGCTGTATTATGTTATATGAAGGACTATGAAGGCTACATTATAATATATGAAGACTGCATTATATTATATGGAAAACTATGAAGGCTGCTTTGTATTATATGGAGGCTAAATTATATTATATGGATGCTGCATTATGTTATAATTAGGGATGAGCAAGTAGTCAAATACTCAGACTCGCTATACTCGTGCTGAGTAGGTCGTAATATTCGGGTATTCGGTGAGAGTAGCAAGTCCAATGTTAGTCAATGGGAAATGCGAGTAATTGTCTTCTGGACCCAAAAAAGTGGTCTGGGGCTCCGGTAAAGGCTGAAAATAGCACATGATTGCCACAAGAGCGAATTATGATGGAGGCAATCTTTTGACAGCTCCGTTTGTAAGTGGTGTAAAAAGAGCGATCTGCCCTAGGGGCTGTGTGATGGTCAACGCAGGAAGAAGCCACCCATCATCATCATCACAACGGCTTCACAATTATAAAGCTTGGCTTACTGGCATTGTTGTTCCACTGCCACTGCACAATGTGCAGGCATAGTGTCTCCAAAAATTAGCCCTTTAGACTACTAGGACTATTAGCATAGTTTTTGCTGTGCCCAATGTCCAGGCATAGCCATAGCGTCTCCAAAAAGTAGTCCTAGGGGCTGTATTATGGTTGATGAAGGAAGCAGACCTCAAGGGCCAAACAATTATGAAGCTAGGACTAATAGGACTATTAGCATAGTTTTTGCAGTGCCCAATGTGCAGGCATTATCATAGTATCTCCAAAAATTAGCCGAAGGGGCTGTTTCAGTGTTGATGAAGAAAGCAGGCCTCAAGGGCCAAACAATTATGAAGCTAGGACTACTAGCACAGTAGTTGCAGTGCCTAATGTCCAGGCATAGCCATAATATCTCCAAAATGTAGCCCAAGAGGTTGTATCATGGTTGATGAAGGAAGCAGGCCTGAAGGGCCAAACAATTATGAAGCTAGCCTAGGACTATTAGCAAAGTAGTTGCAGTGCACAATGTCCAGGCATAGCCATAATGTTTTCAAAAAGTAGTCCAAGAGGTTTTACCATGGTTGATAAAGGAAGCATGCCTCAAGGGCCAAACAATTATGAAGCTAGGACTACTATCACAGTAGTTGCAGTGCCCAATGTCCATGCATAGCCAAAGTGTCTCCAAAAAGAAGCCCATGGGGCTGTATCATGGTTGATGAAGGAAGCAGGCCTCAAGGGCCAAGCAACTATGAAGCTTGGACTACTAACATAGATTTTGCAGTGCCCAATGTCCAGGCATAGTTATAGTGTCTCCATAAAGTAGCCCAAGGGGCTGTATTATGGTTGATGATGGAAGCAGACCTCAAGGGCCATACAATTATGAAGCTAGGACTTCTATGATTAATAGCATAGTTCCTGCAGTGCCCAATGTGCAGGCATAGCCATAGTGTCTCCAAAAAGAAGCCCAAGTGGCTGTATTATGGTTGATGAAGGAAGAAGGCCTCAAGGACCAAACAATTATGAAGCTAGGACTACTAGCACAGTAATTGCAGTGCTGAATATCCAGGCATAGCCATAGTGTCTCCAAAAATTAGCCCAAGGGGCTGTATTATGGTTGATGAAGCAAGCAGGCCTCAAGGGCCAAACAATTATGAAGCTAGGACTAGTGACTCGCCCCTGGGGGTGACCGTAGGGTGCTCGGAACCGAGCCCTCTCGTCGTCGTCTGGGCTGCGGGATGTCAGTGGCGTGACCCGGTCCGTGATCCCCTCGTCGGGCGATCAGTAAAAAGTGGAATTGAAAAAGGGATGAAAGAAAAATATAAAATTAAATTAAGAGTTTTTGTCATGACTGCCACCAGTGGAAGGTGGCCGGGATAGCCCTGCTGCAGTCGGGACCTCTGGGGATGATGGGAGTAGCAGCTGCGATGGTTTAGCTCTCCACAGGAAGAGCGGGTCCTGAGGGCAACTGTATAGTCTGTGGAGGTAATTTGGGGAATCGGAGGCCAGCGGGGCTTGTCCTGGCCGCTGGCAGGGATCAGGGACACTCTCGGTCAGGCTCTTGCTGCCATTTCGGAAATTCAGTCTACCTCTCCTCAGGCGCAGAAATAACAGTCTCACACAGTGCTGAGCTTCAACCCTGTTTACTTGGCTTTCTCAGCAGGTGTTCATGTTGCAAGACAGGTAAGAAAGGTAGTCTTTTAACAGCTGGGCTGGCTCATCCAGATCACCCCTTTTGTGTTACTTTCCATGGGTTTCTATTTCTTTCACTTGGTGGATTGCTCAGTACCCATGCCCTAGGACTCCTTCTGTCTCTCTATGGTCTGTAGCCTGGGACCCATAACAGCCTTAGGTGGTACAGGCCACCGGGTCCAGGTCCTTTCAGTCTCATGTAATGATGGTGTTCTCTATCCTATCCGTCTGACTGAACTGAACACTTGCTCCTCTCCTACTCAACTGGCTAACTGGCAAACTTTCTGTGGTGTTTCCTGGTTTTGTTTCCTCCCCCAACTGTTTCCTGTGCTAACTTTCCCACCCTCCCCTTGTCTCCTGCCGCCATCCCGTTGCTGGACATATATGGCACCCTGGTGGGGCACCACAGGAACTCTTAGACACAAATGGAAAAGTACACAGCAAGCAGCCCCACTTACTTACAACACCCTTTCACCCTAGGCCTGTAGGGGGAGCTCCACTGCTTACCTTAGGCCAGTTCCCATTATAAATGCGGGTCTTGGAGGGAGAAACTGTGGAGTGTGCAGTCACTTTAGAACTGTAAACAGCTAGGAGAGCTGATCTGGTACTGGTGCCACACTAGGCCCATACCAGCACACCCGGGAAGTGGTAGACCCCGAAAAAGGGGTCATAGGAGCAGGAGGCAAACACCTTATAGGGGCAGAGGAGTCGATTTATTCACCCTAACAAGTCCTGTCACTGAGTCCGAACTGCAGGAGCCATAGCGCAGGCTGCAGAGAAACCAGCACCTCAACAAGGGAGTTTAGCTCCCTGGACACCTGAAGCACCGCCAGATGAGAGCCCGGAGTCGAGTACTAGACAATATTCCTTTATAGTGCTCTCAGTGCAGCAAACTCGGGTGTAACAAGTCACACCAGAAAGTGCAACTTCGGTTTGGTAGGATTTCACGTCCACTAGACCCCACTAGAAGCTAAGTACATCAGGAAGCCTATACCACTGCTTGCTGTGGAACCTCCAGAAGTGTCTAGTTCATCACCCAGTCGAGTGTACCTGATAATACCAGTAAAAGGTACTGAAAAGAACTTTATGTGTCTGTGCATTCTTCCCGGATTGATACTAAAATCAACTGAACTGCCATATCCACTCGATGCAGCTCCTGGCAGTGGGGACTACTGCTCATCCTGTGGGGAGCATCCCATCTAGCTGCTGCACATCCCCAGGAGGCCCAAGCAGCTTCGGTGCCTTCACCAGACACCCACAGGTGGTCACGAGACAATTAAGACTTTATCCCAATCCCCTAGCCCTTTCCATTTGACTACCGGGCCCCACAGCCTCGGCGCGGAACCGTGACAAGTGAAGCATCACCTGAGAGAGACCTGAGATCCCGGCAACGGTGAGTCAAATCTGGCGTCTACGAACAGGATGCGAAAGGACCCGTTTCCCAACGGGTATTGTGTGCTATTTAATGACTGTAAATATTGAACTGTAAAATTGAACCGCCATTGCTGCGCGGAGAGCGGAAAAAGAAGGGGGGTTACTGTGCAAAGGGCGCGAAGATAGGCCCCGCCCCACACTCTGACGAATTCCGCCAGACGCAGCAGGAACCGGAAACTCCCGTGGTGCCTCACTTCTCACTGCCGACCCACAACTTCCGTTGAGTTCGAAAGAGACTGGCAGCGCTTAACTAAGGGGGAGCCAGGATGAGTAACCCGGATCCCAGCAACGCGGTACCCCCGCAAGCAAATCAACCGTTGTTCCGCCGGGCCTCAGGACGGTCAGCCACCCGGCGGCGTCATGCCGCCACCGCAGCCCGCACCGACAGCTCCGATAATGCCGATATCTCTGCCGTATGTCCTGAATGCGGTCTGGTTACCAAAATACAGCGGTAAACCCGACACCCTAGATATGTTCCGGAGGAAGATATGCCAAGTGCTGGATATGTACGCGATGTAAGCAGAGAGCTTCAGTAATACTGGGACAGTTAACAGATGCAGCAGAGCTGGAGACCTGAAACTGGTCTATAGAAGCTCAGGAGTCTGTTGAGCAGATATTTGCCAAATTAAACCGGGTTTTTGAACATCACACTGAGGCGGAATTAAGACTGTTGTTTTACCATTGCAAACAAGGGGTACAAGAGAGTGTCCTAGACTATGCACTGCACTTACAAGAGGCACTAGAGTGTTAAAACAAGCTGATCCCGATGGTGTTAGAGACGAAAACAAAGCACTAATTGAACAGTTTGTTGTGGGACTCAGACTACCTGATGATAAGGAACAGGCACGCTGGTGGGCTCGCCAAAACACTGATGCAGAGTTTGACACCCTAAGAGATTTAACAGTGCAGGGACAGCAGTTCCCTACAGTGCCAGACCTGACATCACAGCCGCAGTATGCTAACACCGCTTCCGTGCCGGAAGCAGCGTCTTCACTCCCTACGGTTCAGTCCAGTGCACAGACTATAACACCCAACCGGATCGATAAACTGTGCACCGACGTGCAGCAGCTGATCAAAGATGTGGCAAAGCTCCGAGGTGAAAGAAGACCCAAGACAGAAGCAAGGCCATCGGACAAGATCCAGCTCGCTGACAGCCCCGCCGACGTTCCTGGATGAGGAAGAGGACACCACCGCCGCGAGGGAAACCTACAGATTGCTACTGCCCTGACGGACATCGCATCTGTCAAAAGAGCGACAAAGAAGGACGTACCTACCACTCCAGTCCTTTATAACGAGCAACCCCTGGGTGAGAAGGGCCAACTACAGGAGTAGACTGTCCAGGCCCAACCAACTTGGAGCACAAGTACGTGGGAGACCGTCCGTACTTATCCATCATCATCGACGGCACCGCCACCACAGCATTGATAGACACTGGAGCCCAGGTGACGACCATCCCGAGTATCCTTTACAAACGGTTGTGGTCTGATGTAAAACTAGAACCCCAAACCCTGATTTGAACATTGAGGCAACTAATGGTTTGCTAGTTACAATAGAGGGACAATGGGAAGCTACAGTAAAGGTGGGGAGGGTGCAGCTGAAGAACCAGGGTATCATAGTGGTTCAGGACAAACCATATGAGCGGGATCCACACGTGATACTGGGTACCAATGTAATGGTTAAATGCCTAGATGAAGTGTTGTTTTTGCTCCAACAGAGTGCTGATGCTGGTAAACCAAGAGAGAGAAGAGCTATCCAAAGAGAGATCCGAGCTCTGGGGTATCAACAGCAGGTAAACATGTCAAACCGTGAAATTGGCAGTGTACGTGTAACAGATCCTAATCCAATCGTAGTACCACCCAGAAGTGAAATGATGATCTGGTGTCGGGCAGCAATGGGCCTCAGAGGGCAGGACTACCAAGCCGTAGTAGAACCTGTAATGTCTGATAGTAGTCCTACACTCCTGACAGCCAGAGGGTTGGTTGACGTAAGAAAAGGAAGGGTCCCTGTACGCATACTAAATTATGGTGACGATGAAGTCAGACTGCCAAGGTATTCCACTGTTGCCAAATTATACCAGGTTGAAAACAATGCTATACATGACGTAAAATCCTTTTCACAGACAGTGACTGACAAACCCCCTCACTCCAAAAATCAGTTAGAGAAATGGTGTCAGGAGCTCAGCGTAGGAACTGACAACACACCTTCTCATCAGAAAAATGGAGTTTACCGGGTAGTTCGAGAGTACGAGCAAGTATTCAGCAAATCCACTTGACTTTGGGAGGATTAAAGGGGTACAACATCACATCCCCACAGGCGACCATGCACCCATCAAAGAAAGGCACAGACCTATACAACCCACACACTACCAAAAAGCAAAAGAAATGCTTCAGGACATGAAAAATGCAGGGGTCATTAGGGATAGTTGTAGTTCCTGGGCAGCACCACTGGTCCTGGTTAAAAAGAAAGATGGTAGTATGAGAATGTGTGTAGATTATAGGCAGATTAACAAAGTCACACACAAAGATGCATACCCTTTACCTCGCATAGAGGAGTCACTAGCTGCACTTAAGTCTGCCAATTACTTCTCCACATTAGATCTTACTAGTGGGTACTGCCAGGTCTCCGTTGCAGAGAAAGATCGTGAGAAGACAGCCTTCACAACGCCCATGGGATTATGCAAGTTCAACAGTATGCCATTCGGGTTGTGCAATGCCCAAGGAACATTTCAGAGGCTAATGGAATGTTGCTTAGGTCACAAGAACTTTGAGACAGTGCTGCTGTACCTGGATGATGTCATAGTATACTCCCAGACCTATGAGGATCACCTACAACACCTAAGCGAAGTGTTTGAATCGTTATCCAAATACGGTATGAAGCTGAAACCGTCCAAATGTCACTTGCTGAAACCAAATGTCCAGTACCTTGGACATGTGGTCAGTGCAGAAGGCGTAGCACCTGACCCAGACAAAGTTACAGTCATCAAAGACTGGCCAGTGCCAACCACCTTCAAAGAAGTAGGCCAATTCCTAGGACTGGTCGGGTACTACCAAAGGTTCATCAAAAGCTACACCAAGATAGCGGCACCCATGCAAGATCTCCTAGTAGGTCAACCTAAGAATGGCAAGATCAGGGGTCCCCCGTTCCGATGGGGACCAGAACAGGAACAGTCCTTCCAAAGACTAAATGATGCCTTAATGGGAGAAGAAATCCTGACCTACCCTGATTACAATCTACTGTTCCTGTTATACACAGATGCAAGCAACGAAGGCCTAGGAGCAGTCTTAGCTCAAAGACAAGAAGGCAAGGAAAAGGTTATACCCTACGCCAGCAGAAAACTCCGTCCAACAGAGAGGAACCCAGAGAACTACATCTCATTCAAGTTGGAGTTCCTGGCCCTGGTCTGGGCAATCACCGAGCGTTTCAAGCATTACCTGGTGTCTTCCCCGTTCACAGCTTTCACAGACAACAACCCTCTAACACACTTAGAGACTGCAAAGTTGGGAGCCCTGGAACAACGATGGGTAGCAAGATTGTCCAACTACGATTTCACTGTTAAATATCGGGCAGGTCACAAAAACGGCAACGCTGATGCCCTGTCCAGAATGCCTAACCTCCCAAAGAAGGAGAGGACATAGATGACCTGGAGGAGATAGAATTGCCAGCTTTCCATTGCACAGGTACAGCAACGTGTCATCAGACGAGTCAAAAACGTAAAGAGAGGACCGTGAACCCTTTACGTCACCATGACTGGAGAGAGGCTCAAGCCAATGATCCAGACATCAGCTTGGTCAGCCGATAAACAAATGTGGTATAATAAAGGTAAGCGCTAAGAGCTAAACCAGGATACACAATGCTCTTGAATATATTACCTTTAAGTTTTATTCATTCAACAATTAAAAGCCCTCCTGCCACAACGACGTTTCGACGCTGACTGCGTCTTCCTCAAGTGGATCCACTTGAGGAAGACGCAGTCAGCATCGAAACGCGTTGTGGCAGGAGGGCTTTTAATTGTTGAATGAATAAAACTTAAAGGTAATATATTCAAGAGCTTTGTGTATCCTGTTTTAGCTCTTAGCGCTTACCTTTATTATACCACATTTGTTTATCGGCTGATCCATACTGTCCCTCAATCGGATATACACCAAAGATCGGAAGATCAGTAAATATAAACCTTCACTCACCACAAATCTACAATCTAGTTGTGCGAAAACGGCACAACTAGTAAAGGTGAGTGAAAATCCTGAATATCGCTAATCTAGATTCCCCAATACAGCGTGGCGCAACCTTTGTTTTTTCTTTTGCATATCAGCTTGGTTAGAGAACTGATAACCCAAGAGCACGCCAGTATGGATCCCGATGCCTCACCAAATGCCAAACGCCTGTGGAAAGAAAGAGGGAAGTTATTTGTCTACCAAGAGAAACTATGCTGACAATACCTAAATCCCAGAACGCACGAACTTATCTGGCAGATTGTAGTTCCAAAAACTGAAGTCCAAATGATCCTGGAAGCCTACCATGATGATGCAGGACACTTCATATGGAAGAAACTGGAAATGCTACTGAAAGACCGTTTCACCTGGGTCGGTATGAGAGGTTCAATCGACAGATGATGCAAGAATTGTGGACCGTGTCATCTTAGAAGAAGAGACCACCTGAGTCAGAAAGCGCCGTTGCAGCCAATAACTACCAAAAGACCTCTTGAAATAGTTTCTCTAGACCAGGGGTCTCAAACTCGGCTGGGATGGTGGGCCGCACATAGAAAAAAAATTATGTTGGGGGGCCACATCCCTTGTAGGACTAAGTGATAGTTGTAGTTATACCAGAATTTTTTGCTCACTGTAGTAAAGTACAAATCCTGATCCTATTCATGTAGTAATGTCCCCATCCTGGTCCTCTTCATGTACTAATGTCCCCATCCTGTTCCTCATATGATCCCTTTACACGCGGCTACAGGAAGGTAGGAACAGGCAGGCATCAGACACAATTGTGCCTGTTGCCTTGAAAAGACCACGATGTGGCGGCGTGTAATTCGGAACTTTCCTTCCTTCAGGGAAGACACAGGAAGGAAAGTCCTGAATTACACGCCGCCACATCGTGGTCTTTTTAAGTCAACAGGCACAATTGTGTCCGATGCCTGCCTGTTCCTACATTCCTGTGGCCGCGTGTAAAGGGACCATTATTGTAGTAATGTCCCTATCCTGCTTCCCTTGTACTACTGTCCCCATCTTGATCCCCTTTTATAATGATGTCCCCAATTCTGATCCCCTTTTCTAGTGATGTTCCCATTCCAATCCCCTTTTGTAGTGATGTCCCCCATCCTGATCCCCTTTTGTAGTGATGTCCTCCATCCTGATGCCCCTTTTGTAGTGATGTCCCCCAGCCTGGTCCCCTTTTCTACTGATGTCCCCATCCTGATCCCCTTTTCTAGTGATGTCCTCAACCTGATCCCCTTTCCTAGTGATGTCCCCCATCCTGATCCCCTTTTCTAGTGATGTCCACCCATCCTGGTTTGCCATCTTTTTACACACTCACACACACCCTCAAACATACCCTAACACAACCTCACATACCCACACAGTCACACACACTCACGCACACTTACACACTCACACATCCTCTCACACTCACTCTCATACACACACTGACACTCACACACACTACATACACATTCACACACACACATACTCACACACACACTCACACACACAAATCACACTTTTCTCACTTTAATTATACATTGCTCTAGTAGAGGGAGCTGTCACGGTCCCCACTTTGATGACTTCCGGCCTCTGCTGTGCTATGACTTCCTCCAGCCGCGCTCAGACAAGCTCTGTTGCTCAGCAAGATCAATGCAATCTGCCAGCCAGAGGCCCACAGGTAATGTCATACGCCGCCATCAGCTACGGGTCTCTCATTGGCTGGCAGCTTGCATTGATCTTGCTGAGCGGCAGAGCTTGTTAATGCCGCGGCCAGAGGAAGTCATAGCACAGCGGGACTGCAGCAGCCCACTGCACTGGGGCAATGCATCATTAAGTTGTTCAAGGTGCTGCGGGCCGCTCAGTGAAGCCCCAGGGGCCGCATGCGACCCTCGGGCCGCGTGTTTGAGACCCCTGCTCTAGACCATGTGAAGTTAACCCCAAGTTGAACCGGTTATACTTATGCACTCACCATGGTTGACCACTATTCAAGGTTCCTTGTGGTTGTGCCAGTTAGAGACCAGACTGCAGAAGTGGCAGCTAAAGCATTTCAGAATTACTTTTGTCGTCCACATGGGTATCCAGACCAAGTTCTAACTGATCAAGGACCAGCATTTGAGTCAGACTTGTTTCACGCCTTCCTCGGATTATATGGGTGTAAAAAGATAAGAACCACACCGTATCATCCTCAGACAAACGGTTTATGTGAGAAAATGAATCACATAGTTATAGATCTGTTGAAGACATTACCACTTGATGAAAGAAATCAATGGCCTGAAAAACTTCCAGACCTTGTGGATATTTACAACCACATACCAGTTAGTTCGACCAATTACACACCCACTTACCTGGTGCGAGCGAGACCACTAAAACTTCCAATTGATTTAGAAATGGGAACAATTGAACCAACACAAGATTCTCCAGAAGAAGATTGGAATCATCAACGTCAAGAACAGTACAGGAGAGTACAAGAAAGTGTTGAAAGGAATCTGAATCAAAGCAGAAGCAAACAAGAGCATGATTTCAATAAACACGCTTCAGCAGAACCTTTAACAACAGGTGAATTAGTCCTTAAAAGAAAGAGAAAAAACAATAAATTGGATGACAATTGGGAAGCAGAGCCTTACACAATAATGCCGTCAAGATATGACAACTTCAAAACTTGTGTAATCAGTAAGGATGAAGGAAAAACAACTACAACTGTATCCAGAGACCATTTAAAGAGATGTCCAGAACAGTTAAAACCTCAAGAAACAAGTTATTCTTCAGTAACAACAGTTGAAGAACCAAAAGAAAACTTAGTCCGTACGGAAATTGGAGACTTACCCGCCGACTGGCCTCAATGCAATGGAGCATTTATCATACTAGTTATCTCATTCTATCAACCTGTAGAAAATCAAGAACCAATTCAACCAGTTCAAGAAGAACCTGATCAAATGCAAGAAATGCAGCCTGTTATACCGGAACCTGAGATTCCTATAATCGGTGAACCTGCTAGTCTCACAGTAAGAGAAAGAATTCACAGACAACTACCTACATTACCACCTTTAACAGAGGATAGTCCAGTAGAGAGATTACGTACTTACTATGGAATTCCAGAATCACGTAGGTCAAATAGAGGAAGAGATAGTGCATACACTACACCAACAACAGATTTTGACACGCCAACACTACGCAGATCCACACGTAGCACATTAGGACAAACCCCAAATAGATATGGAGAATGGGTTTAAAATGTAAGAGAATAATAATACCCGTTGACACATTGTAAATAGTGACTGTGCTCAAAACTGTAAAAAGTAGTGTACAGAAGGGTGGAGGAACTGGGCCCTGTCCCAAGTGAATTAAGTTGGGGTCAGAAAGTGCCTGGGTAGGGCAAGAAGGTTAGACCCGGCCTCCTAAGCAGAGACACCCATAGGGAATTTGTGTAAAGTTTAAAATGTATACCCGTAAATGTGTTTAAGCCATCAGAGACTTTACTGCTGGACTTTACCCTTTTCCCGTGTTTTGAACTTGGACAATAGTCACAGGACTTGTGTGACAAAAACTACCTTTTACCCTTTTCCCAGCCTGCGGCAGATGGACTAGTGCCATATGGACTACTTTTTCATATTTTTCCTTCTTTTTCAGTGATTTTTGTATTTTTCAATTTAAGACTTTGTAAATACCGGTTATCAAATGTATATAAAATGTTTGAATTGTTTAAGTTGTAAAAGAAAACTTTTGCTCAGTCCAGGAGAACTGAAGTTAACTAAGGGGGAATGTGGCACCCTGGTGGGGCACCACAGGAACTCTTAGGAAACAAATGGAAAAGTACACAGCAAGCAGCCCCACTTACTTACAACACCTTACTTACAACACCCTTTCACCCAGACCTGTAGGGGGAGCTCCACTGCTTACCTTAGGCCAGTTCCCCCTATAAATACGGGTCTTGGAGGGAGAAACTGCGGAGTGTGCAGTCACTTTAGAACTGTAAACAGCTAGGAGAGCTGATCAGGTACTGGTGCCACACTAGGCCCATACCAGCACACCCAGGAAGTGGTAGACCCCCGGAAAAGGGGTCATAGGAGCAGGAGGTAAACACCTTATAGGGGCAGAGGAGTCGATTGATTCACCCTAACAAGTCCGGTCACTGGGTCCGAACTGCAGGAGCCATAGCGCAGGCTGCAGAGAAACCAGCACCTCAACAAGAGAGTGTAGCTCCCTGGACACCTGAAGCACCGCCAGATGAGCGCCCGGAGTCGAGTACTAGACAATATTCCTTTATAGTGCTCTCAGTGCAGCAAACTCGGGTGTAACAAGTCACACCAGAAAGTGCAACTTCGGTTTGGTAGGATTTCACGTCCACTAGACCCCGCTAGAAGCTACGTACATCAGGAAGCCTATACCACTACTTGCTGTGGAACCTCCAGAAGTGTCTAGTTCATCACCCGGTCGAGTGTACCTGATAACACCAGTAAAAGGTACTGAAAAGGACTTTATGTGTCTGTGCATTCCTCCCGGATTGATACTAAAATCAACTGAGCTGCCGTATCCCACTCGGTGCAGCTCCTGGCCCCGGGGACTACTGCTCATCCTGTGGGGAGCATCCCATCTAGCTGCCGCACATCCCCCGGAGGCCCAAGCAGCGCCGGTGCCATCACCGGACACCCACAGGTGGCGTCACGAGACAATTAAGACATTATCCCAATCCCCTAGCCCTTTCCATTTGACCACTGGGCCCCACAGCCTCGGGCGTGGAACCGTGACAAGTGAATCATTGCCTGAGACCTGAGAACCCAGCAACGGTGAGTCACATAGAGTCCCTAGTCTTGGGATCGGAGTATGTTGGGTGTGTGTTTGGGTGCCTGGACTTACTGATCCCGGTTGCCGCAACTTCTAGTGGTGACGGGATCACAGGGGCACCACACTAGCATAGTTCTTGCAGTGCTCATGGTCCAGGCATAGCCATAAAAAGTAGTCCAAGGGGCTGTATTGTGATTGATGAAGGAAGCAGGCCTCAAGGGCCAAACAATTATGAAGCTAGGACTACTAGCACAGTAGTTGCAGTGCCTAATGTCCAGGCATAGCCATAGTACCTCCAAAAATTAGCCCAATGGGCTGTATTATGGCTGATGAAGGAAGGAGGGTCTCATCACAAGTGCCTCCGATGGGAAATCTTAATTAACGGAACATTGTTTTTAACTTATTGACCATGGGGTGCATATGGCAGAAGCAGGAGTTTAAAATATGTATAAGAAGAAAAGGGTTTTTTATGGGAAGGAATGGATGTGATTACCAGTTGATTCAAATCACATTATTGTTGACTTTAGGTTGGGATGCTGTCATCAGGAGGGCTTAAATACTCTTGCCAAATCCAGTCCTTGTTAAATTTTATCAGAGTCAGCCTGTCTGCATTCTCTGTAGACAGCTGTGTGCGTGTATCCGTGATGATTGCCCCAGCAGCACTGAAAACACGCTCTGACATCATATTAGCAGTGGGCAGGCCAGCACCTCCAAGGCATATAAGGAGAGGTCTGGCTAACTATGTAGCTTGGATACCCAGTACTTAAATGGAACAGAAGCGTCAGGAAGGACGCAGGTATGGTCACTTACATAGTCATTGACCATCTTGTGCAACTTCTCCCTTCTTGACATTGTTACCGGTCCAGCAAGCCCTTGCTGCTGAGCCGGCTTATTGAAGATGACCCAGTTTGTCGACATTTTACCACTACCTCTTTTGGACTTGCTGGGCATGTCCCCATTAATGCATGCTGTTGCACAGATATGGTATCTCTGCTAGCAGCGGTGTCTGAGGATGATGCTGCCATCAAAAGATCAACGGCCCTCTTGAAGGATTCAATTGTGAAACCCCTTTGTGACTGCAACAGTAGCGAAGAAAATTTGTCCTTGTACCCTGGGTCTAGAAAGGTGGCCAACCAGTATAGGTTGCTGTTGAAAATGTGGATCACATAAGGGTCTTGACACAGACAGTTAGATATGAAGTGTGCCATGTTTGCCAAGCTGCAAAGAGGCAAATGTTCTGTGACCCCAGAAGAAGGAACAATTCCCATGCTCTCCTCACACTGACTCTCCTCCATCTCCTCCTCTCCAGCCCACCCATGCTGGACAGACATGAAGCTGGGGTTGCGAGTCCCCTCTGTAGCATGAGGGGTCCCCTCGGAACCACTGAAAAAGAAGTCCTCTCCCTCATCTTCCTCATCATCTTCATCCCCCAATCTTGCCTGATGAGATTGTCTGGGCTGGGTAGGAACACCCATGGTGAAATCTTGCTCCATACTCAGCTGCTGGGCACTCAAAGATTCCATTTTTAGATTATGCAGCGATTCTTTCAACAGACATAGCATAGCCTGATCACCGCTCACAAGTACTCAAAGTTATCAAGCACCTCTCAAATGTCAGTGATCCACACCCACTAGACAGTTGTTATGTGTCTTGGCTGAGTCTCAGTCTGACAGGCATGTTTAAGCTGGTACTTAGCAAGTGCCCTCTGCTGCTCACTTATCCTTGCCAACATATGATATGTTGAGTTCCACCATGTCGTCAGGTCGCAAATGAGTCGGTAGTTTGGCAAATTAAATTGCTTTTGAAGTGCTGCAAGACCGGCAACAGCGGTTGAGGAATGGCGGAAATGGGCGCACCTTCTCAAGTAGGTATATCAAGTCAGGGTATGTTTTTATTCATTTCTGCACCACTAGGTTCAGCACGTGAGCCATGCATGGCACGTGTACGAGCTTCCCAAGCTTTAAAGCTGCCACCAGGCTACACCCATTATCACAGACAAGCAGACTGGGTTGGAGTTGCAGTTGAGAGAGCCATTGATCGGTCAGTTGTTTTATTTCTTGCCACAGCTCTGCTGCAGTGTGTGGTGTTTCACCTAAGCAGATGAGCTTCAGCAGAGCGTGTTGCCGCTTTGCCGATGCTGCTGCACAGCTCCCAAATTGGGAGTGATGTGGAGGGTAATTTAGCATAGGATGATGAGATGGAGTAGGAAGAGGGGAGACAGGACATATATGATGCGGTGGAAACCCTGATTGACGTTGGGCCTGATATTCATGGCGTAAGCAGGATATGTGATGGTCCAGTTTGAGACTTTGTCCCACCCTCCTCCAGGTTGAGTCAGTGTGCCATGACAGAGATGTATTGTCCCTGTCTACAACTACTTGTCCACGTGTCTATTGTAAGGTGGACCTTCCTGGTTATGGAGTTGGTGACAGCATGCTTTAGATTGTTTAAGACGTGCTGGTTTAACATGAGGACGGCACACCGGAAAAAATAGTGCCAGCTGGGAGCCGAGTATTGTGGGGCAGCCACAGCCAACAGATCACAGAAAGACTGTGTCCTCACAAGCGTAAATGGCAAAATATCCACAACTAGCAACTTGGCAATGTGCATGTTCTGTATTTGTGCTTGTGGGTGCATGGCTTGGAGTTTACGCCTTCTGGGGCACGGACAACTGGACACTTGGCTGGGACAAACAAGTGGATGAGCTTTTTATACAAGTGGACACCACTACGGAGTTTGAGTTACATAAAATTATTACCTTTATTAAATATATATATATAAAAGTTGACACATAAACGTTTTGATTGAAGTGCAAACAGGAGACACCAACTGAGGCTACATGCAGGTAGTCACTCCGTGGGCCTTACACATTATACATTAGGTACAACATCACAACATTAATTTCGTCCGTTTCACCACTGCTTGACCACAGGGGCTAGTTCTAATAGTGATTTTAGGCTGTGAAATACACCGCCATACAGTACCAGTGCCGCCCGCCATGCTCTACGTCACATCCGCAGGAAAAAATGAGTAGTAATTGGACAAGCGCTCGACGTCACCGTGACGTCTTTCCTGCGCATGCGCATTGTGCCCGCCCAGTGTTTTATCCGCTAGAGCGATGTGCACATCTATAAAAATGCCTGCGGTGGCAATTTTGTAGAGGACCATAATAGATTTACATAGTAAGGAAGTTTATGGAATCCTTATTAAGTTACAAAGGACATATAATTGAAACCTTAAAGTGAATAGTGCACTAGCACATCAACCATTCATACCTAAATACTATTCATACACACAAGTTAATACATTGCCAATTGCAATTATTTAGTGTTAAGAATAATAGTAAAATAAATTATATATACAATATCATGACTGTTATAGTGAATATACAAACAGTGAATAAATCTGTAATTTAAGACACAGATTCAACTGTGATATAGTGAAAATTTACCACACAATAATCCACATATATACAGCTCTACATGGTGTGATACACACCTATACATCATTTATATACACATGTATTCCTCATTATGTTCGTTACAACTGTAACACACACACTATCAATGGCAACCAGTATATTTCTTCCTTGATCTCAATTATATCCTCATATCTTCTTTATTTCTTATTCTTTTTTCTAAACAAGGTCCATTAGGCAGTGTTTTAAATGAGCTCCATATCATAATTCGTTATCAGTTCTCCAGAAGAAAAAACTAAAATACACAAAACAATAATTAAAATCACATAAGGCTCCAGGCACACACAGCGCATGTCAATCTTCCTTATATAAGTCAAAAACACAGGAGGAAAATTATTTGGCTCTCTATAAGAAAGGGGCATAACTTATCATTTCATTAAGTCCCTTTGGGTCAAGTGTCTCAAGTTTGACCATCCACCTAGACTCTTCTTGTGCCAGTGTTTTGGCCAAATCACCTCCTCTAATGCCACCCTGAATACGATCAATCCCTTTCATAACTAATCCCCTGGGATTACATCCGTGAAATATCCTAAAGTGCTTCGGCAATGTTTTGCAGTGTATCAATATCAATGACTTTGGCGGCCCCCTCAATGTCACGAACATGCTCACGCACCCTCACATGCAATTGCCTTGTGGTCAGACCAATGTATATCTTACCACAAGGACAAGTTGCGTGATAAATGACGTGAGTTGTACTACAGCTGATATACTTCTTAATCTTGTGTATTTGGTCACCTTAGGAATGAAATTCTTTTGCTCGTCTTATATTACCCTGAGTGCAAGCTAAACAATCGCCACAGGGGTAACACCCCATTAGTGGTCCTATTGCTCTTTCTCCAAAGATGTTATTCTTTTTGGGAACAT
Source organism: Allobates femoralis (assembly GCA_033576535.1). Lineage (NCBI taxonomy): Eukaryota > Metazoa > Chordata > Amphibia > Anura > Aromobatidae > Allobates > Allobates femoralis. Next base: position 94,224,170 of record JARQOC010000008.1, read on the forward strand.
AATGGCTTGCACTCAAAATATCACACAAATTTCTTCCTCTTCGTGAAGTTAACAGTGGTTGTGTCGATAGATGTTTTGCCAAAATTGGATCAGTGAATAACACAGACCAGTGTTTACTCAAGATTGACCTGATATTCGACCAATGGGAGTTAAAAGTTGAGATGTATCTGATGATACCATTTTCAACAGCTTTGATCTTGGGTTGAAATAACAATTGTTCGCTCCTCATTTTTTTGGCCTTCACATAACCCCGTTTTATGCATCGGTTGCTGAATCCTCGGATACGAACGTATCCCGCTAATCTTCAGCCTGTCTCTCAAATCTGGTGTCACTTGAGCATATGCGTCTCATACGTAAGAATTAACCAGCTGGGATAGATTTAATCGTACTTCCCGCATGTGCTGACGAGGCATGGAGGAGGGAGTTCACAGCTGTGCTTTTACAATACACATCTGTTTGTATTGTGCCGTCATCTCCCACCTCCAAAGCCACGTCCAGAAAGGTCATATGTTGTCTGTGTGCCTGATATGTTAACCTAATAATGAGGTCGTTCTTGTTGAGAGCATCCATAAATTGATCCAAACTTAGCCTAGATCCTTGCCGTACAAATAGCAAATCGTCAATATATCTAAACCAGTACATGATGCTCTCAACACCCACAACGTCTCTAGAATGTAACAGCGACTGCTCCCAGCTGCCCAAAAATAAATTAGCATATGATGGGGCGCAAACCGCCCCCATCGCTGTTCCTCCGCTTTGCACATAGACGCGGTAGTTGAAAACGAAGACGTTGTGGTTTAGAATGTACTCAAGTAATTCTTCAATCAAGGCACATAGACTATTATCCCAGCCGGTCATTACCAGGAAGAGATTTACTGCTCGCATCCCATCAACATGAGCAATACACGTATACAAGGACTCGACATCGGCTGTCACCAGCCACATGTCCTCTGTTAAACCATTCCTTCTAATTTTGTTAATACATCAGTAGTATCGCGCACATAAGAAGGGAGTGTGTATATTTTAGTTTTTTTCTTCTGGAGAACTGATAACGAATTATGATATGGAGCTAATATAAAACACTGCTAATGTACCTTGTTTAGAAAAAAGAATAAGAAATAATGAAGATATGAGGATATAATTGCTATCAAGGAAGAAAAATACTGGTTGCCATTGATAGTGTGTGTGTTACAGTTGTAACGAACATAATGAGCAATACATGTGTATATAAATGATGGATAGGTGTGTATTACACCATGTATAGCTGTATATATGTGAATTATTGTGTGGTAAAGTTTCACTATATCACAGTTGAATCTGTGTCTTAAATTACAAAATTATTCACTGTTTGTATATTCACTATAACAGTCATGATATTGTATATATAATTTATGTTACTTTTATTGTTAACACTAAATAATTGCAATTGGCAATGTATTAACTTGTGTGTATGAATAGTATTTAGGTATGAATGGTTGATGTGCTAGTGCACTATTCACTTTAAGGTTTCAATTATATGTCCTTTGTAACTTAATAAGGATCCCATAAACTTTCTTACTATGTAAATCTATTATGGTCCTCTACAAAATGGCCACCGCAGGCCTTTTTATAGATGTGCACATCGCTCTTGCGGTTAAAACACTGGGCGGGCACAATGCGCATGCGCAGGAAAGACGTCACGGTGACGTTCGAGCGCTTGTCCAATTACTACTCGTTTTTTCCGGCGGATGTGACGTACCGCATGGCGGGCGGCACTGGTACTGTATGGCGGTATATTTCATAGCCTAAAATCACTATTAGAACTAGCCCCTGTGATCAAGCTGTGGCGAAACGGACGTTAGGGGCACGCTACAAGGCAGGACTCTATGGGGGCACAATAAGGTCGACTCACGGGCGCATGATATGGGTGAGTGAATCTATGTGTATTATTTACCAGGTTTTATGGAGCTCATCATATGTGCATACTTAATTAATGTTGTGATGTTGTACCTAATGTATAATGTGTAAGGCCCACGGAGTGACTACCTGCATGTAGCCTCTGTTGGTGTCTCCTGTTTGCACTTCAATCAAAAGGTTTATGTGTCAACTTTTATATATATATTTAATAAAGGTAATAATTTTATGTAACTCAAACTCCGTAGTGGTGTCCCACTTGTATAAATAGTTCACTGGAGTGTTACTTACTGGTCCAAAAATACACACCAAAATGGTATAAAATTTTTAACCATGAGAGTAAGCATTGATAGTTGGTGTGTTATGCTTTTGAATATTTGCAAGTGGATGAACTTGTTGTGTCCTGTGTCTGCGCACCCGCAGCTTGTGAGCAAGAGGTATGATCACCTGCTTCCTGCCCAGCAGATTGGGAATCACAGGCAACATGGCAGTGGTTTGACCCACAGACACAGATTTGGTACCCTGTTGTTCCGCCCACTGACTAATGTGCTTGGCTGCCATGTGTTTCCACATACTGGTGGTGCTTTGGTTGCCTTTGCCCTGGCCTCTGCTCAGCTTGGTATGGCAAAGACTACAGATTGGTTCAGAAAGACTATCTGAATAAAATTTCCAGACAGAAGCTGAACGCACCCTCGCCTTGACTTGGGGCAAAGAGGGATTGCTCTTGGCAACAGTTGACACACTTCGCACTCTGCTCAAACCAGTAGCCCTTGGTGCCTCTGTTGGCGCTACATATCTACCTTCTTCCAAACAGATCCTCGGAGTGGCCAAGGTTGGAGTCAAATGTTTTTCTGTGACTCCTGACAGGGTGATGAACTAGGAACAGGTTGAGAATAGGATGACCCAGCATTCTCTGTATGGACAGGAGACTGTGTTGTTATGGATGATTGGGTGCTGCTAGAAAATTTCGTGGAGGCCTTATCAGCCATCCAAGACAGTATCTGCGCTTGCTCTTCTAGCTTCCAAATTTTAGGAATTTGGAGTTTTTCTGACAGCTGCAGATGTTCAGATGCAGATAATGGCGAACAAGAAGCAGTTAGTGGTTTGTGGAAGGTAGCACTACAGCCTAGCACTGCTTTGTGTTTTAATATAGCACTGCAATGGCACCAAAAAAATTGCCCTGAGGTTTAAGGCGATATATTACGCGCACCAGTCACGACAAAAGACAGCGGTGCTGGCTGTGTGTCAGTTGTGCAGTACTGTGCATACTATTCGGTATGAACACAGCACCACAATGGCACTAAAAAATTGCCCTGAGGTTTAAGGCGATATATTATGCGCGCCAATCACCACACAAGAAAGCGGTGCTGCCTGCGTGTCTGTTGTGCAGTAACGTGCAAGCTATTCGGTGTGAACACAGCACCGCAACGGCACCAAGAAAATTGCCCTGAGATTTAAGGTGATCTATTATGCACGCCAGTCACCACACAAGACATGGCTGCGTGTCAGTTGTGCAGTACCGTGCATACTATTCGATGTGAACACAGCATCGCAACGGCACAAAAAATTTCCCAGAGGTTTAAGGCGATATATTACGCGCGCCAGTCACCACACAAGAAAGTGGTGCTGCCTGCGTGTCAGTTGTGCAGTACCATGCTATTCGATGTGAACACAGCACCGCAACGGCACAAAAAATTGCCCGGAAGTTTAAGGCGACATATTATGCGCGCCAGTCACCACACAAGAAAGTGTGCTGCCTGCATGTCAATTGTGCAGTACCATGCTATTCGATGTGAACCAGCACCGCAACGGTACAAAAAATTGCCCTGAGGTTTAAGGCGATATATTATGCGCGCCAGTCACCACACAAGACAGCGGTGCTGGCTGCGTATCACTTGTGCAGTACAGTGCATGCTATTCGGTGTGAACACAGCAATGCAACAGCAAAAATTGGTCTGTAGGGGTAAATGGGACCCCAAAAATAGCTGGGAAAACTGTCACTACTCCCTGACCTTATGCTTTCAGCTCTGAGAAGAGCTGAAATATTGCTGACTGTACTATGTGGTACTGTAACGCTCTGCCTGTCTCCCTGCACTACAATCAAGTAGTACTACAATACTGGTAGTTCTCACAAGAGCTTTTGGGTTTTACAGAGGATTTCTGTATGATTTGCACAAGCACAACACTCCCTAGCAGCTGCTCACACTCTCCCTACACTAGCTGTGTTCTGAATGCAATGTGCAGAAAATGGCGGTAGCAGGGCTTATATAGAGCCTATCAGTCATAGGTTATGGCTAGGGTTACATTTAGAAGGCACATTGCGATTACCACATCCAGATCCGGATGCAGTAATCGCATGTGCCTTCAGACACATTTTGCATTCAAAATGTGTCCTTAAACCCGGATCCAGTAACCGCATTGCTCATAATGTGCAATCACATAGCCGGATGCTTTGTTCATCGCTGTGGGGATAAACAAAGGGTTAATGTTAATATAATATGTGGGCACCATGTCTCCAGGGAGTGTCCACCCTCCCTAGAGACATGTTGTCCATATAGGGCGACATATGAAGGGTTAAATGGCTTTATTACAGTATCGCCCCTATTGTCAGCTTTTACTATTTTATGATTGACAGCCGGCGGCTTCTCGCTGTATGGAGGAGATACAGTACGTAATGTGCGTACTGTACATGCTGCTATCAAGGGTCCTGAAAGCTTTAACATTAGTTCTATGGGCAGTGCTCCGCCATAGAAATAATATTAAAGCTTTTAGGACCCTGGATAGCAGCATGTACAGTACGCACATTACGTACTGTATATCCTCCATACAGCGAGTCATTATAGGCTGCCATTAATAAAATAGAAAAAGCCGACAATAGCGGCGATACTGTAATAAAGCAATTTAACCCTTCATATGCCGCCCTATATGGACAACATGTCTCTAGGGAGGGTGGATTCTCCCTGGAGACATGGTGCCCACATATTATATTAACATTAACCTTTTGTTCATCCCCGCGGCAGCATTACCGCATTACTCTCCGAGTACTGAATACTTGCGATTTTACTCACTCATCCCTAGTTATAATCAGAGGTTAACTAGAATCTGATTGAAATTTGGAATTATCTTGATGTTTTAATATTTTTAAAAATATATATATTGTGTTCTCATTTTTGTTTTTTTTTGTTCACAGATACTATAGTCTTGGATTTGCAGATCTTGCTCCACAGTGACAGTCTCACCATAAACCTTTGTCCTATTGTTTTTTTAATGTGGTCTCTCCCATTCCATGCTAATTTTTTTCTTGTATGTTTAATAAAGTTATCATAGCATATATCTCTATATGGTCCCTTATTGTAATACATAAGCAGAGGATGAGGTATACGAGGTTACATGCTTTTTGGGCAAGCTTGTGAGCTAATCTGGCTGTATGTTGCTGGAATAGTATTCTACTGTGTAGTGGTTTTAACCCCACTGGTTATCCTGTGATCCCGCAGGTTTTCTGAATATCACTAGGGGCTTTTGAGAAAATGCTTTGGTTTAATGGTTGTGCTGAATAAGACAAAACATATCGGCAGAACATTTTGTGTGTAAATGCCCGTTGCTGTGCATATAAATACATCTAGCCAGCTATCAGCAGAAAAAGCTGATTGTTTACACTGGTTGCCGGGAAGCTAAAGATGGCTGCCGAGACTCTCGCTGCATAACGCGCATGCGCGAGACTTGACACGGTTCAGAGGAGTTACCACCTCCTCGGACATGCACAGAGAATCTTCTAGGACGCTGAAAACATAGGCGGTGGTATATGTGAGCCCCATACTGTGTGGGCAGATTAAACATCCAAGATTATTATGTCACCTGTGCACCAATCATCTAATTTTACCCCTATTATCCATTTTTATGGTCTTATCTGTATATGTATATGCAAATGGAATTTATTTACAAATCCAGCAACTTTTAATCACTTTTATGATCTTTTCACTGTATAATCACTGTATATCACATTGTACTATTATACAAATTATATTGTGCTTTATTAATTGTTTAGCTAATATAAGCCTTATAAAAAACATGTGTTTTTACTCAGTCTGTACTGCTTGAGAAAGGTGGAGTAATCCACCGAAACATTGCGGTCCTGGGAAAATACATCCACATTGTACATGTATGAAGAAAGTGCTGCCGTCCATTTGATCATTTAGATAGTATAGATAAGATAGATAGATAGATAGATAAGATAGAAAAAGTTCTCTGCAGCACTCAGCTACTACCAATGACGTACAATTGCTAACAAGCTACATGTATATGAGAAAAAAGTTTAAAAACTTACGTTTTTTCAAAAAACTCAAAAATCTTATCTTTTTATTTCTGAAGTTCTTGGTACATTGGCCAATGGGCCAATGTCTGTTTGCTCATCGACTGATATGTGATAACAGTGATAAAGGGCTGTATGTTGTTATAATACTCAGAGTTCTTAAAGGGAGCCTATTAACCCCAAAACAGAATTCATATTATATATTTAGGCTTGCTCTTATGAATGTTGCTGATCATTGAATTTAATTAACCACCAATAAAGTTGTGGTGAAGTTTTTAAGGATTTGGGATTCCGGATTCTTCTTTTCTTGTTTAAAAGAAATAGGCATTGAAATGTAACTAGTTTGATACTTTCCTTCTCTGACATCATCATGACAGAAGTCAGGAGGCTCCTTAGATGTTCAATGGTAGGGCAGCCCTGTATAAATCAGTCTGATTGGCCAATTGTGATGTAATGTGTATGGGGACTTATTATCTTTATTCGCTTGATCACCTGGCCTGAATTCAGGCTGGTGGTCCACATTTTTTTTTTCCTCTGTAATTTTATTGAAGTTGAAGGTCAATAACATAGTATACTAGAGTACATGGAGTTTCAATGTTCATTTATAGCAGGAATACTTCTGACCGTGCACATGATATGTTATTCATGAACAATGAACTTACAAGTCAATTACAATTTTCCATTGCCCTGTCACACTACCTGAGATACTTACATTCTGGATCTCGCATGTTTATAGAAATGCTAGCACCTGCATCACAGCAGCGCATAACGTCTTAACAGATTCAGGATGAAATATGTGTTATGTCGTACCAAAAATTCTTCTCATGGGTACCATCTTATATGTTTTTTCCAATACTCCCTCGTGTCTGCTCCCAGATGGCGTGCAGTGGGTAAAGAGAGGAAATCTGGCACTCAGCAACATGCTGGGAATTCAATGAAAACCTGTGGAAGAATGTCAAGGTGAGGCGTAATGTTTAAGGCATTTCCTCCAGAAGATTGGGTGACTGCAGAGAGAAAACAAATAGAGAGTATCAGACTTCCAGAGAACAACCTGACGTTTTTTTCTAGAAATGTTAACATGGGGTGGAATTCCAGAGATGCTTTTCAGTACCTTACTGAAGGTAAGTATCTTACTTTAGGAAAACCAATCTGTCTTAAAAGCTGAAAAAAACTTCACTCTTGTCTTGCTAGTCTAAATAAAATGATCACTTGCATCACCTCGGCTTGAACTTTCCACCACAATTAGCTAAAGTATCTCAATTTATCTTTCCCTGACAGTTTATGATTTTAAGGAAATTTGAGATGTTTTCTAAGAAAAATGGACTTCACAGCACCATCTGCTGGTGTGAAAATTAGCTGTGAAACCCTAGCCACTCGCTGTATTCAGTAAGGATTCATTGCTGGTTGCAGTAAGAAAATAGGCTTGAAGGAAATGTTTAACTTCTACAAACACCATTTTTCACAGACTGATTATGTATAATCTGATTTTAAAAATAAAGAATAAAAAAAGGCTTTGGTAAATACAAAAGCAAATTTGAAAACGGTCTTTATCTCTAATCATAATATACAGTAGATTCACCATTTGTAACATTAAAACCACCAGTCTAGTATTGTGCAGACCCCCTTGTATCTCCAAAACAGCTGTAACACCTTGGGATATAGATTCTTCAAGACCTCTGAAGAAGTTCAGTATTACGGTAACTCATTTTGCCATTTGAGCTACAGTAGCTTCTTCTGTTTTATCAGAACAGACAGGGTAGCCTTCAATCTCTACATCTTTCATTGAGTCTTTATACCCAAATTATTCAGATGTTTATGTCCAAGACCTGTGGCTTTGTTGATGCTTTGACCCAGTTGTCTAGCTTTCAAAGGGTTACTGTGTAGAGGACCAGGTGGGGGAGGTTTGGGGACAGCACAAGTGAGCCATGAGGGGAGTGTTTTTTTGTTCACCTTTCCTTTATTAGGCCCTGAGTAGAGCGTAATAAGAACAATTATATTCTCATTGAATAATTGTGATGCAAATGGAATTTCCTGCCCAAATTTGAGTGAATTTCTGAATTTGAATTTTGACAGTGTCATGCCTCAGGATTCATACCAGTTAGGCTGCTTTCACATCGCGATTTTTACCTGTCCGTGAGGATCCTTTTTTTTTGCAGGACCCCATGGACGGGAAAGGACAGCATCGGATGTGTGCCTACGGACGCCATTTCTGTGTACGGGTCCGTGACTTTAACTGATCCAGACACAGAAAAGTCTGAGCCTGTAAAGCGGGGCACTCTCACTTTTGCAATGTATTTACATACATTGCAGAAGTGAAGCCTGGCGTGTCCCGCGATGTGCGGCATCTACCGTAGCTCTGAGGGCTTGAGGACCTGTGCATCAGCTCACCGGGCGGGCCGGGGCAACCCGATCAGCTGATCGGTCACATGACCACATCAGCTGAGCGGTTTAAATCTCTCATCTCGCAAAACCTAACGGTTTTGACGAAGGAGAAACAGTCCAAACAGAACATGGTTACATGGCATGCTTCAAAGTAGAGGGGAGGTGTCAGACAAGGCTCATCCTTTCACCACTTTGTTTCACCATTTCTCTTCAATTCACATGGAGTAGCTATGTTCAGGAAGTCTAAACTGGACAAAAAGAAGAAGGAATAAAAATGCTGGACAAATCATCAATAATCTTAAATACACAGTCAATACATCATTAATAGCAACAAGCAGAAAAGGAATGTAAGATATATTACAGGATGTTAAATTGGAAAGCTCAAATATTGGGACTCCTACTCAACACAAAGAAGACAAAGATATTGACTACTGCCAGATATGACTAATGCAATGTGAGATGGATGGAGATAAATGTAAAGTTATAAAGGACTTGAGCCTAATAGGATCAATGATCCGCAATTTGCAGCGATGACACTGATAGTCAGTAGAGAATATCTTCTCAACAGTTAAAGTCACTGGACAAGGTCTTCAAATAGAAAAACATTTCACTGATGATGAAGACATGGCTCGTACATAATCTCATCTTTTCTGTTGTAACATATTGATGAAAAATCTGGATGATAAAGGAACAAGTCAAAAGAAGGTTCAATGCATTTGAAATGGGGTGCTGGAGAAGAATTTTATCAATACCACTGATGGCAAGAAGAAACAAATCAAATGTGGAACAAAGCAAGCCAGACATGTCCCTCAAATCAAGGATCACCAATCTATGAAATGTCTACTTTGGACAAATCATACTAAGAAAGCCATCACTAAAGAGAGACAAAATGATCAGGTGAATAGAAGGAACAAGGCAAAGAGGAAAACCAGCAAACCCATTGCTTGATATAATCAAGATAACAGCAGAGAAGACCCTGGTGGACCTAACTAGCTCCACAAATGGCTCTTCCTACAGAGGATGTATCCATTAAGTCACCATAGCTCAAGATGGAGCTGATGGCTGTTAAAAAAAAAAATAAATATAATAATAATAATAATAATATATGGTAGGTGCAATTCATGATACATTAAATTTTGCATAATTTGCATTGGGGCCTTAGTTTTGGTTTCATACTACCTGCACTGCCTCACTAACTTCTGTATTTTTAATAATAAATTTTATCTTTTGATAAGTGCCTTTGTTCATACTTTGTTTTGGCATTTTACTTGTTTACCAAAACATATTCCAGATACAGTTACATAATATGGGCATAAAGTGCATACTCCTAGCTTTAATTTGACAGTATTCACATCCTAATTGGAGAAAGGCTTTAGGAATTGCAGATCTTAAATATGTAGTTGCCACTTTTTCAATAACTAAAAGTAATTGAACATATATCTCAAAAGCTCTTTAATGGACTACATGGGCTATTCCCTCATTAATCCCTTATAAATAAAGCAAGTAAAAGGTCTGGAGCTGATTCAAGGTGTTACATTTGCATTTGAAATCTGTTGCTGTAAACCCACAACAAGTAGTCAAAGAAGCTTTCAATGGAAGAGAAACAGACATCATTAGGCTGAAAAATGAAGAAGTCCATCAGAGAGATAGCAGAAATGTTTGAGTGGCCAAATCAACACTTTGGTACATTCTGCCAAAAAAAAGCAAACTAGTGGGCTTGGGAAGTTAAAAAAGCCTGAATGCCCATGGAAGACATCAGTTTTGGTAAAGATAAATCACTTCACAATATTAAGGCAAGTGAAGAACACTCTCCAGGAAGAAGGTGTTTTAATATTTAAGACTATCATAAAGATAGGACTTCAAGAGAGCAAATACAGAGAGTTCACCACAAGGTGCAAATCATTATTCAGTCTTGAAAATAAAAAGACCAGATCCGATTTTGCAAAATGAAATTTTAAAAAGTCAGTCCAATTCTGAAAAATCATTCTTTGAGCAGATGAAACTAAGATCAAACTGTACCAGAATGATGAGAAGAACTAAGTATGGAGAAGGCTTAGGCTAGGGTCACACATAAGCCCTTGGTCCGTTTTTGGCATCAGTCCAAAAACTGATGGAAAAACGGATTATATGTAATAAACACCCTATCCGTTTTTTTCTACACCTAAAAACATTGCTAGGAGCGTTTTTTACCCCAAAACGTTGCTCCCAATGTTTTTAGGTGCTGTTTAAAAACAGATCTGTTTTTTTAACATGGGGCCCTATGGAAAAACGGATCCGTTTTTTTAGCATTTTTTGGCAAAAACTGACTAAGGCTAGGGTCACATTTGCGATGTGCCCCTAGCCTGCCGGATTCCGGTATTATCTTAGAACTTTTTCCAGCGCCGCATAGCGTTTCCGCTATGCGGTGCTGGAAACCGCTGCCCTTAGTTACCCGCTGTTTACCTGCACGACCTGTCACACAGGCAGCGGCTCGGAGGGCGTTTTACAGCGCCGCACAGGAAATCGTGTCTGCAACGGTTTCCTGTGCGGCGCTGTAAAACGCCCTCCGAGCCGCTGCCTGTGTGACAGGTCGTGCAGGTAAACAGCGGGTAACTAAGGGCAGCGGTTTCCAGCACCGCATAGCGGAAACGCTATGCGGCGCTGGAAAAAGTTCTAAGATAATACCGGAATCCGGCAGGCTAGGGGCACATCGCAAATGTGACCCTGGCCTAAGTCCAAAAAACGTTCAGGGGCACAGGAGGCTCAAAAAACATCCAAAAAAAACCGGATTGGTCATGGAAAACACTTCCAAAAATGGATTTCTATGTGTGACCCTAGCCTTAGAATGGTTCATAATTCAAAGAATGTCTTATCCTCTGTCAAACATGGTGGAGGCAGTGTGATAGCCGGGCATTCATGGCTTCCAATGGTTCTGAGTCACTCATGTGTATTGAGAATGTGACTGAAGTCAGAAGCAGCTGGATGAATTCTTAAGTGGTCAGGCTTATACTTTATGTTCAGATTAAGGCTAGGGTCACACATAAGCCCTTGGTCCGTTTTTGGCTTCATTTTTGGCTTTTTTTTTTTCTAAGTCCAAAAACTGATAGAAAAACGGATTGGATGTAATAAACACCCTATCCGTTTTTTTTCTGCACTTAAAAACATTGCTATGTCCATTTTTGAGCCAAAAACGTTGCTAGCAACGTTTTTGGGGTCCGTTTTTCAAAAAAAAACAAACAAAATTTTAACATAGGCCCTATGGAAAGACGGATCCGTTTTTTTTTTTAATTTTGGTCAAAAAATGACTAAGTCCAAAAACATTCAGGGGTGCAGGAGGCTCAAAAAGCACCCAAAAAAAAACGGATTGGTCATGGAAATCACTTCCAAAAACGGATTTCTATGTGTGGCCCCAGCCTAAACCACAGAATCCTACTCCACACTGATGAGGGGCAACACCACGAAACAGCTGTCTGTGGATGGATACCTGGCCTTGGTATTCCCTTGTCATATCTTTAAGCTTGTAAAAAGCTGGATATTGACTCAAAGGGCCACTTAATATGGTGGTTATCAAGGCTAGGTCCTTCCCTGGAGGAAGATCTGGCTAGTCCTGTGTTGAGACTCCTAAACGAGGCTCCACAGACTCTGTTTGCATATTCAAAATTCCCAGGGGGCAATGGGCCTAGGAATTCACTGTGTTTGAGCGCTTTAGCCGGCTGCCCGCAGTGTTTTCTTGAACTGGTCTCCCTGAGATCAGTGAATACTTTGTTTTGTTGATCTACTAGGCCTTGCTCCCACCTAGCCAGAATCCTACTCCACACTGATGAGGGGCAACACCACGAAACAGCTGTCTGTGGATGGATACCTGGCCTTGGTATTCCCTTGTCATATCTTTAAGCTTGTAAAGAGCTGGATATTGACTCAAAGGGCCACTTAATATGGTGGTTATCATGGCTAGGTCCTTCACTAGATGAAGATCTGGCTAGTCCTGTGTTGCGACTCCTAAACGAGGCTCCACAGACTCTATTTGCATATTTAAACCACATTTAGCAAGATTGATTGGACAGCGTTTCGCAGTACAGATGGCCAATGACTCAAAACATACTACAAAAGCAAACCAGGGAGTTTTTTTTAAGGCAAAGAAGTAAATATTCAGCAATGGCCGAGTCATCACCAGATCTCCACTCCATTGAACTGTATTTCACATGCTGAAGACAAAACGTAAGGCAGAAAACCCTCAAACAAGCAAAAACTGAAATCAGCTGCAGTAAAAGCCGACAAGGCATCACGAAGGAGGAAACCCAGCGTCTGGGGACATCCATGGCTTCCAGATATCAGGCAGTCAGTGCCTGCTAAGGATTCTCTACAAAGTATTAAGATTTAACTTTTTTTGATAAAATAAATTAGTCCAATTACTTTTAAGATCCTAAAATGAGAAGACTTTGTAGATGAATTCAATTCATTAACATGTCACAGGATATTTTTGTTCAACCCCTTTTAAGCTGAAATTCTACACTTCAATTGCATCTTAGATAAATCTATATTTATGTATAAGTCTGTGTTCACATAGTAAGACTCAATATGTATGTATATGTGTCTAGCTCATCTAGGGCTGGTGAATACATTTAACCCTGAGTCACTAAACTAATTAAGCCATAACAGAACTGTGACTGTTGATTTATCCCTGAAAATGTTCAAGTCAGCTTTGACCCTGTGATAAATATAGTCTGTCCATCTAGCTGAATGTGAGAATTGTCAGGATTCCCTGTCTGCACGTGATTTACAGAAACAACAGGGGATAGTTCTCAGTATCACAATTTCAAAAGAAATCTGTTCTGCACCAGGCAATATGTTTTCATGCACATCTGAACTTCTCCCAAGTAAAAACACTTCATATTAAGTACCCAGGAAAACCATAACATGTCACTCCACATTAAACAGAGCTTTTTGATGGAAGACCTACAAGACATTGGAAAGTAATACAATGCTAGCCATTTCAGCTCCCTGGGGGGTATAATGACATACTGTAGTCTGATAAGGAAATCTCTACAACCACTCACAAAAAAATACATTGAATTCTTAACATCCCTGACTCTGTACCTGCACAAGGTTAATGCCAAGTGTAGCCTAATATGATAAAGAGATTGAGGGATCCCACACAGACAGTCAATAAAATATGGTACAGACTAGTGCACCTGGGATTTGGAGATCTAAAACGTAACTTGTATTTAATATCATTATACCCCAAAGAAAATCTGTGATGTCTTATCGTTCCCAGATTTCTTCAATTATAATATAACCCATCACTTGACATCACCTAGATATAGAGAAAAGATTTCTGGGAATTTTATTAGAAACATATGTAGAAAATGTGATTTCATATCTGCAAGTTTGATATAATCACACAAACCCGTTCTCATCCACCATGCCTTGGATTACTAAATAAATATAGCATATGTCTGAATATCATTGAGAAGTTAAAGAAGCCCTCCTGTTCATTACTTTTATTCTCTAAACTTGTGCATATGTTAGTGTATTCTAGTGTAGCGTCAGTGTGTCACTATACGATATGGAGTAAAAAGGTATGATAAAATGAGCGCTAGGGACAGAAACAGGCACTGGGCTCTTATCGAATATTACCTTTCAAATTTATTGTGAACAGTAGATGTTATAGGTCTCCTCGCCACAACATGTTTCGACACTAAAGGTGTCTTTCTCAATCCACTTGAGAAAGTGGATCCACTTGAGAAAGACACCTTTAGTGTCGAAACATGTTGTGGCGAGGAGACCTATAACATCTACTGTTCACAATAAATTTGAAAGGTAATATTCGATAAGAGCCCAGTGCCTGTTTCTGTCCCTAGCGCTCATTTTATCATACCTTTTTACTCCATATCGTGCTCAAATCCTCCCTTTGGGGAGTGTGGTTTGAGAGTAGCTCTGGGACAGGATTTGGTCAACACAGAGGAGCTGCCCTTCCCTGGGCTCGTGATCTCTGGGAGAGACATTGAAGTTCCATAAGGAAAAGCTTCTCTACACGTAGCAAAGGATTTATGCCTGCGGTTAATTCTCACCTCAAATCATCAACCTAGTTGTGCAGGGGGCACAACTAGAAAAGGTGAGTGACATATTAATATAACCCCTTGCTTCGGCTAATTTGCACAGTGTGGCGCAACAAATTTTTGGTTTTTCTTTTCCAGTGTGTCACTATACTCACCAATCACTATATTCACTGGTATCAGCTAGTGATGGGCGAATCCTAAATTACTCGGAATCGCTTGACTCTAGCGAGTCCGAGCACAGGACTCGCTACTCGTTGCGAGTCTAGCGAGTCCAATGTTAATGAATGGGGAAGCGAGTAATAGCGAGTAATGTGTGATTTAAAAATCGCAGATGTGTCTCGGAAGCTTCAGCCTGAAGCAATCCTAGTTTTGTCATTTATTTGCATTGGATTTACTTTGTAAGTAATCGCTGGGAAACTCGCACAGATAAGAGTCCTGTCTGCTCTGTGTGCTGGCTGCCAGCTCCAGGGTCCTAGAGCCCGCCTGCTGCCTGATGTAGCAGAGCTGAGATTGTTCTCAGTTTGCTCATTCCCTGTGTACAGACATGAATGTCTGTGCACAGAGATGATGTAGCAGAGCTGAGATTGTTCTCAGTCTGCTCATTCCCTGTGCATAGACATCTATATCTAAGCACAGGGGATGTAGCAGAGAGGACATCGCGTTTTGGACTGCGTCGGACGGAAGAGGATTTTTTTAATTAAAGATGGAGTCCCAAATGGCTTTTTTTTTTATTTCTAATAAAAAATTTTCTTTGTGTTGTGTTTTTTTTAAAACAATTTAATAGAAATTCATGGCGGTCATGTCTAATATTGGCGTGACCGCCATAAATTTCGGGCTTAGGGCCAGCTGATAATACAAAGCTGGCCCTAACCTCTTTATTACCCAGCGTGCCACCGCTACCAGGGCCGCTGGAAGAGCGGGGTTCAGCGCCAGAGGATGGCGCTTCAATGAACGCGCCATCTTCTGGGGCGGCTGCGGGCCGCAATTTGCAGCGGGGGGTGCCCAGAAAGCTAGGGCATCCCTGCGCTGCGGATTCCAGCCCCCAGCTGCTTAGCTGTACCTGGCTAGACATAGAAATTGCGCGGAGCCCCACGCATTTTTTTTAAATTATTTCATGAAATTCTGAGATTCTGACTCTGAGACTCTGACTCTGAGACTCTGACTCTGAAATTCATGAAATAATAAAAAAAAAAATGCGTGGGGCTCCGCGCAATTTCTATGTCTAGCCAGGTACAGCTAAGCAGCTGGGGGCTGGAATCCGCAGCGCAGGGATGCCCAAGCTTTCTGGGCACCCCCCGCTGCAAATTGCAGCCCACAGCCGCCCCAGAAGATGGCGCGTTCATTGAAGCGCCATCCTCTTCCAGCGGCCCTGGTGGCGGTAGCACGCTGGGTAATAAAGAGGTTAATACCAGCTTTGTTATACAAGCTGGTATTAAGCCCGAGATTCTTAATGTCAGGCCACGTTTGACCCAGCCACTAAGAATCTCCAATAAAGGGTTAAAAAAACACAACACAGAGAAAAAATTTTATTTGAAATAAAAAAAAAGCCATTAGGGACTCCATCTTTAATTAAAAAAATCCTCTTCCGTCCGACGTAGTCCAAAACGCGATGTCCTCTCTGCTACATCCCCTGTGCATAGATATAGATGTCTATGCACAGGGAATGAGCAGACTGAGAACAATCTCAGCACTGCTACACCATGTCTGTGAGCAGGCGGGCTCTAGGACCCTGGAGCTGCACAGAGAAGACAGCTGGACTCGGCTCGCAATGTAACAGCAGTTACTTTGTGAGTTTCCCTGCTATCACTGGCACAGTAGCCGAGTCTAATGCAAACAATGGCAATCCGAGTTTTGTCAGCGTTTCTGACAAAACTAGGATTGATATTGATTTGCATTGGACTCGTGCGAGTAATCACTGGGAAACTCGCAGAGTACAGAGTCCTGCGAGTCCCTTACTACTCGCCGAATAACGAGTCCTAGCGAGTAGATTTGCCCATCCCTAGTATCAACTCCACTTCTGATTCATGTGATGATGATTCAGACTTTGCGAATCACACTGTGCTGTATGTGTGAGCTGGAAGTCTCTTTCATAAAGTACCTCTATCCAGTTTCGTTCTGATGCTCCAATGATTACATTGTAAAATACACTTCCGGGTGGCTGGGGTCACACTTGCGTTTTTTTTTCATGCTTTTTTGGAGACCTGCGTTTTCAAAAAAGCATGTAAAAACGCACCCATAGGCCCCCATGTTAAAAACGCATGCCCTAATAGCAAAAACGCATGCCTTAATAGCAAAAACGCATGTCTAAAATGCCATACGTTTTTGGCATGCATTTTTGCACTTATGTGAGTAGCTGACATCAAAAACGCATGTAAAAACGCATGGTACATTAGTACCATTTAGTACCATCCAAAAACGCATGCGTTTTCCATAGGGGCCCATGTTAAAAAACGCATGCGTTTTCTAAAAAACGCATGCGTTTTTAAAACAGCACCCAAAAATAGTGCATGCACTATTTTTGGGTGCTGATCTAAAAACGCATGCAAAAACACAGGGTGCCATCAGACACCTTAAAAAACGCATGCAGAAATGGAAAAAAGCATGCAGAAACGCATGCTTTTTTTTAAGGCATTAAAAAAACTCATGCCAAGTGTGACTCTAGCCTAAGTGTTGATATTTTAATGACGGCAAACATGCTAATTCAGGCTGTGGTCACAGTTGACATGCGTTTTTTTTTAGTGATTTAACAAAACTCATGCGTTTTGTCATGTCAGCATGAGTTTTTTAAGGTGTGTGATGGCTCCCTGCGTTTTTGGCTGCGTTTTTGAATCTGCACCCAAAAATAGTGCGTGTAGTATTTTTTTGAGCGTTTTGAAAAACGCATGCGTTTTTGTAGAAAACGCATGCGTATTTATAACATGGATTCCTATGGAAAACGCATGCAAAAACGCATGTACAATTAGTACCTTTTATTGCCATTCAAAGATGCATGCGTTTTCCATAGGAGCCCATGTTAAAAAAACGCATGCGTTTTAGAAAACGCATGCTTTTTTTAACATGGGCTCCTATGGAAAACGCATGCGTTTTTGAATGGCACTAATTGTACATGCGTTTTTGCAGGCGTTTTCCATAAGGCCCCTTATTAAAAAACGCATGCGTTTTTGGATATGCTCCAAAAACGCATAGGTCAGTCACACATGCTTTTTGGCTATTAGGGCATGCGTTTTTTTAACATGGGGGCCTATGAGTGCGTTTTTTACATGCGTTTTTGAAAACGCAGGTCTCCAAAAACGCATGTGAAAAATGCTACTGTGACCCCAGCCTCATACTCACCTCTGATGATGATGTCTTTCCAGAAGTGTCAGCAGTCACTGGCCAGGGTCACATTTCCGTTTTTGTTGCAAAATCCTGATCCGGTTTTGAGCTTTAAAAAAGCTCAAAACCGGACCAGGAAACGCTCCTCATAGGAGCCTATGCAAAACACCGGATGGCTTCACAAGCCATCCGGTGGCCGGATCCGGCACTGCTGCCTGCGTTTAAAATCATGCAGGCAGCAGTTTTCGCAGCGTTTGCCGGGACCGCACTGCGGTCACCGGATGGCTCAGGATGTGTAATCCTGAGCCATCCGGTAACTGCAGAGTGTGCGGTTCCCGATCTGCGAAGTTAATAAAGAGTTAACTAGCTGCCCTAAATGACTTGTTGAGGTCTGTAGGGGGGCTTAGACCCCCCTACAGACCGTCCGGCGACTTCTATAGTGTTCTGCAACAATGTGTTACTGTGCACGGGCGAGGAGCCCGTGCATGTCATCCAAAGGTGCCCCCCCCCCCCCCCGTATCACTATACTGGGGTGCATAGACCCCTCTATTCCAAATAAGCTGTATTGGTGTATAGTACATGCTAAATGTGGCCATTCGCAATGTAAGTATATACTTACATTCTTTCGTAGGCAGAGATGAGGAAATCCATGGGCGGGGCTGTGTGCAGTAGCCTCCGCCCGCTCCTTCTTGATGCCCGCCCCCTCTGGTCGTAATCCAGTCTTGTGGGGGCGGGGACGTTGTTAAAGGGGCGTGGCTAACTAATGTGCCGCGGTTAGCCACGCCCCTTTAACGACGTCCCCGCCCTCAAAACACTGGATTACGGCCAGAGGGGGCGGGCATCAAGAAGGAGCGGGCGGAGGCTACTGCACACAGCCCCGCCCATGGATTTCCTCATCTCTGCCTACGAAAGAATGTAAGTATATACTTACATTGCGAATGGCCACATTTAGCATGTACTATACACCAATACAGCTTATTTGGAATAGAGGGGTCTATGCACCCCAGTATAGTGATACGGGGGGGGGGGGGGCACCTTTGGATGACATGCACGGGCTCCTCGCCCGTGCACAGTAACACATTGTTGCAGAACACTATAGAAGTCGCCGGACGGTCTGTAGGGGGGTCTAAGCCCCCCTACAGACCTCAACAAGTCATTTAGGGCAGCTAGTTAACTCTTTATTAACTTCGCAGATCGGGAACCGCACACTCTGCAGTTACCGGATGGCTCAGGATTACACATCCTGAGCCATCCGGTGACCGCAGTGCGGTATTCTGCACACAGTTTTGACAAAAACTGTGTGTGCCCGGCATTGCGTTCACCGCATCCGGATCCGGATGCGGTGAATGCAATTTAGCTTTCCAATGTGACCCTACCCACTCTCCTGGGGTTCATGTAATGTTATTACATCACGCGAACTATGCTCTCAATAAGAACTGGCATCACTCTCCAAGCCATCAGACTAATCAAACTTCAAGACGAATGCATAGTTTCGACTGGTCACTCACTTCGGCTAGGGTCACACTTGCGTTTTTTTCATGCTTTTTTGGAGACCTGCGTTTTTAAAAAAGCATGTAAAAACGCACCCATAGGCCCCCATGTTAAAAAATGCATGCCCTAATAGCAAAAACGCATGTGTGACAGTACCATACATTTTTGTGTGCGTTTTTGCACTTATGTGATTAGCTGACATCAAAAACAAATGCATGATACATTAGTACCATTTAGTACCATCCAAAAACGCATGCGTTTTCCACAGGGTCCCATGTTAAAAAAACGCATGCGTTTTCTAAAAAACGCATGCGTTTTTAAAACAGCACCAAAAAATGGTGCATGCACTATTTTTGGTGCTGATTTAAAAACGGATGCAAAAACGCAGGGTGCCATCAGACACCTTAAAAAAACGCATGCTGAAATGAAAAAAAGCATACAGAAACGCATGCTTTTTTTTAAGGCACTAAAAAAACTCATGCCAAGTGTGACCCTAGCCTTAATTGTAATATTTAATATGTCTGAAGGAGGGGAAAGTGATGGGTGAAGAGCTCACATGATGTCAAAACATCACATGAGCCCCAGGAAAGTGAGTGGCAACACTGCTCTCAAGGCATCGACATTGAAGGGGACTATAAGGCTGGGGTCACACTTGCGTTTTTTCCATGAGTTTTTGGAGACCTTCCTTTTTTAAAAAACATGTAAAAACGCACCATAGGCCCCCATGTTAAAAAACGCATGCCCTAATAGCAAAAACGCGTTTTTGTGTGCGTTTTTGCTATTATGTGATTAGCTGACATCAAAAACGCATGCAAAAACGTATGGTGCATTAGTACCTTTTAGTGCCATCCAAAAACGCATCTGTTTTCCATAGGAGCCCATGTTAAAAAACGCATGCGTTTTTTTAACATGGGCCCCTATGGAAAACGCATGTGTTTTTGGATGGCACTAAAAGGTACTAATGTACCATGCGTTTTTGCATGCGTTTTCCATAGGGGCCCATGTTAAAAAAACGCATGTGTTTTCTACAAAAACACATGCGTTTTTAAACAGCACCAAAACATAGTGCATGCACTATTTTTTGGTGCAGATTTAAAAACGCATGCAAAAACTCAGGGTGCCATCACACACCTTAAAAAACTCATGCTGACATGAAAAAACGCATGTAAAAACGCATGAGTTTTTTTAAGTCACAAAAAAAACTCATGCCAAGTGTGACCCCAGCCTAAGTGTTGTTATTTTAACAGGGGAAAACATGGCTATTGAGAAGGAATTAGGCTAGGGTCACATTTACGTTTTGACCCTAGCCTACCGGATTGCGCTTTTATCATAGTACTTTTCCCAGCACCACACAGCTGCCTGTGTGACTGTTTGTGAAGGTAAATATAGGGTAGCTAGAGGCAGCGTTATCCAGCACCACATAGCGGTAACGCTATGCGGTGCTGGGAAAAGTACTATGATAAAAGCGCAATCCGGTAGGCTAGGGTCAAAACGTAAATGTGACCCTAGCCTTAACCGAGTAATGGAAAAGCCCTTTAACACACTGACACTACACTACACTAACATTTTCACAGGATTAGGAAGTAAAAAAAATTAACATAAGTTCTTTTTTATATACTACCTGTAGGGGTAACCTTAAATGTATAGCTATGCAAATACTCAACTACAGGCTCCTAAGCCTTAATTCTCACTACTATATTGCGGATACTCATTCATAAAGCCATGGGGACCTCCAAACCCTGAATCTTTGCAGAGGTATAATTGAACACCCTTAGGCCACAATAAAAAAAAGTGTGGATCTGGTCAACCATGTGCCATCTGTAAAAGTTTGCAACCAAGTGTGGCCAACTCCTTTATTGTTCAGTTACTATAGAGTAGTGTACACTGCTAGTGATGAGTGTAATTGTTACTATTTGCTACTCGCATTGATATTACAGTATTCGTGATACTTGTTACTTGATCTGACACATATTGGTGCCTCCCTTCATACAAAGGGAGTCAACACCCCAGTGAGAGCAGATTGAATGGTAGCAAGGTGTTTTATGCATTGAAACCACATAAAATCTCAACCTCCCTCCCTGTCCTGGAAATGCTTATTTTATGGCCGGATGTGTGTGGGCACAGCCTATCACTAAATGATTAACATTGGACTCACTAGTCAGACAAGTATGCGAGTATTGCAAAGTACTCGTTAAGAGTAGGGATGAGCGAGTATGCTTGTCACTACTCTGTACTCGCACGATTATCTCGGTACTCGGGGTACTCGGGGAGTACCAAGTAATCTAGCGATAATCTTGCTTTACTCGGGGTCCACCTCCCTGCATGTTGGCGCTCTTTACAGAGCCAGCCCAAATGCAGGGATTGGCTGACAGACACTGTAATGCCACAGCCATGTTGGTTGTGGCATTACAGTGATTGGCTGGCTGCACAGCATTATCAGGTCTTTATAAGACCTGACCGCCCTGTGCTTGTCACTCTGCTCCACAGACAGTCAGTGTAGGGAGAGTTGCTGCTGATTGAGTGACAGATTTGTGGCCTGTCAGCTAGTTTAGGTGCATTCATCAATTGTGGGACGAGGGGGGTGATATATAAAGCGAGATGTCCATGTAACCTAGAGTACGTGGGGAAAACAATCAGAGAGCTACGAAAAAGAATAGGGGAACATCGGAGCGATATCCGCAACAAACGTGACAAACCAGTGGCTAGACATATTTCATGGGGGAGACGAAAACTGCTTAATGTTCATAGGCATTGATCATGTCCCACCACCCATAAGAGGAGGGGATTGGGACAATAAGATCCTCAGAAAATAAGTTTTTTGGATCTACACCTTGAACACCGTGGCCCCAAAGGGAATGAATGAGGCACTTTCCTTTTCTCCCTTTCTTGGGACATCTTTCTGCTGATGATCTGTCCTAGCCTTACCTTTGCCCCCTTTTCCCATGTTCTAAAAGCAGTATATACATATACACCAAAAAAATCTCATTGGAAACAATGCGATTCCCCTAAAGCCTGAGAAAAAGGAAACACCATCCTAAATCACCAGTCTGTGTCTATAATATGTGGTATATATCTGCCCCCATTGGGTTAAGGTAGATCATGCAGTGAAACCATCATGAGAATGCCATATATGTATAAACGAGCTCCGTCCTGGGGGGGACGATAAAAAATTGTCAAAATAACCAAATTTTGTTCCAAAAGATGCAGA
Source organism: Allobates femoralis (assembly GCA_033576535.1). Classification (NCBI taxonomy): domain Eukaryota; kingdom Metazoa; phylum Chordata; class Amphibia; order Anura; family Aromobatidae; genus Allobates; species Allobates femoralis. The sequence continues at coordinate 94,246,806 of JARQOC010000008.1, forward strand.
AGTAACATAAATGATAGGAGACCAAGACTTTTGCCTTACTTTGGATAAAAGGAAGTATTTATATAAAGTTAAATGCTCCTTTACTAGGAGAAATAGGTTCTGGCAAAGAACCTGCCTCTTCTGATGACCTCATAGTCCGGGGGAGGAATCAATGAGCCCTAGATTCCACCCATTACTGAAAGCGGACCGGGAATGAGGCGTGGAACGCATGCTTGCGTTCCACAGAAGCGCCGGACCGGAAATGACTTCGCGGGAGGATACGCGCGTCATTTCCGGGGGCGGGGGACGCCGGATGTCCGGGAAATACGGCCATAAAAGCTGCGGGATGGCCGCGGTGGCGTCCTCCACATTCAGACCACCGAGCTATGCTGGGTAAGTACCCAGGGGCTGTAGCACCCAAGGGGGACTGGTACTATATATGTAGATCGTGGCGTTTTGCACCAAATGGCATAACTAAGAGGGAATAACATCTAATGTCTTGTTTACAGCGGCATATACCATCATAAGGGGCACCCGTCATTAGGACCCCATTGAAAACCAAGCCACACATCCCCTGATGAGGATTGTAAATCCGAAACGCGTAGGGAGTGGAACATGGTGGTGATATATAAATTACTTTGAGAGTTCCAAATCAGGCTGTCATTGGTAGAAGGACCTCCTGGAAGGAAGTGACTCTAAGTGAAACCTGCTCTGATGAAAAGAAGCCGGTGAGATCTTTCCTATACAAAGGGGAAGTGGGCTTTGTTTGATTTTCATATGCAGGGATGTGTGCAAGTTATTGTGGGGTGGAAGAGATAACACCAGCCTATATATAACTAGCATAAAGGTTTGAAGGTGAACTATGATGAAGGGCAGACTGAGCTCTATGGATAAAACCTTCAAATGAGAAATAGCTCCTAGTATGGTAACGGAGCTTTTTAATAGTGTGACACTTGGGCACTGTTATAATTTATATGTAGAGTTTGTGAGACAATCTAGTCTTTTAGAATAATCGATTAAATGTTAAGTTTTAACCTCTTAACTTCCTAACACTGATTTAGTTTATGTGACGAAACCATCTCCCTAGGTGTGATAAAAACAGTCACTGGGGAGAATTATTATCCTGCTATATAATCTAATTTAGGCGCAGGGCTGCCAATATAATTACCACAACAGTCCTTCTGAGGACAAATAGAGCTGTATACAGGCAGGCAGGGAGGCAGGGTATATAGCAAACTTCGTTGTGCCAGTATACCATCCTGCATCACATCTGGGGCTGGTGTACAGGCTCATCAATCCCAAAACAGTGCTTTTAGGGATTAATTTAGCTCTCTATAGGCAGAAATAGGTTGTAGCGTAAATTAGGATACGCCAAAAGACTCTGTATTCTCGTCAGCATTTGTGTCTGACCAGTCCACCTGCAGGGCCTTAATCTCTAATCAATATCAGTTTCCAGCTAAAAATCTAATCTTGTCTGCATTCATTTAGCATTTTAGAGCAGCTGGAGTAGGTTTTAGCGTAAATTAGGATACGCTAAAAGGCTGATTCTTTGATAGGGCGTTGATCCAGGGAATTAGTCTGATTGCCATATCTAGAGTCAGGAAGGAATTTTTTCCCCAATATGGAGCTAGTGTTGCCACATGGGGTTTTCTTGCCTTCCTCTGGATCAACATGTTAGGCTATGGGTTGAACTAGATGGACTTAAGGTGGGTTTACACAATGCGATATCGGCGTCCAATTTCAATGAAAAGTCACGTGGTTCGATCGTTGGAGCCGATATCGTTCCTGCGATGTATGGTGTGAACGTCCAATACGATGCAGGAACGATGTCAATGCGATATCGGGGATTGAATGAGCGTGCTATTCAATGCTCCGATATGAATGGAGATTGGAGCCGGATCGAGCTGTGTGACAGCCCAACTCCGATGTGAAGTTCAACGTCACCCATTCACTCCCATGTTAAATGGTCGTTCCTGGGTTGGGGGGCGTAGACATCGCACGGATGTTGGATCCAGAAATCGCAACGTGTAAACCTCCGATGCGATGCGGGAGAAAGTGCACTAAATGCGCGCTCCCGCGCCATTGAATTGCGATATCGGAACGATATTGCAACGTGTAACCCCACCTTTAAAGTCTTCCTTCAACCTTAAAAACGATGTTACTATGTTGACTCACTATTCTTGTCAGCGTTTGTGCCTGACCAGTTCACCTGTAGGGCCTTAGTCTCTAAACTCAGTGTCCAGCTAAAAACCAAATCTTGTCTGCATTCATTTAGCATCTTAGTGCAGCTGGAGTACATTGTAGCATAAATTAGGATACGCCAAAAGACTCGCTATTCTCGTCAGCGTTTGTGTCTGACCAGTCCACCTGCAGGGCCTTATTCTCTAATCTCAGTGTCCAGCTAAAAACCAAATCTTGTCTGCATTCATTTAGAATCTTAGTGCAGCTGGAGTACGTTGTAGCATAAATTAGGATACGCCAAAAGACTCGCTATTCTCGTCAGCGTTTGTGTCTGACCAGTCCACGTGCTGGGCCTTATTCTCTAATCTCAGTGTCCAGCTAAAAACCTAATCTTGTCTGCATTCATTTAGCATCTTAGTGCAGCTGGAGTAGGTTTTAGCGTAAATTAGTATACGCCAAAAGACTCGCTATTCTCGTCAGCGTTTGTGTCTGACCGTTCCAGCTGCCGGGATTAAACCGCTGTAATCTGTAATCTCAGTGTGCAGCTAAAAAACAATTTTTGGACGCCTTCATTTAGCTGTATACAGTCAGCACAACATTGAAAATGCGCAAGGCCGGTGACAAGGGACAAGGAACTGGACGTGATGGTCGTGCAGGCAGAGGCCGAGGCCATGTGCAAGTTCGAATTGCGCAACAACAAACGCCCACATCATCTCGCTCGACCTTCCTGTCCCAATTTCTAGTGGACCGCAGCAGCACACCACTATTAAACGAAAACCAGTGTCAACAGATTGTTAGTAGAGATGAGCGAGTATGCTTGTCACTACTCGGTACTCGCACGAATATCACGGTACTTGGGCTACTCTGCGAATACAGAGTAATCTCGCGATACTCTTGCTATGCTCGGGGTCCACCTCCCTGCATGTTGACACTCTTTTCAGACCCAGCCCGCAAGCAGGGATTGGCTGACAGACACAGTAATGCCACAGCCATGTTGGTTGTGGCATTATAGTGATTGGCTGGCCGCACAGCGTCATCAGGTCTTTATAAGACCTGACCGCACTGTGCTCGTCACTCTGTGCCATTAGACAGTCAATGTAGGGAGAGCTGCTGCTGATTGAGGGACAGATTTGTGGCCTTTCAGCTAGTGTAGGCACAGGGCTGCCAGTCTATTTACCACAACAGTCCTTCCGAGGACTAATAGAGCAGAATACAGGCAGGCAGGGAGGCAGGGTATCATCCAAACTTTGCTGTGCCAGTATACCAGCCTGCATCGCATCTGGGGCTGGTTTCCAGGCTCATCCATCCCAAAAACTGTGCTTTTAGGGATTTATTTAGCTCACTATAGGCAGGAGTAGGTTTTAGCTCAAATTAGGGTACACCAAAAGCCTTGTGCTAAAAAAACCAACTCTTCTCTGCGCTAATTTTGCATCTAAGTGCTGCTTCTCTAGGTTGCAGCGTTAATTAGGGTACACCAAAAGCCTCGTGCTAAAAACCTACTCTTGTCTGCACTAAATTTGCATCTAAGTGCTGCTACTGTAGGTTGCAGCGTTAATTAGGGTACACCAAAAGCCTTGTGCTAAAAACCTACTCTTGTCTGCACTAAATTTGCATCTAAGTGCTGCTACTGTAGGTTGCAGCGATAATTAGGGTACACCAAAAGCCTCGTGCTAAAAACCTACTCTTGTCTGCACTAATTTTGCATCTAAGTGCTGCCCCTCTATGTTGCAGCGTTAATTAGGGTACACCAAAAGCTTTGTGCTAAAAACACTCTTGTCTGCACTAAATTTGCATCTAAGTGCTGTTACTGTCTGTTGCAGCGTTAATTAGGGTACACCAAAAGCCTCGTGCTAAAAACCTACTCTTGTCTGCACTAAATTTGCATCTAAGTGATGCTACTGTAGGTTGCAGTGTTAATTAGGGTACACCAAAAGCCTCGTGCTAAAAACCTACTCTTGTCTGCACTAATTTTGCATCTAAGTGCTGCTCCTCTATGTTGCAGCGTTAATTAGGGTACACCAAAAGCTTTGTGCTAAAAACACTCTTGTCTGCACTAAATTTGCATCTAAGTGCTGTTACTGTCTGTTGCAGCGTTAATTAGGGTACACCAAAAGCCTCGTGCTAAAAACCTACTCTTGTCTGCACTAAATTTGCATCTAAATGATGCTACTGTAGGTTGCAGCGTTAATTAGGGTACACCAAAAGCCTTGTGCTAAAAACCTACTCTTGTCTGCACTAAATTTGCATCTAAGTGCTGCTACTGTAGGTTGCAGCGTTAATTAGGGTACACCAAAAGCCTCGTGCTAAAAACCTACTCTTGTCTGCACTAATTTTGCATCTAAGTGCTGCTCCTCTAGGTTGCAGTGTTAATTAGGGTACACCAAAAGCTTTGTGCTAAAAACACTCTTGTCTGCACTAAATTTGCATCTAAGTGCTGTTACTGTCTGTTGCAGCGTTAATTAGGGTACACCAAAAGCCTCGTGCTAGAAACCTACTCTTGTCTGCACTAAATTTGCATCTAAGTGATGCTACTGTCTGTTGCAGAGTAAATTAGGATACACCAAAAGACACGCTATTGTAGTCAGCGTTTGTTTCTGACTAGTCCACCTGCAGGGCCTTAATTTCAAAACTTAGGGTCGTGGTAAAAACCTACTCTTGTCTGCACTAATTTTGCATCTAAGTGCTGCTCCTCTAGGTTTCAGCGTTAATTAGGGTACACCAAAAGCCTTGTGCTAAAAACATACTCTTGTCTGCACTAATTTTGCATCTAAGTGCTGCTACTGTCTGTTGCAGCGTAAAATAGTATACGCCAAAGGACACGCTATTGTAGTCAGCGTTTGTGTCTAACTAGTCCACCTGCAGAGCCTTAAATTCAAAACTTAGGGTCGTGCTAAAAACCTACTCTTGTCTGCACTAATTTTGCATCTAAGTGCTGCTCCTCTAGGTTGCAGCGTTAATTAGGGTACACCAAAAGCCTTGTGCTGAAAACATACTCTTGTCTGCACTAATTTTGCATCTAAGTGCTGCTCCTCTGGGTTGCAGCGTTAATTAGGGTACACCAAAAGCCTCGTGCTAAAAACCTACTCTTGTCTGCACTAAATTTGCATCTAAGTGCTGCTACTGTCTGTTGCAGCGTAAATTATGATACGCCAAAAGACACGCTATTGTAGTCAGCGTTTGTGTCTGACCAGTCCACCTGCAGGGCCTTAATTTCAAAACTTAGGGTCGTGCTGAAAACCTACTCTTGTCAGCACTAAATTTTCATCTAAGTGCTGCTCCTCTAGGTTGCAGTGTAAATTAAGGTACACCAAAAGCCTTGTGCTAAAAACCTACTCTTGTCTGCACTAATTTTGCATCTAAGTGCTGCTCCTCTAGGTTGCAGCATTAATTAGGGTACACCAAAAGCCTTGTGCTAAAAACATACTCTTGTCTGCACTAATTTTGCATCTAAGTGCTGCTACTGTCTGTTGCAGCGTAAATTAGGATACGCCAAAAGACACGCTATTATTGTTAGCGTTTGTGTCTGACTAGTCCACCTGCAGGGTATTAATTTCAAAACTTAGGGTCATGCTGAAAACCTACTCTTGTTTGCACTAATTTAGCTGTATACAGTCAGCACCACATTGAAGATGCGCAAGTTCGGTGGCAAGGGACGAGGAACTGGACGTGATGGTGGTGCAGACAGAGGGCGAGCCCGTGTGCAAACTCGAATTGCGCCACAACAAACGCCCACATCATCTCGCTCGACTTTCTTGTCCCAATTTCTAGATGAACTCAGCAGTACTCCACTAGTAAACCAAGACCAGTGTCAACAGGTTGTTAGTTGGATAGCGGATAATGCTTCCAGTCAGTTTGGCACCACCACAAATACCCTGTCTTCCACACCATCAAATGTCAGTAGCCGTGAGACTGGACCGCACATTCCACACCCTGATCCTCCTTCCTCCCCCCATGCCGAGTGCCCGGACATAACTGATCCCACACTTGGACACTCTGAAGAGCTGTTCACTTATTCATTCATAGATTCTGGCCTCTCGCCAGCTCCTGTTGAAGTGGGTCATGAGGAGATCGTATGTACCGATCCCCAAATATTTGAGCAGTCTCGGTCTCACGAAGGCAACGGTGGGAACGTGTCTCAACAAGAGGTGGACGATGATGAGACACAATTGCCAGAAAGTCAGGAGGAGGACCAGGGTGCGAAATTGGAAGATGACGTGGTGGATGTTCCAGTAATTGACCCAACCTGGCAGGAAGACATGCAGAGCGAGGACAGCAGTGCACACGGGGAGTTAGACGTAGCATCACAACAGGCCGGAAGAAGCTGGGTGGTGTCCGCAGGCAGATGGCAGGCATCCGTTCCCGGTAACAACAACACGAGTGATGTTGCCAGTACAACTGCTAGGTTTTCCCGAGTCTGGCTGTTTTTTACGGTGTCTGCAGATAATACAAAAAGGGCCATTTGCAACAACTGCCATGCCAGCATCAGCAGGGGTAGCAAAACTAGCAGCCTGACCACCACCAGCATGATCAGGCACATGGCTGCAAAGCACCCAACTTTGTGGGATGTACAGCAGAGTACAGGAGCATTGTCTGCGGGTGACACAGCTGCGTCTTCCACTGTTGTGCGTGCAAGCCAATTCCCTGTCCATACTGCAGGCGAAGATGCCTCCTGTCCTTCACCTGTAGTTGCACAAGCAGAAGTAGCACCATCATCAGCTACGTCCTTGTCCCAGCGCAGTGTTCAGTTATCCATACCCCAATCTTTGGAATGCAGGCGCAAATACGCTGCCAACGCCCCACATGCCACAGTTCTAAATGCACACATTTCGCGACTGCTTGGCTGGAAATGTTGCCTTTTAGGCTGGTGGAGACGGAAGTGTGGCGCCCCGCAACGAGTGCGTCACAAGAGGGTATTGCAGCCATAAATGCAGCAGCAATATTCTCTGACCCAGCAGTCATTGTGTTAACTTAGAGATCCAAACCCTGCATGCATCACTTAACGTAGAGGGCAATCCAAGGTCCTGGTGGGCGGAGTGCAAGGTTAGTGTGAGGAGAAGTACAGTTAGTCTAGAGCGAGTCTAGAAGGAGTCAAGAGAGAGACACAGACTTGAACTTGGAGTAGGAGCGGGGGCTCTGCACTGCGTGCAGCCCCCGGGCAGTCACCGGTCAGGTGTTAGCACCTGTGGCCTGAACAACCGGGATCGGGCATCACCAAACACGGGTTCCAAAAGACCCCCGTGCCCAACTCACAGCCGGTTCACTGGTACCGAAGCTGGCAGCAGTTCACCTCTGCTACGCGAACCAGAAGCGTGGAGGAGCAGCTTCACAGGAGCACCCCACCACCAGCCAAATTCCAGTCGTCTAACCAGCGGTGTACCCACCGAGGGATCCAAGGCTCCCCAAAACATCCATAACGTACATCTTGATAGGGATTGAAGCAGCCTCCCCGTACCCGACCTGGTATTCCTGGGCGACAATGGCAAATACTTAGCTAGAATGGAGGAACACTACAGATCTCTGAGGGACACCTATCACTGCTGAGTCCACCCGGTCCACTACCCGTTAACTGTATGCCATGTACTGCCTGCTGGTTACAGTAAAGACCCGTTACAGAGACTTTCAGTGTCCGTGCTTCCTTATGATTGCATCCGTCTGCACACAAGGTAACCGCATCTGCCGCACAACATCTTAAGCAGCTCCAGCCTCCGGGGATCACCGCTCAGCCTTTGGGGAGCGTTCCATATTGCTGCTATCTATCCCCCGGAGGTTCCGCAGCGTCGGTAGGACTTACCGAACTACTCATAGGTGGCGTCACGAATAAATTAACCCCTTTAATCTGTTCCTACAAGACGTCTTCGACTTTTGATCTGCACTCAACCGGGCCTCACTACCGGCAGGCGCGGCCCACCCGTGACAAGGAGGAAGGAGCTTCAGCCTGTCTAAACCGCAGTCCCCAGCCCCGGTGAGTCAGAAGCATTCCGCAACCTGATGGCGGCGGCTGTCCCATGTTACTCGGTCCCTAGCCGACACTATTTTTCCCGGTGTGCCGTCCCCGCATTACGTAAGCACGTGTCCCAAAACATCATACATGCCCTTAACAACGCAGTTTCAGGCAAAGTCCACCTAACCATGGACACGTGGACAAGTGCTTGCTCCCACTGCCCCCCGAGGAAGACAAACGAAACACGTGTCGGGGCTCCTCCCTGACACAGCCCCCAGGCAGCAGACACCCGTGGGTGTGATAACTTACTATTAACTCCTTGCTCCCCAGGCATTTGATTTCAGCAGCAGCGTTTGTAATGTTGTGATTTAAGCTGTATTTACCAAAAAGCTGCAACTAAACTGTCAAATCTACAATTGTTATCTGTACTGAGGTGCTTTTACTTCTGTATTTTAACTGCATTACCCTAGGGTTGTCTGTCATGTAAGATACTGGGTCCTGTGTTTGATCTCTCTTTGCACCAGGCACTTTATCCTTGTACCCCCCCTTTTTCACTGATGCACTTGTGCTTACAAGTGTGACATTCACTTGTGATAAGCAAATAAAACTTTTGTAATGCATAAGCATCATTGTGTCATCTTATGTACCATAAAGACATATAGGGAAATAGTACAGCAGACTGACTTGCTTCAAATGGGCACATTGTTTTATAAGGCTCTCATGCACGTCTCTACCAGGGGCATTGAAGTGCTACCCAATTTTTGGCTTCCCTGACTAGGGAAATAGTACAGCAGACACACTTGCTTCAAATGGGCACATAGTTTTATAAGGCTCTCATGCACGTCTCTATCCAGAGGCATTGAAGTGCTACACAATTTTTGGCTTCCCTGACTAGGGGAAATACTACAAAAGACCCACTTGCTTCAAATGGGCACATTATTTAAAAAGGCTCTCATGCATGTCTCTATCCAGGGGCATTGAAGTGCTACCCAATTTTTGGCTTCCCTGACTAGGGAAATAGTACAGCAGACTCACTTGCTTCAAATGGGCACATTATTGAAAAAGGCCCTCATGCACGCTTCTATCCAGGGGCATTTTGGTGTCTCCAATTTCTGGCTTCCCTGCCTAGGGCAATACTAAAAAAGACACTTGCTTACAATGGGCACATTTTTTGAAAAAGGCCTCATGCACGTCTCTATGCAGGGGCTTCTTGGTGCCTCCAAACCTTTGGCTTCCCTGCCCTAGGGAAATACTACAGCAGATACACTTGCTTACAATGGGCACATCATTTAAAGAGGCCTTCATGTACGTCTCTTCCCAGGAACATGGGAGTGCCACACAATTTAAAAAAAAAAAATCTTTCATATAATCCAAAAAACTAACATACACCAACTCTGTCTCACAAGTGGGTATGAGCCCTTAATATTTTTTCCATGAAAATCCGTTTTGGTTTCATTTTGTAATGTTTTCTTGACAGTCCGTAAAAGTGGCGTAATAGTCTGACAACATTGTTGACATCAGTGACCTTGGCGTCTGAAATGCTTCCAGGGGTCTTCCCCATGCTGTTCCCATGTCATTTCAGCACTGTTCTGATATTTTTATGACATTTTTAGGGTTTTTCCATGCTGCCGGGGGTCATGTCAGAAAAATACTCGGGTCTCCCATAGGATAACATTGGGCTCGGTGCTCGGGCCGAGTACACGAGTATCTTGGGATGCTCGGCCTGAGCTTCGAGCACCCGAGCATTTTAGTACTCGCTCATCCCTAATTGTTAGTTGGATAGCGGATAATGCTTCCAGTCAGTTTGGCACCACCATGAATACCCTGTCTTCCAAACAGTCAAGTGTCAGTAGCCGTGAGACTGGACCGCACATTCCACACCCTGATCCTCCTTCCTCCCCCCGTGCTGAGTGCCCGGTCCCGGACATAACTGATCCCATATTTGGATACTCTGAAGAGCTGTTCACTTATCCATTCGTAGATTCTGGCCTCTCGTCAACTCCAGTTGAAGTGGGTCATGAGGAGATCGTATGCACCGATGCACAAATATTTGAGCAGCCACGGTCTCACGAAGGCAATAGTGGGAATGTGCCTCAACAAGAGGTGGACGATGATGAGACACAATTGCCAGAAAGTCAGGAGGAGGACTAGGGTGTGGAAGTGGAAGACGATGTGGTGGATGATCCAGTAACTGACTCAACCTGTCAGGAGGAAATGCAGAGCGAAGACAGCAGTGCACAGGGGGAGTTAGGCGTAGCATCACAACAGGCTGGAAGAAGCAGGGTGGTGTCCGCAGGCAGAAGGCAGGCAACCGTTCCTCGGAACAACAACACGACAGAAGTTGCCAGTACAACTGTTAGGTTTTCCCGAGTCTGGCTGTTTTTTAAGGTGTCTGCAGATAATTCCAAAAAGGCCATTTGCAACAACTGCCATGCCAGCATCAGCAGGGGTAGCAAAACTAGCAGCCTGACCACCACCAGCATGATCAGGCACATGACAGCAAAGCACCCGACTTTGTGGGATGTACAGCAGAGTCCAGGAGCATTGTCTGCGAGTGACACTGCTGCGTCTTCCACTGTTGTGCGTGCAAGACAATCCCCTGTCCATACTGCAGGCGAAAGATGCCTCCTGTCTTTCACCTCGACTTGCACAAGCAGAAATAGCACCATCATCAGCCACGTCCTTGTCCCAGCGCAGCGTTCAGTTATCTATACACCAATCTTTGGAACACAGGCACAAATAAGCTGCCAACGCCCACACATGCCACAGTTCTAAATGCACACATTTCGCGACTGCTTGCGCTGGAAATGTTGTTTTTAAGGCTGGTGTAGATGGAAGCTACGGCAATCTGATGGCGGCGACTGTCCCACGTTACTCGGTCCCCAGCCGCCACTATTTTTCCCAGTGTGCCGTCCCTGCATTACATAAGCACGTGTCACAATACATCATACGTGCCCTTAACAACGCAGTTTCAGGCAAATTCCACCTAACCACGGACACATGGACAAGTGCTTGTGGGCAGGGCCGGTACATCTCGCTGACGGCACACTGGGTTAATATTCTGGAAGCTGGGACCCAGTCTGAGCTTTGGACGAACACGTCCTTCCGACACCAAGGATTGCAGACCCCAACTCAGTCAGGGTTTCACCCACAGTGTACAGCTTTGGCACGTCATGCTCCTCAGCCTCCTCCTCCACTTCACTCTCCACACCAGTCCCAAGCTGGAAGCACTGCAGCACTGCCTCGGCTAAGCAGCAACAGGCTGTGCTGAAGCTAATATGCGTAGGTAACAAACCCCACAATGCTGAAGAGTTGTGGACAGCTCTGAAATTGCAGGCAGATCACTGGCTCACACTGCTGAACCTACACAGGCATGTCGTGTGTGACAATGGCCGAACCTTGTGGCGGCTCTGAGGCAAGCGAGCTGACACCATGTTCCATGGTGTGGCCCATGTGCTCAACCTCGTGGTTCAGCGGTTTCTGAAATCCTACCCGGAGCTTTCAGATCTGCTCGTCAAAGTACGCCGCCTGTGTGCCATTTAGAAAGTCACCTACTGCTTCTGCCGGCCTTGCCGGCTTTCAGCGGCATTTGCAGCTTCCGGCTAAACAGAGTGGTGTGTGATGTCCCCACGTGTTGGAATTCTACACTGCACAGGTTAGTCAGGATTTGTGAGCAGAAGAGGGCAGTTGCTGAGTACCAGCATCAACTAGGCCGTCGGTATATGGTTCAAACTCCACACATAAGACCTCAAGAGTGGACATGGATGTCCAACATATATACTGTCCTCCAAAACTTTGAGGACTCCACCAAGATGGTGAGCGGCGATGATGCCATCATTAGCGTCACCATCCTGCTTCTCTGTCTTCTAAAACACTCTCTGCTCAAAATCAAAGACGATGCATTGCAGGCGGCGCGCGATGAGTTGCAGCAAGAAACCGTACTGGGTGATTACACACAGCCCAGCCTCATCTCATCTCAACGTGCATTGGAGGACTATGAGAGGAGGAGGAGGATGAAGAAATAGAGCTACTTTCATGCGGAATTAATACATGCACAACCGTCAGACAACCGTCGGTTCAGCGTGGATGGCCAGAGGACAGGGGAGAGGAGGAGGAGGATGATGACGCGAGCATGGACAGTCATGCTGTTGGTGAGGACCCTGAAGTCTTGCCTGTTAACAGTCTGGCGCACATGGCGGACTTTATGTTACGCTGCCTGTCTCGTGACCCGCGCATTATCTCGTGACTCGCGTTATCAAGATCTGGGCGCTCACTCATTACTGGTTGGTGACACTTTTAGACCCACGCTACAAGGAGAACTTTATTTCTCTTATTCCCAAGGGGAGAGGTCTACAAAATGTTGCAGTACCAAAAGGCCATAGTCGCGGAATTAGTCAAAAAATTCCCTTCTGAAAACGCTAGCGGCAGAGGTCACAATTCGGTGGACAACCAAGGCGTCCGCCGAGAGAGGCACAAGTCCAATCCAGCAGATGTAGGGGAACACTCAAAATCTGGGACACTTTCAGCACCTCCCGTACCACAGGCTCTGAGGTGCAAGGAAGTGTCACAAGGAATGCAAAGTTTACCAAGATGCTGAGGGAGTACCTTGCCGATCGTACTAAAAGTGCTCCTAGACTCCTCTGTGCCTTGTAATTATTGAGTATCCAAGCTGGACAAGGCAGGAATTGGCTCTCTATGCCTTGGAAGTCCTGGCCTGCCCTGCTGCTAGCGTTTTGTCAAAGCGTGTTTTTAGTGCCGCAGGTGGAATCATTACAGATAAACGCACCCGGGTGTCAACTGAAAATGCTGACAGGCCGACTCTGATCAAGATGAACAAGGGTTGGATTGGGCCTAACTTCACCACACCACCACCAAATGATAGCGAAATTTAAATTTTGTGCCAGTAGCTTGCCATGCACCCACACATCGGTACACACTTCATGTCTTTGGCTACTTGCTGTACTGCTCCCCCTTCTCCTCCTCATCCACCACCATCATATGATCAGTGCGACCGTGGTTCATGATGCCACGAAAACATGATTTTTGTACATCATATTTATGATAATGATGATGACCCTAACCGTTCAAAATTTTAAACAGTAGTTTCATGTATTCCCCCAAGGGTAAATGTTTCAGTCCATGCTTACAGACTGGGCATTACAAGTACAGGACACCCGCTCCTTTGTAATGGGAACAATATTTAGAGGCTCTACTCCATGTTTCTTTCCAGGGGCATTGAAGTGCCTCACATGCGCCCAGTCTACACTCCCCTACATAATGACCTGCACCCGTTTAATGAGGCACAAATATTTTTAAATGATCCTTATGATGCCCTAACAGTTCAAATTAGAGTGTTTCAATTCTCGGTAAGTCACCTGCTACAGCCAATCTACAAGAAGACTCCTCCTTGTAATGGGCAATATTTAAAAGAGGCTCTATGCACGTCTCTTTCCAAGGGGCATCAGAGTGCCTCACAATTTTTGGCTCCAGTCTAGGGCAATACTACAAAATGACCCACTCCTTATAATGGGCACATATTAAAAAAGGCCCTCATGCACGTCTCTATCAGGGGCATCTTGGTGCCCCCAAGTTTTGGCTTCCCTGCCTAGGGCAATACTACAAAGACCCATTTTATAATGAGCACAATTTTAAAAGAAGCCGATCATGCATGCCTCTATCCGAGGGGCATCGTGGTGCCTCCCAAGTTTTGGCTTTCCTGCCTAGAGCAATACTACAGAAGACCCATTTATAATGGGCACATTATTAAAAGAGGCCTCATGCACGCCTCTTTCCAGGGGCATTGGGGTGCCTCCCAACTTTTGGTAGCCCTGCCTAGGGCAAATACTACAAATGACCACTTCCTTATAATGGGCACATTATTTAAAGAGGCCTTCATGTTCGTCTCTTCCCAGGGGCATGGAAGTGCAACACAATTTTTGGCTTCCCTGCCTAGGCAATCCTACAAAGGACCCACTTCCTTACAATGGGCACATTATTTAAAGAGGCCCTAATGCATGTCTCTATCCAGGGGCATCATAGTGCCTCCCAACTTTTGGAAGCCCTGCCTAGGCAATACTACAAATTACCCACTTCCTTAAAATGGGCACATTATTTAAAGAGGCCCTCATGAACGCTTCCATCCAGGGGCATTGAAGTGCCTCCCAACTTTTCGCAGCCCTGCCTAGGACAATACTACAAATGACCCATTTTCCTTATAACGGGCACATTATTTAAGGAGGACCTGTCACCAACCACACATGGTGATCTAATTACAGCACTGAATGCAGTATGTCTGCTGCATCCAGGCAAGGGGTCCCCCAGCCCTTGAGCCCCCCTGTACCCTGACATAATACACTTTGAAAACTTACATTGTGGAGCCAAATAGGAGGTGGCTTGTGGCTGGAGCCAAAGGGCAGTTTCACCCCCCTACATGTTATAATCTGCCCACCGCCCCTCTCTGATGCCAATCATTGTCTCCCTCGCCTGCAGCATAACACAGAGCTTATTGCAGTGATGGTCGCTTTGCCCTGCCCCCTGAGTTGATGTCACCGCTTATAACGCCTGCCCAGGGTACTGGCAGTGGTATAAGCGTGATGTCACGCAGAGCGAGGCGCCTGTTGCACGTATAACAGGGAGCGGCAGTAGCGTGATGTCACCGCAGGGGCGGGGCTATGCGGCCAGAACTGCACCCCTTGCTCTGTGTTATGCAGCAGGGAGGGAGACAATGATTGGCATCAGGGAGGCGGTGTGGGCAGATTAAACATGCAGGGGGCATGAAACTGCCCTTTGGCTCCAGCCACAAGCCACCTCCTATTTGGCTCCACTATGTAAGTTTTCAAAGTGTATTATCTCAGGGTACAGGGGGGCTCAAGGGCTGGGGGACCCTTGCCTGGATGCAGCAGACATGCTGCATTCAGTGCTGTAATTAGATCGCAATGTGTGGTTGGTGACAGGTCCTCTGTAAAGAGGCCTTCAAGTACGTCTTTTCCCAGGGCATGGGAGTGCCACACAATTTTTGGCTTCCCTGCCTAGGGCAATACTACAAAAGACCCACTTCCTTAAAATGGGCACAATATTTACAGAGGCCCTCATGCACGTCTCTTTCCAGGGGCAATGTGGACTGTGCAAAAGGCATACACAAAACCCTTTAAAAAAAAAAAATATCTTTACAATATTAATCCAAATCAAAAACTAACATACACCAACTCTGTCTCACAAGTGGGTAGGAGCCCTTAATATTTTTCCATGAAAATCCGTTTTGGTTTCATTTTATAACTTTTTCTTGACAGTCCGTGAAAGTGGTGTAATAGTCTGTCAACATTGTTGACATCAGTGACCTTGGGGTCTGAAATGCTTACAGGGTCTTCCCCATGCTGTTCCCATGTCATTTCAGCACTATTCTGATATTTTTGTGACATTTTAGGTTTCATCCATGCTGCCGGGGGTCATGCCAGAAAAATGCTCGGTCTCCCATAGGACAACATTGGGCTCGGTGCTCGGGCCGAGTACACGAGTATCTTGGGATGCTTGGCCCGAGCTTCGAGCACCCGAGCATTTTAGTACTCGCTCATCTCTAGTTAAGGTCTAACGATTGCGAATATTTTGCTACTCGCTCATCACTATACAATGCCTCTGTAGGTACATACTAATTCTTTGGAAGTTAAGACATAATTATTCTGTCCTTATCAAATGTTTACAAACATCAACTTAAATTATTACTCTTATTTTTCCATCTATAATTATTTAGAAATGATGGCTAAGACATAGGAACATTTCACAATTCAGGACAAGACATGCTACACTCAACCAAAGTGGCTTCTTACTTGTGGAGTGTTGAACAAAACTAACGGAAACACACATTTATCACTCAAGTACGGCACTTGTAAATTGTAGTAGATAGTCCTTATTCTCAAGGGAATCTCTACTTAAGCACAAGTAATTTAATCCCACAAGTTAACTTTTTGACTAAGCCACTTCCATGTTGCCAAATTCTTCGTAGATTTCTGTTCACATCAAACACTAAATTGATATTTAAACGAAAATAGAAGTTAATTAACTCCAAATACAGTTTACTTTATCATAGTGCCCACAAACCTTTTTTTTTTTTACTCATAGTTCCTCCCAACCAGTAACTTCACAACCTTAATATCATTTTTATAATTTTATTTGTTTATTATCATTTTCTTAACAAGACTGCAGCTAATTTAAAGAACTGGGGCTAGAATTTAGCAGCTTGGGAGCTCTCTCTACAAGATGGAAACCTAAAAAAGTACAATTCATCTCCATTCAGCTCATTATTATTATTATTATATTTTTTTTTTTTTTATATAGCGCCATTATATTCCATAGCGCTTTACATGCTAAAAGGGGCAGACTAGGATAAGTAACATAGTAACAATAAATGTAGACAATTCAATCGTACAGATACAAGAGGGGAGAAATCCTGTCCGAGGGCTCACAGTCTACGAGAGGAGGGTGAGGATACAGTGGGAGGGGGAAGTTCCAGTCATGAGTCAGTGTGGTGGACCGGGTCTTATTGCAGGTGGTAGGCTTGGCGGAACAGGTGGGTCTTCAGGCTTCTTTTGAACGTTCCCAGGGTAGGAGAATGTCTGATGTGTTGGGGCAGTGAGTTCCAGAGTATGGGTGAAGCACGGGAGAAATCCTATATGCGGTTGTGCGAAGAGGAGATGAGGGGGGAGTAGAGGAGGAGCTCGTGGGAGGATCGCAGATTGTGAGGGTAGGTATCGGGAGACCATGTCAGAGATGTATGGAGGGGACAGGTTGTGAATTTCTATGTATGTCATTGTTAATGTGTTAAACCGGGATCTCTGGGAAATAGGGAGCCAATGAAGGGCTTGGCAGAGGGGGGAGACAGGGGAGTAGCGGGGGGGCAGATGGATTAGGCGGGCAGCGCAGTTCAGGATACATGGGAGAGGTGCAAGGGAGGTATTGGGGAGGCCGGTGAGCAGGAGGTTGCAGTAGTCGAGGCGGGAGATGATGAGAGCGTGAATAAGGGTTTAGCAGTGTCGTGGTCAAGGAAAGTGCGGATCCTATAGATGTTTTTGAGCTGGAGTCGGTAGGAGGTGGCGAGGGCCTGGATGTGGGGCTTGAAGGAGAGGGAAGAGTCAAGGATAACCCTGAGGCACTTGGCGTGGGGGACTGGGGAGAGAGAGCAGTCGTTGACGACAATGGATAGGTCAGGTAGTGAGGGGGAGCATCTTGGGGGGAAGACTATGAACTCAGTTTTGTCCATGTTCAGCTTAAGGAAGCGATCAGAGAAGAAAAGATGAGATGGGGACAGGCAGTGTGGAATTTTGGATAGAAGAGAGGCGATGTCAGGACCAGACAGGTCGTCGGGTCGTAGAGGTGGTACTGGAGGCCATGGGACTGAATGAGTTGCCCTAGGCCGAGAGTGTAGATTGAGAAGAGTAAAGTCCAAGAACCGAGCCCTCGGGGACCCCGACAGATAGGGGGTAGGGCGAGGAGGATGTGTGGGAGTGGGTGACGTTGAAGGTCCGGTCCGTTAAGTATGAGGAGATCCAAGAGAGGGTGAGGTCCGTGATGCCAAGAGATTCCAGGATCTGAAGTAGAAGGGAGTGGTCAACAGTGTCGAAGGCGGTGGACAGGTCGAGGAGGAGGAGAACAGAGTAGTGGCGCTTGCTTTTGGCAGTCAGTAGGTCATTGGTGACTTTGGTCAGGGCTGTTTCAGTGGAGTGGAGGGGTCGGAAGCCAGATTGCAGGCGGTCAAAGAGGGAGCAGGAGGAGAAGTGAGAGCACAGCTCAGAGTGGACATGGTGTTCAAGTAATTTAGAGGCAAAAGGGAGGAGAGATATAGGGCGGTAGTTGGAGACAGTTGTGGGGTCGAGGGAGGGTTTTTCGAGGATGGGTGTGATCAATGCATGTTTGAAGGCTGATGGGAAGGTGCCAGCGGTAAGTTATAGGTTGAAAAGATGAGTTAGGGCTGGGATGATAACGGAAGTGAGGTTGGAATGAGGTGGGATGGGAGCGGGTCGTGGGTGCTGGTGGTGAGGTGTGATTTTGACAGGACGGAGGAGAGCTGGTCTTCAGTTATGGGGGGAAGCAGTTGATGGAAGGAAAGGGCGGGATAGGTGAGAGGGGAGGCTGTGGGGACAGTGGATCAAAGCTGTCTCTGATTCTGTCAATCTTTTCTTTGAAGAAGGAGGCAAAGTCTTCTGCAGAGATAAGGGGAGAGGGAGGGGGAGCAGGGGGCGGAGTAAGGAATTGAAGGTTTTGAAAAGTTGTTTAGGATTGCGGGACAGGGAGGTTTTTAGGGATAAGAAGAAGGTTTGTTTGGCGGTGGCAAGTGCAGTCTTGAAGGCGATGAGGGACTGTTTGAACAGCGCAAAGTGCTCAGTGGAACGTGATTTTTTCCATCGCCTCTCGGCGACCCTGGATGCCTGTCTCAGGTCTTTAGTGAGGGTGATGTGCCAGGATTGCCTGTTAGTATGTGGAGCGTGGTATGTGAGGGGGGCGGCTAGGTCGAGGGCCTTGGTTATGTGGTGTTGTAGAGGGTGGTAGCAGTGTCTGTGTCACGTATAGATGTTATGTTGGCAAGAGGGAGAACGGATTCTGAGAGTGAGTGTAGATTAATGTGTTTTAGGTTTCTGCGGGGATGATCAAGTTTGCGGAGAGGAGGTGGTGTTGTAGGGGAGGTGAGGGAGAAGAAGGTCAGAAGATTGTGGTCAGACAGGGGGAGGGTTGAGTTTGTGAGGTTAGTAAGGGAGCAAAGAAGGGTAAAGATGAGATCCAGCGTGTGGCCATCTTTGTGGGTGGTGTGGCACCCTGGTAGGGCACCGCAAAACTCCTAGGACACAAATGGAAAAGTCAGCAGCAAGCAGAACCCACTTACTTTAACACCCCTTTCACCCCAGGCCTGTAGGGGGAGCTCCTCTGGTTGTCTTAAGCCAGTTCCCTCTATAAATACGGGTCTTGAGGGAGAAACTGCGGAGTGTTTCACTTTAGAACTGTGAACAGCTAGGAGAGCTGACCTGGTACTGGTGCCACACTAGGCCCATACCAGCACACCCGGAAAGTGGTAGACCCTCGCAACAAGGGTCATATAAGCAGGAAGCTTTTACCACTGCTTGCTGTGGAACCTCCAGGAGCGTCTACTTTATCACTCGGTCGAGTGTACCTGTTGACACCATTAAAAGGTACAGAAAAGACTTTATGTGTTTGTGCATTCTTCCTGGATTAATACTTAAAACAACAGAGCTGTCGTATTCCATCCAGTACAGCTCCTGGCCCCGGAGATTCCTGCTCATCCTGTGGGGAGCATCCCATCCAGCTGCCGCACATCCCCCGGAGGCCCAAGCAGCGCCGGTGCCATCACCGGACACCCACAGGTGGCGTCACGACAATCAAATCCCTTAATTCCCTTTTATTTGACCACCGGGCCCCACAGCCTCAGGCGCGGAACCGTGACAAGTGAAGCATCGCCTGAGACCTGAGAACCCGGCAATGGTGAGTTAAAATCTGGCGATCACGAACAGGATACGAACAGACTCGTTTCCCAACGGGTATTGTGTGCTATTTAATGACTGTGAATATTAAACTGTAAATTTGAACCGCCATTGCTGTGCAGAGAGCGGGAAAAGAAGGGGCGTTACTGTGCGAAGGGTGCGAAGATAGGCCCCGCCCCACGCTCTGACGAGTTTTGCCAAACGCAGCAGGAACCTCCCGTGGTGCCTTACTCCTCACCGCTAGGCCGACAACTTCCGCTGAAATCGAAAGGACTGGCCGCACTTAACTAAGGGGGAGCGAGGATGGGTGATTCGGATTCCGGCGACGCGGTATCCCCGCAAGTAAATCAACCGGTTGTTCCACCGGGGTCCCAGAACATAACCCCGGTAGGCCAGCCACCCGTCGGCATCATGCCGCAGCAGCCCGCTCCGATAATGCCGATATCTCTGCCGTACATCCCGAATGCGGCCTGGTTACCAAAGTACAGCGGTAAACCCGGTGCGCTGGATATGTTCCGGAGGAAGATATGCCAAGTGCTGTATATGTTCGGCATGACCGGTAAGCAGAGAGCTTCAGTAATAATGGGACAGTTAACAGATGCAGCAGAGCTAGAGACCCAAAACTGGTCTATAGAAGCTCAGGAGTCTGTCGAGCAGATATTTGCTAAATTAAACCGGGTTTTTGAACATCACACCGAAGCGGAACTAAGACTGTTGTTTTACCACTGCAAACAAGGGGCACAGGAGAGTGTCCTGGACTAAGCACTGCGCTTACAAGAAGCACTGAGACAGTTAAAACAAGCAGATCCCGCTGGTGTTAGAGATGAAAACAAAATTGAACAGTTTGTTGTGGGACTTAGGCTATCTGATAATAAGAAACAGGCACGCTGGTGGGCCCTGCAAAACCCTGAGGCAGAGCTCGCTACATTAAGAGACTTAACAGTGCGGGGACAGCAGTTCCCTACAGTGCCCGATCTAACCTCACAGCCGCAGTATGCTAACACCCCTTCCGTGTCGGCCGCAGCATCTCCACTCCCCATGGTCCAGGCCAGCGCACAGACTATAACACCCGACCGGTTCGATAAACTGTGCGCCGACGTGCAGCAGCTGATTAAAGATGTGGCGGAGCTCCGAGGTGAAAGAAGACCCAAGACAGAAGTAAGGCCATCAGACAAGATCCAGCTCGCTGACAGCCCCGACGACGTCCTGTGGATGAGGAAGAGGACACCGCCGCCGCGAGGAAAACCCACAGATCGCTACTGCCCTGATAGACATCGCATCTGCCAAAAGAGCGACAAGGAAGGATGTACCTACCATTCCAGTCCTTTAAACGAGCAACCCCTGGGCGAGAAGGGTCAACCCCAGGAGTAGACTGTCTAGGCCCAACCAACTGGGAGTACAAGTATGTGGGAGACCGTCCGTACTTGTCAATCATCATTGACTGCACCGCTACCACTGCATTGATAGACACTGGATCCCAGGTGACAACCATCCCGAGTATCCTTTACAAACGGTTCTGGCCAGATGTTAAGCTGGAACCCCCAAACCCTGATTTGAACATTGAGGCAACTAATGGTTTGCTAGTTACAAGAGAGGGACAATGGGAGGCTGCAGTAAAGGTGGGGAGGGTGCAGCTGAAGAACCAGGGTATCATAGTGGTTCAGGACAAACCGTATGAGCGGGATTCACACGTGATACTGGGTACTAATGTCATGTTTAAATGCCTAGATGAAGTGTTGTTTTTACTCCAACAGAGTGCTGATGCTGGTAAACCCAGAGAGAGAGAGCTATCCAAAGAGAGATCCAAGCTCTGGTGTATCAACAGCAGGTACAAATGTCAAATGGTGAAATTGGCAGTGTATGGGTAACAGATCCCATTCCAATTGTGGTACCACCCAGAAGTGAAATGATGATCTGGTGTCGGGCAGCAATAGGCTTCAGAGGGCAGGACTACCATGCTGTAGTAGAAACTGTAATGTCTGATAGTAGTCCTAACACTCTTGACAGCCAGAGGGTTGGTTGACGTAAGAAAAGGAAGGGTCCCTGTACGCATACTAAATTACGGTGATGACGAAGTCAGACTGCCAAGATATTCCACTGTTGCAAATTTGTACCAGGTTGAAAACAATGCTATACATGATGTAAAATCCTTTTCCCAAACAGTAACTGACGAACCCCCTCACTCCAAAGATCAGCTAGAGAAATGGTGTCAGGAGCTCAGCGTAGGAACTGACAACACACCTTCTCATCAGAGAAATGGAGGCTACCGGGTAGTTCCGGAGTACGAACAAGTGTTCAGAAAACATCCACTTGATTTTGGGAGGATTAAAGGGGTACAACACCATATCCCCACAGGCGACCATGCACCCATCAAAGAGAGGTACAGGCCTATACCAGCCACACACTACCAAAAAGCAAAGGAAATGCTTCAGGACATGAAAAACGCAGCGGTCATTAGGGATAGCTGTAGTCCCTGGGCAGCACCACTAGTCCTGGTTAAAAAGAAAGACGGTAGTATGAGGATGTGCGTAGACTATACGCAAATCAAAAAAGTCACACACAAGGAAGCATACCCGTTGCCCCGCATAGAGCAGTCACTAGCTGCACTTAAGTTTGCCAATTACTTCTACACATTAGATCTTACTAGTGGGTACTGGCAGGTCTCCGTTGCAGAGGAGGATCGTGAGAAGACAGCCTTCACAACATCCATGGAGCTATGCGAATTCAACAGTATGCCATTCGGGTTGTGCAATGCCCAGGAACATTTCAGAAACTGATGGAGTGTTGCTCAGGTCACAAGAACTTCAAGACTGTGCTGTTATACCTGGATGATGTCATTGTATACTCCCAGACCTATGAAGATCACCTGCAACACCTGAGTGAAGTGTTCGAGTCGCTGTCCAAGTACGGTATGAAGTTGAAGCCGTCCAAATGTCACTTGCTGAAACCCAAAGTTCAGTACCTGGGACATGTGGTCAGTGCAGAAGGCGTGGCACCTGATCCGGACAAAGTTACAGTCATCAAAAACTGGCCAGCGCTAACCACTCACAAAGAGGTACGCCAATTCTTAGGACTGGTCGGTTACTACCGAAGATTCATCAAAGGCTACACCAAAATAGCAGCACCCATGCAAGATCTCTTAGTAGGTCAATCCAAAAATGGCAAGATCAGGGGGTCCCCATTCCGGTGGGGACCAGAACAGGAACAATCCTTCCAGAGGTTAAAAGATGCCTTAACAGGGGAAGAAATCCTGACTAATCCTGATTACAATTTACCGTTTCTGTTGTATACAGATGCAAGCAATGAAGGCCTAGGAGCAGTCCTAGCCAACGACAGCAAGGAAAAGAAAAGGTGATAGCCTACGCCAGCAGAAAGCTCTGTCCAACGGAAAGGAACCCGGAGAACTACAACTCGTTCAAACTGGAGTTCCTGGCCCTGGTGTGGGCAATCACAGAGCATTTCAAGCATTACCTGGCATCCGCCCCGTTCACAGCTTTCACAGACAACAACCCTCTAACACACTTATAGACTGCAAAGCTGGGAGCCCTAAAGCAGCGTTGGGTGGCAGGATTGTCAAACTACGACTTTACTGTGAAGTACCGGGCAGGTCACAAAAACGGCAACGCTGATGCCCTGTCTAGAATGCCTAACCTCCCAGAAGAAGGAGAAGACATAGATGACCTGTAAGAGATAGAATTACCAGCTTTCCATTGCACGGGTACAGCAACATGCATCAGGCGAGTCAGAGACGTGGAGAGAGGACCGTGAACCCTTTACCTCATCACGACTGGAAAGAGACTCAAGCCAATGATCCAGACGTCAGCTTAGTCAGGGAATTAATAACCCAAGAGCACGCCAGTATGGATCCCGATGCCTCACCAAATTCCAAGCACCTGTGGAAGGAAAGAGGGAAGTTATTCGTCTACCAAGGGAAACTATGCCGACGATACCTGAATCCCAGAACACACGAACTTATCTGGCAGATAGTAGTTCCAAAACCAGAAGTCCAAATGATCCTGGAAGCCTACCATGACGATGCAGGACACTTCAGATGGAAAAAACTGGAGATGCTACTGAAAGACCGTTTCTATTGGGTCGGTATGCGAGGTTCCATTGACAGATGGTGTAAAAACTGTGGACCATGTCATCTTCGAAGAAAAGACCACTTAAGTCAGAAAGCTCCATTGTAGCCAATCGTTACTAAAAGACCTCTTGAAATAGTTGCTCTGGACCATGTAAAGTTAACCCCAAATCGGACCGGTTATACATATGCACTCACCATGGTTGATCACTATTCAAGATTCCATGTGGTTGTTCCAGTTAAAGACTTAATCGCAGAAGTAGCAGCTAAAGCATTCCAGAGTTACTTTTGTCGCCCACGTGGGTATCCAGACAAAGTTTTGACTGATCAAGGACCAACATTCGAATTAGACTTGTTTCACGCATTCTTAGGACTATATGGGTGTAAACAGATAAGGACCACACCATATCATCCTCAAACAAACGGTTTATGCGAGAAAGTGAACCACATAGTGATTGATATGCTGAAAACTCTAGCCCTTGAAGAGAGAAATCAATGGCCTCAAAAACGTCCAGATCTTGTAGATATCTACAACCACATACCAGTTAGTTCAACTAATTACTCAGCCGCTTACCTGATGCGAGCGAGACCAGGAAAACTATCAGTTGATCTAGAAATGGGAACCATTGAACCAACATCAGATTCTCCAGAGGAAGATTGGATTAATCAACGGCAAGAACAGTACAAGAAAGTACAAGAAAGTGTTGAAAGAAATCTGAACATAAGCAGAAGCAAACAAGAGCATGATTTCAATAAGCACGCCTTAGCAGAACCTTTGACAACAGGTGAACTAGTACTAAAAAGAAAGAGAAAAACGAACAAATTGGATGACAATTGGGAGTCAGAGCCTTACACAATAATGCCGTCACAATATGACAACTCTAAAACTTGTGTAATCAGCAAAGACAAAGGAAACACATGTACAACTCTATCCAGAGACCATTTGAAAAGATGTCCAGAACAGTTAATACCTCAAGAAACCAGTTATCCTTCAGTAACAGTTGGAAAAGTACGCAGCAAGCAGAACCCACTTACTTTAACACCCCTTTCACCCCAGGCCTGTAGGGGGAGATCCACTGGTTGTCTTAAGCCAGTTCCCCCTATAAATACGGGTCTTGGAGGGAGAAACTGCAGAGTGTGCAGTCACTTTAGAACTGTCAACAGCTAGGAGAGCTGACCTGGTACTGGTGCCACACTAGGCCCATACCAGCACACCCGGAAAGTGGTAGACCCTCGCAACAGGGGTCATAGGAGCAGGAGGCAGGTACCTTACAGGGACAGAGGAGTTACTTTAATTCGCCCTAACAATCCGGTCACTGGGTCCGAGCTGCAGGAGCCATAGCGCAGACTGCAGAGAAACCAGCACCCCAACAAGGGAGTTTAGCTCCCTGGACACCTGAAGCATCACCAAATGAGAGCCCGGAGTCGAGCGCTCGGCAATATTCCGTTATAGTGCCCTCAGTGCAGCAAACTCAGGTGTAACAAGTCACACCAGAACGTGCAACCTACGTTTGGTAGGATTCCATGTCCACAAGATCCTATTAGAAATTACGTACATCAGGAAGCCTATACCACTGCTGGCTGTGGAACCTCCAGGAGTGTCTACTTCATCACCCGGTCGAGTGTACCCTCAGGGGGCGGGGCTAATCAGACTTTCTGGGAGAGAGAAAAAAAAAACTCTGTTTAAATGCTACTGAAGAGGGAGAGAATGATTGGCAGCGGTGGGCAGATTAAACATGCAGGGGGTGTGAATCTGCCATTGGCTGCAGCCCCTAGCCACCTCCTTAGTGGCTGGAGCATGTAAGTTTTCTAAGTGTATTATCTCGGGGTACAGGGCTGCTCAAGTGCTGGGGGACCCCTTGTCTGGATGCTGCAGACATGCTGCATCCAGTGCTGTAATTAGATCACCATGCCTGGTTTGGTGAGAGGTCCTCTTTAAATGTCTTGAACACCCAAAAGCTGCATTCATAGATCAATAGTAAAGGGTTTTAAAACCTTCCATATTTGAAATCTTACTAAGGGCCACGTCACACGCACAGATATCTGTGCAGATATTGTTCACAGATCTCTGGTTGCAGTGAAATCATGGACACATTGTTCCATTTGTACACAGCCACAAAATGGAACAGTGTGTCCATGATTTCACTGCAACCAGAGATCTGTGAACAATATCTGCACAGATATCTGTGTGTGTGACGTGGCCCTAAGGCTCTTGTCACACTTATATCATCTACTATATAATCTCCTAATCGTGTCTGTCTGACTCCAAAATCGCGCGCCAGCGCTCATTGGCTACCGCTAGCCGCGGCAACCGATGAGCGCCGCGTATGCAAAAAGCCGCGCGCATTCAAAATTAGGCAATTATTTAGTAGCTGTAACCTGGCGACAGCGACGCCAGGCTACATGTACGGCCGCGGTGACCCCCGGCATTGGTACCCGCCGGCCTCCACCTCGCCTCCCACTTGACTCTCCTTGCCTCCCCTCGCCTCCCCTTTGCCTCTCCTCACCTCCCCCTCACCTCCCCCTTGCCTCTCATCACCTCCCCCTTGCCTCTCCTCGCCTCCCCCACTCGCCTCCCGCTGTTCTCACCCATCTTCTCCCTCTGTACACATAACGGTCATGTGACAGGGTGGGCTGATGTGACATCACACAGCCCACCCTGTCACATGACCTCTGTACACAGTAGCTGCAGAAGACGCCGGGTGAGAACAGAGGGGGCAAGGAAGATCCTGCCCCCCATCTCCATCCTGCCCCCCCTGCCCCATCCTGCCCGCCACATGCATCCTGCCCCCTTGGCTTCATCCTGCATCCCTGCATCCATCCTGCCCCCCACATCCATCCTGCCCCCTTGGCTTCATCCTGCATCCCCGCATCCATCCTTCTCCCCTGGCTGCATCCTGCCCCCCCAGCTCCATCCTGCCCCCCCTGCCCCATCCTGCCCCCCACATGCATCCTGCCCCCTTGGCTTCATCCTGCATCCCCGCATCCATCCTGCCCCCCTGGCTGCATCCTGCCCCCCGACTCCAACCTGCCCCCCCAGCTCCATCCTGCCCCGTCCTGCCCCATCCTGCCCCCCACATGCATCCTGCCCCCCACCCCGGCTCCATCCTGCATCCCTGCATCAATCCTGCCCCCCACATCCATCCTGCCCCCTTGGCTTCATCCTGCATCCCCGCATCCATCCTTCCCCCCTGGCTGCATCCTGCCCCCCGGCTCCAACCTGCCCCCCTCGCTCCATCCTGCCCCCCGTATCCATCCTGCCCCCCCGGCTCCATCCTGCATCCCTGCATCCATCCTGCCCCCACCCCGCATCCATCCTGCCACCGCCCCAGCTCCATCCTGCCCCCCACATGCATCCTGCCCACCCCGGCTCCATCCTGCCCCCCAGCAACCATCCTGCCCCCCTGCATCCATCCTGCTCCCCCGGTTCCATCCTGCCCATCCCCGGCTCCATCCTACCCCGTTCGCTCCATCCTGCCCCGCTTGCTCCATCCTGCCCCGCTGGCTCCATCCTGCCCCGATCGCTCCATCCTGCCCCCCGCCACCATCCTGCCCCCCTGGCTCCATGCCCTGCTTGCTCCATTCTGCCCCCCTGCCTCCATCCTGTCCCCCTGGCTCCATGACCTGCTGGCTCCATTTTGCCCCCTTTCCTCCATCCTGCCCCCCTCCGCCTCCATCCTGCTCCCCCCGCATCCATCCTGCTTCCCCGGCTCCATCCTGCCCCGCTCGCTCCATCCTGCCCTGCTCACTACATCTTGCCACGCTCGCTACATCCTGCCCCATCCTGCCCCGCTCGCTCCAACCTGCCCGGCTCGCTCCATCCTGCCCCGCTGGCTCCACCCTGCCATCCTGCCCCCCCCCTCGCCCCCATCCTGCCTTGCTGGCTCCATCCTGCCCTGATCGCTCCATCCTGCCCCCCCGCCACCATCCAGCCCCCTGGCTCCATCCTGCCCCCCTGGCTTCATGCCCTGCTTGGTCCATCCTGCGTCCCCGCCTCCATCCTGCTCCCCCAGCTCCATCCTGCTCCCCCACATCCATCCTGCCCTCCACATCCCTCCTGCCCCCCCACATGCATCTGTGGAGCCCCAGGTGGGACTGGGGTACTCGGTACCGGACCGGACGGTAGTGGGGATGTCACAGGTGGCTTAGTCCGGACCGTGTCCCTGGGCCCTCACAATAAAGGTGGGGATTTATTTACAAGGGAGATGTCACGGGTGACGCCACCCACTTGGTGCGGCCAGTGATGGGGGCCGCCGCTGCTGCAGAACCTCCGGGGGTGATGTGAGGGCAGCGGAGATGGTATAGTTCCAGTGGGGAGAACTGTATCCCCCGGGGCAGTAAGGGTGAAAGTCTATTGGGGTTATAGATGGTGGAAGAGGGGTTGGAGGACACACACTCACGTTTGGTAGACACTGCAATTCTCTTCTTCTCCTGATGCTGCAGAGCTGACAGGCTGGATCTGTAGGGAGGAATTGTCTCTGTGCTGAATCTGGAGCAAAGGTCGCAATCAATACACAGACTCCAAAGCTGTTTTCCAAGGCTTTACTGCTGATATTATTGCAGATTATAGTCCACGGAGTCTGTAATGGGGCTGAGCTCTCTTCCCACACCCTGTCCGGGTCGTCAGCTTCCTTGTGCTGCACTGTGTGTGTGTCCTGATCTGATGCTTCTAGCTAAGCTGCTGGGATTCCTCACGTCTCTCTGTATGCTGCTGGTACCACTTGGCTAGGCAACTTGAGTCCTCTATGCTGTGCTGACCCCTCCGTGTTGCTTCGCTCTGGTACTAGGGGGCATCTAGTGATCCCACTGTTCCTGGATTCACTGTGCTGTGGGTGCCAGACACAGTACCGGATCCGGTGTCCGTCTCTGTGCGTACTTCTGGGGCAAGTGAAGGTGTCACTCCAGCTCCCAGACGTGTTCCTCTGTCTTTCGTTCTCCTGTTCCTCTGACCCTTGCTAGGTCTGCACTGAGCTAACTCTGCTCTGTGTCCTCTTCACAGCCCTGCCCTGAGCTGAACTGTCTCAGCTCTCCCTCATGGACAAGAGTATATAAGGAAGCAGGTGGTGCTCCCCCTCTTGCCCAGAGGTGGTAGTGTTTGTCAGTGTGTAGTGCGGGAGAGAACCCATGTGATGTTATTGTGGCACATTAACCCATGGGGTGCCACACATCCTGCCCCTCCGCCTCCATCCTGCCGCACTGGCTTCATGCCCTGTCGGCTCCATCCTGCCTCCCCGTCTCCATCCTGCTCTCCCAGCTCCATCCTGCTCCCCGACATTCATCCTGCCCCCACATCCCTCCTGCTCCCCCACATGCATCCTGCTCACCCTGGCTCCATCCTGCCCCCCTGCATCCATCCTGCCCTCCTGCATCCATCCTGCCCCCCCCCCAGGCTCCATCCTGCCCCACTTGCTCCATCTTGCCCCCCCACCTCCATCCTGCTCCCCTGGCTCCATCCTGCTCCCCGACACCAATTCTGCCCCCCACATCCATCTTGCCCCCCGGCATCCATCCTGCCCCCCCCCCCCGGCTCAATCCTGCCCTGCTCACTCCATCCTGCTCCCCCAGCTCCATCCTGTTCCCCAACATCCATCCTGCCCTCCACATCCCTCCTGCCCCCCCACATGCATCCTGCCCCTCCGCCTCCATCTTGCCGCACTGGCTTCATGCCCTGCCGGCTCCATCCTGCCTCCCCGCCTCCATCCTGTTTTCTCAGCTCCATCCTGCTCCCCGACATTCATCCTGCCCCCCACATCCCTCCTGGCCCCCCACATGCATCCTGCTCACCCCGGCTCCATCCTGCCCCCCTGCATCCATCCTGCCCTCCTGCATCGATCCTGCCCCCCCTGGCTCCATCCTGCCCCGCTCGCTCCATCTTGCCCCCCCACCTCCATCCTGCTCCCCCAGCTCCATCCTGCTCCCCCACATCCATCCTGCCCTCCACATCCCTCCTGCCCCCCCACATGCATCCTGCCCCTCCACCTCCATCTTGCCGCACTGGCTCCATGCCCTGCCGGCTCCATCCTGCCTTCCTGCCTCCATCCTGCTCTCCCAGCTCCATCCTGCTCCCCCACAATTATCCTGCCCCCCACATCCCTCCTGCCCCCCCACATGCATCCTGCTCACCCCGGCTCCATCCTGCCCCCCTGCATCCATCCTGCCCTCCTGCATCGATCCTGCCCCCCCGCTCCATCTTGCCCCCCACCTTCATCCTGCTCCTCCGGCTCCATTCCTCTCCCCGACACCAATCCTGCCCCCCAAATCCATCTTGCCCCCTGGCATCCACCCTGCCCTCCCCTGGCTCCATCCTGCCCTGCTCACTCCATCCTGCTCCCCCAGCTCCATCCTGTTCCCTTACATCCATTCTTCTCCCCCAAACCCATCCTGCCCCCCTACATCCATCCTGCCCCCCGCATCCATCCTGCCCCCTGCATCCATCCTGCCCTCCCAGGCTCCATCCTGCCCCGCTCGCTGCATGCTGCCCCGCTTGTTCCATCCGGCCCCCCCCCGCCTCCATCCTGCCCTCCCGCCACCATCCTGCCTTCCCGCCACCATCCTGCCCCCCATTACCATCCTGCCCCCCTGCTCAATCCTGACCCCCTGACCCCTCTCACCACCATCCTGCCCCACTGGCTCCATCCTGCCCCGATCGCTCCATCCTGCCCCTGTGCCTCCATCCTGCACCCCTGGCTCCATGCCCTGCTGGCTACATCCTTCCCTCCCTGCCTCCATCCTGCCCCCCTGGCTCCATGTCCTGCCAGCTCCATTCTGCCTCCTTGCCGCCCCCCCCCCCCACCTTCATCCTGCTCCACCGGCTCCATCCTGCTCCTCCGGCTCCATGCTGCCCCCCCACATCCATCCTGCTCCACCGGCTCCATCCTGCCCCCCTGGCTCCATCCTGCCCCCTCGCCTCCATCCTTCTCCCCCCACATCCATCCTGCTCCCCCGGCTCCATCCTGCCCCACTCGCTCCATCCTGCCCCGATCGCTCCATCCTGCCTCGATCGCTCCCTCCTGCCCCGTTTGCTCCATCCTGCCCTGATCGCGCTATCCCGCCCTCCGCCACCACCCGGCCCCCTGGCTCCATCCTCCTTCCCTGGCTCCATGCCCTGCCGGCTCCATCCTGCCCCCCGACTCCATCCTGCCCTGCTCGTTCCATCCTGCCCCGCTACCTACATCCTGCCCCATCCTGCCCCGCTTGCTCCATCCTGCCCCGATCGCTCCATCCTGCCCCGTTTGCTCCATCCTGCCCTGATCGCGCTATCCCGCCCCCCGACACCATCCGGCCCCCCATCACCATCCTGCCCCCCTGCTCAATCCTGCCCCCTTGACCCCCATCACCACCATCCTGCCCCACTGGCTCCATCCTGCCCCGATCGCTCCATCCTGCCCCCGTGCCTCCATCCAGCACCCCTGGCTCCATGCCCTGCTGGCTACATCCTTCCCTCCCTGCCTCCATCCTGCCCCCCAGGCTCCATGTCCTGCCAGCTCCATTCTGCCTCCTTGCCACCCCCCCCCACCTCCATCCTGCTCCACCGGCTCCATCCTGCTCCCCCGGCTCCATGCTGCCCCCCCACATCCATCCTGCTCCATCGGCTTCATCCTGCTCCCCTGGCTCCATCCTGCCCCCCGCCTCCATCCTTCTCCCCCCACATCCATCCTGCTCCCCCGGCTCCATCCTGCCCCACTCGCTACATCCTGCCCCATCCTGCCCCGCTCGCTCAATCCTGCCCCGAACGCTCCATCCTGCCCCGTTTGCTCCATCCTGCCCTGATCGCGCTATCCCGCCCCCCGCCACCATCCGGCCCCCAGGCTCCATCCTGCTTCCCTGGCTCCATGCCCTGCCGGCTCCATCCTGCCCCCCGCCTCCATCCTGCCCCCCCACCTCCATCCTGCTCACCCGGCTCCATCCTGCTCCCCCACATCCATCCTGCCCTCCCATATCCATCCTGCCCCCCTACATCCATCCAGCCCCCCTGCATCCATCCTGCCCTCCCCGGCATCCATCCTGCCCCCCGGCTCCATCTTGCCCTGCTCGCTCCATCCTGCTCCCCCGGCTACATCCTGCTTCCCCACATCCATCCTTCTCCCCCACACCAATCCTGCCCCCCACATCCATCTTGCCCCCGGCATCCATCCTGCCCCCTGACTCCATCCTTCCCTGCTCGCTCCATCCTGCTCCCCCAGCTCCATCCTGCTCCCCCAAATCCATCCTTCTCCCTCAAACCCATCCTGCCCCCCTACATCCATCCTGCCCCCCCGCATTCATCCTGCCCCCCGCATCCATCCTGCCCCCCAGCATCCATCCTGCCCTCCCTGGCTCCATCCTGCCCTGCTCACTCCATGCTGCCCCGCTTGCTCCATCCAGCCCCCCCACCTCCATCCTGCCTTCCTGCTACCATCCTGCCCCCCGCCACCATCCTGCCCCCCATCACCATCCTGCCCCCCTGCTCAATCCTGCCCCGATTGCTCCATCATGCCCCCCCCCCGCCTCCATCCTACACCCCTGGCTCCATGCCCTGCTGACTACATCCTGCCCCCTTGCCTCCATCCTGCCCCCTCCGCCTCCATCCTGCTCCTCCAGCTCCATCCTGTTCCCCCGACTCCATCCTGCCCCCCTGGCTCCATCCTGCCCCCTGCATCCATGCTGCCCACCCGCATCCATCCTGTCCCCCGCATCCATCCTGCTCCCCCCCCCCCCCCCGCATCCATCCTGCTCCTCCCTGGCTCGCATCCATCCTGCTCCCCTGGCTTTATCCTGCCCTGCTCGCTCCATCCTGCCCTGCTCCATCCTGCCTGCTCGCTCCATCCTGCCCCGCTTGCTCCATCCTGTCCTGCTCGCTCCATTCTGCCCCGCTCGCTCCATCCTGCCCCGCTCGCTCCATCCTGCCCCGCTCACTCCATCCTACCATCCTGCCCCCCCTCCCCTCGCCACCATCCTGCCTCCTCGCTGGCTCTATCCTGCCCTGATCGCTCCATCCTGCCCCTCCGCCACCATCCAGCCCCCTGGCTCCATCCTGCCCCCTGGCTTCATGCCCTGCCGGGTCCATCCTGCCTCCCCGCCTCTATCCTGCTCCCCCAGCTCCATCCTGCTCCCCCACATCCATCCTGCCCCCCACATCACTCCTGCCCCCCCACATGCATCCTGCCCCTTCACCTTCATCCTGCCACACTGGCTCCATGCCTTGCTGGCTCCATCCTGCCCCCCCCCCACCTCCATCCTGCCCCCCTGGCTCCATGCCCTGCCGGCTCCATCCTGCCTCCCTGCCAACATCCTGCTCCCCCAGCTCCATCCTGCTCCCCCACATCTATCCTGCCCCCCACATCTATCCTGCCCCCCCACATGCATCCTGCCCACCCCGGTTCCATCCTGCCCACCATGGCTCCATCCTGCCCCCCTGCATCCATCCTGCCCCTCGGAATTGATCCTGCCCCCCCTGGCTCCATCCTGCCTCGCTCGCTCCATCTTGCCCCCCCACCTCCATCCTGCTCCCCCGGCTCCATCCTGCTCCCTCACATCCATCCTGCTCCCGCACATCATCCTGCCCCCCCGCATCCATCCTGCCCCCCGCATCCATCCTGCTCCCCTGCATCCATCCTGCCCCCCCTGCATCCATCCTGCCCCCCCTGGCTCCATTCTGCCCCGCTCGCTTCATCCTGCCCTGCTCACTCCATGCTGCCCTGTTCACTCCATGCTGCCCCACTTGCTCCATCCTGCCACCCGCTTCCATCCTACCCCTTCCAACTCCATCCTTTCTCCCCATCACCATCCTGCCCCCCTGCTCAATCCTGCCCCCCTGCTCCATTCTGTCACCCCGGCACTTAGCGGTCATGTGTCCGATCAGCTGATCGGTTTCCCAGGCAACGACAGGTCCTAAAGGCCTGTAGGACCTTGAAGACGGAGGTGGAGTGAGCCGACGGATTTGTGAGTATCCTCACTGAGGATTATTTTATTTTTACTTTTACTATGGAGGAGTGGGGGCCAGGAGGAGCGAGGGTGCTGCAGGGAGCCAGGGGCGGGGGGAGTGGAGTATCGCCATATACCATAGTGCTGTAATGTGCTGTAATGTACCGCCATATACTATAGTGATGCTATACATGTACTGTAATGTACTGCCATATACTATAGTGCTGCTATACATGTACTGTAATGTACCAACATATACTATAGTGCTGCTATACATGTACTGTAATGTACTGCCATATACTATAACACTGCTATACATGTACTGCACTGTACCGACATATACTATAGCACTGCTATACATGTAATATAATGTACCACCATATACTATAACACTGCTATACATGTACTGTAATGTACTGCCATATACTATAGTGCTGCTATACATGTGCTGTAATGTACCGCCATATACCATAGCACTGCTATACATGTACTGTAATGAACCGCCATATACAGTCATATGAAAAAGTTTGGGCACCCCTCTTAATCTTACTCTTTTTTTTTTTGTTTAAAATTGTTATTTTGCAACAGCTATTTCAGTGTACTATATGTCATAACTGATGGACACAGTAATATTTCCGGTTTGAAATGAGGTTTATTGTACTAACCAAAAATGTGAAATATGCATTATTTCAAAATTTGACAGGTGCCAAAGTATGGGCACCCTTCTGATTTTCATGTTTGAATACTCCTAACTTCGTTTTAGTGTTTTACTGAAGCACTAAATTGGTTTGGTAACCATTGAGCTTTGTACTTCTTAGCCAATCATGAGAAAAGCTATTTCAGGTGTCCACTTGCAAATTGTTCTCCTAGTTGCATCTTCTCTGAGGAGTGGCATCATGGGCTCCTCAAAACAGCTATCAAATGATCTGAAAAAAAAGATTGTTCAACATAGTTGTTCAGGGGGAGGATATAAAACGTTGTCTCAGAGATTTAACCTGTCAGTTTCCACTGTGAGGAACATAGTAAGGAAATGGAAGACCACAGGGACAGTTCTTGTAAAGGCCAGAAGTGGCAGGCCAACAAAAATATCAGAAAGGCAGAGAAGAAGAATGGTGAGAACATTCAAGAACAATCCACAGACCACCTCCAAAGACCTGCAGCATCATCTTGCTGCAGATGGTGTCACTGTGCATCGGTCAACAATACAGCGCACACTGCACAAGGAGAAGCTGTATGGGAGAGTGATGCGAAAGAAGCCGTTTCTGCATGCATGCCACAAACAGAGTCGCCTGAGGTATGCAAAAGCACATTTGGACAAGCCAGTTTCATTTTGGAAGAAGGTCCTGTGGACTGATGAAACAAAGATTGAGTTGTTTGGTCATACAACAAGGCGTTATGCATGGCGCCACAAAAACACAGCATTCTAAGAAAAACACTTGCTACCCACTGTCATATTTGGGGGAGGGTCCATCATGCTTTGGGGCTGTGTGGCCAATGACGGCAGCGGGAATCTTGTTAAAGTTGACAGTCACATGGATTCCACTCAGTATCAGCAGATTCTTGAGAATAATGTTCAAAAATCAGTATCAAAGTTGAAGTTACGCCGGGGATGGATCTTTCAGCAAGACAATGATCCAAAATACTGCTCCAAATCTACTCAGGCATTCATGCAGAGGAACAATTACATTGTTCTGGAATGGCCATCCCAGTCCCTAGACTTGAATATCATTGAACATCTGTGGGATGTTTTGAAGCGGGCTGTCCATACTCGGCGACCATCAAACTTAACTAAACTGGAATTGTTTTGTAAAGAGGATTGGTCAAAAATACCTTCATCCGGGATCCAGGAACTCATTAACAGCTACAGGAAGCGACTAGAGGCTGTTATTTTTGCAAAAGGTGGATCTACTAAATATTAATGTCACTTTTCTGTTGAGGTGCCCATACTTTTGCACCTGTCAAATTTTGTAATAATGCATATTTCACATTTTCAGTTAGTACAATAAACCTCATTTCAATTCTGAAATATTACTGTGTCCATCAGTTATTACATATATCACACTGAAATAGCTGTTGCAAAAAAACAATTTTAAACAAAAATAAAAGAGTAAGATTAAGAGGGTGCCCAAACTTTTTCATATGACTGTACCATAGTGCTGCCATACATGTGCTGTAATGTACCCCCATATACCATAGCGCTGCTATACATGTACTATAAAGTACTGCCATATACTATAGTGCTGCTATACATGTACTATAATGTACTGCCATATACTATAGTGCTGCTATACATGTACTGTAATGTACCGCCATATACTATAGCCCTGCTATACATGTGCATAAAGTACCACCATATACCATAATGCACCTGCATATGTACTGTAATATACCGCCATATACTATAGTGCTGCTATACATGTGCTGTAATGTACTGCCATATACTATAATGCTGCTATACATGTACTATACTATACCGCCATATACTATAGTGTTACTTTACATGTACTGTAATGTACCGCCATATACCATAGTGCTGCTATACATGTGCTGTAATGTATCGCCATATACTATAGTGCTGATTTACATGTGCTATAATGTATCGTCATATACTATAGTGCTGCTATACATGTACTATAATGTACCTCCATATACTATAGTGCTGCTATACATGTAATGTAATGTACCGCCATATACCATAGTGTTGGTATACATTGCTGTAATGCACCGCCATATATTATAGCGCTGCTATACATGTAATGTAATGCACCGCCATATACCATAGTGCTGCTACACATGTACTACAATGTACCGCCATATACTATAGTGCTGCTATACATGTGCTGTAATGTACCACCATATACCATAGCGCTGATATATATATCTACTATATAATTGTCTAAGGTTTTTTTTAGTGTGTCTGTCGCTGAAATCGCGCGCCACACAGAGGCAGCTCATTGGCCGCTATTCTATACTCAGTGTATTTGAAATATGGCGCTAAATGCGGGCGGCCAATCAGCATAGCGGCGCTCGCCATGGAGCCATGTGTAAAATCTGAAGTAATGGGTGGATTTTACACATGGCGCCGTGACGAGCGCCGCTATGTTGATTGGCCGCCCCCGTTCAGTGCCGACCAATCAGAATAGAGGCGCGCGCCATATTTCAAATACACTAAGTATAGTGTATTTGAAATATGGCGCCATAGCGCGCGCCGCTATTCTGATTGGTCGGCGACCAATCAGAATAGCGGCTCGCGCCATGGTGCCATATTTCAAATACAATATGGCGCCATGGCGCGAGCCGCTCCTCTGATTGGTCAATGCTGAATGCGGCGACCAATCGGAAGAGTACTGTGGCTTGGCGCGGTTTGAATGCCGCGAAGGGCACCACCGCTGCGAGCAGCCTGGAGATGACCAGCTGACGCCAATGAGCCCAGAGTATGCAAATAGCACATGCTGAACATTCAAATATTGCGCCAATTTGCAGCCCGGCGGAAGCGGAGTGTAGGTGCCGCTTCCGCAGGTATACACAGTCCGGCAAACGGTGGACCCAGTGCGCGCGAGCCAGCCGGGAGATGACCGGCCTTAGCTCAGCCACGGCAGCTCTCTGCCATCCGGTTTCTATCTGTCCGGGACAATCCGGGAGAATTCTCTATTCTCCCACGGACACAAAAACGCTGCTTGCAGCGTTTTTGTGTCCGAGAGGAGAATATCTCCTTTAATTGGCAATTCACGGATTGCCCCGGATTCGCCCGGATCCTCCCGGATTGCACCGGTTTGGGAGGATCCGGGAATCGGACCCCTGCAGCTTCACGCCGCAGTTGTTTCAGGACCGAGGCTAGCTCCCTGCAAGCCGCGGTCCTGATTCATCAGTGGCGGCAGCTGTGTGCCCTCCGCTTCTGTGTGCTGATCCGATCTGGAGCTGTCAGGTTCATCCTGACAGCCTCGGATCGGATCTGACCCGCAGTGTGAAGCCAGCCTAAGGACCACTTTACACACACCAACTTATCTGTCCAACTTGTGACCAATTTACTGGTTGCAGTGAAATCATGGACACATTGCTCCATTTTGTGGCTGTGTACAAAAGGAACAATGTGTCCATGATTTCACTGCAACCAGTAAGTTGGTCACAAGTTGGACAGATAAGTTGGTGTGTGTAAAGTGGCCATTAGTTTTAAAAGCTTAACTGTTTAATGATCCTTGCCACATGACTTTGAATAAAAGCCAAACCAGTATCTGTATTTGCAAACACATTTCACGGTGTTTCCACTCATCAGTGCAAATCACAATATCTTTTCTAAGCACACGCATCAATTTCCTGCACGATA
This sequence comes from Allobates femoralis, assembly GCA_033576535.1. Classification (NCBI taxonomy): domain Eukaryota; kingdom Metazoa; phylum Chordata; class Amphibia; order Anura; family Aromobatidae; genus Allobates; species Allobates femoralis. The sequence continues at coordinate 94,284,698 of JARQOC010000008.1, forward strand.
TCGCTTAAGTGATCTTCTTTTTGATCGCTTAAGCGATATCGTTTGTGCATCGCTGCGTGTAATCAAGCGATTTTACAATGTAAAATCGCTTGATTGTTTGATCGCAGATTTGTGAGCCGGAGCTCATATCAAGCGATAAACACTTGATCAATCTGCATCATCGTGGTGTGTGACACCACGATGAACGATCTCCCAGCGGAGATATATCGTAGCGTGTGACGGCCGCCTAAGGGCCACGTCACACACACAGATATTTGTGCAGATATTGTTCGCAGATCTGTGGTTGCAGTGAAATCATGGACAAATTGTTCCATTTTAAGGCTGTGTACAAATGGATTAATGTGTCTATAATTTTACTGCAACCAGAGATCTGTGAACAATATCTGCACAAATATCTATGTGTGACGTGGGCCTAAGAGGTAATGGCGTGGATGGGTCCTTTTTTTTTGTAATCAGTTTATTTTTTACCCATCCATTTTCCAAATAATTATACACATGATACTTTTCACTTGTTTTCCTAAATGGTTAATGTGATTGAATCAGTATAATGTTCAAATCATCAACCGTTATGGCCGCTTTACACACACCAACCTCTGTGTCCAACTTCTGAACAGATCTCTGGTTGCAGTGAAATCATGGACACATTGTTCCATTTTGTGGCTGTGTACAAATGTAACAATGTGTCCATGATTTCACTGCAACCAGAGATCTGTTCAGAAGTTGGTCACAGATATCTGTGTGTGTAAAGCAGCTCTAAGAGGTCACATTCACTGAAGTAAAAAGGTTTTCTAATCAAAAATATCTGAACAGGACAAGTTACATATCAAAATAGCTCATCTTCCTTGTTATCATCTGGACAATTTTTGCATCCATTTATATCGTGATTTTATGGCTAATTTCTGGTTGAATTTATTGACAAAATGTCACAGAGATGCCAAAGAAGAATGGTCTAAAATTCCAGCAGAGCATTGTAAGAAACTCATTGATGGTTACCAGAAGCGGTTGATCGCAGTTATTTTGGCTAAAGGTTGTGCAACCAAGTATTAGGCTGAGGGTGCCAATACTTTTGTCTGGCCCATTTTTGGAGTTTTGTGTGAAATGATCAATGTTTTGCTTTCTGCTTCATTGGCCAGGGTCACATTTCCGTTTTTGTTGCAAAATCCTGATCCGGTTTTGAGCTTTAAAAAAGCTCAAAACCGGACCAGGAAACGCTCCTCATAGGAGCCTATGCAAAACACCGGATGGCTTCACAAGCCATCCGGTGGCCGGATCCGGCACTGCTGCCTGCGTTTAAAATCATGCAGGCAGCAGTTTTCGCAGCGTTTGCCGGGACCGCACTGCGGTCACCGGATGGCTCAGGATGTGTAATCCTGAGCCATCCGGTAACTGCAGAGTGTGCGGTTCCCGATCTGCGAAGTTAATAAAGAGTTAACTAGCTGCCCTAAATGACTTGTTGAGGTCTGTAGGGGGGCTTAGACCCCCCTACAGACCGTCCGGCGACTTCTATAGTGTTCTGCAACAATGTGTTACTGTGCACGGGCGAGGAGCCCGTGCATGTCATCCAAAGGTGCCCCCCCCCCCCCCGTATCACTATACTGGGGTGCATAGACCCCTCTATTCCAAATAAGCTGTATTGGTGTATAGTACATGCTAAATGTGGCCATTCGCAATGTAAGTATATACTTACATTCTTTCGTAGGCAGAGATGAGGAAATCCATGGGCGGGGCTGTGTGCAGTAGCCTCCGCCCGCTCCTTCTTGATGCCCGCCCCCTCTGGTCGTAATCCAGTCTTGTGGGGGCGGGGACGTTGTTAAAGGGGCGTGGCTAACTAATGTGCCGCGGTTAGCCACGCCCCTTTAACGACGTGCCCGCCCTCAAAACACTGGATTACGGCCAGAGGGGGCGGGCATCAAGAAGGAGCGGGCGGAGGCTACTGCACACAGCCCCGCCCATGGATTTCCTCATCTCTGCCTACGAAAGAATGTAAGTATATACTTACATTGCGAATGGCCACATTTAGCATGTACTATACACCAATACAGCTTATTTGGAATAGAGGGGTCTATGCACCCCAGTATAGTGATACGGGGGGGGGGGGGGCACCTTTGGATGACATGCACGGGCTCCTCGCCCGTGCACAGTAACACATTGTTGCAGAACACTATAGAAGTCGCCGGACGGTCTGTAGGGGGGTCTAAGCCCCCCTACAGACCTCAACAAGTCATTTAGGGCAGCTAGTTAACTCTTTATTAACTTCGCAGATCGGGAACCGCACACTCTGCAGTTACCGGATGGCTCAGGATTACACATCCTGAGCCATCCGGTGACCGCAGTGCGGTATTCTGCACACAGTTTTGACAAAAACTGTGTGTGCCCGGCATTGCGTTCACCGCATCCGGATCCGGATGCGGTGAATGCAATTTAGCTTTCCAATGTGACCCTACCCATTCTCTTTTGTGTTTTTTCATTGAAGACAAATTAAATGAAGATAATAATACCAAAGAATTTGTGATTGCAATCATTTTCAGGAAGAAACTGAGTATTATCTGACAGAATTGCAGGGGTGTCAATACTTTTGGCCACAACTGTACATATAGATTCCTGAAGCAGCACTCACCATTCGGGGTTACTTCTTACTTTATTAAACAAACGAACATCAGGCTTACACAGCGGGGGTTGCGGGTGGGAGGATGGGGGGTCCCAAATACGACAGCCGTATCGCTAGTGGCGCTTCAGTGGGTTTTAACCCTCAGTCGGTTGGCACTTCCTTATATTTATACCCACCCTCTTACTACATCATCAAATTAATTACCTGGCAAACTGTGCATAAGATCAAAACAGCTTAAATACTTAGTTTCAAAATACAATCAAAGGAAATATCAGATGAACATTAGTGATGAGCGAGTACTAAAATGCTCGGGTGCTCGAAGCTCGGGCCGAGCATTCCGAGATACTCGTGTACTCGGTCCGAGTACCGAGCCCAATGTTATCCTATGGGAGACCGGAGTATTTTTATGAAATGACTGCCGGCAGCATGTAGAAACCCTAAAAATGTCACAAAAGTCTCAGAAGAGTGCTCAAATGACATGGCAACACCATGAGGAAGACCCCTGGAAGCATTTCTCACTGAAAAGTCACAGCTGTGAACAATCTTGTCCTAGTTTCACGCCAATTTTACGGAGTCACCAGAAAACCTTCCAAAATGACACCAAAATGAATATTCAGGGTGGAAATGTTAAGGGCACATACCCAATAGTGAGATACAGCTGGTGTATGTTACTTTTTGTGAGTACATGAAAGATTTTACGTGAAAACATTGTGCGGCACTCCGATGTCCCTCAGAAGAGACGTACATGAAGCCCTGTCTTGACATATTGTCCCCATTTTGAGGAACTGGGTCTATTGTAGTATTTTCCTTTGCCAGGGCAGTCTAAAATTGGGAGGTTCACCAATGCCCCTGGATAGAGACGTGCATGAGGGCCTGTAAACCTGAAGTGCCCATTGTAAGGAAGTGGGTGTATTGGAGTATAGCCCTTTGGCAGGGCAGCCAAAAATTGGGAGGCTCCACATTGTCCCTGGATAAAGACGTGCAGGAGGGCCTGTAAACCTGAAGTGGGTGTATTGTAGTATAGCCCTTTGGCAGGGCAGCCGAAAATTGGGAGGCTCCACATTGTCCCTGGATAGAGACGTGCAGGAGGGCCTGTAAACCTGAAGTGGGTGTATTGTAGTATAGCCCTTTGGCAGGGCAGCCAAAAATTGGGAGGTTCAACAATGACCCATGCATACAGACATGCAGTAGGGCCTGTAAACCTCAAGTGGGTGTATTGTAGTATAGCCCTTTGGCAGGGCAGCCAAAAATTGGGAGGCTCCATATTGTCCCTGGATAGAGACGTGCAGGAGGGCCTGTAAACCTGAAGTGGGTGTATTGTAGTATAGCCCTTTGGCAGGGCAGCCAAAAATTGGGAGGCTCCACATTGTCCCTGGATAAAGACGTGCAGGAGGGCCTCAAAACATTTTTCCCATTGAAAAGGAGCGGGTCTCCTGTCGTTGTAATGCCCATTCTAAAAGAATGGGCGAAAAAATTTACCACTGCGAGTATACCTGAAACAACAGCCTAACTATTGTAACGATCATTATGGTGGCACATGAGGAGAAGGAGGAGCAGTCCAGCGATTAGCCAAAGTCCAGAAGTGTGTACCCATGGGTGAGTGGAGGTACATGGCAAATTCCCATAACAAAATTTAAATTCAGTTGTCATTTGTTGGTGGTGTGGTGAAGTCTGGCCCAATCCAACCCTTGTTCATCTTGATCAGAGTCAGCCTGTCAGCATTTTCAGTTGACAGGCGGGTGCGTTTATCAGTAATGATTCCACCTGTGGCACTGAAAACACGCTCTGACAAAACGCTAGCGGCAGGGCAGGCCAGGACTTCCAAGGCGTAGAGAGCCAATTCATGCCACGTGTCCAGCTTGGAGACCCAATAATTGTAAGGCACAGAGGAATCTCGCAGTACAGTTGTTCAATCTGCAAGGTACTCCTTCAGCATCTGGCCAAACTTAGCATTTCTTGTGGCACTACCCCCCACCTCAGGGGCTGTGGTACGTGAGAGGCTGGAGAAAACTGTCCCACATCGTAAAGACTGTTCCCCTACCTCTGGCGGATTGGACTTGTGCCCCTCTCGGCCGTACACCTTGGTTGTCCACCGATTCCTGACCTATGCCGCTAGCGTTTTGTGAGGGGAATGATTTGCCTACTTCCGTGACTATGGCCTTCTGGAACTGCTGCATTTTGGCTGACCCCTCCGCCTCAGGAATGAGAGACATAAAGTTCTCCTTGTAGCGTGGGTCTAACAGTGTTGCCAACCAGTACTGATTGTCGGCCAAGATGTTCTGAACGCGAGGGTCACGAGCCAGGCAGCTTACCATAAAGTCAGCCATGTGCGCCAGACTCTTAACAGCCATTACTTCAGTATCCAGACCAACACGATGACTGAACATGCTGTCCTCCTCCTCCTCTTCCTCCTCCTCATCTCCCCTGTCCTCTGGCCAGCCACGCTGAATCGAGGGTATGACTGGTGTGCATGTCATATCCTCAATTTGGCCAGAGAGTTGCTCCATGTCTTCATCCTCCTCCTCCTCGTCATAGTCCTCCACTGCACGTTGTGATGAGATGAGGCTGGGCTGTGTGTTTTCACCCACACCCACTACTGTTTCTTCCTCCAAGTCATCGCGCTTGGCCTGCAATGAATCCTCTTTGTTTTTCAGCAGAGACCGTTTTAGAAGGCAGAGTAGTGGTATGGTGACGCTAATAATGGCGTCATCGCCGCTCACCATCTTGGTGGAGTCCTCAAAGTTTTGGAGGACGGTACATAGGTCGGACATCCATCTCCACTCCTCAGGTGTTATGTGTGGAGTTTGACCCATTTCCCGATGGCTTAGGTGATGCAGGTAGTCAACAACTGCCCTCTTCTGCTCACATATCCTGACCAACATGTGCAGCGTTGAATTCCAACGCGTGGGGACATCACACACCAGTCTGTGGGCCGGAAGACGCAAACGGCGCTGAAAGCCGGCTGAAGCAGCAGGTGACTTGCGAAAATGTGCAGACAGACGGCGAACTTTTACCAGCAGTTCAGACAGCTCTGGGTATGACTTTAGAAACCTCTGAACCACCAGGTTGAGCACATGGGCCACGCATGGAACATGCGTCAGCTGGCCTCGCCTCAAAGCTGCCACCAGGTTCCGGCCATTGTCACACACAACCTTTCCTGGCTTTAGGTTCAGAGGTGTGAGCCAGTGATCTGCCTGCTGTTTAAGAGCTGTCCACACCTCTTCTGCATTGTGGGGTTTGTCACCTATGCAGACTAGCTTCAGCACAGCCTGTTGCCGCTTCGCAGAGGCAGTGCTGCAGTGCTTCCAGCTTGGGACTGGTGTGGAGGGTACAGTGGATGAGGATGCGCAGGAGGAGGAGTCTGAGGAGCATGACATTCCGGAGCTGTAGAGTGTCGGTGAAACCCTGACAGAGGTAGGGCCTGCTATCCTTGGTGTGGGAAGGACATGTTCCGTCCCTCGCTCAGACTGGGTCCCAGCCTCCACAATATTAACCCAGTGTGCCGTCAAGGAGATGTAGCAGCCTTGCCCACAAGCACTTGTCCACGTGTCTGTGGTTAGGTGGACTTTGGCTGAAACAGCGTTGTTCAGGGCACGTGTGATGCTGTTGGACACGTGGTTATGCAATGCGGGGACGGCACATCTGGAGAAATAGTGGCGGCTGGGGACCGAGTAACGTGGGACAGCAGCCGCCATCAGGTCGCGGAATGCTTCCGTCTCCACCAGCCGGAAAGGCAACATTTCGATCGCTATGAGTCGCGAAATGTGAGAATTCAGGACTGTGGCATGTGGGGCGCACGCACAACACGCGAAGACGTAGCAGTGACATCAGCAAGCACCACTCATCGACTCTGTTGTACTTCCCACAAAGTCGGGTGCTTGGCTGACATGTGCCTGATCATGCTGGTGGTGGTCAGGCTGCTAGTTTTCGTACCCCTGCTGATACTGGCATGGCAGGTGTTGCAAATGGCCTTTTTAGAGTCATCTGGAGTCAACTTAAAAAACTACCAGACTCGGAAAGACCTAACATTTGCACAGGCACCTTGAGTCGTGTTGTTGTTCCGGGGAATGGTTGCCTGCCTTCTGCCTGCGGACACGATCCTGCTTCGTACTGCCTGTTGGGATGCTACGCCTCCTTCCCCCTGTGCACTGCTGGCGTCGCTCTGCATATCGTCCTGCCATGTTGGGTCAGCTACTGGATCATCCACCACGTCGTCTTCCTATTCCGCACCCTGATCCTCCTCCTGACTTCCTGGCAATTGAGTCTCATCATCGTCCACCCCTTCTTGAGACACGTTGCCAACGTTCCGTTCGTGAGAACGTGGCTGCTCAAATATTTGGGCATCTGTACATACCATCTCCTCATTACCCACTTCAACAGGAGCTGGCGAGAGGCCAGATTCTGCGAATGGATACGTGAACAGCTCTTCCGAGTGTCCTAGTGTGGGATCACTAATGTCCGTGGACGTGTACTTGGCCTGGTGGTAGGAAGGAGGATCAGGTTGGGAAATGTGCGGTATCACGGCTACTGACACTTGACCGTGTGGAAGACAGGGTGTTTGTGGAGGTGCCCATCTGACTTGAAGCATTATCTGCTATCCAAGTAACAACCTGTTGACACTGGTCTTGGTTCAAGAGCGGTGTACTGCTGCGGGCCCCAGGAATTTGGGACAGGACGTGCGAGCGAGTAGATGTGCCCCTTTGTTGTTGCGAAATTAGTGCTTGCACACGACCTCGGCCTCTGCCTGCACCACCATCACGTCCACTTCCTTGTTCCTTACCAACGCCCTTGTCAACGCCCTTGCGCATTTTGCCTGTATACAGCGACAACAGTCTGGTGACTGTTCAGGTCAAAGGAGAGTAGGATTTTAGTCCCTAACCTGTATCAAGGTAGTAAGTACAACAGTCTGGTGACTGTTATGATCACAGGAGAGTAGGATTTTAGTCCCTAACCTGTATCAAGGTAGTAAGTACAACAGTCTGGTGACTGTAATGTTCACAGGAGAGTAGGATTTTAGTCCCTAACCTGCATCAAGGTAGTAAGTACAACAGTCTGGTGACTGTTATGGTCACAGGAGAGAAGGATTTTAGTCCCTAACCTGTATGAAGGTAGTAAGTACAACAGTCTGGTGACTGTTCAGGTCACAGGAGAGTAGGATTTTAGTCCCTAACCTGTATCAAGGTAGTAAGTACAACAGTCTGGTGACTGTTCAGGTCACAGGAGAGTAGGATTTTAGTCCCTAACCTGTATCAAGGTAGTAAGTACAACAGTCTGGTGACTGTTCAGGTCACAGGAGAGTAGGATTTTAGTCCCTAACCTGTATCAAGGTAGTAAGTACAACAGTCTGATGACTGTTATGATCACAGGAGAGTAGGATTTTAGTCCCTAACCTGTATCAAGGTAGTAAGTACAACAGTCTGGTGACTGTTCAGGTCACAGGAGAGTAGGATTTTAGTCCCTAACCTGTATCAAGGTAGTAAGTACAACAGTCTGGTGACTGTTATGATCACAGGAGAGTAGGATTTTAGTCCCTAACCTCTATCAAGGTAGTAAGTACAACAGTCTGGTGACTGTTATGGTCACAGAAGAGAAGGATTTTAGTCCCTAACCTGGATCAAGGTAGTAAGTACAACAGTCTGGTGACTGTTCAGGTCACAGGAGAGTAGGATTTTAGTCCCTAACCTGTATCAAGGTAGTAAGTACAACAGTCTGGTGACTGTTATGGTCACAGGAGAGTAGGATTTTAGTCCCTAACCTGTATCAAGGTAGTAAGTATAACAGTCTGGTGACTGTTATGGTCACAGGAGAGTAGGATTTTAGTCCCTAACCTGCATCAAGGTAGTAAGTGCAACAGTCTGGTGACTGTTATGGTCACAGGAGAGAAGGATTTTAGTCCGTAACCTGCATCAAGGTAGTAAGTACAACAGTCTGGTGACTGTTATGATCACAGGAGAGTAGGATTTTAGTCCCTAACCTGTATCAAGGTAGTAAGTAGAACAGTCTGGTGACTGTTATGGTCACAGAAGAGAAGGATTTTAGTCCCTAACCTGGATCAAGGTAGTAAGTACAATAGTGATGGGCGAATCTACTCGCTAGGACTCGTTACTCGGCGAGTAGTAAGGGACTCGCAGGACTCGCTACTCGGCGAGTTTCCCAGCGAGGACTCGCAAAGTAGCGAGTCCAATGCAAGTAAATGGGAATCCTAGTTTTACTAGCGAGACTCGCTATATCACATCGCTATGTAGGTTGAATCTCCCCCAAATCGTTTAGAGAATGGCACCGCTTCACGGATACCCGCTGTAAGTAGCGATTCCGAGCGAGTCGTAGCGACTCCTAGCGAATCCTAGCGAGTCTACGAATCCGAGTCCTGTATTCTGTATTCGGGACTCGCGAATACAGAATCTGTTATGTTCCGACAAATCTTCCGAGACAGCCTAGCGTGTTAGGTCAGACAAACTTGTGAAGATGGACAAGGATGTTAGCCAATCTTATTCAGTAATGCCACAGCCCTCTTCTTGTGGCATTACTATGATTGGCTTCTGTCCATCGTGATGGCTATGTCATCGATGACAGGCAAGGCTGTATATAAGCCTTGCCACCGCCATTTTGAGCACATTTCTCTGAAGATCTGAGCTAGAACAGGGTGAGGTAGATTCTGGAGCAGATCATAGGGATTGTCAGTGAGTGTAGGGAACTTCAAGATTCCTTATATTAACCCCAAACAGCTCTTGTGAGAGCTAGCAGGAGGACAGAGGAGTACTGTGTACAGTGACACTGTAGGCAGGCAGGGAAGCAGGGAGCTGCAGCCTTTACAGTGTTCACAGGAGCGACCTCATAGCTTCGCTTACTCACTCAGCTGTTCTAATAGCTGAAGTGAGAGGCTTAGCTGAGGTACTATTTACAATTTTTTGCCAGCTGATAGATTTTGGGTCCTAAAAACCCCTTCAGCGTTATTTTGTCTGTGGCAGAACAGTGCGTTGCTGCTCTCCTAGCTGCAAATAGCACGTACGCCACCTACTTCTGCGACTAATTGTGCGCACTTAATAATTTTTTTCAGGGAATAGTGTGCTGCTTCACTGCCAAGTGTTAGCACACACTTAACCCGCCAGTAAGTGACGCCTACAGCAACACCAAACTCCATCTCGGTGGCTGTGCGCACTTTCTAATTTTTTCAGGGAATAGTGTAGTGCTTCACTGTCAAGTGTTAGCACACACTTAACCCGCCAGTAAGTGACGCCTACAGCAACACCAAACTCCATCTCGGTGGCTGTGCGCACTTTCTAATTTTTTCAGGGAATAGTGTAGTGCTTCACTGTCAAGTGTTAGCACACACTTAACCCGCCAGTAAGTGACGCCTACAGCAACACCAAACTCCATCTCGGTGGCTGTGCGCACTTTCTAATTTTTTCAGGGAATAGTGTAGTGCTTCACTGTCAAGTGTTAGCACACACTTAACCCGCCAGTAAGTGACGCCTGCAGCAACACCAAACTCCATCTCGGTGGCTGTGCGCACTTTCTAATTTTTTCAGGGAATAGTGTAGTGCTTCACTGTCAAGTGTTAGCACACACTTAACCCGCCAGTAAGTGACGCCTGCAGCAACACCAAACTCCATCTCGGTGGCTGTGCGCACTTTCTAATTTTTTCAGGGAATAGTGTAGTGCTTCACTGTCAAGTGTTAGCACACACTTAACCCGCCAGTAAGTGACGCCTGCAGCAACACCAAACTCCATCTCGGTGGCTGTGCGCACTTTCTAATTTTTTCAGGGAATAGTGTAGTGCTTCACTGTCAAGTGTTAGCACACACTTAACCCGCCAGTAAGTGACGCCTACAGCAACACCAAACTCCATCTCGGTGGCTGTGCGCACTTTCTAATTTTTTCAGGGAATAGTGTAGTGCTTCACTGTCAAGTGTTAGCACACACTTAACCCGCCAGTAAGTGACGCCTACAGCAACACCAAACTCCATCTCGGTGGCTGTGCGCACTTTCTAATTTTTTCAGGGAATAGTGTAGTGCTTCACTGTCAAGTGTTAGCACACACTTAACCCGCCAGTAAGTGACGCCTGCAGCAACACCAAACTCCATCTCGGTGGCTGTGCGCACTTTCTAATTTTTTCAGGGAATAGTGTAGTGCTTCACTGTCAAGTGTTAGCACACACTTAACCCGCCAGTAAGTGACGCCTACAGCAACACCAAACTCCATCTCGGTGGCTGTGCGCACTTTCTAATTTTTTCAGGGAATAGTGTAGTGCTTCACTGTCAAGTGTTAGCACACACTTAAGCCGCCAGTAAGTGACGCCTGCAGCAACACCAAACTCCATCTCGGTGGCTGTGCGCACTTTCTAATTTTTTCAGGGAATAGTGTAGTGCTTCACTGTCAAGTGTTAGCACACACTTAACCCGCCAGTAAGTGACGCCTACAGCAACACCAAACTCCATCTCGGTGGCTGTGCGCACTTTCTAATTTTTTCAGGGAATAGTGTAGTGCTTCACTGTCAAGTGTTAGCACACACTTAACCCGCCAGTAAGTGACGCCTACAGCAACACCAAACTCCATCTCGGTGGCTGTGCGCACTTTCTAATTTTTTCAGGGAATAGTGTAGTGCTTCACTGTCAAGTGTTAGCACACACTTAACCCGCCAGTAAGTGACGCCTACAGCAACACCAAACTCCATCTCGGTGGCTGTGCGCACTTTCTAATTTTTTCAGGGAATAGTGTAGTGCTTCACTGTCAAGTGTTAGCACACACTTAACCCGCCAGTAAGTGACGCCTGCAGCAACACCAAACTCCATCTCGGTGGCTGTGCATTTGTCAACAATGTCCCAAAAACACCAAATTCCCAAAAACCAGTCTGCTAAGGGACAGGGACGAGGTCGGGGCCCTAGCAGTCGTGAACAACAAGGCACTGGTAGAAGTAGACAGACAAGGATTGATCGATCCACCTTCCTGCTGTCTAAATTTCCCAGTACTCAACCGAAACGTGTCTTGAGGCCGGAAGATCAAGACCAAATAACATCTTGGATGGCTGACAAGACATCAACCACGGGTTCTGGCAGCACACAATCATCCTTTACACCATATTCAAGTGCCGCTACTGACAACGCGGGGTCATCTAATCCACAAAATCTTCCTATTTCCTCAAGCCATCGCCAGACGGAGGAAAATTTAGACCGCGAACTTGGGCATTCGGAAGATTTATTTGGTTCTTATCAGCCATTCAGACAACCGGACCTTTCTTTGTCACTGCCTGAACAGATACTTGAACCAGACGTACATTCCATCTATGGACAACGTTTGGATTCACCTCGTCCTGAAGAACGTCCCTTTCAACAAAGCCATAGGCCGTCTCAGGAGGTGGAGGATGATGATGATGATGAGACACACATCTCATCTGGCCAGCCTGACCAGTCACGTTATCCAGATGACTTTGAGGAGGAGGGGGTGGATGATGAGACCACTGATCCAACCTGGACACTTGACATGCAGAGCCAACAGAGCAGCCAGGAGGAGGAAAGTGGTTATGTACCACCGCCTAAAGCACCCAGGCTTACTCCTTTATCCCGAATCCAAGCTGTGACAACAGTAGCCCAAATTGTGTCAACTGTTGCACAAACTGTACCAACTGTTGCCCCAACTTTAAGAACAGTTGGCCAAAATGTGTCTACAGTTTGTGTTGGCCAGACTCATCCTTCAGTTCCTACACCACAACCTAAAGGACGAACATCCATTGTCTGGAAATTTTTCAAAGATAGCCCATCAGTACCAAATGTGGTTATATGTAACATCTGCTATGCCAGGCTGAGCAGAGGCCAGGGCAAAGTAAACTTGAGCACCAGCAGTATGCGAAAACACATGACTCTTAAGCACCCTAGTCAGTGGTTGGCCCATCAGGGTTCGACAGCAGGGCCTTCTGACCTCAACACCGTTATGCCACTTCAGAATCGTCCTTCACCATCTACTGTTCATGCAGCAGCTCCTACTCATACGATCTCACCACAAGCTGCATTAGACCAGAGATATGACAGTAGTCAAGTGACTTGTGAGTCTGCGCCAATTGTCCAGTTGTCTGTTCCACAGCTGTATGAGAGGCAGCGGAAACACCCATCCACACACCCTTTTTCTCGACAAATGACAGCGCAAATTTCTAAGCTGTTAGCTGTAGAAATGCTGCCATTTAGGCTTGTTGATACTGAGGCTTTTAGGGAGTTGTTGGCTGTGGCAGCACCACGATACACTGTCCCCAGTCGCAATTTTTTTTCACGTACTGCCATACCCGCGCTACATCTGCACGTGGTTAACAACTTGAAGCGTGCACTGACAAATGCTGTGAGCGGAAACGTTCACCTGACAACTGATACCTGGACAAGTACTTGTGGACAGGGCAGATACATATCCCTGACAGCTCACTGGATCAACCTTGTCGAGAGTGTCCCAAAGTGTAATAGTGGAATATCTGCGATCCTACCAACTCCACGAATAGCGGGCACAGCATCATTCCGGGTGTCCGCGGCCTCATATACTTCTACAACACAATGTGCGTCTTCAACTTCCTTGACCACTGCTGATTTGTCCGCCACATCACGTCAAAGTTGGGAGCTTTGCAGTACTGCATCAGCCAGGCGACAACAGGCTCTTCTTAAGCTCATCTGTCTAGGTGACACACCTCACACTGCAAACGAGCTGTGGAAAGGTGTTAAACAACAGACAGATGAGTGGCTGGCCCCACTGCAACTACAAGCAGGTCTTGTTGTCAGTGATAACGGACGAAACCTTGTTGCAGCAATAAAGCTCGGTAAACTTCAACACGTGCCTTGCATGGCTCACGTACTGAATCTTGTAGTTCAGAAATTCTTGAAAAATTACCCAGAGTTATCTGATCTACTAGAGAAGGTGCGTAGAAATTGCGGACATTTCCGACATTCATCAACGGCACTTGCAAGTCTATCTGCCCTTCAACAGCAATTTAATTTGCCCAAACACAGATTAATTTGCGACATGCCCACACGATGGAATTCTACATTCCATATGTTGGCTAGGTTCAATGAGCAGCAGAGGGCTATAGCGGAATATCAGCTGCAACATGCCCGTCACCCAGGAAGTAATACAAGACACATTGGTACGATGGAGTGGGTCTGGATCGCTGACCTTTGCGAGGTTCTAGAGAACTTCGATTACTGCACAAAACTGGTCAGCGGTGATGAGTCCATTATTAGTCTCACCATCCCCATGCTGTGTTTGCTTAAAGATTCTCTCCTGAATCTTAAAACAGAATCATTGAGGGCACAGCAGAGGGCTATGGATCCACATTTTAACATCCAGGATCAGAGCCAGCAAAGCCAATTTCAGCCGGCAACATTGGCTGCAGAACAAAACAGTGATGAGGAAGATGAAGACGATTTATTTCTCCATGGTACTGAGGTGCACCCTGATGGAACTCCCAACCCCAGTTTTATGTCGGTACAGCATGGGTGGGCTGAAGAGCAGGAGGCGGAGACCGATTTTGAGACCATGATGCCTATTGTTCATCAGTCAGGTGACACAGAAGACATGAGTCTTTGTAGCCTAGCACACATGTCTGACTTCATGTCTCAATGTCTGTCCCAGGATCCACGCGTCATTAACATCTATGACAGCGACCTCTACTGGTTGTCAACATTCCTTGACCCACGCTACAAAGACAAGTTTCCATCGCTGCTGTTGCAGTCACCAAGGGGCTTAACGATGGATTATTTCAAAAGTGTGGTGGTTGACAATTTAATGTCAATTTCACCATCTGACTCCACTATACCACGAACAAGCAGCTCTTTGCCACAGCAGCCTTTGGTTCGAACACAAACTGCCACATTGTCAAGAAGAGGTGGTGGTAAGATGTCCACCAACTGGGCGATGTTTAACAGACCTTCCAATCTGCAACGGATTGTGCCTACGGTCCCCTTGTCTAGGAGACAAACATTGTCAAACATGTTGAACGAGTATGTGTGTGACACTACCAGCTTCTTAACCGACCCCTCTGTACCCTTTAATTACTGGGTTTCCAAGCTTCACGCTTGGACTGAGCTGTCTTTGTATGCCTTGGAGTTGCTGGCCTGCCCAGCTGCTAGTGTGACATCAGAGCGTGTTTTTAGTGCCGCTGGGGGAATTGTCACTGATAGAAGGTCACGGCTGACAACAGAAAATGCCGACAGACTCACTCTCATTAAGTTTAACAAGGACTGGATATCATCAAAGTTCTTAACCCCTTCAGACGACAGTACCCAAACCTAGAGGGACATTTTCAAATTTGTTACGTTTGGCTCAGTGCGGTTTAAACATTATGTCCTCTTCTGACACAAAGGATAAACAATGTCCCTCTGCTAAGAAGATTGGATAAATAATGTTCCTGCAACACTTGCTGCATGACAACAAAACTACACAATCAGTGTCAGTAATGTTACTTTAATAATGCATGCACTTGTGATGTTTTTTGACCGTTGAATTATGTCAAACAATCCAAAACAGTCTCTTGGCTGAATTTTTTAAGGCAACAAGCCTATGCCTGCATTGTGGGCATTTCTCAAACTGAAATAAAACATATAGTTTGGCTCAAGTGCCTTGCATAAATTTTAAAAATGTTGATCCCGCCCCTTGGGCTAATTTTTAGAGGCAACAAGCCTATACCTGCATCGAATACGTTGCTTGTACTATGCTCTCAGGACAAGCAAATAGTATGGGCCACGCGCCCTCCTCAACTTCAAAATAAAGTTGATCTCGCCCCTTGGGCTAATTTTTTGAGGCAACAAGCCTATACCTGCATCGAATACGTTGCTTGTACTATGCTCTCAGGACAAGCAAATAGTATGGGCCACGCGCCCTCCTCAACTTCAAAATAGAGTTGATCTCGCCCCTTGGGCTAATTTTTTGAGGCAACAAGCCTATACCTGCATCGAATACGTTGCTTGTACTATGCTCTCAGGACAAGCAAATAGTATGGGCCACGCGCCCTCCTCAACTTCAAAATAAAGTTGATCTCGCCCCTTGGGCTAATTTTTAGAGGCAACAAGCCTATACCTGCATCGAATACGTTGCTTGTACTATGCTCTCAGGACAAGCAAATAGTATGGGCCACGCGCCCTCCTCAACTTCAAAATAGAGTTGATCTCGCCCCTTGGGCTAATTTTTTGAGGCTACAAGCCTATACCTGCATCGAATACGTTGCTTGGACTATGCTCTCAGGACAAGCAAATAGTATGGGCCACGCACCCTCCTCAACTTCAAAATAGAGTTGATCTCGCCCCTTGGGCTAATTTTTTGTGGCAACAGGCCTATGCCTGCATCGAAAACGTGGCTTGTACTAAGATCCTGCTGGAGCATGGCGAAGGGTCCCACTGTACGCTACGGAGATAACGCGTAGACGCGCTCTGTTGCAAGTAGACGTCCCAGCCTATCGCATCTATGTTCCCAGTGTTGTTGCCATACCGAGTCATTAAGTAACCCCCCCACAAACACAGGCACTATTTATTTGTCAGCAACATTTGTATGTGCAGTCATGATTTTCCACATAATAACCAAGGTGCCTTCATGCGCTATGCGGGCCGTAAAGTACTTGCTAATGATGATGACTTTAAGCCCACCCACAAAAAAAACCTACACATCCATTCCCTGAAAAAAGACAGACACAAAGCAGTTTTTGTCAACTGGGTATTATTTCGCCATAATGGCAAAGATGTCAGATTTTTTTTTTTTTTTTTTTTTTTGGGGGTTTAAACTTTGTAAAAACAAATAATAACATAACAAACAAATTGTGCAATGCACAGGAACAAAAAATAAACAAAAAAAAAAAAAGGGGTCTACAGCTGGTGGTAGGTTGCCGCATCCTCCGGCCTTGGCTGTAACGTGGCACCATCACCCTGCTCGTTGAGTAGGTCCAGGGCCCCATGCAGTACCTCACCCAGTGGTTGGAAGCCTGTAGGCTGGGGCATCTGGGCCGGTTGGCCTTGGCTTGGTAGGCCCCTGATTCTGGGACACCACCTCTGGGTCGCAACATACCTGTCCCGGGGTGTGGCCCTGTCCAGGATGTTTGATCTGCTGAGCCGCCACTCCTCCAAAAAATCAAACACCTGCCCAGGATGGTTTGGGGGCCTACACGCATCGAGGACAATGTGTATTGCTGACCATGCCCGCAGTCGTCTCTCGAATGGAATGTCATCCAAGAACGGTATGAGACTGCGGGCAAAGTCAGCACTACACTGTCCTCTGCGGTCTTGTGGTGCCCCCGGGATCAGAGCAGGGCTGCTGGGGTTCCAGTGACTCCCCACACTGCTGCTGGCAGTCGGCACTGGAGGGCGCTGGTGTGGCCCTTCATCCTCCTCTTCTTGTCTCTGCGGCCCCAAAGGTGGTGGTGGTGGTGGCGCGGTGGTGGTGGTGGTGGTGGTGGTGGCGGTGGTGGTGGTGGTGGCGGCGGTGGTGGTGGTGGTGGCGGTGGTGGCGGTGGTGGTGGTGGTGCTACTCCCTCCTCCTCATCTGGTGGGGGTTGAGGGGCCTCCCTCCCCTCCTCAGGAAGCTGTGGTGGCGGGTTCCAACGCCGCCTCCGAAAGTGAGCAGCTCTGTGGGTAAATATAAAAAACATTTGGTGAATGGGTTGACTTTGGAAACAAAACCATAGGCCAAACATAACATGTGCACGCTTTTTTGACTCAGTGTATCTGTGTATTCTGTGTCTTTTCATTGTTGCCCTTAAGATGGAATTGCAGCAAATAAATTAATGACATTTTTGGCTCATGCCTCAAACTATATTGTATGTGTGGGTACTGTTGCTCCACGATTTTTTGCCATTACATTACAAATTTTAAAATTAGTCTGCACTATTACACTGTGCCCTGACTTAGGCAGGACAGCTATGTAGTCACTTGAAGACATATTAGTGGCCACAACTATTGTTTTGACTTTTTGTGGAAACTTTATGTGGACAAAGCTATAGCCTGACACTGTGAGGCAAACACATTATTCAGGGTTGTTTGCCATCAGATGGACAAAAAAACACACAGTGTGGACGGCCTTGGTCTCAATGCACATAACCCAGATCTATAGGGCAGGTGAGCAAGACAGGAAATGGAGTCCTGCAGCATAGGTGACACATGAGCATTTGGCGTTAGTGGCCTACACTCCTTGTTGCTGCCATGTATGCTAATCAGGAATGTCTTGGTAAATAAAACACACCAAACAGATGGCTTGGGATTTGAAACGACTGTAATGGACATAGAGTATGGGGTTGTCTTTGAGCAGCAGGTCACACATTGTTGGTGCCAAACAAGGTGGTATGCACAGATGGACAGTTTTAGTTATTCCAACGGGGCCGAACAAAAAAACGGGAACAGCAAGGACAAACCTCGGGTTTCCTAAAGGACCTTGGACATAAAAGGCTGTTGCACTTAAAATATGGCCCTCTTTAGTTTGATTTAATACAGCATTAATACGCTATCTTTTCCGGAGGATTCGTAATGTGGCCATGAGTTAACGACAAAAAAAGTAAAATTCACATGTGGGCCCTAATATCTACACCATCACCTTGCAGCCCCAAATAAACCCATGGGAAAACTGAACCACACATATTTGTAGTGATACAGGGTATGTTCTGAAATGTGTGTGAATGTGTCAGCAATCTGGGATGGTGTACAAACAGTTTAGTGCAAAAGGGGTATATCCTTGCAACGTTATTTTGCTGAAAAAAACACCCACAACTAAATGTGTAGGGATGTATGTGGCCCTTATGCAAGTCGAGGCCATTAGGAACTGATACAACTGAGGCTTATGACAGGCAAACCAGACAGGGCCACACACCTTAGAGGCCATTGGAGGGAAGAACATGGCTTTGTTCCACAAACATGCCAACAATAATAGCTAATTGTGAGGTCACGGAACATTGTGTCTGACCACCCTGCAGAACATTGCTTATTTGTCCAAACGTCACAATGTGACTATAAATGTGTATGTCCTGGATCATTGCCAAAGGTAATAGAATTGTGTTGCACCATGGCAGAAACAAACCCCTGTGTGGGTATGTAAACCAGCACACTCATTATAGAGCTTCATACGTACATTGTGTGCCCTCGTGGACAGGGTCCTCTCCTCTTGTACCTGTATGACCTGATTGTCTTCATGTACTGTTTTTTGTCGTTAACCCTTATCCTCATGTAAAGTGCCATGGAACCTAATGGCGCTATATTAAAAAATAATAATAACAATAATAGTAAACAACAGTGCGGCAGACACATACCTTGGCATACGGGCCACCGGTTCCAGAAATGACAGCCGTTCATAGTGGCAATATATGATCCCGTGACCAGCTTCCGGGCCCCCCTCCATGATCCTCCGGTGTTGCCGCTTAAATTGGTCGCGGCAGCTCCTCCAGCGCTTCATAATGTGGTCAACTGTGAAATGATTTCAAACCGGGTTTAGACCTCTTTAACATTTGAAACACTAAAAGTATGTGTACAAATCAACAATAACATTTTAATGATGTTGTGTGTGAAATGTGTATACAAGGCACATGGAAACGACAGTGTGGAACATCATCAACAGCATTACGGACATTGAGCTCACGTGGCCACAATCACAAATGGGGCAGGGCACATGTCAACGCATAGAGAATGTAATAGTGCGGGCACCAGACTCCGCTCATTAGTGGTATTTATATACACCCAACCCCCTGGCCTTCAGAGCCAGGAGGAACAGCCCTTAAACTAAGTGTACTATTGTGAACCCATCCAAATATAGGCAACCATGCAACGGCGCATTATAACACATTGAGGGCCCTGTATACCCTACTATGGGGGCCCTGTATGCCCACGGGGCCCTGTATACCCACTGCTGGGGTCTTGTATACCCACGGGGGGGCTGTAGACCCTACTATGAGGGCCCTGTATAACCACTGGGGGCCATGTATACCCAGTCTTGGGGGACCTGTGTACCCACGGGGGGGCTGTATACCCTAATATCGGTGGCATATATACACACTGGGGGGCCCTGTATACTCTGCAGGTGGAGCTGTATACTCTGCTGGGGGGATGTCTAACAGTGATAGCCGCTGTATACAAGAATGGCGGTCAATATGGTTTCCCACTTTTTTGGGGCTAAAGTAGGGGGGTCGGCTTATACACGGGTCGGCTTATACACGACTATATACGGTAAATGCAATATAACGTGTGAACACATTTAACTCACCCATATTGGTCTGCACATCATGGCCACAACGATGAAACGTTGGGAAAACGCCCTGTGCGATCTCCCTCCAGGCCGTAGTCCGCTGGACATTATCCCCATATGCAGGGTCAGTGGGCAGCCAAAGCAGGGCCGAGCCTCCACCAGAGCAATTAATTGCAGGGTGTCGACAGGAGCCATGCTTCCTCGCTGTGACTTTCTGCGCGTCCAGCCAGGAAGCTCGAGTCGGCTTATTTCCTGTTTGCACAAAGCATGGGGTTTGCTGCAGAAAGTCGCTTGCCTCGCCTCCAACACATGCGACTTTGGCCTCGGAGACAGCAGCAAAATACAGTTGCCAGTGGGGCTTCCGACACGGCAATGCGAGCGCTTTCCGACACACATATGCGATTTTTAAATCACACATTACTCGCTATTATTCGCTTCCCCATTCATTAACATTGGACTCGCTAGACTCGCTACGAGTAGCGAGTCCCGGGCTCGGACTCGGTAGAGTCAAGCGAGTCCGAGTAATGTAGGATTCGCCCATCACTAAAGTACAACAGTCTGGTGACTGTTCAGGTCACAGGAGAGTAGGATTTTAGTCCCTAACCTGTATCAAGGTAGTAAGTACAACAGTCTGGTGACTGTTATGGTCACAGGAGAGTAGGATTTTAGTCCCTAACCTGTATCAAGGTAGTAAGTATAACAGTCTGGTGACTGTTATGATCAAAGGAGAGTAGGATTTTAGTCCCTAACCTATATCAAGGTAGTAAGTGCAACAGTCTGGTGACTGTTATGATCACAGGAGAGTAGGATTTTAGTCCCTAACCTGTATCAAGGTAGTAAGTACAACAGTCTGGTGACTGTTATGGTCACAGGAGAGTAGGATTTTAGTCCCTAACCTGTATCAAGGTAGTAAGTACAACAGTCTGGTGACTGTTATGGTCACAGGAGAGAAGGATTTTAGTCCCTAACCTGCATCAAGGTAGTAAGTACAACAGTCTGGTGACTGTTATGATCACAGGAGAGTAGGATTTTAGTCCCTCACCTGTATCAAGGTAGTAAGTACAACAGTCTGGTGACTGTTCATGTCACAGGAGAGTAGGATTTTAGTCCCTAACCTGTATCAAGGTAGTAAGTACAACAGTCTGGTGACTGTTATGATCACAGAAGAGTAGGATTTTAGTCCCTAACCTGTATGAAGGTAGTAAGTACAACAGTCTGGTGACTGTTATGATCACAGGAGAGTAGGATTTTAGTCCCTCACCTGTATCAAGGTAGTAAGTACAACAGTCTGGTGACTGTTCATGTCACAGGAGAGTAGGATTTTAGTCCCTAACCTGTATCAAGGTAGTAAGTACAACAGTCTGGTGACTGTTATGATCACAGAAGAGTAGGATTTTAGTCCCTAACCTGTATCAAGGTAGTAAGTACAACAGTCTGGTGACTGTTATGATCACAGAGAGTAGGATTTTAGTCCCTAACCTGTATGAAGGTAGTAAGTACAACAGTCTGGTGACTGTTATGATCACAGGAGAGTAGGATTTTAGTCCCTCACCTGTATCAAGGTAGTATGTACAACAGTCTGGTGACTGTTCATGTCACAGGAGAGTAGGATTTTAGTCCCTAACCTGTATCAAGGTAGTAAGTACAACAGTCTGGTGACTGTTATGATCACAGGAGAGTAGGATTTTAGTCCCTAACCTGTATGAAGGTAGTAAGTACAACAGTCTGGTGACTGTTATGATCACAGGAGAGTAGGATTTTAGTCCCTAACCTGTATCAAGGTAGTAAGTACAACAGTCTGGTGACTGTTATGGTCACAGGAGAGAAGGATTTTAGTCCCTAACCTGTATCAAGGTAGTAAGTACAACAGTCTGGTGACTGTTATGATCACAGGAGAGTAGGATTTTAGTCCCTAACCTGTATCAAGGTAGTAAGTACAACAGTCTGGTGACTGTTATGGTCACAGGAGAGAAGGATTTTAGTCCCTAACCTGTATCAAGGTAGTAAGTACAACAGTCTGGTGACTGTTCATGTCACAGGAGAGTAGGATTTTAGTCCCTAACCTGTATCAAGGTAGTAAGTACAACAGTCTGGTGACTGTTATGATCACAGAAGAGTAGGATTTTAGTCCCTAACCTGTATCAAGGTAGTAAGTACAACAGTCTGGTGACTGTTATGATCACAGGAGAGTAGGATTTTAGTCCCTAACCTGTATGAAGGTAGTAAGTACAACAGTCTGGTGACTGTTATGATCACAGGAGAGTAGGATTTTAGTCCCTCACCTGTATCAAGGTAGTAAGTACAACAGTCTGGTGACTGTTCATGTCACAGGAGAGTAGGATTTTAGTCCCTAACCTGTATCAAGGTAGTAAGTACAACAGTCTGGTGACTGTTATGATCACAGGAGAGTAGGATTTTAGTCCCTAACCTGTATGAAGGTAGTAAGTACAACAGTCTGGTGACTGTTATGATCACAGGAGAGTAGGATTTTAGTCCCTAACCTGTATCAAGGTAGTAAGTACAACAGTCTGGTGACTGTTATGGTCACAGGAGAGAAGGATTTTAGTCCCTAACCTGTATCAAGGTAGTAAGTACAACAGTCTGGTGACTGTTATGATCACAGGAGAGTAGGATTTTAGTCCCTAACCTGTATCAAGGTAGTAAGTACAACAGTCTGGTGACTGTTATGGTCACAGGAGAGAAGGATTTTAGTCCCTAACCTGTATCAAGGTAGTAAGTACAACAGTCTGGTGACTGTTAATATCACAGGAGAGTAGCATTTTAGTCCCTAACCTGTATCAAGGTAGTAAGTACAACTGTCTGGTGACTTTTATGGTCACAGGAGTGAAGGATTTTAGTCCATAACCTGGATCAAGGTAGTAAGTACAACAGTCTGGTGACTGTTCAGGTCACAGGAGAGTAGGATTTTAGTCCCTAACCTGGATCAAGGTAGTAAGTACAACAGTCTGGTGACTGTTATGGTCACAGGAGAGTAGGATTTTAGTCCCTAACCTGTATCAAGGTAGTAAGTGCAACAGTCTGGTGACTGTTATGGTTACAGGAGAGAAGGATTTTAGTCCCCAACCTGTATCAAGGTAGTAAGTACAACAGTCTGGTGACTGTTATGATCACAGGAGAGTAGGATTTTAGTCCCTAACCTGTATCAAGGTAGTAAGTACAACAGTCTGGTGACTGTTATGATCACAGAAGAGTAGGATTTTAGTCCCTAACCTGTATCAAGGTAGTAAGTACAACAGTCTGGTGACTGTTCATGTCACAGGAGAGTAGGATTTTAGTCCCTAACCTGTATCAAGGTAGTAAGTACAACAGTCTGGTGACTGTTATGATCACAGGAGAGTAGGATTTTAGTCCCTAACCTGTATCAAGGTAGTAAGTTTAACAGTCTGGTGACTGTTATGATCACAGGAGAATAGGATTTTAGTCCCTAACCTGTATCAAGGTAGTAAGTACAACAGTCTGGTGACTGTTATGATCACAGGAGAGTAGGATTTTAGTCCTCAACCTGTATCAAGGTAGTAAGTACAACAGTCTGGTGACTGCTATGGTCACAGTAGAGAAGAATTTTAGTCCCTAACCTGTATCAAGGTAGTAAGTACAACAGTCTGGTGACTGTTCAGGTCACAGGAGAGTAGGATTTTAGTCCCTTACCTGTATCAAGGTAGTAAGTACAACAGTCTTGTGACTGTTATGGTCACAGGAGAGTAGGATTTTAGTCCCTAACCTGTATCAAGGTAGTAAGTACAACAGTCTGGTGACTGTTATGATCACAGGAGAGTAGGATTTTAGTCCCTAACCTGTATCAAGGTAGTAAGTACAACAGTCTCGTGACTGTTCAGGTCACAGGAGAGTAGGATTTTAGTCCCTAACCTGTATCAAGGTAGTAAGTTCAACAGTCTGATGACTGTTATGGTCACAGGAGAGAAGGATTTTAGTCCCTAACCTGTATCAAGGTAGTAAGTACAACAGTCTGGTGACTGTTATGGTCACAGGAGAGAAGAATTTTAGTCCCTAACCTGTATCAAGGTAGTAAGTACAACAGTCTGGTGACTGTTATGGTCACAGGAGAGAAGGATTTTAGTCCCTAACCTGTATCAAGGTAGTAAGTACAACAGTCTGGTCACTGTTCAGGTCACAGGAGAGTAGGATTTTAGTCCCTAACCTGTATCAAATTAGTAAGTACAATAGTCTGGTGACTGTTATTGTCACAGGAGAGAAGGATTTTAGTCCCTAACCTGTATCAAGGTAGTAAGTACAACAGTCTGGTGACTGCTATGGTCACAGGAGACAAGGATTTTAGTCCCTAACCTGTATCAAGGTAGTAAGTACAACAGTCTGGTGACTATTATGGTCACAGGAGAGAAGGATTTTAGTCCCTAACCTGTATCAATGTAGTAAGTACAACAGTCTAGTGACTGTTATGGTCACAGAAAAGCTTGGATTCCGATCTGGATCACCCTGCCTATATCCTCCTAGACTAGTCCTGAGAAGGACTGTTGTGGTCAGCAGCAGTTTGCAGCCCTGCTCCGGATCTACCTATGAGGGCCACAAATCTGTCCCTAAGCAGCAGCAGACACTCTCCCTACACTCACTGTCTGGATGGCTGTGTGCAGAGCACAGCACGGCCAGGTCTTATAAAGGCTCGGTCACGCTGTGCAGGCCGGCCAATCACTGCAATGCCACAACTAACAGGGCTGTGGCATTGCAGTGGTCTGCCAGCCAATCCCTGCATGTGAGCTGGCTCTCTAAAGAGCGCCAACATGCAGGGATGAGGACCACGAACACAGCACGAGTATCGCGAGATTACTCAGTGCTCGCAGCGCAGAGCATACTCGCTCATCACTAATGAACATCAATCATTACAGTGAAAAAAAAGACCACATATAATATAATAAAAACATTAGTGCCCTCACCAATTAAAACCTTATAAGAATACTAAAAGATCATTCTTATCATTAAAACCAGCAGCAACCTGAGCTCTGAGTCTCAGAATACAGCTCACTTCTGTTTGGAGGAGTAATTTATGCAGATTTCCACCTTTTGGTGGCATTTCAATTTTTTCCAGACCCACAAATGTTAATGTTCTGGGATCCCCTTTCTGTATTTTTCTTACATGTTCTATCAATCTGTGTGAGCCTACTCACGACTCTAAAGATTTCACATGTTCCCTGAAAAGTATATACAAACATCTTATTGTCTTTCCAATGTAGTATCT
Organism: Allobates femoralis; assembly: GCA_033576535.1. Classification (NCBI taxonomy): domain Eukaryota; kingdom Metazoa; phylum Chordata; class Amphibia; order Anura; family Aromobatidae; genus Allobates; species Allobates femoralis. The sequence goes on from JARQOC010000008.1 coordinate 94,309,721, forward strand.
ACCACATGGGCAAAAGATGGCATACACAACATTTTTTGTTTTACTGCACCTTACATGATCAATTTTTTTGGAGTTTTGTGTCGCGTGTTGGAAGCAAAAACGGTAGTAGCCACATCTATAGTTCCCTATCGGGCCCTGCTTTTCCAGCCATTTTCTTTCTGGTAACATCCTTCTTTGTACCACCATATCTCCAATACTTCTACACCTTCTATGATTAATCAGGGGTTTACATAAGGCTATGTGCACACTGGTGGGCGGGTTTGTGTCGGCGGCGGCTGGGCGGACCCGCCAGGAAGCTCTGGAGCCGTCCACCGGCATCCTGGTGGGTATGTGCCGCGGGTGTGCGGCGGGCTACGGGCGGGTGCACAGCGGGTTAGCGCCGGCGGTGTTGCGGCGGATGGAAGCAGTACATGATTCTGCTTGCAGCCGCTGCATAACCGGCCGGTTTATAGAACATGCTCATTCGTTGCTAACCCGCTGGGAACCCAGCGGTTTAGCAACAGATGATCATGTGGAAACCGCCGGTGTGTGCACAGCGGCTGTCGGTTTCCATAGGTTTTAATGTTAACCCTAATGCCGCTTTTGGATTAACATAAATTTACATAAACCCCATGGAAAACGACTGGCGGTTTCCGCTGCTAAACCTGCAGTAAAACTACCAGTGTGCACATACCCTAAGGCTACCTCTCTCAGATGCCTGTCACCAGTTTTTATTGATGGCAGTGCGGATGGCTCTGTCCATCGAGTCAATCTTAAAATTAAAAACAAACCTTCGTTTTTACTCCCGACCTTCTTTTTCCATCCTTCTTTCCACACTTCATTTACTTTTATTGTGGGTTTCATTGATCATTTCCTCTGGGTGTGCTTTTGATGGTAAGCAGTGTTAAGCGGTGTTTAAATTCACTTAGTTTGTGAAGGTCATTTTTCTAAAGGTTTTGGTATGAGTTTTCCCATCACGTATTGTGACTTTTACGTCCAAAAATTCTAGGACATCACCCCCCTATACATGTGTGAATTTCATGTTCATCTGACTTACTTCATTCAAATATCTCACAAAATCCTTGACTTCCTCTTTTGTACCATCCCATATAAGAAACATGTCATCCACATAAAGATGATAGATTCAAAAGGGACGGTGTGTAGTTAGTCCGCGCTGCTATAAAAGACATGAAGCCCAAATCTTCAGTTACTTGAGGCCTATAGGATCCATCCAATGTTCTTCAGGAAGGGATTATTCATTGAGCACACATATCTGTTGTCAAAAACCCCTAAAAACATATTAGCTACAGCACATGCTACTGGCGTCCCCATTGCAGTGCCGTCACATTGGGTGTACCATTGGTCCAAAAATTTGAATGAGTTGTGGATAAGTAAAAAATTTAAGGCTTCCACAATGAAGCCTATTAATGGATCAG